>OU342741.1:235943879-236625318 GCA_910589775.1 Avena eriantha
TGTGAAAAGAACACACATGCAATGACATTGGTTGATCCATATGTGGTTTGTGGAAAGAACATACACGCAATGCATTGGTGGATCCATGTGGTTTATGAAAAGAACACACATGCAATGACTCTTGTGGATCCATATGTGGTTTGTGAAAAAAGAACACACATGCAGTGACTCTGGTTGATGCATAGGTGGTTCACCAAAAGAACACACATGCAATGACATTGGTTGATCCATATGTGGTTTGTGAAAACAACGTACAACCAATGACTCTGGTGGATCCATATGTGGTTTGTGAAAAGAACACACATGCAATGACATTGGTTGATCCATATGTGGTTTGTGGAAAGAACATACATGCAATACATTGGTGGATAAATGTGGTTTATGAAAAGAACACACATGCAATGACTCTTGTGGATCCATATGTGGTTTCTAAAAAAAGGACACACATGCAGTGACTCTGGTTGATCCATATGTGGTTCATCAAAAGAACACACATGCAATGACATTGGTTGATCCATATGTGCTTTGTGAAAACAACGTACAACCAATGACTCTGGTGGATCCATATGTGGTTTGCGAAAAGAACACACATATAATGACATTGGTGTATCCATGTGTTTTATGAAAATAACATACATGCAATGAGTCTGGTGGATCCATATGTTGTTTTTGAAAAGAACACACATCCAATGACTCTAGTGCTGGTTTTAGTATATGAACACACATGCAATGATTGTAGTGGGTCCATATGTGGTTTGTGGAAAGAACAGACATGCAATGACATTGGTTGATCCATATATGGTTTATGAAAAGAACACACATGCAATTACTCTGGTGGATCCATATGTGGTTTGTGGAAAGAAAACACGTGCAATGACATTGGTGGATCCATATGTGGTTCATGAAAATAATACACATGCAATGACATTGGTTGATGCATATGTGGTTTGTGAAACGAACGTACATGCAATTACTCTGGTGGATCCATATGTGGTTTCAGAAAATAACACACATGCAATGACATTTTTTGATCCATATGTGGTTTGTCGAAAGAACATACATGCATTGCATTGGTAGATCCATGTGGTTTATGAAAAGAACACACATGCAATGAGTCTAGTGGATCCATATGTGGTTTGTGAAAAGAACACACATGCAATGACTCTAGTGGATCCATATGTGGTTTGCAAAAGAACACACATGCAATGACATTGGTGGATCCATGTGGTTTGTGAAAAGAACACACATGCAGTGACTCTAATGGATCCATATGTGGTTTGTGAAAAGAACATACATGCAATGACTCTAGTGGATCCATATGTGGTTTGTGAAAAGAACAAACATGCAATGACTCTGGTTGATGCATATGTGGTTCATAAAAAGAACACACATGCAATGACATTGGTTGATCCATATGTGGTTTGTCATTACAAGAACATACATGCAAATACTATAGTGGATCCATACGTTGTTTGTGAAAAGAACACACATGCAATGACACTGGTTGATCCATATGCGGTTTGTGGAAAGATAACACATGCAATGACGTTGGTGGATCCATGTGGTTTGTGAAAAGAACACACATGCAATGTCTCTAGTGCTGGTTTTAGTATAAGACCACACATGCAATGACTCTAGCGGGTCCATATGTGGTTTGTGGAAAGAACACACATGCAATGACTATAGTGGATCCATATGTGGTTCATGAAAAGAACACACATGTAATGACTATATTGGATCCATATGTGGTTTATGAAAAGAACACACATGCAGTGACTCTAGTGGATCAATATGTGGTCTGTGAAAAGAACACACATGAAATGACATTGGTTGATCCATATGTGGTTTGTGAAAAGAACATACATGCAATGACATTGGTGGATCCATGTGGTTTGTGAAAAGAACACACATGCAATGATTCTAGTGGATCCATATGTGGTGTGTGAAAATAACACACATGCAATGACTCTAGTGGATCCATATGCGGTTTGCGAAAAGAACACACATGCAATGACGTTGGTGGATCCATGTGGTTTGTGAAAAGAACACACAACCAGTGACTCTAGTGGATCCATATGTGGTTTGTGAAAACAACATACATGCAATGACTGTAGTGGATCCATATCTGGTTTGTGAAAAGAACAAACATGCAATGACTCTGGTTGATCCATATGTGGTTCATGAAAAGAACACTCATGCAATGACATTTGTTGATCCATATGTGGTTTGTCATTACAAGAACATACATGCAATGACTATAGTGGATCCATACGTGGTTTGTGAAAAGAACACACATGCAATGACATTGGTTGATCCATATGCGGTTTGTGGAAAGATAACACATGCAATGACATTGGTGGATCCATGTGGTTTGTGAAAAGAACACACATGCAATGACTCTAGTGCTGGTTTTAGTATAAGAACACACATGCAATGACTCTAGTGGGTCCATATGTGGTTTGCGGATAGAACAGACATGCAATGACTATAGTGGATCCATATGTGGTCCATGAAAAGAACACACATGCAATGACTATATTGGACCCATATGTGGTTTGTGAAAAGAACACACATGCAATGACTCTAGTGGATTCATATGTGGTTTGTGAAAAGAACACACATGAAATGACATTGGTGGATCCATGTGGTTTGTGAAAAGAACACACATGCGGTGACTCTAGTGGATCCATATGTGGTTTCTGAAAAGAACATATATGCAATGCCTCTAGTGGATCCATATGTGGTTTGTGAAAAGAACAAACATGAAATGACTGTGGTTGATCCATATGTTGTTCATGAAAAGAACACACATGCAATGAAATTGGTTGATCCATATGTGGTTTGTCATTACAAGAAAACACATGCAATGATTATAGTGGATCCATATGTTGTTTGTGAAAAGTACACACATGCAATGACATTGGTTCATACATATGTGGTTTGTGGAAAGAACACACATGCAATCACATTGGTGGATCCATGTGGTTTGTGAGAAGAACACACATGAAATGACTCTAGTGGATCCATATGTGGTTTGTTAAAAGAACATACATACAGTGACTCTAGTGGATCCTTATGTGGTTCGTGAAAAAGAACACACATGCAATGCCATTGGTTGATCCATGTGGTTTCTGGAAAGAACATACATGCAATGACTATAGCTGTTCCATATATGGTTTGTGAAAAGAACACACATGTAATGACATTGGTGGATCCATGTGTTTTATGAAAATAACATACATGCAATGACTCTGGTGGATCCAATTGTTGTTTTTGAAAAGAACACACATGCAATGACTCTAGTGCTGGTTTTAGTATATGAACACACATGCAATGACTGTAGTGGGTCCATATGTGGTTTGTGGAAAGAACACACATGCCATAACATTGGTTGATCCATATATGGTTTATGAGAAGAACACACATGCAATTACTCTGGTGGATCCATATGTGGTTTGTGGAAAGAAAACACGTGTAATGACATTGGTGGATCCATATCTGGTTCATGAAAAGAACACACATGCAATGACATTGGTTGAACCATATGTGGTTTGTGAAAAGAACGTACATGCAATGACTCTGGTGGATCCATATTTGGTTTGTGAAAAGAACACACATGCAATGACATTGGTTGATCCATATGTGGTTTGTGGAAAGAACATACACGCAATGCATTGGTGGATCCATGTGGTTTATGAAAAGAACACACATGCAATGACTCTTGTGGATCCATATGTGGTTTGTGAAAAAAGAACACACATGCAGTGACTCTGGTTGATGCATAGGTGGTTCACCAAAAGAACACACATGCAATGACATTGGTTGATCCATATGTGGTTTGTGAAAACAACGTACAACCAATGACTCTGGTGGATCCATATGTGGTTTGTGAAAAGAACACACGTGCAATGACATTGGTTGATCCATATGTGGTTTGTGGAAAGAACATACATGCAATACATTGGTGGATAAATGTGGTTTATGAAAAGAACACACATGCAATGACTCTTGTGGATCCATATGTGGTTTCTAAAAAAAGGACACACATGCAGTGACTCTGGTTGATCCATATGTGGTTCATCAAAAGAACACACATGCAATGACATTGGTTGATCCATATGTGCTTTGTGAAAACAACGTACAACCAATGACTCTGGTGGATCCATATGTGGTTTGCGAAAAGAACACACATATAATGACATTGGTGTATCCATGTGTTTTATGAAAATAACATACATGCAATGAGTCTGGTGGATCCATATGTTGTTTTTGAAAAGAACACACATCCAATGACTCTAGTGCTGGTTTTAGTATATGAACACACATGCAATGATTGTAGTGGGTCCATATGTGGTTTGTGGAAAGAACACACATGCAATGACATTGGTTGATCCATATATGGTTTATGAAAAGAACACACATGCAATTACTCTGGTGGATCCATATGTGGTTTGTGGAAAGAAAACACGTGGTTTGTGAAAAGAACATACATGCAATGACTCTAGTGGATCCATATGTGGTTTGTGAAAAGAACAAACATGCAATGACTCTGGTTGATGCATATGTGGTTCATAAAAAGAACACACATGCAATGACATTGGTTGATCCATATGTGGTTTGTCATTACAAGAACATACATGCAAATACTATAGTGGATCCATACGTGGTTTGTGAAAAGAACACACATGCAATGACATTGGTTGATCCATATGCGGTTTGTGGAAAGATAACACATGCAATGACGTTGGTGGATCCATGTGGTTTGTGAAAAGAACACACATGCAATGTCTCTAGTGCTGGTTTTAGTATAAGACCACACATGCAATGACTCTAGCGGGTCCATATGTGGTTTGTGGAAAGAACACACATGCAATGACTATAGTGGATCCATATGTGGTTCATGAAAAGAACACACATGTAATGACTATATTGGATCCATATGTGGTTTATGAAAAGAACACACATGCAGTGACTCTAGTGGATCAATATGTGGTCTGTGAAAAGAACACACATGAAATGACATTGGTGGATCCATGTGGTTTGTGAAAAGAACACACATGCAGTGACTTTAGTGGATCCATATGTGGTTTGTGAAAAGAACATATATGCAATGCCTCTAGTGGATCCATATGTGGTTTGTGAAAATAACTAACATGTAGTGAGTCTGGTTGATCCATATGTGGTTCATGAAAAGAACACACATGCAATGACATTGGTTGATCCATATGTGGTTTGTCATTACAAGAGCACACATGCAATGACTATAGTGGATCCATATGTTGTTTGTGAAAAGAACACACATGTAATGACATTGGTTGATACATATGTGGTTTGTGGAAAGAACACACATGAAATGACATTGGTGGATCCATGTGGTTTGTGAGAAGAACACACATGAATTGACTCTAGTGGATCCATATGTGGTTTGTTAAAAGAACATAGATACAATCACCATATGTGGTTTGTGAAAAAGAACACACATGCAATGCCATTGGTTGATCCATGTGGTTTGTGGAAAAAACAGACATGCAATGACTATAGCTGTTCCATATATGGTTTGTGAAAAGAACACACATGTAATGACATTGGTGGATCCATGTGTTTTATGAAAAGAACATAGATGCAATGACTCCGGTGGATCCATATGTGGTTTTTGAAAACAACACACATGCAATGACTCTAGTGCTGGGTTTAGTATAAGAACACACATGCAATGACACTAGTGGGTCCATATGTGGTTTGTGGAAAGAACACACATGCAATGAAATTGGTTGATCCATATGTGGTTTATGAAAAGAACACACATGCGATTACTCTGGTGGATCCGTATGTGGATCGTGGAAAGAAAACACGTGCAATGACATTGGTGGATCCATATGTGGTTCATGAAAAGAACACACATGCAATGACATTGGTTGATCCATATGTGGTTTGTGAAAAGAACGTACATGCAATGACTTTGGTGGTTCCATATGTGGTTTGTAAAAAGAACACACATGCAATGATATTGGCTGATCCATATGTGGTTTGTCGAAAGAACATACATCCAATGCATTGGTGGATCCATGTGGTTTATGAAAAGAACACACATGCTATGATTCTAGTGGATCCATATGTGGTTTGTGAAAAGAACACACATGCAATGACTCTAGTGGATCCATATGTGGTTTGCGAAAAGAATCCACATGCAATGACATTGGTGGATCCATGTGGTTTGTGAAAAGAACACACATGAAGTGACTCTAGTGGATCCATATGTTGTTTGTGAAAAGAACATACATGCAATGACTCTAGTGGATCCATATGTGGTTTGTGAAAAGAACAAACATGCAATGACTCTGGTTGATCCATATGTGGTTCATGAAAAGACAAACATGCAATGAAATTGGTTGATCCATATGTGGTTTGTCATTACAAGAACACACATGCAATGACTATAGTGGATCCATATGTTGTTTGTGAAATGAACACACATGCAATGAATTGGTTGATACATATGTGGTTTGTGGAAAGAACACACATGCAATGACATTGGTGGATCCATGTGGTTTTTGAGAATAACACACATGAAATGACTCTAGGGGATCCATATGTGGTTTGTTAAAAGAACATACATACAATGACTCTAGTGGATCCATATGTGGTTTGTGAAAAATAACACACATGCAATGCCATTGGTTGATCCATGTGGTTTGTGGAAAGAACAGACATGCAATGACTATAGCTGTTCCATATATGGTTTGTGAAAAGAACACACATGTAATGATATTGGTGGATCCATGTGTTTTATGTAAAGAACATACATGCAATGACTCTGGTGGATCCATATGTTGTTTTTGAAAAGAACACACATGCAATGACTCTAGTGCTGGTTTTAGTATATGAACACACATGCAATGACTGTAGTGGGTCGATATGTGGTTTGTGGAAAGAACACACATGCAATGACCTTGGTTGATCCTCATATGGTTTATGAAAAGAACACACATGCAATTACTCTGGTGGATCCATGTGTGGTTTGTGGAAAGAAAACACGTGCAATGACATTGGTGGATCCATATGTGGTTCATGAAAAGAACACACATGCAATGACATTGGTTGATCCATATGTGGTTTGTGAAAAGAACGTACATGCAATGACTCTGGGGGATCCATATGTGGTTTATGGAAAGAACACACATGCAATGACATTGGTTGATCCATATGTGGTTTGTGGAAAGAACATACATGCAATGCATTGGTGGATCCATGTGGTTTATGAAAAGAACACACATGAAATGACTGTTGTGGATCCATATGTGGTTTGTGAAAAGAACACACATGCGGTGACTCTAGTGGATCCATATGTGGTTTGTGAAAAGAACACACATGCAATGACATTGGTGGATCCATGTTGTTTGTGAATAGAACACACATGCACTGACTCTAGTGGATCCATATGTGGTTTGTGAAAAGAACATACATGCAATGACTCTAGTGGATCCATATGTGGTTTGTGAAAAGAACAAACATGCAATGACTCTAGTGGATCCATATATGGTTCATGAAAGGAACACACTGATGACCCACAAGTATAGGGGGTGTATCGCAGTATTTTTGAGGGAAGTGAAACCCAATTTATTGATTCGACACAAGGGGAGCCAAAGAATATTTATCAGCCTTAACAACTAAGTTGTCAATTCAACTGCACCTGGAAACAATCTTGCTCACAACAGTTTATTAGTAGCAACAGTTTTGTAGTAGGAATAGTAAAGTAACAACAGTAGTAAAGCAAGGACAATAGTAACAAAAGCAGTAAACAGTGGGATTTGAGTGCGGTAGGCATAGGGATGGATGGACGGGCGTTGCCTGGACAAGACAATTCACATAGCAATCAGAACATAGGGCAATTGCAGATAAATAAGATAAAGCATCCAAGTACTAGACAATCCTAGGCATGTGTTGCATATATAGTCATATGTGCTCACAATGAGAACTTGCACAACATCTTTTGTCCTGCCAGCCCGTTTGCAGCGGGGCCTCTAGGGAACTACTGGCAATTAAGGTGCTCCTTTTAATAGAGCACCGGAGCAAAGCATTAACACTCCATGAACACATGTGATCCTCACATCAAAGCCATTCCCTTCTGGTTATCCCGATTTCTGTCACTTCAGGGCCATAGGTTCCGGACAACAACGTGTGTATACAACTTGCAGTTAAGACCAAGAACATACTATCATAATGAATCAATAATAAGTTCAGATCTGAAATCATGGCACTCGGGCCCTAGTGACAAGCATTAAGAACAACAAGTCGCAACAAAGTCATAAAGCACTAATAAAAGATACTAGGCACCATGCCCTAACAATTTGATGCCATTACATGAACGATCTCATCCAATCCCTACCATCCCCATAGCCTACACCGGGGGATTACTCACTCATAGATGGGGGAAACATGGATGGTCGATGGAGAAGCGATGGTGATGATGATGGTGATGATTTCCTCCAATTCCCTGTCCCGGCAGGGTGCCAGAACGGAGTTTCTGGTACTGTTTCGTGGAATCTGGTGGTGGTGGCGGAGTGGAACTCCTTCTGGAAAAACGTCAAACCCCCCGGAGTTTTTAGGTTAGAAGGCGTCTTATAGGTGAAGAAGGAGACCGAGGGGGTGCCTGGGGGGCCCACACCACCCCCTGGCGCGGCCTGGCCTGGCCCGCGCCACCAGGTGGTGTGGCCACCCCCTGGCTCTTCTCCGTCTCATATTCTGGCTCCTGGAGTCTTCTAGAAAAATAGGCACTTTGGCTTTTGTCCCGTCCAATTCCGAGAATATTCATTTTCTGACTTTCCTAGAACCAAAAACAGCAGAAAACAGGCAGCTGGCACTGTGGCTCTTGTTAATAGGTTAGTCCAAGAAATCATATGAAAAGTACCCCAAAGTGTGGAAAAAACACAAGAAAGTGGATAAAACCAAGCACGGAGCATCAAAAATGATAGATACATTTGCAATGTATCACACACATGCAATGACATTGGTTGATCCATATGTGGTTTGTCATTACAAGAACATACATGCAATGACTATAGTGGATCCATACGTGGTTTGTGAAAAGAACACACATGCAATGGTATTGGTTGATCCATATGTGGTTTGTGGGAAGAACACACATGCAATGCCATTGGTGGATCCATGTGGTTTGTGAAAAGAACACAGATGCAATGACTCTAGTGCTGGTTTTAGTATAAGAACACACATGCAATGACTCTAGTGGGTCCATATGTGGTTTGTGGAAAGAACACACATGCAATGACTATAGTGGGTCCATATGTGGTTCATGAAAAGAACACACATGCAATGACTATATTGGATTGATATGTGGTTTGTGAAAAGAACACACATGCACTGACTCTAGTGGATCCATATGTGGTTTGTGAAAAGAACACACATGAAATGACATTGGTGGATCCATGTGGTTGGTGAAAAGAACATAGATGCAGTGACTCTAGTGGATCCATATGTGGTTTGTGAAAATAACATATATGCAATGACTCTAGTGGATCCACATGTGGTTTGTGAAAAGAACAAACATGCAATGACTCTGTTTGTGGAAAGAACACACATGCAATGACATTGGTTGATCCATATGTGGTTTATGAAAAGAAGACACATGCAATTACTCTGGCGGATCCATATGTGGTTTGTGGAAAGAAAACATGTGCAATGACATTGGTGCATCCATATGTGGTTCATGAAAAGAACACACATGCCATGAAATTGGTTGATCCATATGTGGTTCGTGAAAAGAACGTACATGCAATGACTCTAGTGGATCCATATGTGGTTTGTGAAAAGAACACACATGCAATGACATTGGTTGATCCATATGTGGTTTGTGAAAAGAACATACATGCAATGACATTGGTGGATCCATGTGGTTTATGAAAAGAACACACATGCAATGACTCTAGTGGATCCATATGTGGATTGTGAAAAGAACATACATGCAATGACTCTAGTGGATCCATATGTGGTTTGTGAAAAGAACATTCATGCAATGACTCTAGTGGATCCATATGTGGTTTGTGAAAAGAACACACATGCAATGACATCGGTGGATCCATGTGTTTTGTGAAAGGAACATACATGGAATGACTCTAGTGGGTACATATGTGGTTTGTGAAAAGAACACACATGCAATGACATTGGTGGATCCATGTGTTTTATGAAAAGAACAGACATGCAATGACTCTGGTGGATCCATATGTGGTTTGTGAAAAGAACACACATTTCAATTACACTGGTGGATCCATATGTGTTTTGCGACAATAACACACATGCAATGACACTGGTGGATCCATATGTGGTTTGTGACAATAACACACATGCAATGACTCTGGTGGATCCATATGTGGTTTATGAGAAGAACACACATCCAATGAACTCTAGTGGATCTATCTTGGCATAATTTGATGTATTCCATGATGTAATTCATTGTAAAAGACACTCATTTTCCTTTTTTATACTACACAGCTTTGCCCTTGGTTTTTTGATACTACTCAGTTTTGCCCCCTCTCTCTCTTTCGTAGAAGCCCAAACATGTGCCCACTCTGTCTGCTACGCCCTGATTGGTTGTCAAAATTATCACGCGGATCATGCACACCAACCGTTGATCCTGTGTGATCCAACGAGGCTCGTTGCACACGTTGTGCGCTTCACAGTACAACGCGAGACATCACGGACGTCTCCCTCAGCGAGACTTCTACAAGAAGGAACATGATGCCGTCCATGGAAAAATTCGTCGAGTGGTCATGTCATGTTTAATCTAGTCTGCAAAGGCTACAAGTCTACTACACGGCAACTGGTCATCCACGGCCCACGGGCTATACCATTTTTACTACGCACCGCGCCTGTACTCTCACTTCTGACAGGCCCCCACCACACAAACCTTCCATGCGGCAGCCGCAGCCAGAAGAGCTTCTTACCAGGGCCCTCGAGGAGGCCTAAACATCCTCGCATTAAAAACCTAGCCTATCGGGTCCTCCATTCGCACTCATCCACTCGTCTATCTTTCCTATCTAGCAAAACCCCACAATCTTCAATGTACAACCACGAACCTTCCCCATGAAAACAGTGCGTGGGGGTGAGTGTGCAGGCATCGCTGTCGGGGTGGTGCTTCACGCGGAAGATCAGGAGGAGCATCACACATCACAAGGCGAGGAAGCCGTGCAGTTCAACCCCTTGGGGGACCATGTTCTCGCTGGTGCTGACGACTTCGGAGGCCCCGATGAGGGCGTGGAGTTCGACAAACACGCTGCGCTCGTGTACCCGGAGGTACATCTATTTCTACATGTTTCATATTTTTTGCTCGAGCTTAATCTATCATGGCTTCATAAAAAATCTAGTCCTAATGATTAGATGCACCGTATGAACCGGTACATGGAGAGATCTAGTCTGTTCTGAATGAATCCACATTATTTATTTATTAATAAGTTATCAAGAACACAAACCACATTAATTTAGGAGCGAGCTGGGGAGACAGTCGTAATGAACTACTGAACCTGTATAGATATGTTATTGTATTGAAAGTAACTCGGAATGGTGGGAGGCATATATATATATTTTTCTCATTTCGGTTTGCATTTCATACATTACAGGTAGATTCAAGTGAGATGGACTTTGACAAGGAGAGCAGGGACAACAAGAGCCGCCATGTCATGAAGAAGCTCAAGAGCGGGATAATCCCTTTCCGCACTCGACTTGGGGAGCTCATGTGCCCTTTCTATAAGAAAGGAGTTAACCCGAGGATTTCTAGCTTGATTCTGCATTCAGTTGGCATCGGTAAATGCCCGGCTAGTAAACACAAGTCAGCGACCAAGGCTAAGCACGCTGCTTATGGCAAATTCCTGAGGGAGTATATCAACACTGGCCTGGTGTCCCTTACTTAGGAATCAACAACTTCTAGCCGACCAACCCATCACTGTGCTGGCCCGGCCACTAACAATATTTAATTCTCTTACCGTTTCTAGACCCTTAAACTATGGGGATTTCTATTTTTGTACCCTCGGTTCGTTAGTTGTACTCAGTTTTTCCAATCCACTTAGTTTTTCCTCACTTTTGCCCATCTCCTTGTCGGAAACTCTCACATGGTCTAAAACTCGCCATCCGTCAGCCTGGTCATTACGTGCTGACAAGTGGGGCCGCATCATGATAATGTTGTGCTAATAAAATACTGATCATTTATCATTTCCATGGAGTGGAATGTAATGCATAAACTTGCGTATACAAATTTTTTACACATTTCAACTCTTTGAAATCGCACTTAATACGTGATAATATTGTGCTAAGGAAATCTTTAGAGATTATCATGATCATAGAGTGGAATGTAATGCACAAATTATACACCTTCAAACATGTTCCCTTCAAATTATATTAAAGTTTATTTGTTTATCAAGTTAAAGTTCTGGTGGCATACTCGTTATTTTGCATGGATAGAGGGGTGCCCCCTGACAGATATAGGGGTTATCCTGTCCGCTAGATCATAGAGGATCAACGGTTGGTGGGCACGATCCGTGTGACAATTGTCTCAACCAATCAGAGCGTAGCAGCGAAAATGAGCACATGTGCGAGAGATGGATACAAAGAGAGGGGAAAACTAAGTATCACTTAAGAACAAAGGGCAAAACTGTGTAGAACTTAAAAACAAAGGGCAAGACTGATAAAGGGATTCAAATAGAAAATAGAAAAGGATTGAAAAATTGAAAATGCGTCTTTTATACAATAAAATACATCCTGGCATACATCAAACTATTTGCAATTCAAATATACACCAGTTTGACAATTATAGCCTCATTCAGACAAACTATTTTTCGCGAAGGGATGTTTTGGGAAGAGGCTTGAGTAGAAAGCCATGAACCTTCATAGATAGTAGGTGATTTGAGAAGTGGTGATTTAGGTTATAACTTGGTTTATATACATTTCTTATGGTGGCAGGTCACATAATAAGACTCCCTAGGTAGATGCCATTGTGTTTTGCTCTTTTTGAATTTGTTGTGCATAAAATGACTCAATTAGCTAGCTAAGACCTATTCGTTGACTCTCTGTTGACCAGCCACCGGACGGTAAAACTGAGTATATTGGACACAACAATGTTAGTTCTAGAGGGCAAAATTGAGTACAACCAAACTGCCAGTGTTACACTCGAGGGCAAAATTGAGTACAACTAAATCTCCAGGGTTAGACACGATGGAAAAAATGTGACTCACGGTACGCGTGTGCGGTGAATGGGGCGGTAGCAGATACGTGTGGTCGTGCACGGTGCAGTAGCGTACACGGAGCACGGTAGTGCAACGAAACATCGCTTCCCATCTCCTTTAATAGAGGCCTCCCTACTCTCACTCATCAGTCACTCGCTCCTTCAACCATCTCCACTGTCCCATGACCTTCTGCAAACCCCCAAGTAAACCCCAACCATGCCAGCGATGGAGAAGAACGGCGTGGTGGCCATAGGCGCCTCCAAGGCCACCGGCGAGGAGGCCCCTGTCTCTGTCCCCGTCCCCGCATCCGCCATAGTCGTCGGCGTGGAGGCCCCCCGCTGGTCTCGGATAGATCTCGCTCGGCTGGGACCCCTAGGAGGAGGTTGTCTACATAAGGCTAGAGAACCCCTACGACACCAGCATCGCCGACCCATGGTCGGAGGTAACCAGGGTTTTGTCCCCTTCCCTTGTTCTTCCCCCGTTCCCATCGTTGGATGCGAGATCGTATGTTATTAGGGCTCGGCTGTTCGTATTTTTACAGTAGCTAATCCTCTTGTGTTAGATCTCATATTTCGATGAATCCCCCTGTTTGTATTTGAACCCCCTGTTCGTAGTTGGGATTAGTATTCGATTTGGTTTGAGATTTGGGGAATAATCAGGAGATCTCAATATGTTAATTTATGCAAATAATCAATCCCAATAATCGAAGTATCTCAATCATGTCCTTATTGCACTCTACCGTTTGTTCCCAACAGGAGGATAGCAGTGACGTCTGCAGCGATGACGAGTCCAAGGACACCAAGACTTGTCATGTGCTGAGGAGGATAAAGTCCGTCCAGTACAATAACTTCTTCACCGACGACTTGTATAGGTGCCCCTTCTGCCCCACTAGGAGGCTCCGCACCACGGACTTTAACTCCCTCGTAAAGCATGCCGAGGATGTGAGGACCTGCGGTGAGTCCGTGAACATCCACGGCTTCATAGCCAACCACTAGGCGCTCGGTCTTCACCTCCGCATCCTCTAGAAGGTGGCTATCGAGGAGGATCGCATGACCCGATCAAACCCAAGGCACCCAAGGTCAAGGGACTGGGCAGCAAGAAGTGGAGGAGGCGCTAGAGGGAGGAGGCGGAGGCCCTCCTGGCAGAGGCCATGAGGGGCCACTGATCTGCTGCTGCTGCTGTAAAGCAGCTTCTTTTGTATTGTCTGTGTTGAACTTGTCAGCTACTGCTGTTGAGCAGCCTAATTGTCGAACCTCGTTAAGTACCATACAATATAACCTATATTAGCTACTTTATCTACATCTGCTCTATTTATTGAATTTATTTATGGTGCTAGTTAGTTTTGCTTCTCTAGATTTGTTACCAGATTGGGGGAAAACGAGGGCAAAAGGAACAATGAATGAAGAGAGAAGCTGCTCTAAATTCGCTACCTTTTTGGGCAAAAAACACAACTGTTAGCGAGAGAAGGGGAAAAGGCGCTCTTAAAAAGGCCAAATAACAAAAAAACTTCCAATTTAGGCGATAGGGCGCACGTAGCCACCAAACGCGCCGCACATGGTCCCACACCACGTCCCCCATAATCAAAGAGAGATGGATGGCTGGTCTGCTGTGTATCCTGGCCCCACCTATCTGCATGTAGCGGTCGAGGCAACGTAAGCTCAATGCATGACCCGCCCTAACGCAGTCCCACCGGTCAGCGTGTAATGGTGAAGCCTTTGACCAGACAACACCCCCCGTCCGAGTGCATATGAGGGTTTTGGAATGGAGGGAGGGCAAAAGTGAGGAAAAACTAAGCGGCTGGGGAAAACTGAGTACAAATAACAAACCAGGGGCATGAAAATAGAAATCCCTAAACTATGTGGTGCGTCTAAACCTCATGCTTTTCAACTGACACGTGTGTTGCAAAGTTGCTTGATCGTGCATGCTTACACCAGTGGCCTACCCAGAAACTTATAGAAGCATGCCCAAACGAGCTTCAATTTGGCAAATTCTGGACAAAATTACCAAATTAAAAAAGGAAATTGCAAGCTTTGCGCAATCGGCAGGCCTGAGAGGCTGCCCCGTCCCATCGCCTACCGGGCACGGCTGCCGAATTTAATCGCTAGGATTGGAAACCAACGGTGCTCGCGCGGTCAAACTTGCTTCTGCTTGGGTATGACCGGAATATTGGTAAACGCAATTTAAGCATCGCCTTCCATCTCCACAGCACATCACTGTGCAAAAATCCCCAACCCTTCCGCCGCCGCAACCACTGTAAGAACCATCGATACTGCCGCAGGCACCGCCTCCGCCGGGCCATACCACCGCAACATATCACTCCACCGCCATGCCCAGTCACAACCACCACTACTAGCCCTAGGCCACCGCTGCCGCATTAGCTGCTGCCATGGATGTAGAGTACGGCGTGTTCGGCGAAGGGAGCGACTTCACCGATGAGTACATCGTCACCGCCCATGGCACCACCAAGCTGATGGTCGTCCACACAAATGTGTCAGCAGAGGTCGCCAAGGTCATCGCTATGTACGAGTGGTGGTTATAGGAGCCGATGGACAGGTACAAGATCGTCGGCCTTGACCTCGAGTATACCGGAGATAGGAAGAGGGCGGCGCTTTTTGTAGCTGTCAATGCGCAACCACTGCCTCCTATACCACGTATGCAGGGCAAAATCTGTATGCCCAGAGCTTCGCGAGTTCCAATGCAGGAGGGAGATCTACTTCGCCAGCATCGACATCAAGAACGACACTCCGAAGCTAGAGCGGGATCTCCTTGTTCATATCGTCAATTACATCGATCTCCAATGTTTGTGGAGGTACCCAAATGATGATACGGGGAAAGCCGACATGCCTAGACTCGCTGCCAACATCATGGACCGCGAGTACGCCGACATGAAAGTTGAGTTCCTGAAGCACCTGCACGAGCGATGGGAGTGGAGGCACCTGAATTACGATGTGAACAATTACGCAGCCAGGGACACGTATGTCTACTACGAGTTGATCAACATGATCTGGCGGGTGGGTGAGTGTGTTGTTTACACTACTAGTTTCGCATTCCATTCCTAGTTTTATCTCGCCTGTATTTTATCTCGCATGTATTTTCTAAGCATTCTGTGTGTAAGAACCGACCTCGTATGATCCCTGTGCTGTTAGGTAGTTAACCTATATGAATTACATTTCCCCCTTTTGTATGCTCAACATTCATAATTACAAATTCTGTCTATGCCCTCTTCATGCGGCAGAATCTAGGGATGACATGCATAAGGTGGGATACAATCATAGGTCATAACCAAACCCATATTATATTGAAGGATATAGTCATAACCAAACCCAGATTATAGTTCGACAAAGGTAATACAAAGTAGTTCGTAATTGCTCACATAGTGTACTTCTGAAATAACATGTTTTCATAAACATAACAAGCCCCATACAAACACAACAATCATGCACTAAAAGTCTACATCCCAGCCTGTTGGAGAAGGCAACCGATCCAGGATGCCTTCGGTCACTTGCCCTGGCTTGTAGATACATCTACACTCCGGCATCTGGGGCAAACAACTTGCCTTGGTGGTGGTTCCATGGTGCGATTCCTGGAATGAAAATTTACAATCTGGCGGTATAGCTCGTGGCTCAGATACCCATCAATTGCAGCATACTTCAGATTAGGTTCGGAAAGGGGCTTATCCTCCCAGTAATTGTGCCCTAAACACCTTCGCCAAAATCTCGGCAATTTGCCCTTCATGTGAGCGTACCACAGTTCGATGAGTTTGTCGGCAAGATCGGCCATCCCGGTCCTGCTGCCCTTCGTCCCTAGGATCCATTAAATTTTCTGGATGTCCACTCTGCACTCCTTTGGGATTTTAATGTTGTTAGTCGGGCTTCCAAGCAGTATAGTGTCATTCGTGATGTCAACACTAGTAAATGTTATCTGCTGGTTCATGAGAAAGTCATGAAACAACGACCTAATCCTTTCGCCCCACTGCATGAAAATGAATTCAGACAAATAATATTGCAATAACTTTTGCAAACAGAATATTCAGGAACAAAAAGACAACAAAGTATACATGTTCCCATCAGCCCCCATCTCGCAAAAAGACCGGTATATGAGGACGTGCTCCTTCATGGAGAGTTGCACCACGACGATCCTACGATGATCGCAGCTATACTCGAGGTCGAGTCCTATGAACCTATTTTCTTCGAACCGCAGCTAACTCGTGTAATTATTCAGAGTGTTCCTCACCGTCCGAGGGTCGATGGTGTAGATGACATCGATCTTCTTCCCGCCATGTACTTCTATGCCAAAGTACGCAGTCCCTTGCCTGCCATCGTTTTGGACATCCAACAAGTCCATGACTATAGGCAAAAGGGAAAGGATATGGAGGAAGAGGGTGATGTCGCAGCGAAGGAAATGGATGAGGCCATGGAGGAGAAAGACGATGAGGCTGTGGAGGAGGAAATGAGACGGAGAAGTGAAACTGCATAATGCAAGATTGGAACCATCCTTACTAATATCTGGAATGGTGCACGACCGTTCACAGTAGGGTGAAGGTGGAGAAAAACGGCCGTTTTACACGTCGACGCTAGCGCTACCTAAAATTTGTTATGCGCTACTTCCATGCGGTGGAATCAAGGTCTGCCATGCACGATCCAAGTCAAACATAGTCACGTTTGCGCGTGTCGACCTTCACTCACTAACAGGCGGGCCTCACATTTTTCTCTCTTACGATTTATTTTTTCACTTCCTCTAGACATTTCGCGCGCCCTCAATAATTACGCCCCTTCCTTGTCTTCCATGCGAACGACAACCAGCGGCGGAGGTTCCTCACTAGGTCACTTCGAACTCGAACAACTACCCCCTCCCTAATTCCATCCCCTCTTGAATCCATCTGCCTCCTTATCACAACGCCTCCATTAATCTATCGGATTCCAGACTCCATTTGCCGCTATGGGTAGAGCTTGGGGTAGAAGCAGGCTGAAGCGAAAGGCAGGCAACGACGACACAGATGGCCAGGGCGACCGCCACCACGAGGATTGGGGATGACCGAACCTCAGCGCCGTGAACATGCACATGATCACCACGGGGTTGGCTATCATCTCTGCCAGTCGCCTCACTCGCTGCATCCCTGGCTACCGCTTCACAATGCGGGTCATTGACGAACAACCATTCGGCACACCAGGCCTTCTTTACCCTGATACCAGCAAATGGCCAAACGATCGTGATGTCCACGTAAGTTCCAGTATCTTGCTTATTGGTTCAGTCATATCGTTGATTCATATGTGCTGAACTCTCATCGGAATCCTATGTTCCTTTCGTCGAACGTGTTGTGTGCACGCGTGGTTTGAACAAATTGAACCATTTAAGACTATTCTGTACAGCGGAAGATCTACTCGCACCTGATATTCTGGTTTGTTCATAGTGACATAGTCTTATTTTTTGTGATAGACGAGTTATCAATTTTGATTTGCAATGGAATGCCTGCTAGGTGATATTTTGTTTCCTCAAAATAAAAATAAACAGATTAGACGATTTAAGGCTATTATGTCCCTAGCTATTTATGATCATCGTCAGGAGTTTGTTCTGGGGGAGCTCTGCTCCTACTCCATATATTGGGTATTTTCGTAGTGACACAGGCACAATTTAGGCGATATCTGAGGAGACACTCATATTTAGGCGATATTTTGGGTACTTTAATGTGAAGGTTCAGTTGTCAAATTGTATTTGCAATGGAATCTATGCTAGGCGATTGTACCAACTGACAACAAACTCTACAGAATATTCATGCAAAAATGATGCTACTGGATAAGTGGTCGGAATCAGTAGTGGTGAATATCAAGGAAGAAGAAAAGACGGAAATGGGAGATGACCAGAACTGGGTGGGTGGCAACGGCGAGTGGCTGGTCCTTTTATCCCAGGATGGGAGTACTTAGACTCTAAAAAATGGCTACAGATCGTTGACATTTAGATTGCCATCTTTGGAGGGTGTCGGCATTATTGCATTCAACAACAGGTGGCCATCGCCCATTTGTAGATTCGCTTACATGTTCAACATGGCAAAACTTGAGCTCCTGAAGGTACATCTCCCACATAGACCATAGGAGGTGTGGAAGACCTGGGAGTACGACATCTTAGCGGTGTTCGACAAGGCAATCACATTCATTAGATGCCTAGAAGACAAGGAAAGGACAGTCTTGCGTGACGACTTCCTGCTTCCGGAGAAGTATGTCGACGCCATCTTCACCTCTAGCTACCATTCCAACAAACCGCAACGCATTTATGTGGTCACTGAACCTAGCAGCGATGTGCGTGTTTGGGAGACATTCATCTGGGGTGAGTCATGGTGTCATATAGCATGTAAAATCCGATACAAAATTCTGCTTACTAACTGTAAGTAACACACAGGTACGCACGCAGCCCCGCACATCATTCCAGCTCCGGTGATCAAAGATGCAGTAGTAGATGCTGAACTTGGATCACGACGCTGGTTACTGGCACCTCTCAGAGCCGACATGAAGCAAGATGTTGAACTCATGTGGATTCATATTAAGGGAGCACTAAACAGCGTTGGTGATACAATATAACATATGGGGACACAATTTTCTTCATACCCATCGCTGCGGTGTCACGTTTTCTCGAGGTCTGCATGCCCATCCAAAGACCCAGTAGAGCAAGCCTGGAGTAGAGTCAACAATCTGAAGGGACAATCTGTGTTTCTTGGGATCAACTACCCTTTCTTTGTCGGAGCCCCTGGAGCTATTGAACCTACAATTGCTCAGGCAGCCCTGGCTCCTAATGCTGCTGCTGGTGGTGGTGGAGTTGACGAAGAACTAGCAGTTGCTGCTCCTGGTGAAGCTGATGAAATACTTGGTGATGCTACTGCCTCTGGTGAAGCTGACAAAATACTTGCTAATGCTGCTACTAGTGAAGCTGACGTAATACCTGCTAAGGCTGCTACTGGTGAAGCTGAAGAAATACTTGCTGAGGCTGCTGCCGGAGTCGAGGAAGAACATGCTGGTGTTGTTGCTGAGGTGCCAGCACTTCTAGTGTTGATAGAAGACTATGTGTTTGCTGCACACTCACGCTCCTATCATGTTGACACTCTAGATTTAACATGGAGCCAAATCCACGTCGGGGGGAGGGGGCCTATATTGGGTCATCAGTGGGGTCATACGATTTGATGGAGAATGACAGACGGCCAAATGTAGCATTCAGGTTTGTTCCGACGATACCACCATCTCCAGGGACCTAGTGCTCATACTGGCAGATCCGATGAACTATTTTTCTTCCAGCGAGGAAGCACCAACTTCTACTTGTAGCCGACGCGAAGGACGATCAAGAACTCAAAGCCCACCAGGTCCGCCATGTACTCCTCCTGGGATTGGGAGGAGGAGAACGATGGATTGAGCCAGTGGGGAAGACGATAGCCGCCCTGCCCATTGATACCTTCGATCTGGATTATGGATGTAGTATAACTCTTTTCCCTAGTAGACCTAGGTTATCAAATCCACGGGAAGCGAATGCATAGTGAAGTTACTTTAACGGGCCTTCGAGAGTTTTAGAATTCCTTTTGTGTTTTTACCGGACCAGTAGCTTGCATCTTTTTGTTGCTGTCTATGATGGAAAGAGAGGGCCTAGGGCGTTCGGGTTTCACTTGTAGTTGTGCAAAAATATTTAATGGAAATAAAAGATAGAAATAAAGTATGCGTGCACTTGTTAGAGCAAGATAAATTATATTTGGGCAGTGCATCCATAATTACTATTGCCTCCGCAACGGCTTATAGCAGTAACCTACTAGTCTCATCCATGGAAGAAAGAGAACTAATGATATGCATAGTGATATCATCATTAATACCAAGCAAATCCCTCACATATAGCTGTACTACCCCTTCTGTTAGTGAGGTTCCCAACTTGCAGATCAGTTGTCACATATCTCCCTATTCTTGGCTCAACCCTTGGGGTCTTTGGTACCTGATAAGTCCTTAGATTGAGGCAAGAGAGGATACCATAATCATCATGTCACACAAACTAATAGATGATCCCATCTATGATAAATCACATGCACAATTGCTACATGGGTAGGCCGAAGCCCTTAACCCAAGGAGAATTACTCACACATACAGATGAGATCAACAATCACAAACATAGTAATGAAAGTCATAAGATTGATAGCAATAGTCTTACAATGTCGCCAATCTGAGAAGAGATCTACTATTACAAGTGGTGGAAGATGGCTATGGAGATGGAGAAGGGTTTTGAGATCTAGAGGCGGCTTTTTGTCGAGGTATGGCTTCTGGGCGTAGCGTCTTCTGTTTTCCCGTTGCCTAAGGCTTCTTTATATAGGGGTCCCTTCACGAAAGTTGTTCTCTTTGACCTAACGGAGGCGGCGCCAACTATACAACCGGAGCTATACAGTCAGAATTTTTGCTTCGGCCATACAGTTGGTCGTGACGGCGTCTGCCTTCATTGGACGGCTCCTGGTTTCTCTGGTCGAAGGAAATATCGTATCTTTGACTTTAATGTAGTGATTCCATCCTTTAAACAACATGCGCAGGAAAATACAAGAACAAAGGATTGCATACCCCTATGATTATTAGCATTAGTGGCAAGGTTTAGAGAGATATTTAATCAAAAATATGATTAATATCCAGTTTAAATGTGGACGTATATGGCTATATTTCAGATCCATCACCCATCACGCCGAGGGCTGCGTCCGCACCTTGGAGAAGGAGAACGTCGACCGGAAGGGCCTCCCCGTATGTTGCCGCCTTACTGGCGGCCATGGCAGGGCGGGGCCTCAGCATGCGGTTGCAGGAGATCCACTCTAGCGGCGGAGGAGACACGGCGGCACCAGCGCCTGGGCTTGCGCCACGGCTTCTTTGGCAAGGCCGGATCCATCTCGCCCACCAGTGAAGGAGGATCATCATCACTAGAGCTGCCTGACACCATCGTCTTCGCCACCGAGCTGGGAGATGGAAGGAAAAGGCTGCAGGGGAAATGGAGAGAAAGCCACAGCCCCGCGCCTTGCCTCCCTTTTATAACCAATGAGGAGGGGGAACGGTTTCTACCCACCTCACCAGCACGCGGGAGGGCAACAATTGGGCCCCACCAAAGTTATTTTGCAAGAATCAAAGTAGGCACAATCAATGCGGGCTGTCACGGGAGCCATGGCATGGCTCGGCATTCCCGCAGCCACTTGAGTGCATAGACACACGCACGTCAACTTTGCAGGATGGAAAGCGTGCCATCCAGTCATGTCGCGCTTCCCACGACATGGACTAGGCCCACATGCTATTGGAGGCAAAGCCGGGAAACAACCTCTTCGTCGAACCATGACCAGCGTTGAAAGTTGCTGGTCCTCGCAGGGGGCTTCTGTCATCGTAATGGGATCAGGGTTCCCTCGCATTACGCTGTAGCGCGTGGTCCAGGACCCACTGGTCAGCGACTCAGCGGATATGTGGCCTAGCTGGCAAGGCTATATCGTAAGGATGCGAGCACCGTGTGCTCCAAGCAGGTATGGCCTTGTCATGACGAGACTAAGGAGACTGACTGTCGGCTGTGATCTAGGTGCTTATGGATCCACGAGGCATGTCAGGCCCAACCTTGGGAACTAGCGACGCACCAGCACTGCGAGACATCATCATGGAGCTGCAGTCCGCTGCAACCCGCCACTGATAGGAGTGATAGCTTGGAGCCTAAGCTGTCACTCGACCATCGAGTCTACTTGTACATCGCCCCTGGCCATCCATTGGCCACAAGCACTGCCCATTTGTGTGAAGACCGCGTGGAACGTCATGATTGAGCTCGGGAATGCCCCGGATGGTGCTCCATGACGGCCCTTGTATTTACCCCTTGGGGTATAAAAGGAGGCACTTGTCTGAATGTTGAGGAGGTAGTGTTTTTCTCGAGGCGATTCTCGGAGAGGGTTTCTGGAGAAGGGTCATTTGGAGGGTTTTTGGAGGAGAGCTTCCGAGGGGAGTTTTCAGAGATCAAAGGGTTGGAGAGTTGGGAGAGGGGTAGAAAAGCGAGAGAAGGAAGAAAGATGAAGCATGGGGAGTGTAGAAGCTAGAGAGAAGGCGGCTCCCCGACACCATAAAGATCACCTTCATGTACCTTGATCCACCAAAGATAATCCACCAAAGCAGGACGTAGGGTTGTTAGCCAAAGGGTTGCCCGAACTTGGGTAAAAAATGTCCATGTGTGCTCTATGTGTGCTGTGTGATCATATCAGCAGGTTCCTTTGTCGACGCTGAGGCCGGAATGCCTTCGTGCCCACTACCGAACAAATAGGGGGTGCCCAACATCCCCGATGTCCGTGTTGGCAAGACGCGACAAACACCAATTCATAGACAACCATACAAATTTCAAATCATAAAAAGCACCACCGATTAGCCTCACAAATTTCCAATTATAAAAAGCATCCTAAATTTTCTTACAACCTCAAAATTTTCAAATTATAAAAGCACCACAAACTTGTAAACAACCTCACAAGTTTCAAATTGGAAAAAAGCAACACAAAAGGCACCCATATTTCAAATTACAAGAAGCATCATTAATTTGAGAACAACCTCACAAATGTCCAATTATATAAACCAATGAACACCGATTCATACACAACCTTACAAATTTAAAATTATAAAAGCATCACAAACTTGTAAACAGCCTCACAAGTTTCAAATTGTAAAAAAGTAATGTCATTGGATTGATCCAAAGTACGCCATGAGGGGGTCCTTGAGGCATGCGGAAGAAAGGGGTGTGAGACGTACGGTGTTCCGGGATGGTGAGTGTTGTCGGATTGATGAAAAGTACGCCATGAGGGGGTCCTCAAGGCGTGCGGGAGAGAGGGCTGTGAGATGTACGGTGTTCCGTGACGATGAGCACACAAGTTTACCCAGGTTCGAATCCACTGGCTTTGGACGTATTCTACTCCTACTAGCAATCTAGTAATACGGCAGAGCCGGAATATGAGTTACAAGGGTTTCATCTGTGCAAGTTGAGTTTGTAGACTATTGTGTGGTTGCCCAAAAGGCGTACCCTAGGACGACCTATGTAGATATCCAGCCTAGGGTTTACAAGAGAGACCTATCCAGCTAGGACTAATAGTTGGTTATAGAGTACAACTTGAACTACAAGTAACATAACACGCCTATGTCGGTAAGTCTTCTGGGCCTTCCCGTAGCCGGACTGGACTCCGTCTCTTCTCCCTAACAGGGCCGCCCGTGAAGCAAAGATCTAACCCGAAGTGGGCCACCCTGGTCAGTGAGGCACAATGAGGATACCTAGAAAGTATATCCCCAACAGCAGCCGCCGAAAGCCTCCAAGATCTAGAGTAGGATTTCATCATCGTCTAGCTTGATCTTTGGCTCGCAGAATCTGGAAGGGTTCCTAAAACATAAAAAGAAAGGATTGGATCCGGGTCTCAAAACGATTCGTACCTAAGAATACATTATTCGGGTTTCCAGCTTGAAATTCAAACTAAGCCGGAACTTGGCCTCTAACGTAACCTGACACCAGTCAAGGTCAAGTCACATCACTAACAGACATTCCCGTCAGCACGACCGTTGGTGGGTCCGCCTTTTGTGGAACCGAGGCATCACTTTAATGCGTGCGTAGAGATCGAGGTGGCGTAATCATCACGAGGAAGTTACCTAGCTCCTTCCACGAAGTGTGGCACAATTACTATTTACTTTGCACGAATCTTGGCGCAAGTGAAAGATATAAGTGGTCTAGATTTCTTCCTTCCTCCTCACCAGCACCAGTTCATGATCCTTCCTCTCAACGTCTCCTACAAACAGAGCTCCTCTTCCTCCCCCAAATCCCACAGCGCTGCCCACCCCAGTTCACCGGAGCCCAAAAAAGGTCGAGGCTTCATCTTCTGCTGCGGCAGCGACAACACCTACGATGGAGAAGGAGAAGTTCCACGGGGCCTGGATCCCGTGTGTTCTTGATGATGCCAAGCTCCGCGTCATTGAGAATGAAGGCCTCCTCCTCCGCCGGCGACTGGTGGAGCGGCTTTGGACAAACCGTCCCCATCCCCAACACCGACGAGCGAGTGCATTTTGATGCCCACCTCGACAGAGGTTTGAGCTTTCCACCCTCATATTTCTTTTCTGAGGTTATAGATCATTATGGAGTGCAACTCCACCATCTCCCCCAAACTCTCTCTTAGAGATGAGCATGTATGCTTATTTATGTGAGGGATATCCCGGTGGTAGGCCGAGTCTCATAGTCTTCTGGTATTACTTTCATACTCAGAGAAACTCTATCACCGTCGGTAATCCTTATAATACCGGAACTCTTAGCTTTTCTGTTAGGAGACAGCGATTCTATCCTAGGATTAAGGCTAGTGAGTCAGTGAAGCAATGCCCATCCATGTTTATCTATCATAAGGACAGACTAGCTCCCGACAAAGCAACTGCTTTTCCGGATTTTGTTGATGTTGCTGTGATGCGCTCGACTTTCGACGTACAGCTCGTTGGGAACCCCAAGAGGAAGGTATGATGAGAACAACAGTAAGTTTTCCCTCAGGTATGAAACCAAGGTTTAATCAAACCAGTAGGAGCAAGGAAACACCCCAAAGGTGTTAGTAGCTGAGCTTTGGCAGGGCGCACTACCGGTGCTAGTAGCAACGTGGAGACCTGCACAACACAACCATAGAACTTTGTCCCCAACTTGCGATGAGGTTGTCATTCTCACCGTGTTTTGCGGAAAACAAAGGATTAAAAGTATCGAATGGAAAGAAGTAGAAGTTTGCAGAAAGTAAACACAAAGCATAAACACTTTATATATTGTATGTAAAGAAAAAGGACCAGGATCCATAGTTCACTAGAGTTGGCTCTCCTTAGATAGATAACATGCTGGGTGAACAAATTACAGCAGGGCAATTGACAAACACCGAGAAAGAAATACATGCATATACTAATCACCTTGACTCCTTCGAGACTTGATTGGGCATTACAACATAATACATAGACCGCCATCCAACTGCATCTATGACTAATAATCCACCTTCAGGTTATCATCCGAAACCCCTCCAGTATTAAGTTGCAAGCAACAGATTATTGCTTCACGAACTGCGTGTAAAGTAAGCAATACGATTGTTCTATGAACAAAGGATTGTTGTTTTCTCCCTAGTAGCAACAGCACATCTAGTACCTTAGAGATTTCTGTCACTTCCCTAGATTACCAGAGGCATGAACCCACTATCGAGCATAAATACTAACTCTTGGAGTTGCTAGCATGTACTTGGCCAAGATAGCTACAAACAACAGAAAGCATGCAAGATCTCAAATAACAAAGACATGATAAAATCAATAATCAATCTGAAATAGCATCTCAATATCCATTGGATCCCCGCAAACACAAGATGTATGAATTACAAATAGATGATCTTGATTATGAACGGAGCTCACAAGATCTAAACGTGAAAGCACAAAGGAGGAGAACCAGCCATCTAGCTACTACATGCATCCGTAGTCCAAGGATGAACTACTCACGCATCACACCGGAGGCTTGCATGGTGATGAAGAAGGCCTCCAGGGTGAATTCCCCTCTCTGGCAGGGTGCCGGGAAGAGCTTGAGATCCCTCCCGATCTAGGGATGGAGATGACGGCGGCTACAGATTCTTTCGTGGATTTTTGATCGGGTACTTAGGGTTTTCGTCCCGAGGGCAAATATAGGCGGAAGGAGAGGCCAAGGGGGTGCCTGGGCTGGCCACACCACCCCCTGGCACGGGCCAGGCCTGGCCGCGTGGCCAGGTGGTGTGGCCGCCCTCTGGCCCCTCTCTGTCTCGTGTTCTGGCACTTGATCACTTCCAGAAAAATAGGCACTTTGGCTTTTATCCGGTCCAATTCGGAGAATATTCATTTTCTGACTTTCCTGGAACCAAAAACAGCAGAAAACAGGCAGCTGGCACTGTGGCTCTTGTTAATAGGTTAGTCCAAGAAATCATATGAAAAGTACTCCAAAGTTGGAACAAAACACAAGAAAGTGGATAAAACTAAGCATGGAACATCAAAAATTATATATACATTTGCAATGTATCAACATCCCCAAGCTTAACTCCTGCTCGTCCTCGAGTAGGTAAGTGATAAAAAGAAAGAATAATTTTTGAGGTGACATGCACCATCAAAGACTTGATCAAAGTATTTGCAAAACATTCAAAGCTGGGATCATAGTACTTCAATCATAACATGAAAGACAAAGTTCTAGCAATAAGCAAAGAAACTATGATGCAACATGAAAAGGCACAAACAAAAGATTCATGAATAATAATGCTTTGCAAGACGTTTGTTTGTTTCACATAAAGAAAACATAGCATAATAGTATTCAGCTTGTCCCTCAACAGAGTAGCAAATATAAATGCATAGGACACCTTCAATGTTCATAAGAGTGACTAGATACAATAGTTTAAAACAAGCAATAACAAGTTATGCATCAATCAACTCGTCTTGGGACAATGCACATAGAACTAAGAATGGCCACTATGCTCTCAAAGTAGGTGCATAAAGATAGAAGGTGGAGACTCAATATAATGGTGGAAGAAAGGCCTTTTGTAAAAGGAAGTAGGGATTCAAGTCTCATAAAGAGCTTCCAAAAATTATGGTACTTGTAGTTTTAAGCTCTCATTGCCCCTATCATAAGCATCTTGAAGGTGATTAAGGTTAAAGTGACACAACTAATAGGATATGCTTGACAAGTTATAAACCGAAATCTCATGCCCCTTACTTACGAAGACCGATCCTCATGCTACTCAACTTCAGTCACGAGTAAGCTCTTGTCATTGTAAGTATATGTGTATCATTAAGAACCGCCAACGGGGTACCCCTTGCACATTATATGGGAGCTTTCCCATAATCAAAATGACAAGGCAAGCAGACAATGAGCATCTCAGCGATCTTTTTATTTGCTATTTGCATAGGTTTTTATTGAGGATGCTTCTTAGAGTACTCATTATGGTGATTCTGCAAGTTTCCACCATGATTAGGCATGGCTTCGGCTAGCGGCCCAGGCGTTCTCTAACACACATACAAACTCCATGATCTTACAAGTTCCACTTTTATTTCACACCGCCGGGATCCGTAAGAAAAAGAACATGATATCAACGGGGTACAAAGTACAAGTGCAATGTTGAAAGCGTTCCCCATGGTACATGGTTCTGCTAATTTCAAATTATAAAGCGCAAGCATATACTCAACAAAGAAGGACCCAATGGTTCAAGTTTATTAGAGGCAATAAAGTAAAGTGTGCCATCAAGTTCGTGAGAGCTTTAATCACTAGTTTTCTCATAACAAGTGGAAGGTAAACAAAAGCATGAATATACTTGGAATAGCATAAGCTAGTAGGTAGGTATGGTGGAATCTTTGGAATAACTTGGTTTAGGGAGTTGGATGCATGAGTGGAATGCATACTTTGTTGTGGAGGCTAGCAAAAGACTGGGAGCGACGAACTAAGAGAGCAATAATGGCCATAATCATGCAGACCGAAAAAACATCATTGATCAAAGCATAAAGTGATACTACAAGTTGAAAACTAAAGGATCATAAAGGCTATGGTGACTTTGGATAGTCATAACATGGTGAGCATGCGCCAAGTCAACCCAAATAAAGCATCAAAGCAGAATACCACTATACTATGCTTTAATATTCTAAAACAACACATGATTCATCCAAGGCACATTAAGAAATCTCAATTGTTTATAACAAGTCATGCTAAAGAAAAGAAATACTAAGCATAAAGCCACAACAATATCAAGCATGTCATGACAAAGCATAGGCCATAGTAAAAAACGAGCTCTTTTTACCACATAAGTATGAACTTTCCTACTCCTTTCCAAACCAAAGCAAACTATTTGCAAACAAAAGTATGAAAGAGGGGGGTCCAACCAATTTATTCAGAAAAGTAAGCAAACCAAACCAAACTAAAAACTAAAACAAAAACGAAAAAGAAGACGCTCCAAGAAAAACACAACTGTGCATGAAACAATAAAAATGAAGAGTTTGGAAGAAACCTGGGATTTTTATTGATGAAGAAGGGGATGCCTTGGGCATCCCCAAGCTTTGACGTTTGTACTGCTTGGATATTTCTTGGGGTGACACGCGTGGCATCCCCAAGCTTGAGCTTTAGTCCACCCTTCATCTCATTACCCATTCCTTCCATACACCTGAAAATTTTCCTTCATACAAAACTTCACACAATCTCATTAGCAACATTAGTGCACTTAAGATAAATAAGTCTCAAGGTTCAGTTCTAACACCAAATAAACTTCCATTAGAACACTAGCTACTATAGTACTTCCCTCAAAAAGCTCAATTCCCCAAAAGAAATCAAGAAGGAACCAACAAGAAGCAAATGTAGAAAATGGCAGAAATCTGTCAAAAACAGACCAGCAGGTAAAGATGAATTTGTTCTAAGACCTTATGTTGCTCAAATCAAAAAGTGTTGAACTAACTAAAGCTATATACCAACCTGGGACAGAAGCACAAAAAATTACAGCTGAATCCGACATACAGAGCTCTCTCACGAATGTTTACGGTGAAGCACAAAAATCTGTTTCGGGACAACAACTTTCCCAATCATTACTTCTCTCTCATTAGAGGTTACTCTTGGCACAAAAAGCAAAAAAAAGGATAAGGAACGGTTATTACATAGGTAATAACTTCCAAGACTTATATAAAACTTTTGGGTTATGTCCCAATAAATACTTTTCTTTAACGCCTTTAAGTTAGGCATAAGAAGCAAAGAAAGAATCAAGTGTTCTCAAATGAAGAAGCATTAAGACCAAATTTTGTTTTCATAGGAGAAGCAAAATAAATATTTTCTCTCTTTTTAGGGAAGTGTTCTATACCTTTCTTGAGTGGGAGTTTATATTTAATGGTGCCTTCTTTCATATCAATGATGGCACCAACAGTTCTAAGAAAAGGTCTTCCCAAAGTAATAGGACAAGAAGCATTGTATTCAACATCCAAAACATAGAAATCAACGGGGACATAGGAATCGTTAACCATAATAAGAACATCATTAATACTCCCCATGAGTTTTATTTTAGCATTAGCATCAAGTGGGACATTCAAATAACAATCTTCAAGAGGAGGCAAATCAAGCATATCATAAATCCTTCTAGGCATAATAGAAACACTACTATTAAGATCACACAAAGCTTTTAAATCAAAGTCATTCACTTTCATATTAATGATGAGTTCTCAACCATCTTATTGCTTTATAGGAATAGAAGCTTTATGTTTCATCTTTTCTTCTTTAATCTTTATGAGAGCATCAGTAATGTGTTTTGTAAATGCCATGTTCATAGCACTAGCATTAGGACTTTTAGCAAGCTTTTGTAGGAACTTAATAACTTCAGAGATATTGCAACCATCAATATCAAAATCAAATTTATCATCTAAAGTAGTAGAACTATTACTAGCCTCAACACTAGAGGTGGTGATAGTAGAAGCACTAATGTTTCTAGCAATTTCATCTTCTCTTTCACACTTAGCATCTAATCCAGCTAATAGTCTAACATTTTCATCAATTCTTACTTGTATGGCATTAGTAGTTGCAAAGGGATTCTCATTAGTTTCAGGTTTAGCAGCCATTTTATTCAAAGTAGATTGATCTTCAGCCAAAGATACTATATTTCTTTCAGCGTTAGAGAGTTTTTCCTCAATAGTTTTATTGAAAGCAGTTTGTTTACTAATAAACTCTTTAAGCATAACTTCAAGTTCAGAGGGAGCACTCTTATTATAGTTGTAAGAATTCCCATAAGCATTACCATTGTTGGGAGGATATGGCTTATAATTGTTGTTACCAAAATTGTTCCTATAAGCATTATTACCATAAGCATTGTTGCCAAAGTTGTTATTTCTTATGAAGTTCACATCAACTTGCTCTTCTTGAGCAACCAAAGAGGCTAAAGGAACATTATTTGGATCAATATGGGCTTTCCCATTAACAAGCATAGACATATTAATATCAATCTTATCACTCAAGGAGGAGGTTTCCTCAACAGAATTTACCTTCTTACCTTGTGGAGCTCTCTTAGTATGCCATTCAAAATAATTGACCATCATATTGTCCAGAAGTTTTGTTGCAGCACCCAAAGTGATGGTCATAAAGGTACCTCCAGTAGCTGAATCCAATAGGTTCCTTGAAGAATAGTTCAATCCTGCATAAAAAGTTTGGATGATCATCCTAGCAGTCAGTCCATGAGTGGGACAATTCTTTACCAAAGATTTCATTCTTTCCCAAGCTTGAGCAACATGCTCATTATCAAGTTGTTTAAACTTCATTATTTCACTTCTCATGGATATAATCTTAGCAGGAGGATAATATTTTCCAATAAAAGCATCTTTGCACTTAGTCCAAGAATCAATACTATTCCTAGTTAAGGAATTCAACCATTCTTTAGCTTTTCCTCTCAAAGAGAAAGGAAACAATTTCAGCTTAATAATGTCACCATCTATATCCCTATGCTTTTGCATCTCACAAAGTTCAACAAAGTTATTTAGATGGGAAGCAGCATCTTCATTACCAATACCAGAAAATTGCTCTCTCATAACAAGATTGAGTCAAGCATGTTTTATCTCAAAGAAAGTATTTTCAGCCACAGGTGGAGCAATAGGTCTGTTCATAAAATCATTGTTGTTGGTGCTAGTGAAGTCAGACAACTTAGTGTTTTCAAGAGTAGTCATTTTTTTGGGTTTTCAAATAAGAAAGCAAACAAGTAAAACTAGTTTTTTTGTGTTTTTGAAGAACAAAACAAGCAAACAAAGCAAAAAAGAAAACTAAGCAAACCAAAAACAACAAAGTAAAGAGATTGGTTATAAGGGACTCCCCTTGTGAAGATGTCCTTGACTCCCCGGGAACGGCGCCAGAAAAGATCTTGATGCGCTCGACTTTCGACGTAGAGCTCGTTGGGAACCCCAAGAGGAAGGTATGATGAGCATAGCAGTAAGTTTTCCCTCAGTTATAAAACCAAGGTTTAATCGAACCAGTAGGAGCAAGGAAACACCGCAAAGGTGGTACTAGCTGAGCTTTGGCAAGGCGCACTACCGGTGCTAGTAGCAACGTGGAGACCTGCTCAACACAACCACAGAACTTTGTGCCCAACTTGCGATGAGGTTGTCAATCTCACCGTGTTTTGGGGAAAACAAAGGATTAAACGTATCGAATGGAAAGAAGTAAAAGTTTGCAGAAAGTAAACACAAAGCAGTAATAGATTGTAGATTGTATGTAAAGAAAAAGGACCGGGATCCATAGTTCACTAGAGGTGGCTCTCCTTAGATAGATAACATGCTGGGTGAACAAATTACAGCAGGGCAATTGACAAATACCGAGAAAGCAATACATGCATATACTAATCATCTTGACTCCTCTGAGACTTGATTGGGCATTACAACATAATACATAGACCACCATCCAACTACATCTATGACTAATAATCCACCTTCAGGTTATCATCCGAACCCCCTCCAGTATTAAGTTGCAAGCAACAGATTATTGCTTTACGAACTGCGTGTAAAGTAAACAATACGATTGTTCTATGAACAAAGGATTGTTGTTTTCTCCCTAGTAGCAACAACACATCTAGTACCTTAGAGATTTCTGTTACTTCCCCAGATTACCGGAGGCATGAACCCACTATCGAGCATAAATACTAACTCTTGGAGTTGCTAGCATCTACTTGGCCAAGATAGCTACTAACAACGGAAAGCATGCAAGATCTCAAATAACAAAGACATGATAAAATCAATAATCAATCTTAAATAGCATCTCAATATCCATCGGATCCCCGCAAATACAACATGTATGAATTACAAATAGATGATCTTGATAATGATTGGAGCTCATAAGATCTAAACATGAAAGCACAAAGGAGGAGAACCAGCCATCTAGCTACTACATGGATCCGTAGTCCAAGGATGAACTACTCACGCATCACACCGGAGGTTGGGATGGTGATGAAGAAGGCCTCCAGGGTGAATTCCCCTCTCTGGCAGGGTGCCGGGAAGAGCTTCAGATCCCTCCTGATCTAGGGATGGAGATGACGGCGGCTACAAACTCTTTCGTGGATTTTTGATCGGGTACTTAGGGTTTTCGTCCCGAGGGCAATATATAGGCAGAAGGAGAGGCCGAGGGGGTGCCTGGGCTAGCCACACCACCCCCTGGCGCGGCCAGCTTGGCCGCGCGGCCAAGTGGTGTGGCCGCCCTCTGGCCCCTCTCTGTCTCATATTCTGGCACTTGATCACTTCTAGAAAAATAGGCACTTTGACTTTTGTCCCGTCCAATTCCGAGAGTATTCATTTTCTGACTTTCTTGGAACCAAAAACAGCAGAAAATAGGTAGTTGGCACTGTGGCTCTTGTTAATAGGTTAGTCCAAGAAATCATATGAAAAGTACTCCAAAGTTGGAACAAAACACAAGAAAGTGGATAAAACTAAGCATGGAACATCAAAAATTATAGATACATTTGCAATGTATCATGCCGCCACGCCCCAAGAGTCCATGGACACAGATGCGCCGGCTCTCACTAATGATCTGCTTCTTGCTAAGAGGCGGATCGAATATCTGATGAAGCACAAGGACCTTAAAGGGCCGACATGGTACATTGCTGGCTGGCACGCCAGATTCAACCTCTCCAACACCATGGTGATCGGCTTATGCATTCCATCACGACGAACAAGAAGGACTCTCTCCGGATCTGCTCCCTCCCTTAATCTGAAAAGGAATATGAATCCCAAATCAGGTGGTTGATAAGGGAGCGGATCGAGAGGAAAATCCTAGAGCAGTCCTTGGACATGCACACGGCTAATGATCCTGTTGTACTAGTAAGTTTTCCAACAATTACTCGAATTATGTGTTCATCTATACATTATTGTTTCTTTTTGCAATACTGAGATATTTCTTCTTGTTAGCTTGCTAACCTCCCCGAGTCGGAGCTTGGTACTCTCAAGGGATATCCTCCTAAGATCTCTCAGAATGATGGTGAACTAGTTCCATTGCCAAAGACCCTTACCCGAATGCGTAAGGCTCCGACAGTTTCCATCGGCACAAAGGAAGTGCCCGTTGTGAAGAGGTAACTTTCTTCACAAGGTTTCTGTATTTTTATTTCTCATTCTTTCTGAAGTGTAACGATCTTTGTTCTATTACCTCCTCAAATCTAAACAGCTCACCAAGGGCAAGGGCAAAGGAGGCTCGTCGAAGCCCCTGCACTAGCAAAGTTGAATTTGGATTCTCCTATCACAACAGCTCCGACTCCCGCCCTATAGCCTTCTTCAACGCCAGAGCTTACTCCATCTCTGACCATCGCAGAAGATCCGACTCTTCATTCCGAGCCAGCGAACCTTCGTTCGCAGACCGTCACCACCATGGGTGACTCGGTAGTTGATATGGGTGAACCCTCAAAGGGTAATGATCCTTCAGCAGAGGTTTTTGCCGACAACCTTCTCAGCAATCCGGGTCTTGCCCAACTTGGCATTCCTCGGAAATCTACATAAGAGATCCAACAGCTGGCCCAGCAATGCTTAGAAAGCCGGAACATCACTGCCGAGGCGAAGGCACAAGAAGCATATGACGTCAAGTACTCCAAGCTTCTCGAGCAAATCCTTCTTCGCAACGAGAGGCTGAGAGCCGGTGTGGTTCCTCCTCCACCGATAATCCCACTGACCCTCGCCGAGAAGGTTAGCATCGAGGTGAACATGAGCTTAAGCAAGCTTTCTCATGAACATCTTGTAAGTCGAATTTCCAACTCACCTTTTTTACTTTATTTCATATCATATCCTCTAGCCCCCAAGCATGAAGTTGGATAGACAATCTGGATTTATGCTTCCATAGGATGCCAAAGAATGAACTAATGTAGCCCCGAGGCTCGTGCTGATATTAGTAAAAATATTAGCCCGAGTCTTTAGTAGACTTTTAACTCTAGGTATTATTCTGACTTACAGAAAGTTAATTCGTATAACCTGGAATTGTTGAAGAATATCTGCAACAAACGGGGAGAGATTAGAGCTCTCCGCCTTGAAAATGCTCAATTAAAGGTGTCTAAGGATGAGGCTGAAGGTAATCATTTCAGTCCTTAACCTTTCTCTTGTTTGTTTTCATAGTCGAATTACTTATTCAACTGTTGTTGTTTTGCTTATAGCACTAGTCAAACAATCATGTGCCATGATTGAAGAGGCCAAGAATCTTAAGACCCTGAAGGTGGATAACGCCCACTTACGTCGAGAGCTGAATAAGCTTAAGGCGGATCACGAGCGTAGCATTGCACAAGTCCTCAAATCCTCCTCCATGGCCACTTAAGAACCTGATCGAAGGATCGTGGCCTAGGACCAAAAAATCTCGGATATCAATGATGCATTATTGAGAGAGAATGACATCTCCGAGGCACTCTGGGCTAAACTCTTGAGCCTTAGCGCAAAGAATACCAAAGTTGACGATATCATCTTCGGTATGTTTCCCACTTTCTGACTTTCTGCTTTTCCGACTCTAGGATTTCAGATATATTTTCTGACCTTTACTTTATATGCACAGGTCATCTGAACTTACTGGACTCTTCCTCCATCGAGTCTTGCACCAGCCGGATTACACAAGTTGGCAATTTTCTTCAGGATTTCTGCCAATCTTTGGAGAATATTGGCGAAGTACTCAAAGTTCCGGACATGAACAGGATGTCTGGATTTGAGGTGTGAGACAAGGCCAAGGAGATGCCCCAACTCATCCAGGACTGGAACATGTCCTATGCATGAACCGTAGCACAAAATGCCCTCACTCTAGTTATGAGCCACCATGGAAGCATGGAAATCTGGCAAGTAACGAGAGGATATTCAACTATGGATGAAGACGGACATGAGCAAGATATCAAGGCCATCATGGATTCCTGTGCCGCATATGGATGTCACGTAGCTGATCTGACTAGCTACGACACTCCTTTCTTCACTCGTGTGGAAACGCCTCCTCCGCCTACCGAAGAAATTGGTGAAGGTTCCGAAAACGAACAAACCGTATCAGATTTGAATGTATCGGAAAGATATAAAGGCGAGGGTGATGTCTCCAGTGAGCCGACATCTCCTACCTCTTCTCTTGCATCGTAGAGCATCAGAAAAAACAACGTGTTATTTTGAAACAATTGGATTGTAAATAAGTAGTGTAATACATTTTCTAGTGCTAAGATTTGATATTCTTATTCAGCACTTTTGGCTTTACTTTGTTGTGCCTGAAATTTTTGCATAAGCACTTTTTTTTGTTTTGCCTCTACTTATCATTTATCAGGCTTTCGGTCTCGTCCCTTTCGTGAGACGGCTAACCTTCCACATGGAAACTCTGCCGAGCAACGGAGCTCAATTGCTAAACTAGATTAAACTCGGAAATAGAGCCGGTTTCTAGTACCAACAATTCACTACTCGGAAAATGCCCGCATCCGGCAATCAGATAAATAACCAAAGTACAAACTAGAAAATTTAGATTTATACTCGAAGGTAGCATTTTTAGAATCGGAAATCTTAACCAGAACAAACATGAGCATAAAGTACTTTCAAGTATTCTAGGATTTTCGACTTTGACATGATCATTCGGAAATAAGATGGTAATATAAAACTTCCTAGAAAAATTTGAGGCAACCAATACTTTATTTCTCGTTGAACATGTAAACATATATGATTACAAAGAAAGAAAATTTAAGAATAAAAGGGACGTAGCTGAGCAATATTCCACGGTCTGTCTAATTCTTCCGGGTTTGTACTGCCTCCAGCTCTCTTTCTTTTCTTAGTAGCAGGTCTTTCTTTGACTGGCCAAATATCAGTTAGATAGTAAGAACCATTGTGTAATACTTGGTTAAATAAAAAGGGCCCTTCTCATATCGGGGAAAGTTTGTGCTTCCTTTTCTGCACAAGCCGGAGAACCAAATCGCCCTTATTGAAAGATCGGTTTCTGACTCTTTGGCTATGATACTTGCATAACTTCTGTTGATAGGTTGTTGATCTCATCCCAGCAAGAACGTGAACTTCTTTGATTAAATCGAGATCATTTTGTCAAAAAATTTCAGCATCCTCTTCAATATATGCAGGAACTCAGGGAGAAGTATGAATCAAATCACTAGGAAGAACTGCTTCTGCACCATAGACCAAGAAGAAAGGTGTGTATCCGGTTGACCTGTTCGGAGTTGTTCGTAAACTGCATATCACAGAAGGTAATTCCTCTGCCCAAGCCCCCACAACACGTCATAGTGGTGCTTGGAGTCTTGGTTTGAGGCCTTGTAGGATTAAACCATTTGCTCTTTGGACTTGTCCATTTGCCTATGGATGAGTGAGGACGCAATGTCAAGCCGGATATTTTGCTCATCTCAGAATTCGGCAAGCTCTCCCATAGCAAAATTACTCCCGTTGTCCGTGATAATGCTATGTGGATAACCGTATCGGGTTATAACATCCTCGACAAATCTTCTGGTTGTTGCTCCATCACAACTAGTGACGGGTTTAGCCTCAATCCATTTTGTGAATTTATCCACCATCACTAAGAGATGAGTAAATCTACTTGGAGCCCGTTTAAATGGTCCTACCTTGTCAAGCCCCCACACCGCAAAATGCCATGTTATAGGTATTGTTCGCAGCTGATCAGCCAAACCATGAGCTTGTTTGGCGTACTTTTGGCAGCCTCTGCATGTCAAAACTAGCCGTTCGACATCTGCCTTGGCTGTAAGTCAGAAAAATCTGTGTCCGAAAGATTTTGCCACTAAATATTTGGCTACAGTATGATGGTCGCATTCACCTTCGTGTATTTCTCGTAAGATTTCCACTCCTTCTTTCGGAGATACACTGCGCTGAAATACCAAAGACACACTCCGCTTATAGAGCTCACCAGTTATAATAGTATAGGTTTTTGCTCGTCGGACGATCTGCCGTATCAGAACCTCGTCTTCGGCTAATTTGCCATCTACCAAGAAATCAAGGTAGGGTTGGGTCCAACTGGGAATTACAGCCAGAACTGCCACTAAAGGTGAGTCGTATTTGGTCATATATTCCTCATCTAATCCTTTTATAGAGGGAACTTTGAGGTGTTCTAGAAAAGTGCCATCCGGGACCTTTTTCCGTGTAGAGCATATTCGAGATAATGCATCTGCTTCCTCATTTTTTGTTCGAGCGATGTGTTGAACCTCAAACCCTTCGAACGATTTAGATAGTTCATCCATGACAGCTCTATATGCTTCCATGTGTATATTTGCACTACAGATATCTGAAACTTGTTGGGCAACAAGATCCGAATCACCATAACACATCAAGTGTCGGATGGCGATATGCTTAGCAATCCGGATTCCATGCAACAGTGATTCATATTCGGCAATGTTATTTGTTGCCGTGAAGTGGATCTGCAACACATAGAAAAGTTTATCTCCTTGGGGTGACTTGAGCACGATGCCAGCCCCCGAGCCCCTTAGACCCGTCAAAATGTAAGGTCCAGTATTCCGACTCTAGGAGGGTCATATTCTCCATTTTCTCTGTCCAATCAGTGACAAAGTCAACGAGGATTTGGGATTTGATTGCCGTACGAGGTTTGTACTCAATGTCGAAAGCTGAAAGCTCTATGCCCCATTTTGCGACACGTCCCATAGCGTCATTGTTGTTGATTATATCTCTCATGGGAGGTGTGCTCACCACGGTAATTGGATGTTCCTGAAAATAATGCCGTAACTTCCAGGATGCGAAGAACACATCGTAAGCTAGCTTTTGATAATGCAGATACCGGTGCTTTGATTCAGTTAGGACTTCACTGAGCTAGTAAGTCGAACGATGCACCAGGTGTTCCTGTTTTTCCTCTAGTCTCTCCACCACCATGATGACACTGACGACTCTATTTGTCACAGCGAGATAGAGCAACATCGGTTCCCGAGGTTCCGGCTGCAAGGATATGAGTAGATGAGAGTACTGTTTCAGCTCTTGTAGTGCAGCTTCAGCTTCGTCAGTCCAAACGAACTTTTTGGTCTTTTTAGGAGCTTGTAGAGTGGTGCGTCTCTTTCACCGAGCCGACTTACAAACCGACTGACTGCAGCAATGCAACCAGTTAGTCTTTGAACGTCCTTCAAGCGAGTCGGCCTGGAAATATTGAGTATAGCCTTAATTTTTTCTCAGTTCACCTCTATGGCTCTTTGAGACACGATGAAACCTAACAATTTTCCAGCTGGTATTCCAAAGAAACATTTCTTAGGGTTAAATATTATGTTGTATTTTCGTAGATTAGCGAATGTTTCCTCTAAGTCAGAAATCAAGGTTTCCTTCTTTTTGAACATCACCGCTATGTCGTCCACATATGCATGTACATTGTGTCTGATTTGATTGTGGGGGCAACGCTGCATAGTGCACTGGTACATAGCTCCTACGTTCTTGATCCCAAAGGGCATCATAACGAAACATAATGGTCCGAAGGGGGTTATGAATGAAGCTTTGACTTTGTCTGATTCCTTCATCCAAATTTGGTGATAACCGGAATATGCGCCGAGAAAACATAGGAGTTCCGAGCCTGCCGTAGAATCAATAACTTGATCAGTTCTAGGCAAAGAGAAAGGATATTTGGGACAAGCCTTGTTTAAGGAAGTATAATCAACACACATCCTTAAATCAGTGGTGTCCTTTTTAGGGACCATTACAGGATTGGCCGACAACTCAGTGTGGATGACCTCTTCTACAAATCCGGCTAACTCAAGCTGAGCTAGCTTCTTAGCTATTGCTTTTCGCTTTTCATTGCTGAAACATCGTAAGGAATATTTGACAGGTTTAGCGTTTGAGTGTACATTTAGAGAGTGATCGGCAAGTTCCCTAGGAACTCCGGTCATGTCATATGGCTACCATGCGAAGATATCTTGATTTGCTTGAAGGAACTTGAAGAGCGCGCTTTCCTATGCGCTATCTAAATCTACACCTATCTAGGTCACCTTGGAGGGGTCATCATCCTTCAATGGCATCGTCTTCGTCTCTTCCGATGCCTTGAACTCTAGAGTCGGCTTTGTCACCTCCTTCTACGTCGCGAGCATCTCGGACGGGTCGATGGTCTTCTTGATCTCCTGGTACTCCTAGGTGTGCAACATGGCTTCAGCAAAGGCGACATTTCTGTCCTCACACTCTCGCCCCTTCTTTGGGTCTCCCCTAATGGTGATCACTCCTTTGGGACCTGGAATTTTCATCATATTGTAAATGTAACACGGACGAGCCATAAAAGCCTAGTAAGCCGACCATTCGAATATTGCATGGTAGGCACTCTTGAACGGGACCACTTTGAATGAAAGTGCTTCCATCCGATAGTTTTTTGGAGTTCCAAAGGTAACATCCAAAGTGATCTCTCCTAGGAAATTTGCTTGTCTTCCTGAAACAACTCCATGAAAGATCACAGAGATGTGATTCAGCTGTTTCTCCGAGATCCGCATCCAACATAGGCTTTTGACATATAGAATATTGATGTTGCTGCCGCCGTCTATGAGAGTCTTGGAGAAACCATAGACATCAATAAGTGGATCGACGATTAAGGCGTATTTTCCTTGCCTGTGCAACTTAGGCAGATGATCAGCAAGATCAAAGGTGATCGCCACTTCTAACGAGTCCATGAATTGTGGGACAGCCAGAACAGTTGCATTGAGCTCATGCAAAACTGCCTTCTTGACCTTAGCTGGTTGAGACCCAAGGAAAGTGACGTAAGTGTCTTATTTCGTTGGGAAGTTCTTCTTTCCATCTGACTTGGGATTTGAAGGTTCTACTTCCTCCATGTCGGAATCTTCCTTGGTCTCTTTCTCTTTTTCGGGATTCTTTTTTCCCTTCTTCCGCTTAGCCCTGTAGCCAGCGGTATCATCTTTCTTGATGTCGTCATTGAAATGACACTCAGCGTTTGTGTGAGACGAGCCCCCGTTGGCATCTAAGTGATGCACACATGGGTTATTGGCAATATCGACCCAAGAGCAGGTTTTGCCAGGCTGCTGGTCTCCTCTACCTTGGACCCTTGACGTCCCACCACCGCGTCCGCGGCCGCCGCCGTGCCCTCCTCATCCTCTAGACCCGAAAGTAGCAGTGACCACCGCCATTTCCGTGTTGTGTTTTTCTTCTGAGGTATTCTTGCACTTCCGATCTTGTTTCTTTGGTTGTTTTGCCGACTGTGGCACAACTTGGATGTTTAGTAATCCTTTTGTGTCCTCATCGGAGTCTGCATACTTGCTTGCTGTTTCTATCATCTCTCCTAGATCAGTGACCTTGTCGCACTTCAAGTGATGATGTAGTAAACCAATTGGAAGTCCTACAATGAAAGCTTCAATCGCAATTTGATCATTTACTCCCTCACAGGAGTTCTTGGTGTCGATCCATCATCCGACGTAATCTCGACAAGTTTCTCTGGCTTTATGGGTGCAACGCGGTAGGTCTCCTACCGAATAGGGCCTTCAAAATTCCGAAAGAACACACTTTGCATGTCATACCAGTTGTGGATGGTGTTTTGTGGACGTTCATTGAGCCACGATTGTGCCGACCTCTGCATCATAAGTGGGAGATATCGGGCCATGACCAGACTATTTCCGCATTTGGCGTTGTAGCAGGCCTGAAAAAAATCCTGAAGCCAGGTATCTGGCCGAGAAACACCGTCGTAGCGCTAGATGTGTCTTGAGATGGCGAATCCTTCCGGGAATCTTGTTTCTCGAATGCGCGGTCCGAAGCATTTTGGACCCACATAGACATTATCTGACTCGTAGCGCCACGCCTCTATGTTAGAGTTGATCCGGTGTCTCGCATCACTTGGTGTCAGGGAACGCCGTCTTGGTTGTTCACTATAGCTGCGGTGCCTTGGAGCCGGACTTCTGCTTCTTCCAGCACCTCCTCCGCCATGACGCCCTCCTTGGCATCCTTGAGAGCCGTTGTGATAGCTACTTGGTGTAGATGGTGGTGCATGTGGATTATTTCCGAATGATCGTCGGCCTCGATCCAGAGTATCGTTATTCTGGTTCCGGGAAGGGTCTTCATTGCGACGAGCCCCCTGCCGGCTTGACTCAGCACGATGTCTGTCATTCCTTCATCCATCATTCCCACCATGATGGGGTTCAGCCGGATGGCTTGCATGTCTAGGAGGTGGCATCCTTTGACGGTCGTCCTCCCAACGTTTTTCTTTGTCATCTTTCCTATGATTGTTCGACTCTCGTCGGGGAGGGTGTCTCCGAGCCAGTGCTGCAACCGTGTATCACTCTACGGCTGGAGCAACATTGCTCCAATCATGTGCGGTTTATGTGCTATTTCCCTGAATATCCGGTTCTTGAGTAGTTATCTTCCCGATGGTTAGAACAGTAATGCTATTCCAGAACCTATTGGGCCCTAATTTCATTCCAGGCCAGATCCGTGCGACATTGGTCAGATTGAGAGACCAGTTTTCTGCTTCTGGATTTCACGACCTTTTGTTGCTCCAGACCCTTGGTGAGCAGCTTTATGCCCAACCGGATCTGATCTGGGCATGGATTATTCGCTAGGATATCTTGACCCGTGGCAGTGTTCTATACTGATGGTGGGTACACCAGATGTCCCTTGCAGTCGATCCGAGGCATACCTAGGTCCCCTTCAAAGAGAACCTTGTGGACTTCTAGAAATTTGTCAGCTTGTATTTAGCTTTTCCGGGTCTTTTGATGCTGCAGAGAGATGAACTTCTCCATAGTAGCTATGCTCTTCTTCGTTTCCTCAATGTTGTTGGCTTCATCCAGGCTTACTTGGCGATGCGCTTCTAGGGCTTGAGCCCTTTCTTCCAATTCTGCAGATGTATGTTCTGCAGCTGTAGGGATAGGCGTAGTTAACGCATCATCGATGAGTTTACGGGCACTAGCAGTAACCACGTCTCCATCCACCGAAGCTTCTTTTGGATCATTTGGGATCAAAGCTCCATCCGATTCCTCTTCGTAATCCTCGGCAACCACTTCCACTGCTGGAGAATCTTTCGCCGGAGTCTTGTTCTTCTTCTTTACCTTCTTTGTAGCGCCGGTAGCAAAGACGGCTTTGGGTCCGTTTCTCAAAGTCAAGCTCTGATCGGTACTTTCGGACATCTGGATGTTGGGATTATCTTAGAGGTCCATGTCATCCTGCGATTTGGGAGAGTTTTCTCCGGATCCTTCCTCCATGGCTTCTCTTTCTTCTACAGCTTTGGAGTTGAACTCCTCTTCATATTCTGTGGAGAACTTTCGAAAATCTGCCGGCGTCATGGAATCATCCGAAGATGCCAGTAAGTCGGTGTTTGTTCCGATCGCCTCCAACACCAAAGCTTCATTGTCTGTAGCATCAGCAGAGCCAGATCCGGATCCAACATATCTGACAAAGTGCCATGCGTGCACCCTAAGGTAGTTACGGCTTTCTTCGTGGGCTTCCTTGAAAATTCTAATGGTCTCGAGATCCTCGTCCACGTTTGCGCCTTTCATCATCATATGCCTCGGGAAGGGTTGGTCTGTTCCGGCATTGGAAGATTCGGAACCAAAGTTGTTGTCTTGCTCCTCCAGGATTTCGACCTCGGCGGGTACATCGATCTGGGATTCGGCCTTGCTAGGGAGATCCACTCCAGATTCGACTTGCACCGCAAGATCTGCTTCAGGCTCAACTTTCTCCACTATATCCGCAACAGGTGCGGGCTGGGTGGGATTAGGATTTTCCAAGATCCGGAATTCTGCCGCATCTACGGACAAAGTGGACCTAGAAATTTCTTCCGCATCTATCATCACCGCTGGGTTGGGTGGGGAAGGATCAACAAAACTGATGTAAATATTGATTTCGTCAAAAGACATGATGCTATAGGCAGTCACGGCCTCCCTAGCCAGAATCCAGGTCTCGTCGAGAACGATGAGAGGGACGTCGCTGGCGTAGAGGACGCGACCGACAGTGATGGCTTTGCCGATTCTGATTCTTGCAGATTCTGCTCGGAACACAGATCTGAAGCTCACTTGCCCCATGGTGGGCGACAACTGTCGTTAGATTGATGACAAGTACGCCGTGAGGGGGTCCTCGAGGCATGCGGAAGAGATATGTGTGAGATGTACGATGTTACGGGATGGTGAGCACACAAGTTTACCCAGGTTCGAATCCGCCTGCTTTGGACGGATCCTACTCCTGGTAGCAATCCAGTAATACGGTAAAGCCGGAATATTGGTTACAAGGGTTTCACCTATGCGAGCTGAGTTTGTAGAGTATTGTGTGGTTCCCCTAAAGGCGTACCCTAGGACGGCTTATATAGATATCTGGCCTAGGGTTTACAGAAGAGACCTATCCGACTACAACTAAGAGTCGGTTACAGAGTACAACTTGAACTACAAGTAAAATAACAGGCCTATGTCGGTAAGTCTTTTAGGCCTTCCTGTAGCTGGACTCGACTCTGTCTCTTCTCCCTGACTGGGCCGCCCGTGAAGAAAAGCTCTAACCCGAAGAGGGCCACCCTGGTCAGTGAGGCACAGCGAGGATACTGTAACACCCCAAAACTATTAATCAAGATTATCAAGTTCTAATCACCCAAGTTTAGGGTTAACAAAAACTTTTAATATTAAATTGAATATGAGTGTATGTGTGATTTGCATTACTACAGGATTGAGTGACATTGCCATGTTTGATTGCTACAAATGATAAGAAATGGTTTAATGATGAATACTACATCATCTAGGACAATTACAAACAAAATCCAAAGAAATAGAAATCAAATACAAATCACAAGATCAAATGGTCATTTTGACCAAAGTTAACCACTAGGCCACTTTGAGTGTTCCTAGAAAAGAATTTCTAACAGAAACAATTCCACTTCTTTTCACCCCTTATAATAGACACTCAAGCATAAGATCAAAACATTCACCAAAATTCATTCAAAAATTTCAAATTAAATTTCTTTCGGCCATTTAGTCGAACACCCTGCAGAAACTAATCAAACCTGGCCTAACTTCACTGTTTTGAGCAGTGATGACTCAACCAAATTGTCCCCTCTTCACTCCCTATCTCCCCCAGCATCTAGCAGCGCAGCAGACCACTCCCCCTTTGTCGTTGTGCCAGTGCAGCGTCGCCTGAAGACAGCCCGGCTGGCCGACCATGGACAGAGCGCCACAGACCACACCGCCCTCTCCCACGATGACCAGGAGATAGGCGACCATCCGCCGCCACCCCCTGTCCAGCCCTCGATCACAGCCAGGCCATGGACCACCCCAACATCGCTATGCCGAGAGCGCGCTAGAGCACCGCAGCTGCCAGCTTGCCCATGCCGCGCCTCGCCCTCACCTCGTATGCACAGACTCGCAATGATCACAGCTAGCTCCTAGACACCCCCGTTCGCCGGTGCGTGACCCGTAGCACCCCTGCGCCGTCTCCAACACCACCGCTTCCGCGCAGATCACCGCACACGCCCGACCAACCTAGACCGCCCCCGTGTCATGCCTTTAAGCCCGTGATGACCGCCAGGGAGCACTGCACCTCCCCTACCCTCAGCCATGCTGATAGCTCGATGTACCGCCGTCGCCAGAGAAGCCAGACCATCCCGCTCGGTCCCCTCGCCGGTGTATAAATAGAGGCCCTCTCCGCCTCAGTTCTCCATACCACCTCACGCCCTACTCCTCACTACACCTCCCATACCCTCTCCCGGAGCAAGGCGAGCGCCACATCGCCAGAATTTAGCTGGAGCTCGCCGCTGCAGTGAAGGAAGGGCGCCATCGATTGGAGCCGCCCAGGAGCTGCCGCGACCACCGTTCGAACTACCGTCGTCGACCACATCGTTCGCCCCATCACCGACCCTAGCTGGAGCCCTGGTGAGCCTCACACGACCCCTACAACTGTGTTAGGGTTCAAACCTCGCTGGAGCTGTTCGTCATCAACGATGAACCTCAACCATTAGATCGTATTCTAATCGTAGGGCCTAGATTGAAAGATACTGTTTCGGTTAGATAGATTCACTGACTAGTGGGACCCCCTGTCAGCAGCCCGCTGTGCCACGCTGTGCAGATTGGGCCGACCCAGTTAGTTTCCCGCGTAGGCCTAGAAATTCAAATAGTTATTTTGCATTTTAGTTAAAACCAGTTTCTGTCAGTAGATTCAAAAATTAATTCGAAGAGATTCACTGAACCAAATTGCATGATTCCAATTTTGTTAGAAAGATATTTAAATTATATATCCAACCCTGTTGGATTCAAACCATTTGGAGTTAGAGATCACCTATAGTAAAAATAACAAGACAAATACTTTTCCAACTTCAAACATTTTTCAAAAATCAACCATAAATGGTTTTCAGTTGATTCCAACTCTAAAAAATCACATTTGATAAGATCTATCTGAATATGTAAAAATATTTAGGTTTGCATGCAGTGACATTGGACTAGTATCAAAAGAATGCTATTTAGGCATTTCTAGTCACTTTAATCCTATTAAATGATAATATTAAACTTTATAAAATATGACCAACACTTTAAATCACATTCCCATGTATTAGAATATGTGTTGATGGTATGTGTCAACATGATCCCATATTTTAATTGGAGAATATTAAATCTTAAGTATTTTCAATGAGTAGAAATTACTTTTCTAAAATAAGATAAACAAGATTAAGTGTTTATTTCATGTGATGATGGTGATGATGCTAGATCATCTAGTGTGAACCTTAGGTTGCTGAATAGAAATAGGTAAGTATTTTTTGGTGATTGTGTACCCCATATTCACCTATAGACGATAGTACCGACTCGGGATATGAGGAGGAGGAGTAATACCAAGAAGAAGAAGAAAACTTCCACCACTTTACTACTCAACGCAATCCATCACTAATTGCAAGCTAGAACTATGCAAGTTAACACTTGCCTACTTGATAACTTAAGCAAGATAAATTAGGCATGCTTTGGTTATACAACTTTGATTATACCAATCCCAAGTTTTACTTGCAAGCTTTATTATTTTTACTCTACCAAAGTTCTTTACTTTTAGTTAGTGCTTTGTGAGTTTTGGAAAAATAGTATAGATACCATAAAGGGTATAAAACTAGGCCTAACTAGTTATGCTTAGATGTCATTCCAAGGCAAGAGATTGTAGTTGGATAGTTACACTGGATTAGCAGCCCTCATTAGTGAACCCCTCAACTTTAGTGGCTAGTGCCAAGCATAAAAGTGGATCACTTTAGATGGGAATACTTGGTGAAAATGATTGTGAAAACCTTGGAATGAGGATTCATTCTATTGAAATGTTTTGACATGTGTTGAGAAACACAAAAGGATTTGATGATGAAAATGTTGAGGCATGAGCCTTAGCCCTTTATAAAAACTGATGGTTGGGTTCAGATGCAATACCATTCCAATTTTACCGTACAACCACAATAGCTGAATTGGGTAAGGCTTAACTGGAAGTTTATATGCCTTAGTATGGGTTCCCTCGCGGCAGAGGTTGAGCTGAGGCTACCTCGTGAGTGTGAATGTCCACCTATGTAGTGCCCAGGATGGCAGATGGCCATGGCTGGGAGGCCAATCTCATAGGGGAGGTGCCTATACTAGAGTGTGTAATTGCAAGGTTATGATTGATTATCTGCATACTAAATATGATGATTCTGGGTTATCCCTAACATATGTATCGAATTTTGTGGTGAAAGTGTACAACCTCTGCAGAGTGTCAAACTATTCGAATAGCCACGTCCAAGGTCATGGACAGTTGGAGTGGCCATACTATTCCATCGTCAGATGTTTTCAAAATGAATTGTGAACTGAACTATGATTTTGACTTGACCACAACAGGGTTGTGAACATGAAATCTAGGTTCCCACTTAAGTGATTTGGATCATTAACTTAGTTTTCTTTACTTTTAAACTCAGTTTTAGATAAACCTGGCTTTTTGCAAATAAACCTAGAGCTTAAGATTCCTACTAGAACTACCTTACTTGTTAGTGATAGTTTGCGAGTAGATAAAGAGTACTCATGGATTTGTCCCTAGCTATTCCCGTGGCCACACTATGAGGATGACTACCATGATGATGGACAACAGGGGGTCTACGACAACTAGGATCATCTCCCATCGTCCGCTTTGCCCGTGACTCTGAAGTTGGATCACACTACTACGTTTATTTTCCGCTCCTTGATTTGTATTAAGACTGGATCATGAGATCCTGTATTTGTAAGACCTTATTATGGTTTGTAATGGATGATGTACTGTGATATCAATCTGTTATGTCTCACAAAAATGGTAATCTTGGGATTGCGACGTATGGCATAACAGGCATCTGGGATAAAAAATCCGGGTGTTGACAAGTTGGTATCAGAGCCATCCTGACCATAGGAGACCCTAGTTAGAATGGATGTCCGAACAAAATATTAAATTCAAAGCAAATAAGTGAGTATTTATGAAAACCTATTCCCACTCTTATCCTTGATTCTTTCAAAAAAGTCATGTTCCTAAAAAATTCTTGCTCCTTCAGAAAATTTGACACACTTGATCACCTCAGTAACTTACTCACCCTAAATTCTTATAGATGGAGATCTAGTATTGCAAGTTCTACCAGCTGGGAAACAAAGGCCGACTGATCTTTGAGAGGGATCTAGATGCACGGTCATGGTATCTTGATCGCCCGCACCCGGAATTCTTCGGGGCACAACTCAACGATCACATAGGAGGAGATCTACAATGGTTGATAGTTGCAGATCCCAGAGGCAAGATGGAAGCACCCACTTCGGAGAAGATCCAATTCAACTTGCGTGAGAACAACTAGCTAGATGGACTATGCGGACAAAACATCAACCTCATCCAGGGAACTTGCTTTACTCACTTTGCAAGGCGTGATTCTATGGGAATACCCTTAGAGATGCCAGTACACCCAGAGCTGAAGCACCAGGTGGACAATCTTGACTTCATGCTGTATGATAGGCAGAAGGAGTTGGACAATGCTCGTGCCTACGCCAACCACAACCATGCCATTGCAGTCAAGAAGGACCAGACCCGCACCATTCTCGCCAATGAGCGCCAATATCTTTGTTGTCAACACGACAGGAAGGATCGCACCATCGATCATCTTCACAAGAAGGTGGCGATCTCGAGAAGACCATCCATGAAAAGGAAGTCAACCTTGAAGCAAAGGATGAGAAGGAAGGTGAAGATATCTAGGGAGATCTTTACTCTTACCTCAGTGATGACAACGACTACCTAGATGATGATGCCATGGAGTTCCACATTGATGATGATGATTCCGACTTCATTGATGATGATTAGATGCACTTGAGCACTACCGTAGGAACGAGTTGTACCAGTCCCATTGTATCATAGTTTCATGGAATGGTTCTTAAAACCATCTGTTTTCTATTTGTGTTGTGGTGTGTCATTGTATGGTGTGCTTAGAATGAATGAAAGAGAGGAAGTTGTTACTTTGCAAAACCTGAGTCAAACTCAAAGTTTATAGCTTTTGAAACAGAACCATGAACCTTAGAAATTCCCCTCTTATCTCATTATCTATCTCAATCTTCATATGACTCGTGGAAACCCCGGAGGAGACAGTTCATTTCAGGACCCAATGCTGCAGATTCTACAAATGCTAGTTTCTAACCATGAAGCTAGTAGGGCCGAACGCCAAGCCAACCTAGCCACCCTTCAACAGATAGCTCAGATGGCCCACAATAATCAAGGCCATGCAAACCAGGATAACCATGGATCTAAGCTCAAGAACTTTCAGAATACCAACCCACCTATATTTAGTAAGTCTGAGGAGCCCTTAGATGCTGATGACTGGCTGCAAACCATGGAGAATAACTTACAGGTCACAGGAGTTAAGGCCAATGAAAAAGTATTGTTCGCCACCATTATCTGGCAGGGGATGCAAGAGCCTGGTGGAATAACACCCGTACAATGAATGACCATCAGATGATGACTTGGGAAGCATTCAAGATCAAGTTCAACCGGACTCATGTGCCCCAAGGTTTGGTCACCAGGATGACTTTAGTTGAATATCGTGACAAATTTATGTCCCTAGCTAGGTATACCCCTGATGAGATTGACACCGAAGCCAAGAAGAAGGAAAGGTTCCTAAATGGATTGCATAATGAGATGCAGACTGTGTTAGTAAACATCCCTTTTGGAGATCTAGAAGACCTAGTAGATTCGGCCATTTAGATGGAAGGGAAGATCAACCAAGCCAATGACAATCGCAAGCGTCGCATGATGCACCAGACTGGATCGCACAATACCCATAAGTATCGCCCCAACCCATCTGCAGGATATGCCCCAAGAAACAACAAACCCCCATGTCCCGTCCCAGCTATCCTAATCGTAGCGGAGGAAACCTGAAGTCTGGAGGAAACCACAACAACAACCCCGACAACTCCAACAACTTCAACTGTGCACCGCCCAAGTCCAACAACAAAAAAAACAATACTTCCCCAAGGACTGGAAGCAATGCTATGCCTGTTGTAGCAAAGGACAAGTCCCATATTACTTGCTTTGAATGTGGAGTCAAGGGTCACTACTCCAATGAGTGCCCCAAGAAGCTTCCAACAGCCACCAATGTGAATGCACCCGCTCAGCAGCATCACCGTGTTTAGCCTGGAAGGAGATTTGCCCTAGGGAACTTGCTCAACCAGAATAGCCGTCTGTTCCACATGAATGCTGAAGAAGCTCAGGAAGCGCCAGATGTCGTGTTGGGTATGTTTTTTGTTAACTCGGTACTAGCAAGAGTGTTGTTTGATTCTAGAGCATCACACTCTTTTGTTACATAAGAATTTGCATGCACTAGTAAGATTCAACCAACAAAATTGAAGCATGTTATGATAGTTCAAATACCTGGTTCAACCACCAAAGCTAGAAAAATTTGCAAGGCTATACCTATCAGAATACATGGAATAGATTTTTATGCCAATCTAATAGTACATGGAACCAAAGGTTTGGAAGTAGTACTAGGAATGGATTGGATGTCGGAACATAAAGGATTAATCGACTATGCCAAGAAAGCCATAACCATGACCATTAGATCTGGAGTATCAGTAGAGCATGTTTCTGAGACCTTGCCCCGTCAATTCAAATGCAACAAGAGTCTATCCCAACCAACCATAGACCAAGTCAGAGTAGTCTATGAATACCCCGACGTATTCCCGGATGAATTGCCCGGTATGCCCCCAGATCAGGATATCGAGTTCGTCATTGAACTAATTTCTGGAACTGGACCCATAGCTCAGAGACATTATAGTATGAACCCATCTGAATTAGTAGAGCTGAAGAAGCAACTTGATGCTATGCTGGAGAAAGGTCCGATTCAACCAAGCGCGTCGCCATGGAGATCGCCTGTTTTGTTTGTGGATAACAAAGATGGAGGTAACTGTTTGTGTACGGATTACAGGAAGCTGAATGATGTCACCATCAAGAACAAGTACCCACTGCCAAAGATAGAGGATATGTTTGACCAGTTGACTGGTGCCAGAGTGTTTTCTTAGATTGATCTTAGAACTGGTTATCATCAACTCAAGATTCATGCAACGAATATTCCAAAGACCGCCTTTACCACTAGATATGGATTGTATGAGTATATGGTCATGTCTTTTGGATTAACCAATGCCCCCGCTTATTTCATGAATCTCTGAATAAGATTTTTATAAACTTCCTGGATTAGTTTGTCGTTTTGTTTATCGATGATATTCTGATCTATTCCAAGTCAGAAGAAGACCATGAGCTACATCTGAGGACCATCCTTGAAACCCTTAGAGAGCATCAGTTGTATGCCAAGTTTAGCAAATGTGAGTTCTGGTTGAAGGAAGTAAGATTCCTAGGACATATTGTGTCGGTAGGAGGAGTCGCTGTCGATCCCACCAAGATAAAAGATGTTGAAGAATGGAAAGCCCTAACCACTCAAACCCACATCCACGCATTTCTCAGATTAGTGGGATATTACCGCCAGTTCATTGAAGGATTTTCAAGCATCGCCAGACTGATGACCGAACTGTTGAAGAAAGATAAGAAGTTTGAATGGATGGACAAATGCGAGTCTAGTTTTCAAGACCTCAAGAAGAGGTTGATTTCAGTCCCAATTCTGATTATGCCAGATATGAAGAAGCCTTTTGATGTGTATTGTGATGCATCCAAGATTGGTCTCGGATGTGTGTTGATGCAGGAAGGCAAAGTCATAGCATATCTATCCCGACAACTGAAGCAGCATGAGAAAAACTACCCTAGCCATGACCTTGAACTAGCAGCCGTAGTTTTGGCATTGAAGACATGGCGTCATTACCTTATGGGTAAACGCTGTGAGATTTATTCAGATCACAAGAGTCTGAAGTATATTTTCACCCAGAAGGAGCTGAATATGAGGCAAAGGATATGGATAGAGTTAATCAAGGACTACGACCTTGACATTCACTATCACCCCGTTCAAGACAATGTGGTAGCGGATGCTCTTAGCAGATTGCCGTGTACATTAAACACCATGATTAAATAAGCTCAACCAAGTTTGCATGAAGAGTTGGAGAAGTTCAGAACGGAGCTAGTTAGCGAAGGAATTTTAGCTAGCATTGAACTTCAACCCACTTTGATTAGTCAGATCAAGGAGGCGCAGAAAGGAAATGCATGTATCGACGGAACGAAGCGTCGTATTGGTACAGGGAAGGTACCCGGATTCACCGAAGATGAAGAAGGAGTTTTGTGGTACAAAGGACGTATCTGTGTGCTAGCAGATTCTGAGCTGAAGCAAGTTATCATGCAAGAAGCTCATGGTACTCTTTATTCTATCCACCTCAGAGGAACAAAGATGTATCAGGATTTCAAGGACCAATTTTGGTGACACAAGATGAAGAGAGAAATCGGAAGCTACATAGCTAAGTGTGATATCTGTCAGAGAGTCAAAGAGGAACATCAGAGACCCACAGGACTTTTGCAACCATTACAGATTCCAGAATGGAAATGGGATTCTGTCGAAATGGATTTGATCACCGGTTTGCCTACTTCTAGTAGGGGAAATGACTCTATTTGGGTCATAGTTGATAGACTGTCTAAGGTAGCCCATTTTATACTTGTCAAGACTACCTACCAAAGTTCTAAGCTAGCAGAGCTGTACATTGCTAGAATCGTCAGTTTGCATGGAACCCCAAAGACCATAGTGTCAGATCGAGGAACCCAGTTTGCATCAAGATTTTGGCAGAAAGTCCAAAAAGGATTAGGAACCAAGTTGAACTTCAGCAGAGCTTATCACCCGCAGACCGATGGACAAACTAAAAGAGTCAACCAAATCCTAAAAGATATGATGAGGGCTTGTGTGTTAGAATATGGATCAAAATGGGAAGATTGTCTGCCTTTCGTTGAATTCTCATACAACATTAGTTATCAAGCTAATTTGCAAATGGCCCCATCTGAATTTCTGTATGGAAGGAAGTGTCGTACCCCTCTGAATTGGTCGCAAGTAGGAGAGAGTCAGATTTTCAGACTCGACATCCTACAAGAATCCGAAGAGAAGGTTCACAAAGTCCGTGAGCACCTCAAGACCACCCAATCCAGATAGAAGAGTTATGCTGACAAAAGAGGTCGACACTTGAGCTTCAATGTCGGAGATTTTGTGTATCTCAAAGTATCACCCTTGAAGGGAATGCAACGTTTTCAACTGAAGGGGAAGTTAGCCCCCAGGTATATTGGACCCTTCAAGATTTTGAATCGCCGAGGAGAAGTATCATATCAACTGGAACTGCCGGAGGAGATGTCAGCCATACATGATCTGTTCCATATCTCGTTACTTCGCAAATGCTTAGATGTTTCGGAGAAGACCGAAGTATTCAAGAACATCGATCATCGAGCCATAGATATCAACAAGGATCTGACGTATCATGAAGTGCCCATTCGTATTTTGGAAGATGCATTCATAACCACTAGGACCCGGAGTATCAAGTTTCTCAAGATCCAGTGGAGCAACCATACCGAAGAAGAAGCTACTTGGGAACGAGAAGAGTACATTAGGACTGAGTTTCCAAATTTCTTTAGTTACTAGTTTTCTTAAATATCAGGACGAGATTTTGTTTAAGGAGGGAAGGTTTGTAACACCCCAAAACTATTAATCAAGATTATCAAGTTCTAATCACCCAAGTTTAGGGTTAACAAAAAAATTTAATATTAAATTGAATATGAGTGTATGTGTGATTTGCATTAGTATAGGATTGAGTGAAATTTCCATGTTTGATTACTACAAATGATAAGAAATGGGTTAATGGTGAATACTACATCAATTACAAACAAAATCCAAAGAAAAAGAAATCAAATACAAATCAAAGGATCAAATGGTCATTTTGACCAAAGGTAACCACTAGGCCACTTTGAGTGTTCCTAGATAAGAATTTCTAATAGAAACAATTCCAATTCTTTTCACCCCTTGCTAGACGAAGTAAAAGTGAACCCAAGCCCACTTCACAAACTCAAAGAAACTATTTTCAATTATATTTAAAGGACAGTTCAAATTTGAATCAAGTTCATATGGTAAGATCACCATTTTGCAAAAACCACCCAAATCAATGGACCTTGACTTCTCCAAGCAACCATAGACACTCAAGCATAAGATCCAAACACTCACCAAAATTCATTCAAAAACATCAAATTAAATTTCTTTCGGCCATTTACTCGAACACCTTGCAGACACTAATCAAACCGGGCCTAACTTCACAGTTTTGAGCAGTGATCACTCAACAAAAATTTCCCCTCTTCACTCCCCAGTCTCCGCCCCCATCTAGCAGCACAGCAGACCACTCCCTCCTTTGCCGTTGCGCTAGTGCAGCGCTGCCCAAAGCCAGCCTTGCCGGCTAACCATAGACAGAGCGCCACAGACCAAGCCACCCTCTCCCACGACGACCAGGAGACAGGCGACCATCCATCGCCACCCCCTATCCAGCCCTCGATCACAGCCAGGCCATGGACCATCCTAGCATCGCCACGCCCAATGTCTCTACGCTATGCCGAGAGCGCGCCAGAGCGTCGCAACCGACCAGCTCGCCCACGTCGCGCCTCACCCTCACCTCACGTGCATAGACTCGCCATGATCACAGCTAGCTTCCAGACACCTTCGTACGCCGCCGCGTGACCCGTAGCACCCGTGCGCCGTATCGAATGCTACCGCTTCCACGCAAAGAACCGCACGTGCCCGACCAGCCTAGACAGCCCCGTGTCTTGCCTTTAAGCCTGTGATGACCGCCAGGGAGCACCGCACTGCCCCTATCCTCAGCCCTGACGATAGCTCATTGTACCGCCGTCGCCGGAGAAGCTAGACAATCCCGTTCGGTCCCCTCGCCGGTGTATAAATAGAGGCCCTCTCCATTTCAATTATCCACACCACCTCACTCCCCACTCCTCACCACACCTCCCACACCCTCTCCCGGAGCAAGGCGAGCGCCACATCGCCAGAATTTAGCTGGAGCTCATCGCTGCAGTGAAGGAAGGGCGCCGTAGATTGGTGCCGCCCCAGGAGCTGCCGCGACCACCGTTCAAACCGCCATCGTCGACCATATTGTTCGGCCCGATCACTGACCCTAGGTGGACCCTAGTGAGCCTCACACGACCCCCACGCCGCGTTAGGGTTCAAACCTCGCCAGAGCTATTCGTCATTGATGATGAACCTCAGCTGTTAGATCGTATTCTAATCGTAGGGCCTAGTTTGAAAGATACCGTTTCGGTTAGATAGAATCGCGGACTAGTGGGACCCCCTGTCAGCAGCCCACTGCGCCGTGCTATGCAGATTGGGCCGGCCCAGTTAGTTTCCTGTGCAGGCCTGGGAATTCAAATAGTTATTTTCCATTTCAGTCAAAACCAGTTTCTGTCAGTAGATTCAAAAATCAATCAAAGAGATTCACTGAACCAAATTGCATGATTCCAATTTTGTTAGAAAGATATTTAAATTATATATCCAAGACCATTGGATTAAAACCATTTGGAGTTAGAGATCACCTATAGTAAAAATAACAAGACAAGACTTTTCTAACTTCAAACATTTTTAAAAATCAACCATAAATGCTTTTGAGTTGATTCCAACTCTCAAAAATCACATTTGATAAGATCTATCTGAATATGCAAAAATATTTAGGTTTGCATGCTGTGACATTGGACTAGTACCAAAAGAATACTATTTAGGCATTTCTAGTCACTTTAATCCTATTAAATGATAATCTTAAACTTTATAAAATATGACCAACAATTTAAATCACATTCCCATGTATTAGAATATGAGGTGATGACATGTGTCAACATGATCCCATATTTTAATTGGAGAATATGAAATCTTAAGTATTTTCAATGAGTAGAAATTACATTTCTAAAATAAGATAAACAAGGTTAAGTCTTTATTTCATGTGATGATGGTGATGATGCTAGATCATCTAGTGTGAACATTAGGTTGCTAAGTAGAAATAGTTAAGTATTGTTTGGTGATTGTGTACCCCGTATTCATTTATAGACGATAGTACCGACCCGGGATACAAGGAGGAGGATTACTACCAAGAATAAGAAGAAGAAAACTTCAACCACTACACTACTCAAGGCAAGCCATCACTAATTCCAGGCTAGAACTATGCAAGTTAACACTTGCCCACTCGAGAACTTAAGCAAGATGCATTAGGCATGCTTTGGTTATACAACTTTGATTATACCAATCCCAAGTTTTACTTGCAAGCTTTATTCTTTTTACTTTACCAATTTTCTTTACTTTTAGTTAGTGCTTTGTGAGTTTTGGAAAAATAGTATAGATACCATAAAGGGTATAAAACTAGGCCTAACTAGTTATACTTAGATGTCATTCCAAGGCATGAGATTAGAGTTGGATAGTTACACTTGATTAGCACCCCTCATTAGTGAACCCCTCAACTTTAGTGGCTAGTGCTAAGCATAAAAGTGGATCACTTAGATGGGAATACTCAGTGAAAATGATTATGAAAACCTTGGAATGAGGATTCATTCTATTGAAATGTTTTGACATGAGCCTTTTCCCTTTATATAAACTGATGGTTGGGTTCGGATGCGATACCATTCCAATTTACCGTACAACCACAATATCTGAATTGGGTAGGGCTTAACTGGAAGTTATATGCCATAGTATGGGTTCCCCCGTAGAAGAGGTTGAGCTGAGGCTACCTCGTGAGTGTGAATGTCCACCTATGCAGTGCCCAGGATGGCAGATGGCCATGGCTAGGAGGCCAAGCTCATAGGGGAGGTGCCTATACTAGAGTGTGTAATTGTAAGGTTATGGTTGATTATACGCATACTAAGTATGATGATTCAGGGTTATCCCTAACAGATGTATCGAATTTTGTGGTGAAAGTGTACCACCTCTATAGAGTATCAAACTATTAGAATAGCCGCGTCCGTGGTCATGGACAATTGGAGTGGCCATACTGTTCCGTTGTCAGATGTTTTCAAAATGACTTGTGAAATGAACTATGATTTTGACTTGACCACAATAGGGTTGTGAACATGAAAGATAGGTTCCCACTTAAGTGATTAAGAACATTAACTTAGTTTTCTTTACTTCTAAACTCAGTTTTAGATAAACCTGCCTTTTTGCAAATAAACCTAGAGCTTATGATTCCTACTAGAACTACCTTACTTGTTAGGGATAGTTTGCGAGTACTTAAAGAGTACTCATGGATTTGTCCCTGGCTATTCCCGTGGCCAGACTATGAGGAGGACTACAAGGATAATGGACAGTAGGAGGTCTACGACAACTAGGATCATCTCCCATCGTCAGCATTGCATGTGACTCTGAAGATGGAGCCCACTACTAATTTATTTTCTGCTAATTGATTTGTATTAAGACTGGATCATGAGATCCTTTATTTGTAAGACCTTATTATGGTTTGTAATGGATGATGTACTATTATATGAATCTGTTATGTCTCGCAAAAATCGTAATCCTAGGATTGCGAGGCATGGCATAACCGGCATCTGGGATTAAAAATCCGTGTGTTGATAGTTACCCAGAAAGTATATCCCCAACAGCGAGCACACAAGTTTACCCAGGTTCGAATCCGCCGACTTTGGATGGATTCTAGTCCTGCTAGCAATCTAGTAATCCAGCAGAGCTAGAATATGGGTTGCAAGGGTTTCGCCTATGCGAGTTGAGATTGTACACTATTGTGAGATGCCCTAAAGGCTTACCCTAGGACAACTATATAGATATTCAGCCTAGGGTTATAGAAGAGACCTATCTGGCTACGACTAAGAGTTAGTTATAGAGTACATCTTGAACTACAAGTAACATAACAAGCCTATATCGGTAAGTCTTCTCGGCCTTCCCATAGCCGGACTAGACTTCGTCTCTTCTCCCTGACTGGGCCGCCCGTGAAGCAAAGCTCTAACCTGAAATGGGCCACCCTAGTCAGCGAGGCACAATGAGGACTAGACTCCAAGTCGTAAATTAAGGTTTCCTTCTTTTTGGACAGCACCACTGCATAGTGCCCTGGTAAATTAAGGTCGTCCACATATGCATGTACATTGCGTCCGATTTGATCGTGGAGGCAACGCCGCATAGTGCCCTGGTACGTAGCTCCTACGTTCTTGAGCCCAAAGTGTACCGTAACAAAATAGAAGGTTCCGAAGGGGGTTATGAAGGAAGTTTTTTACTTTGTCTGATTCCTTCATCCGAATTTGGTGATAACCGGAATATGCGTCGAGAAAACATAGGAGTTCCAAGCCTGCTGTAGAATCAATAACTTGATCAATTCTAGGCAGAGCAAACAAATCTTTGGGACAAGCCTTGTTCAAGGCAGTATAATCAACACACATCCTTAAATCAGTGGTGTCCTTTTTTAGGGACCAATAAAGGATTGGCCGACCAATCAGTGTGATGACCTCTTCTATGAATATAGCTAACTCTAGCTGAGCTAGTTCCTTAGCTATTGTTTTTCACTTTTCATTGCTGAAACATCGTAAGGACTGGTTGACAGGTTTCGTGTTTGGGTGTACATTTAGAGAGTGCTCGGCAAGTTCCCTAGGTACTCCGGTCATGTCAGATGGCTTCCATGCGAAGATATCTTGATTTGCTTGGAGGAACTTGATGAGCGTGCTTTCCTATGTGCTATCTAAACCTACACCTATCTAGGTCACCTTGGAGGAACTCCGGCTTTGTCAACTCATTCTTCGTCGCGAGCATCTCGGATGGGTTGATGGTATTCTTGATCTCCTGGTACTCCTGCGCATGCAGTATGGCTTCAGCAAAGGCGACATTTCTGTCCTAGCATTCTCGTGCTTTCTTTGGGTCTCCCTGATGGTGGTCACGCCCTTCGGACCTGGAATTTTCGTTATATTGTAAATGTAACATGGATGAGCCATGAAAGCCCAGTAAGCCAGACGTCCAAATATAGCGTGGTATGCACTCTTGAAGAGGACCACTTCGAAAGAAAGTGCTTCCGTCCGATAATTCTTTAGAGTTCCAAAAGTAACATCCAAAGTGATCTCTCCCAGGGAATTTGCTTGACTTCCTAGGACAACTCCGTGAAAGATCACAGAGCTGTGATTCAACTGAGTTTCCAAGATCCTCATCTGAAGCAGCGTTTTGATGTAGAGGATGCTAATGTTGCTGCCGCCATCCATGAGAGTCTCGGAGAAACCATAGTCGTCAATAAGGGGATTGACGACTAAGGCGTATTTTCCTCACCTGTGCAACTTAGGAGGATGATCAGCACGGTCAAAAGGTGATTGTCACTTCCGACCAGTCCAAGAATTGAGGGACAGCCGGAACAGTTGCGTTGAGTTCATGCAAAACTACCTTCTTGGCCTTAGCTGGTTGAGACCCAAGTAAAGTGACATAACTGTGTTTCTTCGTTGGGAAGTTCTTCTTTCCATCCGACTTGGGATTTGAAGGGTTAGCTTCCTCCATGTGAGAATCTTCCTTGGTCTCCTTTTCTTTTTCAAGATTCTTTTTTCCCTTCTTTCGCTTAGCCCTATAGCCAGCGGAATCATCTTTCTTGATGTCATCATTGAAACGACACTTGGTATTTCTATGGGACGAGCCCCTGTGCATCTAAGTGATGCACACATGGATTGTTGGCAATGTTGGCCCATGAGTGGTTTTGCCAGGTTGCTGGTCTCCTCTACCCTGGACACTTGACATCCCCCGACCGTGTCCGTGGCTTCCTCTACGCGTTCCTCACCTTCCAGGCCCTAAAGTAGCAGTGACAGGTGCGGTTTCCGCGTTGGGTTTTTCTTCTGAGGTGTTCTTGCACTTCTGAGCTTGTTGCTTCGGCTGTTTTGCCAACTATGGTACCAAAGGGACCTTTAGTACTCCTTCTGTGTCGTCATCGACATGTGCATATTTGCTTGCCATTTCTATCATCTCTCCCAGATCAGTGACCTTATCGCATTTCAATTGGTGACGTAGTAAAGCAATTGGGAGTCCTGCAACGAAAGCTTCAATCGCAGTTTGATCATTTAACCCTTCACAGGAGTTCTTGGTGTCGATCCATCATCCTCGGCAAGTTTCTCTGGCTTTCTAGGTGCAACGTTGTAGGTCTCTTACCATACAGGGCCTCCGATATGTGCCTTCGAAATTCCAAAAGAATGCGCTTTGCATATCATACCAGTTGTGGATGGTATTCTCCGGAAGTTCATTAAGTCAGGATCGTGCCGTCTTCCGCAGCATAAGTGGGAGATACCGGGTCACGACCAAACTATTTCCGCCTTTGGCGATGTAGCATGCCTAGAAAAAATCCTGGAGCCAAGTATCTGGCCGGGCCACTCCATCATAGGATTGGATTTTTCTTGAGATAGAAAATCCTTCCGAGAAGTGTGTTTGTCAAATTCGTGGTCCGAAACACTTTGGACCCACATAGATATCAGAATTCTCGTAGCGTCACGCCTCTGTGTTAGAGTTAATCTGGTGTCTCGCTTCACTTGGTGACAGGGAACGCCGTCTTGGTTGTTTGTTGTGGCTGCGGTGCCTTGGAGCTAGACTTCGGCTTCTGCCACCACCTCCTCCGCCATGTCGCCCTCCTTGGCCTCCTTGAGAACCGTTGTGATGGCTTCTTGGTGGAGAGGGTGGTGCAGGTGGGTTGTTTCCGGTCGATCGCGAGCCTCCATCCGGAGCGTCATTATTCCGGTTCTGGGGAGGATCTTCATTACGACGAGCCCCTGCCGGCTTGACTCGACACGATGTCCATCGTTCCTTCCACCGCGGTCGGGTTTAGCCGGTCGGCTTGTATGTCTAGGAGGTGTCATCCTTTGTTGGTCCTCCTCCCGATGTTGCTCTTTGTCGTCTTCCCTGCGATTGTTCGACTCTCTCCGGGGAGGGTGTCTCTGAACCAGTGCCACAACTGCGTCTCACTCTACGGTTGGAGCAACATTGCTCCAGTCACATGCGGTTCTGTGCTGTTGCCCTGAAGATCCAATTCTTGAGTAGTTATCTTCCCGACGGTCAGAACGGTGATGTTGTTCCCGGACCCGTTCGGGCCTACTGTCATTCCAGGCCGGATCCGTGCAACATTTGTCAGATTGAGAGACCATTTTTCCGCTTCTGGATTTTGTGACCTTCTGTTGCTCCAGAACCTTGGTGAGCAGCTTCACGCCCAACCATATTTGATCTGGGTTTGGATCGTTTGCTAGGATATCTCTTGCTGCAACAGTGTTTTACATTGGCATTCCATACACCAGATCTCCCTTGCTATCCAGCCGAGGTTCTCCTTTAATGGCGTCATATCCCTCAAAGAGGGTCTTGTGGACTTCCGGATTTCTGTTAGCCCGCACGGGGCCGTTCCGGGTCTTCTGATGCTACAGGGAATTGAACTACCCCGCATACACAATGCACTTATTTTATTCCATAAGGTTGTTAGCCTCATCCAGGAGTACTTGACGACGTGCTTCTAGGGCTTGATCCCTTTCTTCCAATTTTTCCGGTGTAAGCTCGGCAGCTGTAGGGATAAGCGTAGTTAATGTTGCATCGATGAGTTTATGGGCACCAACGGTAACCACGTATCCATCCACCGGAGTTTCCTTTGGCTCGTCTTGGATTAGAGATCCATCAGAGTTTGCTTTGTATTCTTCGGCAATCACTTCCTCTGCCACATGATCTTTTGTCGGAGTCTTGTTCTTCTTATTCCTCTTATTTGCCTTCTTGGAAGGACCGGTAGGAAAGACGACATTGGGTCCGTTTCTCAGAGTCAAGCTTTGGTTGGTACTTTCGGACATCTGGACGTCAGGATTGTCTCCGAGATCCATGTCATCCTGCGCTTTGGGAGAGTTTTCTTCGGGTCCTTCATCCATGGCTTCTCCTTCTTCTTCAGCTTTGGAGTTGAACTCCTCTACATATTCCGCGGAGAACTTTCGGAAATCCGCCGACGTCATGGAATCATCTGAAGATGCCGGTAAGTCGGTGTTTGTTCCGATCACCTTCAGCACCGAGTCTTCATTGTCTCCAGCATCGGCAGAGCCAGATCTGGATCCAGCATCTGACAAAGTGCGATGCGTGCGTCCTGAGGTAGTTCCGAGTTTCCACGTGGGCTTCCACAAAACGCCTGATGGTCTCAAGAACCTCATCCACACCTGCGGCTTGCAGCATTATGTGCCTCAACGTGTGCCTCAGGAAGGGTTGATCTGTTCTAGCATTGGCAGAGCCGGAACCAAAGTTGTTTTCTTGCTCCTCCTGGATTTCGACCTCGACGAGTAGATCGATCTGGGATTCGGCCTTGCTAGGGAGATCCACTCCAGATTCGACTTGCACCGCAAGATCTGCTTCAGGCTTAGCTTTATCCACCATCACCGCAATAGGTGCGGGTTGGGTGGGATTAGGGTTTTCCAAGATCTGGAACTCTGTCGCCTCCGCGGACAAAGTGGACCCATAAACTTCCTCTGCCTCTATCATCACCGCTGGGGTGGGTGGGGTAGGTTCAGCGAAACTGATGTAAACATCGATCTCACCAAAGGACATGATGGTGTAGGCAGTCACGGCCTTCCTAGCCGGAATCTAGGTCTCGTCAAGAACGATGAGAGGGACATCGCTGGTGTAGAGGACGCGACCGACAACGATGGTCTCGCCAATTCTGATTCTTGTAGATTCCACTCAGAACGCAGATCAGAAGCTAACTTGCCCCACGGTGGGCGCCAACTATCGTCGGATTGATGACAAGTACGCCATGAGGGGGTCCTCGAGGCATGCGGAAGAGAGGGGTTTGAGACGTACGGTGTTCCTAAACGATGAGCACACAAGTTTACCTAGGTTCGAATCCGTTGGCTTTGGATAGATCCTACTCCTGGTAGCAATCCAGTAATACGACAAAGCTAGAATATGGGTTACAAGGGTTTTGCTTGTGTGAGTTGAGATTGTAGACTATTGTGAGGTTCCCTAAAGTCTTACCCTAGGATGACTTATATAGATATCTGGCATAGGGTTTACAGGAGAGACCTAAGCGGCTACGACTAAGAGTCCGTTAAAGCGTACATCTTGAACTACAAGTAATATACAAGCCTATATCGGTAAGTCTTCAGGGCCTTCCCATAGCCGGACTAGACTCCGTCTCTTCTCCCTGACTGGGCCGCCCGTGAAGCAAAGCTCTAACCCAAAGTGGGCCACCCTGGTCAGCGAGGCATAGTGATGATACCCGGAAAGTAACAAAAAAGGCACCCATATTTCAAATTACAAGAAGCATCATGAATTTGAGAACATCCTCATCAATTTTCAATTTTCAAATTAAAAAAAGCACCACCAAAGAGCCTCATAGATATAAAAACTATAAAAAGCATCCTAAATTTTGTAAACAGCCTCACAATTTTCAAAGTATAGAAGCATCAGAAACTTGTAAACATCTTCACAGGTTTCTAATTGTAAAAAATCAACACAAAAGGCACCCACATTTCAAATTACAAGAACCATCATGAATTTGAGAATAGCCTTTTATAATTTCCAATTATAAAAAGCAATGAACACCGATTCATAGACAACCTTACAAATATAAAGTTATAAAAAAAGCACCACCAAAGAGCCTCACAAATTTAAAAACTATAAAAAGCATCCTAAAATTTGTAAACAACATTAAAATTTTCAAATTATAAAAATGATCTCAAAAAGGCTCGCGGAATTCAAATTATAAAAAAGCATCATAAAATCCTAACAAATTTGAAATTATACAGGGAGAGCATGCATAAAAAAGGCTTAACAAATTTCAAATTATAAAAAATATCACAGAAAATCCTATTTTTTATGAGCATGGTGGCAAACTTGTAATTTTTTATGTTGTGGTGGCAAACTGGTGCTCCGACGCCAAACTTGAACAAATCTAGGTAGAGAGTACGCGTGGGGATATCAAGGCCGTTGGATTGTATAGGATCCAGTGGGGTAGCCACGATCGGTGTGAGGTAGGTCTTGACCAATCAAGGGTCACCAACACATAAATGAACACCTTGTGCACCCAAAAAAGGTTTTCCGTGCATAATTTTTGGGAATTGTTTGCAAGATTAAACACCAATGAAATGACAAATTGTGGACCTACAAATAATTTCCAAAACCATTATCAAGCTATGCGACCCTTGTAGTGCAAACACATGTCATTTTAAGCGAAACCGGTGGGAATTCAAAAAACCTTTCATCGATATTCTGGTAAACTATGTTATGATTAAGGCTATGACCTAGCTCATGCGATTCGAAAGCTAGACATACATATTCTTCGTACCTCGTTGCTCAATTCTAAGAGGGATTTTTCCGATAAACTCATGTTCCCCTTGTTTGTTATTGTTATTAGGTGGTAGGTTACATAAAATACCGCCACGAGATGGTTTCCCATTTTTCTGATATGTTTTGAATTAGTTGTACCAAACCCTTGCCCTAGAGCAATAAAAACAAAGAGAAATGTCTATAAATGAAAAAATGATTTCTAATACAGGAACCCATATTTCAAATTACAAAAAGCATCATGAATTTGAGAACAGCCTCACAAATTTCCAATAATAAAAAGCAACACCGATTCATAGTCAACCTTACAAAATTCAAATCCTAAAAAGCATCACCAAAGAGCCTCGCAAATTTTCAAACTATAAAAAGCATCCTAAATTTAGTAAATAACCTAAAAAATATCAAATTATAAAAGCATCGCAAACTTGTAAACGACCTCATAAGTTTCAAATTGTAAAAAATCAACACAAAATGGCACGCATATTTCAAATTACAAGAAGCATCATGAATTTGTGAATAGCCTCCCAAATTTCCAATTATAAAAGCAACGAACACCAATTCATAGACAAACCTTACAAATTTCGAATTATAAAAGCATTGCAAACTTGTAAACAACATCACAACTTTCAAACTCTTAAAAAGCAACAGAAAAATGCACCCATATTTCAAATTACAGGAAGCATCATGAATTTTAGAATAGCCTCAACTTTTCAATTATAAAAAGCAACACCGATTCATAGACAACCTTACAAATTTCAAATTTTAAAAAGCACCACAAAAGAGACTCGCAGATTTAAAAACAATAAAAGCATCCTAATTGTGTAAATAGCCTCACAAATTTCAACGTATAAAAGCATCGCAAACTTATAAATAGCCTCACATGTTTCTAATTGTAAAGAATCAACAAAAAGGCACCCATATTTCAAATTACAAGAAGCGTCATGACTTTGAGAACAGCCTCACAAGTTTCCAATTATAAAAATTAATGAACGTCGATTCATAGACAACCTTACAAATTTCAAATTATAAAAAGCACCACCAAAGAGCCTCACAAATTTGAAAATTATAAAAAGCAACCTAAATGTTGTAAACAACCTAAAAATATTCAAATTCTAAAAATGATCATAAAAAGAGTCATGGAATTAAAATTATAAAAACCATCATAAAATCCGCACGGAATTTAAATTATAAAGGGAGAGCTTGCATCACAAAAAGTCGCACAAATTATAAAAAACATCACAGAAAAGCCTAGTTTTTTATGATCATGGTGGCAAACTTGTAATTTTTAATGCCGTGGTGGAAAACTGGTGCTCCGACACCAAACTTGAACAAATCTAGGGAGAGAGCGTGCATGGGTATATCAAGGACATTGGATCGTATATGATCCAATGTGAGTGGCCACGATCGATGTGAGGTAGGTCTTGACCAATAAGGGCCAACCAACACATAAATGAACACCTTGTGCACCCAAAAAAGGTTTTCCGAACATATTTTTTTGGAAATTGTTTCCAGGTTGACCTCTGATGAAATGACAAATTGTGGACCTACAAATGATTTGAAAAATCACGAGAAAGATATGCAAATCTTGTAGTGTAAACATAGGTAGTTTGAAGCGAAATCGGCGGGATTAGAATAAATCCTTCATCGATATTCTCTATCAACCAAGATACATTAGTGTGTGAAGTATGACCTCATTCCAACAAACTATGTCATGGTTAAGGCCATGCTCTAGCTCATGCGAGTCGAAAGCCATGCACATTCTAAAGGGTTTCTGTGGCAAAAAACAAAAAAATTCCATATGTTGGAACTTCCTCACACCTAGGATCTATCTAGGAGTAATACTATAACGCCCGAGGTTTCGGAAACATACCCTTGTAGTCCGAAATAGGTTAACATTCCGAGGGGAATATGGATGATGTAGTCGTACTCGTAGCCGACGCTAAGGTTGTGAAGCTCCTCGTAGGTCACCCCTTGCTCCATCTTCATCGTGCAGCAGCTCTGGCTCATGACATTCAAGATCCACAAATGGCGGCATCCTCGTGGTTTTGTACACATACAATGTAAGATGACGAATTCCGATTCCTCGATCCCTATCGGGAGTGTGGAAGTATATCCCCTGGATTGAATCCCTATAGTGCAACAGCGTGCTGCAGGCGTGTCGTCTCTTGCAGGCGCCATCCTTCCTAGGATGGCCACATTGTGAGAGGACAACAAGAGAGAGAGAGAGAGGTTTCTCATGATTCCAAAATTGAAGCATATTTTCCTTCTGTTTTTGCATAAGTAGATTACAGTTTTTGGTATTTTACCGTGTTTGCACGCACCTTTTGTCCTTGTTTCAATAGGATACCGAATTACTAATTCTCGTATGAACATATCAATTGGAACTATCATGTTATGTTATAATATGATATTTTTAAGTGATAAAAGTCATTTAATTTATTTATCTTCACACATGGGAGAATAGCAAACATGAAGGAATGCTACTTCAGGCTTAACAACCAGTGGTACTGGCGGAGCCCACCCATATCATCCGCCCGTACCATGCGTCAGCGCGACCGCCTCGTCAAATACTTTTGCCCCGCGAAGATGGATCACATATTCGACATTCACAAAAACCTTGAGACACAAAAAACCACGCTAGACAGGGATCTAGAGTAGGAACTTGGAGAAGGGAAAATCCTTGTTGCTTCACGGATCATTAGAGGATATCGCATCATCCCCTTCATTATCAACCGCTACATCGCCATCACCACTAGTACGCCCATCTTTCATCTATTATATCTTGTTGTAATTCTAGATTCAATTGTGGTTTGCATTAGATTCATACCCATACTTTTCTCCATACATTTGATTATGATGATGTCGTTGATTGCTTCCATGTGTGAGTAGTTTCCCTTGTCCTTGGGTATATGGAGAAACCCTAGAACTATTATTAAATAAAACGCAGATTATCTATTACTTGTGTCCACAATCTATTGATCTATGATGTGTGTTTGATCTCTCTTTAGATGGTATGTGTAGTCGGCCACATATAATTTGCCTTTGGGTCTAAGGAAGTGGGTGAAATCCTTCGGAAGTGTTTGGAAGTGTGCCCGAGGCTATTGTGAGTAGAAGCACCGGCTAGCAACCTGCACGGTTGAAGGAGGAATAAAGAGAGATTCACTAAGAATATTACAATATCCACGAGGAGACCCTTAATTGTGGTGATCTATATGGGTGACTACTCTTAGACATCGCGGTGGTTATTTAGAGATGAGAACATTCTTGGCTCAACAAAGTGTCTGCCTACGAGCCTTGTAGTGAACATCTTATTATGGAGCTCTCTCCATATATGTCATTACATAAGAAAATAATTTGTCCTAATTATGATTAATTACAACATGCTAGTGGTGTATACTACATCTGCGAGAACCCTTTAGCCTTATTGAGTTAAACCACCATTCCAAACACTTTTGTTACTTGTTCTCTTTTACTTGTTTTAATTACATTTATGCATTCAACCAGAAACCTTTCAAACACCCTTTACTTGAAATCCAAGGCGACTTACAAGTATTCTTTGTTAGATAGTGATGAGGGGCATAAAGACCTTAACCAAATAGCTATATGTGGGTTCGATACTCTTATTCTGAAACTAACTACAATCGATCTGTGCACTTGCAGTTATCATGCTATTTTTTTGCGCCGTTGCTGGGGAGCTAAGAACTTTTGGCCTGTGAGTAGCACTAGCAGCACACCCCCCCTTGTAGCGCTTAGAAGCTGCGCGCCCTTGGCTATTATTTGCTGTTTTCTTTCCCTTTTCTAGGGTGGCTTCCTCCTAGGCCATTTCCGAGGTTTTGGCCTATTGAGGAAGTTGCCGTATAAATTTTAATTTAAATATTTATTAAATATATCTTAATTCACAGTTAACATATAATAAATGCATATTTACCCAAAACACCTTTCAGTCGCTTTCATTTCTCTTTCTTCGAACAACTTTGGATCTTTTCTCCATGGAATGATTCTAGTTTCTCTCTTTCTCTACCGTGATTCCTTCTTACAGAAGATCTCTAGCTCATCGTACCCTTAAGTGTATTTCACCAATGGCACGAGGAACGTCACAAACATGATTGAGGTGCCTCTCATATCAATGATCATTAGTGGGACCGAGATGCCCATCATGACCCCTATGAATTCCACAAAGACAATGTCGTGTGAACCGTAAACATCGATTCTGATTCCCTTTGTTTCTTCGATACGACTTATCCGAGATCTTATCATCAATATCATATACTTAGTTCACTCTCGTTACCGACAAGTTCTATTTCACTTGTTCCCATGATATTCCATCCTCGTGACCTAGTCACATGCTGCAACATTATGGATGCAATCTCACCAAGTAGGCTCTCAATATCTTCCTGTCACACGGGTGAACAAATCATGATCTTGATAACATAGCCTCAACTATTCCTCTGGAATACCTGATGCACACCTTAATGGCCACCCAGTTATGTACATGACGGTTGATGTGATCAAAGAAGCCGTAGGAGACAGTGATTAATATGATCTCACGGTCTAAGGAGAAGGAAGCTACGCTTCAACTATTTTAAGGATCAACCTTGTGACTTGGCCGTGCTGCAATAACTACCTTTGGGAAATGTCCATCATATCATATATGACTTCATTGTAAACTGGAATAAATGCTCCATGATCGGGAAACCTTGATAATCGGTTACCCAACAAACTAGTCTAAATAGAGGCTACTAGGGACTTAGTCTGTTTCATACCACACCTGTATCAATGTTTCTGTTAGATATAGTTATAGCACAATATGAAACTATTACGAACTAATTGAGATATGATAATAAAACTCATTTATTATTTGCCTCTAGGGCATATCTCCTCCAGTCTCCCACTCACACTGAGTACAAATAATCTAGCTTACATTCATGCCAGTCATAACATCATATAATGTTATGGACAAGAACGCTTGTTCATGGAAAATGTTTTGTCCTTGTTCTGTTTATCCAGATCCATGTCCTTTTGCAAATTGCTAATGTCTTCCTAATTTTTACATTCATAGAATATACCATAATTTGTCAAAGTATTCGTTAGGAGATAGCGTGGGACTTGTTTCTATTGTTTACAATGACGATTGATCAGTCAAATGAACTTTCAAAGTTGTCATGTGAACTCTAGAAACCACTCAGCAGAAGTCAAACTTATTTAGCCAAATCATTGTAGCCATATACTTCTATATCTATGTAGATCCTAATTGATAGTGCATAGAATGCAACTTTGATGTCTATTCTCACTCTTTACGATTTAAGACTAAACTTAACTCTGGTTCCATGATTAACTCTCGAATCATTTCGAGACATTTTCTTACAACTAAGAACTATTCTTCTAACCAGAACCTTGGGTCACATTACGTCGAGTATACAATATGGTTTTCATGGCAGACCAAATGACTTAGGCATAGGATATGCAACACATCTCTTTCTTTCTTTTAACCACTTGGCTTTAGTACTAAGATTAACTCAATGTTTCATCTAGATATACAAGTAAGAACTACTCTCACCTTATACTATTATGAACTTCTTCAAAATCTTATCTAGACTATTCTGAACTACTTTAGAATCAAATCTAGAAACATTTTGACACTAATGTTTATTAAACTTATCTATCTATCTTAATAGATTTCAATGTTTAACAATTGTTCAACTTCAGTCATAAAATATTTATTAACTTAAATATCATTAATACCAATCACATCATTCATTATATGTCATATACATATTTACGAATGTTTTCACACTCCCACTCACACTACAAGAAATGTTTCCTTCCGCAATGACTTGGCCCGATGGTCGTCGTACAAGGCGCGTCTTCCGTGACGAAATTCTCGGCTCGACTGTGGCCGATGGTAAATTTTTTCCCGTTTCGTGGCCCTCTACTACACATACGACTCGGTTGGTCGTGGCTATATAGAGCAACATTGGCTCCTTAGGTAGTGGCGCAGCTAATATTCGTGCAGTCGACAACATCTTTTTCAACTCATGTAATGCACTATCAGCCTGCGGCGTCCATGTAAATGTATCTACCTTTTTCATTAACTGGTAGAGGGGCAAGGCCTTCTCTACCAGAAGACTCACAAACCGACTCAATGATGCCAGCTAACTAGTAAACTTCTGCACATCGTTAAGGAACTTTGGCAGTTCCATTCTCTCTATGGACCGGATTTTTGTGGGATTCGTTTCAATACCTCAGCTTGAAACAAGGAAACCGAGCAACTTTCCCGCCGGCACACCAAAGGTACATTTTTTCGGGTTAATCTTCATCCGGAACCTCTTTAGGTTCGCAAATGTTTGCCGGATATCCTCAAGGAGCGTGTTGCTTTCCTTGGTTTTTAATAACCACATCATCCACATAAACTTGCAAATTCTGACCTATTTGGTCATGCAAGAATTTTTCCATGCATCGGTGGTACGTTGCTCCTGCAGTACATAATCCGAACAACATAGTGCGATACCAATAAGCCCATTACGGGGTGATAAACATAGTCTTTATTTGATCATCTGGGTTCACGGGTATCTGGTGGAAACCAGAATATGCATCTATGAACAACAACAACGCACACCCAGCTGTTGAATCTATGACCTGATCTATCCTCAGTAGTGGAAATGGATATTTTGGGCACACCTTATTCAGGTTCTTTTAATCGATACACATGCGCTATACCACTGCCACATTCAGATCATCCTTCATTTTCTCCATGAGCACCGGATTAGAGAGCCAATCCGGGTAAAGTACTTCCATAATAAATCCGGCTGCGAGTAGCCGCGCTATCTCATCTCCAATGGCTTTTCTCTTGTCCTCGACGAAGCGGCGGAGAGGTTGGTTCACCGGCTTTTCCCCAGGTCTCACATTCAAAGAGTGCTCGGCCAAGTCCATCGGCACACCTTGCAGGCCTTGTGTAAACCAACCAAAAATGTCTCGATTCTCATGGAGGAAGTTGACGAGCTCGCTTTTCTATTTGTCATTTAATCCAGCACCAATAGTTACGGTGCACTCCAGAAAATAATCATCAACAGGTGCCTTCTTCGTGTCTTTTGTTGCTTGAAATGACACACTTCCATGTGGGTTGGTCAGAGTCAACATATGCTGTTGTGCGGACAGAGCTAGTGCATCCACCTCCATGATTTTCCTCTTCTCCTGAGCAATCACGAGTGACTCGGCCAAGTTAGACCCGACAGATGCACATTCGATGGAATGCCTGATGTCCCTAGCTATGGTTATCACCCCCTTGGTCCAGGTAATTTCATATTCAAGTAACTAATGTGAGTACTTTCCATGAACTTGCTCAGAGCGGGTCTGCCGAGTAACGCGTGATATGCGCTTTCCAAGTTTTCTACCTCAAACTCCAAGTTCTCAGTCCTACAATTGTCCTTTGTGTCGAATAACACATCAACCCGGACCTTTCTAATCAGCTCACACGATATACCCGGCACAATACCATGAAAGGTGGTTCTAGTAGCTTGGAGCATGCTCTCTGAGATCCCCAACTTGTGCATGGTATCCTTTTACATGATGTTAATGCTACTGCCATTATCTATCAGTACTTTGGAGAATCTCACATTGATGTTTGGCCCAATGAATGTCGGACCCAGGACCAAAGCGTAGGTCCCTGGACTTGGCATAATTTTAGGGTGATCCTTGATATTCCAAGTAATCTCCTGATCCGACCAAGGCATATACCTCACCACTGCCGGCATTACTGCATTCACCTCCATATGCTGGCGCTGCAAACTCTTTCTACCACTCATTTCCGTGGTAACCTTGATCTTGTTGTTGATTGTTATTCACTTGGTGCACATCATCCCTCCTTTCTTGGTTCTCATACCTCGGCGGAGGCGGAGGCAACATAAGATGTCGTCCGTTCCCCCAGTTAATAGTTGCTGCCGAGGTGCTTCATTCCGCGGTCCATCATGCCGAGGTTCCTGAGCATTCCCCGAACTTCCTTGTTCTACCTTCCTCATCCATTCACATTGCCGAGTCGTATGGTTCGCCGGACTATTTGGGCTTGGCATATCGAACTTGCATGGCTGATCCAGCATTGATTCGAAGGTATACCTTGGACGGTCCTTTCTCTCTTGCCACTGTTTTTTTGGCTCCGAGGTCTAGGGCTTTCTTCCTTCATTCTTTTGTTGCCACTGTTGGCCTCCAGTTTTCTGATGTTGGTTCACGCTGGCATTGGCCTGATCTCGGTCCACAGCGGCCACTTGCTGTGAGCTGTACCGGTAATCGGGACGATCATCCCTTCTTTTACCTCTGTAATAATTCCTCCTGGATGATCCGAGACCATCTATGTTGTAATACTCCTCATTGGACTCGCTTGACGTTAGCCTGGGTTGCGTCGGGTCTCCCAAGGCATACGAATCTATGATCTGGATTGTCTCAGCCAGTGTAGTTGTCATATCTCGTTTCAACCTTTACCACAACATACTTCCATATCTACAACCTTGGGCGAACCACGCTATAGTCTGTGACTCTATTATTCCATCACATTAATTGCACACATTGCACCACCGGGTCAGGAACTCCCGGACAGGCCCATTCGGTCTTTGCTTACACAACGCCAAAGTCTGTGGCATGTTTGGCCTCTTGTACGTGCTCAAGAAGTTGCTCACAAACAACTCCTCAAAATCTAGCCAGCATTTATGCTTCCTGGCGGCATATTTTTCAACCAGACCCTTGCTGGCCCTTCCAACATTTGGGGCACATATATCACAACCCATCTTAGATTACATGTGGCAATGTTTACCGCAGTTGCATAATCAATAAGCCAATCATCCGGCTTCAGACTGCCATCATATGTCTTTGTTCCTCTTGCCAACTAGAAGTTCGGCACCGGCGGTTCTCTCATGATCCGGGGTCCAAAACATGCTGGTCCCGGAGGACCTTGCACCTCAATCAGCTCCAACGTATAAATTTGGTCCAGCTTTAATCTAGCATCATCTGGCTGCAAGTTCCTGCTTCCCAACCTCTATCCAATCACATGGTGCTCCGGTCTAGGGAAGCCAGCCTCCATCATTGCTGAGTAACCATCGTTGTACCTGTCTTGACCCGCTTAGCGTTTTGCTGTTGTCCAGCCTGACCTGCACTTCTCTCCTGCCGAGGCACGTACTGCTGCTGCTGTTGCCGAGGTACATTTTGCCATGTTCCTGCCGGATCATATTGTCTGGCATTACCGTTGGCAGCGTTCCTTTGACCGGCATTGCCTTGGTCACGGTTACCTCGGCCAACTTCACCTCGGCTAGCACTGTGATGATCCTCATTAACTTACACTGCTTTTCCTTTTCCTGCCCTTACTGGGTCATACGGGACCATTTGTTTGTCTCTTCTCCCTGAGGTTACCACTTCCTCTCTCCTAGGGGTGTGACCTGGGGATGACAGGGCTCCAACAGATTTTGCCGAGTTGTTCCCTACCGAATGAATGACACGAGATGCTCTAGGTTGCGCCAGGTTTGCCTTATTGAGCTCCTCATTTTACTGGCAATCCACCCTCAACAAGTGATTTACCCTTTCCTGTTTTCTTTCTCGGGATTCCCCGGTTAAACCCTCTAATTAGGATGCTACTACATTCGCAACCCTGAGGTTTTTTGCCGGGGTACTGTACCTCTCTAGCCCTCCTGTCACTATAGTGGCTATATGACATGGCCTAGGCTCACACTCCTTGTCAATTTCTGTGATCAGGTTTCTGCCTCAGATTTTTACTCCATCTATATGGTTTTCCTTTGCATATTCTCTCAAGGTGATGTTCAGCGACTGCTGCAACTCGGCTACTTTTTTTGCCCTAGCCAGCAGCTTCTGCCTAGTCTCCTCTAACTCAGCTTATGCCTGAGGCAGATCTACAACTGGAGCTATTGGCGTTGCTAGGCTATCTATTTCTTGGTGAAGTATATTCTATGGCCTTTCTAGAGGTGGGACTCTAGACCTTGCTTGCTTTGGCATGACCTCCGGATCTGGCGCCAGATCCATGCTTGCTCGTGCATTTGGCGCAGTCATCATGACCTCAACGCGGCTTGCGGGGCAAGCGATACGCGGGCTGCTAAGTGTGCTGAGAGTAGTTCTCCTCCATTGACTTTCTTCGGATTGATGACAATTACACCATGAGGGGTCCTCGAGGAGTGTGCAAGAGAGGGGTGTGAGACGTACGGTATTCCTGGACGGTGAGCACACAAGTTTACCTAGGTTTGAATTTGCCAGCTTTGGACGGATCCTACTCCTCCTAGCAATCCAGTAATACGGTAGAGCTGGAATATGGGTTTCAAGGGTTTCTCCTGTGCGAGTTGAGATTGTAGACTATTGTAAGGGTGCCCTAAAGGCTTACCCTAGGACGACTTATATATATATCCGGCCTAGGGTTTACAGGAGAGACCTATCCGGCTACGACTAAGAGTCGATTACAAAGTACATCTTGAACTACAAATAACATAACAGGCCTATGTCGGTAAGTCTTCTGGGCCTTCCCATAGCCGGACTGAACTCCGTCTCTTCTCCCTGACTGGGCGCCCGTGAATAAAAGGTCTAACCCAAAGTGAGCCACCCTAGTCAGTGAGGCATAGTGAGGATACCCGGAAAGTATATCCCCAACAGCAGCCCCCGGAAGCCTCCAAGATCCAAAGTCGGATTTCATCGTCGTCTAGCTTGATCTTCGGCTTGTAGAATCTTGAAGGGTTCCTGAAACTTCAAAAGAAAGGATAGGATCAGGGTCTCAATGAGTTGGACCTATGAATGTATTATTCGGGTTTCCAGCTCAAAAGTAAAACTAAGCCGGAACTTGGTCTCTGACGTAATCTGACACCAGTCTTGGTCAAGTCACGTCAATAACAGACATTCCCGTCAGCACGACCGTTGGTGGGTCCGCCTTTTGCGGAACCGAGGCGTCGTTTTAATGCGTGCATGGAGATCAAGGTGTTGTAATCATCGCATGGGGGTTACCCAGTTCCTTCCGCGATGCGTGTCATGGTCACTGTACACATTGCACGAATCTTGGCACTGACGAAGGATATAAGGGGCTGAGATTCTCTCCCTCTTCTCTTCAACAATATTTGTGACGTTTCCTTCCTCCCAACGCCTCTGTGGCGCCCCGGAAAAACCACTACTAGAAAATTGCGTTGTTTTTGTGCATTGCATCATCATGACCGCATGCTCATGTCATCATGCCACCTTGCATTTGAGCATCGTCGTGTCATCATGCATTTGTTTGTCTAAAAACTATTTTCTAAAAGCCTAGTTTTGTTTTCTAAAATATTCCCCGTCTTTATCTAAATTAAAACCCTAGTCTTTTTCGAATCTTTTATTTGTCTAAAACCTAACTACCAAAGTCTCTCTAAAAATAAAACAAATAAAATAAAAAGTTTTAGTGGGGGAGGCAACCGCCGGCCAGGCCCAAAAGCCCAGCCAGCAGCCAGCCTACAACCCCAGAAATAAAACCCTAATCTCCCCAAAACCATAACCACCTAACCCCACACACCCCTGCGCGCCGCACGCCCTGCCGCGAGCCACCCTGGCCCCGATCCCCAGCCCTGCTCGCACCACTCACATACATGCACGTCGCCTGCCGCACGAGCCGGTCCACCCTAACTACTCCCTAGCCCCAGCCACGCGCGCCTGCGGCTTGCTCCCGTGCATTGCAGCAAAGCCCCACCTATACGCAACCGCGCGAGGCAGCAGCGCGACACGCACGGGACACCAGCGCCGTTCCACCTCGCACTCGCTAGCCCCACCCACACCTCCTCTCGCGTACCCCGCTCCCCTTGTCCGTTCCCCACCTCGTGTGTCCCCCATCGATCTCCCCCTCCTGCCGAGCCTCCACCTCTCGCCTCCCTCGCCTGGCTCGATCCGCCGCCGCCCCCGCGTCCCCATCTGCTTCCCTCCGCCAACCCCTCCCCTCCGTCTCCGGCCCCGCCCTTCCCCGACCCCAGCGACCGTGTCATGGTGCCCCACCTCGAGCTCCATGCCGAGTGCCCCTCCGCGACGCCAAGTTCTACCCCGAGCCAACGGCACCCCTCCGCGTCGCCCGTCGATCGGCCGGCAGCCGCGGCCCCGAGCGCCTCCGTGTCGCCTCCAGCGAGCTTCGCCATCCCTGCAAGCTCCGAGCACGGCCGCTCCGCCCCTCCATCACCTTGCCGTCTCGAGCACCACCCCGTGCCCCGCTAGGACCTCGCCACAGCCATGTCAAGCCCCACCGGCGACCCCATCGGGCTCCAACCCCTCCCGCACCCCACGCTTTTTCCTTCCCCGCGTCCAAGGTTATTGCCGCCTCGCGTGCTCGCGCTCTGACCCCGTGCTACACCGCTCGTGGTCGTGGCCGTCCTCTGTCATCGTTGCCCATTCCTGTGGCCTCATCTCGTCCGTCTCCATTCTATCAGTAAGAAGTGGTGATGGTGTTGTATGTGTGATGTGGAACTGGTGTTCAGGTGCGGTGATGTTGTTGTCGCGATAAGGTGTGGGGATGTTGACTCCGTTGTTTGAGACCCCCTCGATGGACTGGCTCTTTTCGACAAGATCTTCTTGGACCTGAAGACGCCGAGACCGCCATGTTCTCCTTTCGGAACCCGAAGACCCCGATCCCGAAGCCGAGAACCCCGACAAGATCTTCAACACGGATCCGTACATCTTCGCCCTAGAACCCCAAGATCTCCAATCGGTATCCGAGGACACCGAGACCCTGGACGACAAGTCTCCTTCCCGTAAGCGTTGACACCGGTACAACAAGACCTTCTTCCCGCACCGACAATCGAAGCCCGGAACCGACAAGTTCGCCCACCCGGACACCGTGCGACAAGATCTACTTCCCGGATCCGAAGACCCCGGTACCCGATCCACTCAAGTTCGCCATCGACGACAAAATCGACACCCACCAGGGCGAATCCGATGCGCCTCCTGCCGCCGAACCAAGCCCTTCTTCCCAGAACACCAAGCTCTCCCTCCGTTGTCCGAGAACATTCCCGCCGAGACCGATCCCCGTTCCCCCGTCAAACCCCGAACCCCCAGAACCCAAGACCTTCGACCCCAGATGTGTGAACCTTTTCTGAGCCTCTATTTTATAAATGCTATATCTAAAACATGTTGCATAATAATTGTTCATCTCGCATGCATCTCATGATCATGCCAGATCTTCTGCCGTAATATTAAATAGTGCATCCGGTGTTTCTTCTAGTGTTAGCTTCTTCGCGGATTAGGCCGATGAGATGATGTGAGATTCGACAAGTTCTTCAGATATGAACCTTCGGTAGTGTTTTCCCAGGCGAGAATCTCTCCCCCTTCTACCTATTTTGCATTTATAGTCTTTATTTCCTCCTGTTGATCTATTGCTATCCGTGTCGCGATGCTTTAGTTTCCGTACACCAGTTATACCCTGTGCAGCCTCTATATAGCCTTGGACACCTCCTATTACCTGTGTTTGGTAGATAGCTGGCCTTGCGAGTCGCAGTTGCTTGCTCAGGTGTGATCTTGTGTTGTCGAGTACCACAGTTGTTGGAATGCTGGCAGATGTTTATTGGTGGACATGCTTATTGGTGGAGATGGTCATGACTTTAAATACAACTATTAAAATGCTAGATATAACTAATGCAGAGGCATCGATGGGCAATAGATGTTATTTGGTTCTTCCAATGTCACTTGTGTCCCGTAGGACCCCGAGTACTTGATACCCGTTCCTTGATTTTTCGCACTATCCACATCCGGGAGGCATTATGGACCCCCATGAGCCAGAGCTTGATTCATTTCTATTTCTTGGGGACACAAGTAGTTTGGGGCTTTATTACTATTCTGTACCTATACCATGCTTTACTGCTTTATTTGAGATTGTGCGTGGAGCACCTGTACTGTTCTGGAACGTGGAATGTTTTCACGGTATCGACAAGCCCAGTCACACTTTCGGGTTCCTAGTCGTTTACAGCCATTGACACAAACCCTGGGTCCGTTGCGGAGCCGGCCAACTTCGTTGCGGGTAGCATAGTGGGGTGGCCCCCTGAAATATTTTATGAATCCTGTGATCGCTTTGTCGTGAATGCCTCGTTGGGTTTTGAGTTAGTTTTTCCGAGGTTGATCGAGTGTGTGTTGCTATTTGTGCACCCCTGCAGGGTAAAACTTTCTGAAAGCCGTGTCCGCGGTTATGGACGACTTGGAGCACAGTATCTCGATCATAGACAAGCATAACTAAAGTAGTGCTATAAATTTGACTTAATATGTGACTAGTAATCAGCTCAATTATAACGGAATGGATATTAAAAATGCGAACAACTGGTGAATCTTGGTCGTATCGTGTGCTGATATACCTACCTAGTAAGTATTGCAACAATTTCTGGGTTTTGGGATTCCTCAGGACAATTATATCTGACTAGCAAATGTCCCAACTACAACAGAATGGTAATTAAACTGCCCACTACTTATGCTATCAGGATGACTCATGCTATCTATATCTGATTAGTAATTGCTGCAACTATAATGGAATGAGTAAAATTGCCAACTGTGTGAGTTCCTTGGTCCGACTTCCTCGTTTGGTCTCGAGGGGGAAATACCAGGATGGGTTTGTTTGGGGTTAGCTTCAGGTTGGAACTGAATAGGTCTTTATTATCCCTCTCTGATAACCGCCAGTTCTATCGAGTCTCTATAGGTTGTTTAGTGCCGTTGCGCTGCCGCTTCAGCCCACCATACCTATGTAGGTGAGAGCCGCCGAATTCTAGCCTCGCCGTGTACTGGCCTCAGTACTGACGCTCCTCTTTTTCCTTTGCCATTTGTCAGCACCCCTTTTGTTTTAGCAGGTTTGAGATCGCCGTCGTTAGCAGGGTTACCCTTCCGGCTTGGCCTGGGCAGGGTTATGGACGCCATTGGTTATTCTTCAGGGCTCTTAGCCCCATTTGCATCTTGTCCGTAGTCGGACACTGTATCGTTTTTAAGGTGATTTGGATCTTTGTATTGTATATCTGTATTCTGACTCTTGGAGTCGTGTTGTATATATATTTGTTCTATGGGTCCCATCGAGGATTGTTGTGTAATGGTATCGCTTCGCTTTCCACCCGCACGAAAGTGCCTGGTGGGCGTCCTTGAATCGTTTCTATGCGAGTTTGGCGGAAAGGGCTAAAACTTGCATAGGGCCGATTTGAGGGTGTTACAGCCTCCCACAAACAAAGAGCTCCTCTGCCTCCCATAATCTTCCAGCGCCGCCCATCCCAGGTCACCGGTCCACGGAAAAATGGTTGAGAGCTCATTTTCCGGCGCGGCGGCGACGACAGCGACAACTTCGACAGCAAAGAAGGAGAGCCACTACGGGGTCTGGATCCCCTGCGTCTTGGATGATGCCAAGCTCCACATTGTGGAGAATGAAGGACTTGTCCGTGGCAGCGAATGGCAGAGCGGCTACGTCTAGAGTGTCCCTACTCCTCGCGCCGACGAGCGGGTACACTTTGGCACCCACCTTGACAGAGGTTTGAGTTTCCCACCCTTAGATTTATTTTCTAAGGTTATAGATCACTACAGAGTTCAACTCCATCATCTTCCCCCGAACTTACTCTTAGAGATGAGTTCCTTCGCTTCTTTGTGCGAGGGTTACCTCGGCATTAGGCCGAATCTCACTCTTTTTCGGTTTTATTTTCATATCCGGAGAAATTCTATCACTACCGGTAATCCATACATTATCGGAACCATTAGTTTTTATGTTAGAAGAGAGCGCGTTTATCCTCGGATTAAGGCTAGTGAGTCCGTGAAACAATGGCCATCCACCTTATTTTATCATAAGGATATTCTCGCTCCTAGCGAAGCTACTGCTTTGCCGGCTTTCATCGATGGTGCCGCCATGCCCCAAGAGTCCTAGGACACAGATGTGCCGGCTCTCAATGACGATATGCTTCTTTCCAAGAGGCGGATCGAATATTTGATGAAGCACAAGGGCCTTAATGGGTCCGACTTAGTTCACTGCTGGGTGGCACGCCAGATCTAGCCTCTTCAACATCATGAAGACCAGCTTATGCACTCCATTACGACGTCCAAGAAGGATACTCTCCGGATATGCCCCCGCCCTTACACGGATAAGGAATACGTGTCCCCAATAAAATGGCTGATAAGGGAGCAGATCGAGAAGAAAATCCTGGAGCTGTCTTTGGACATGCATACAGCTGAAGATCTTGTGGTGCCGGTAAGTTTCCAGCCGCAACTTGAATCATGTGTTCATCTTTACATCACTGTCTCTTTTCGTAGTACGGAGATATTTCTTCTTTTCAGCTTGCTGACCTCCCCGAGTCGGAGCTTGCTCCTGTCGAGGGATATCCTCCCGAGATTTTTCAGGATAATGGGGAACTGATACCACTACCGGAGACCTTTACTCGAAAGCGTAAGGCTCCGACTTTGGCTATTGGCACGAAGTAGGTGCCCATTGTGAAGAGGTAACTTTCCTCACAAGGTTTTTGTACTTTGTTCATAGTTCTTTACGAGATTTAATATTCTTTGGTAAATTACCTTCTCAGAGCTAAATAGCTCACAAAGGGCAAGGGGGAGGGAGTCATGTCGAAGCCCCTGCGCTAGTCAAAGCTAAATTTTACTTCTCCTTCCACAACGCCTCCAACTCCTGCTCCTCAGCCTACTAAAGCGCCGGAGATTACTCCATCCCTGACTATCATAGAAGATCTGGCTCAACAAGCAGAGCCAGTGATCCTAGGATCGCAAACTAACATCATCATGGGTGTCTCATGCTTTGATAAGGGTGAACCCTCTTCGGGTAATGATCCCTCGGCAGAGGTCTTCGCTGAAAACCTCCTCAATAATCCGGGTCTTGCCAAGCTTGGAATTACTCAGAAGTCTGTGCAGGAGATCCAACGGCTAGTCCAGCAATGCTTGGAGAGCCGGAATATTACTACCGAGGAAGAGGCACAAGAAGCGGAGGACATCAAGTACTACGAACTTCTCGAGCAGATCCGTCTTCGCGATGAGGGGCTGAGAACCGGTGTACTTCTGCCACCTCTAGTAATCCCGCTGACTCTCGCCGAGAAGATTAGCACTGAGGTGTCCATGAGCTTAAGCAATCTCACCCATGAACATCATGTAAGTCAAATTCCAACTCACTTTTTTCCTTATGCTATTTTATATCATATCCTCTAGCCCCCAAGCATGAAGTTGGATAGACAATCCGGATTTATGCATCCTATGATACCAAAGAATGAACTAGTGTAGCCCCCAAGGCTCGTGCCGATATTAGTTAAAATATTAGCCCGAGCCTTTAGTAGACTTCTGACTCTAGGTATTCTGACTTACAGAAAGTTAATTCATATAACCAGGAATTGTTGAAGAAGATCTGTAACAAGCGGAGAGAGATCAGAGCTCTCCGGCTTGAAAATGCTCAATTAAAAGTGTCAAGGGATGAGACGGAACGTAAACATTCCAGTACTCAAACCTTGACCTATATTTCATAGTCGAATTTTTTATTCAACTGTTCTTCTTTTGCCTACAGCACTGGTAAAGCAATAATGTTCTATGATTGAAGAAGCCAAAAATCTGAAGACCCTGGTGGTGGAGAACACTGACTTACGTTAGGAGCTGGACAAGCTGAAGGCGGATCATGAATGGAGCATTGCTCAAATTCATGAATCCTCTTCCATGGCCACAGACGAAAATGATCGAACGATCGTGGCCCAGCCTCAAAGAATCTCGGATATCAACGATGCTTTGTTCAAAGAGAAGGACATCACGGAGGCAGTTCGGGCTGAACTCCAGAGCCTACGGGAAGAGAAGACCAAAGTTGATGACGTCATCTTTGGTATGTTTCCACCTTTCTGACTTTTCTATCTTTTCCGACTCTTTGCAGCTCGGATTTATTTTTATAACCTTTTGCATTACATGTGCAGGTCCCCTGAACTTACTGGATTCAGCCTCCACCGAGTCTCGCACTAGCCGGCTTACCCAAGTCGGCAATTTACTTCATGATTTTCGCCAATCCTTTGAGGATATTCGCGAAGTTCTCAAGGTACCGGACATGCATAGAATGTCCAGCTTTGAAGTGCGAAACAGGAGATGCCCAACTCATCCAGGACTAGAACATGTCCTACGCGCAAAATCCAGCGCAGAACGCTCTCACCATGGTTATGAGCCACCATGGAAGCATGGAAATCTGGCAAGTAACCAGAGGGTATTCGACTATGGATGAAGATGGACAAGTGCAGGACATCAAAGCATTCATGGACTCCTATGCCGGATATGGGTGCCACGTAGCTGACTTGACCAACTATGACACTCCTTTCTTCACTCGCGTGGAGACGCCTCCTCTGCCTACCGAGGTAACAGCTGAAGTCTCCAACAATAAACAAACAATATCGAATATGAATGTCTCGGAGAGATATCAAGGCGAGGCTGATGTATCCAGTGAGCCGGCAGTTCCTACCTCTCCTCCTGCATCGTAGAGCATCAGAACAAAGAATGTGTTATTCTGAAAACAATTCGGGTTGTAAATAAGTAGTATAATACTTTTGCTAGTGCTAAGATTTGTTATATCGATTCAACACTTTTGGCTTTAATTTTATGTGCCTGAAATGTTTACATAAGCACTTATGTTTTTGTCTATACTTATCATTTATCTGTCTTTCTGCCTCGTCCCTTTCGTGAGCCGACCAACCTTCAGCACGGAACTTTTCCGAGCAACGGAGCTCAATTGCTGAACCAGTTTAAACTCGGAAACTTTTCCGAGAAACGGAGCTCAATCGCTGAACCAGTTTAAACTGGGAAACTTTTCTGAGCAACGGAGTCTAATTGCTGAACCAGTTTAAACTCGGAAACAAAGCCGGCTTCCAGTACCAACAATTCACTACTCGGAAAATACCCGCATCCGGCAATCAGATAACTAACCAAAGTACAAACTAGGAAATTTATATTTTTACCCGAAGGTAGCATTTTTAGAATCGGAAATCTAAACCAGAACAAACATGAGCATAAAGTACTTTCACGTATTCTGGGATTTTCGACTGTGACATGATCATTTTGAAATAAGATGATAACATAAAACTTCCGAGAAAAAATGAGGCAACCAAGAATTTATTTCCCATTGAACATGTACACATATATGATTACAAAGAAAGATAAATTAAGTGTAAAAGGGACGTAGCTGAGAAATATTCCACGGTCTATCTAATTCTTCCGGGTCTTTACTACCTCCAGCTCTCTTTCTTTTCTTAGTAGCAGGTCTTTCTTTGACTAGCCGCATATCAGTTAGATAGTAAAAACCATTGTGCAATACTTGGCTAGCTAAAAAGGGCCCTTCCCATATCAGGGAAAGTTTGTGCTTTCTTTTCTGCACAAGGCGGAGAACCATATCTCCTTTATTGAAACACCGGTTTCTGACTATCTAGCTATGATACTTGCCTAATTTCTGCTGATAGGTTGTTGATCTCATCTAAGCAACGACGCGAACTTCTTCGACTAAGTCGAGATCATTTTGTCGAGAAATTTCAGCATCCTCTTCAATATACACGGCAACTCTAGGAGAAGTATGAATTAAATCACTAGGAAGAACTGCTTCTGCACCATAGATCAAGAAGAAAGGTGTGTATCCGGTTGACCTGTTCGGAGTTGTTCACAAACTCCATATTACCGAAGGTAATTCCTCTGCCTAAGCCCCCGTAGCATGTCGTAGTGGTGCTTCGAGTCTTGGTTTGAGGCCTTGTAGGATTAAACCATTTGCTCTTTCGACTTGTCCATTAGCCTGTGGATGTGCGACTGACACAATGTCAAGCCGGATATTTTATTCATCGCAGAATTCGACAAGCTCTCCCATAGAAGAGTTACTCCCGTTGTCCGTGCTAATGCTATGCGGATAACCGTATCAGATTATGACATCCTCGACAAATCTTCTGGTTGTCGCTCCATCACAACTGGAGACAGGTTTAGCCTCAATCCATAGTTTGAATTTATCCACCATCACTAAGAGATGAGTAAATCCACTTGGAGCCCGTTTAAATGGTTCTACCATGTCAAGCGCCCAGACCGCGAAAGGCCATGTTATAGGTATTCTTCGTAGCTGATCAGCAAGAACATGAGCTTGTTTGGCGTACTTTTGGCATCCTATGCACGTCTTGACCAGCCGTTCGGCATCTGCCTTGGCTGTAAGCCAGAAAAAAACCGTGTCGGAAAGATTTCGCCACTAAAGATTTGGCTGCAGCATGGTGACCACACTCGCCTTCGTGGATTTCTCGTAAGATTTCCACTCCTTCTTCCGAAGATACACAACACTGGAAGACCCCAGACACACTCCGCTTATAGAGCTCACCATTAATTATAGTATAGGCTTTTGCTCGCCAGACGATCTGCCGACTCAGAACTTCGTCTTCAGGTAATTTTCCATCTACCAAGTAGTCCAGGTAGGGTTGAGTCCAGCTGGGAATTATAGCCAGAACTTCTACTATAGGTGAGTCAAATTTGGTCAGATATTCCTCGTCTACTCATTTTATAAAGGGAACTTTGAGGTGCTCTAAAAAGCGCCATCCGGGACCTTTTTCCGAGTAGAACCTATTCGAGATAATGCATATGCTTCCTCATATTCTGTCCGAGGAATGTGTTGAACCTCAAAACCTTCGAACGATCTAGATAGTTCATCCACGACAGCTCTATATGCTGCAATGTGCTTATTCGCATTATAGATATCCGACACTTGTTGGGCAACAAGATCCGAATCTCCGTAACACATCAAATGTAGGATGCCGATATCCTTAGCAATCTGGATTCCATTCAGTAGTGCTTCATACTTGGCAATGTTATTCATCATCGTGAAGTGGATCCGCAACACATAGAAAAGTTTATCTCCTTGGGGTGATTTGAGCACCACGCCAGCCCCCGGGCCCATGAGCCCTTAGACGCGTCAAAGTGTAAGGTCCAATATTCCGACTCTGGGAGGGTCATATTCTCCGTTGTCTCTATCGAATCAGTGACAAAGTTAGCGAGGATTTGGCATTTGATTGATGTACGAGGTTTATACTCAATGTCGAAAGCTGAAAGCTCTATGCCCCGTTTTGCGACATCTACTATAGAATCATTGTTGTTGATTATATCTCTCATGGGAGCTGTGCTCACCACGGTAATGGAATGTTCCTGAAAATAATGCCGTAACTTACGAGATGCAAAAAACACACCATAAGCTAGCTTTTGATAGTGCAGATAATGGTGCTTTGATTCAGTTAGGACCTCGATGAGATAATAAGTCGAACGTTGGACCAGGTGTTCCTGATTTTCCTCTGGTCTCTCCACCACCATGACGACACTTACGAATCTGTTTGTCGCAGCAAGATAGAGCAACATAGGTTCCCGTGGTTCCGGTGCTGCAAGGATAGGAGCAGATGAGAGTACTGCTTTCAGGTTTTGTAGTGCATCTTCAGCTTCGTTAGTCCAAACGAATTTTTTGGCCTTAATCTTGTCCCTGTTCACCTCTATGCCTCTTTGAGACACGATGAAACCTAACAATTTTCCGACTAGAATTCCAAAGAAACACTTCTTCGGGTTAAGCATTATGTTGTATTTTCGTAGATTGGCGAATGTTTCCTCCAAGTCGGAAATTAATGCTTCCTTCTTTTTGGACATCACCACAATGTCGTCCACATATGCATGTACATTGCGTCCGATTTGGTCGTGGAGGCAACACTACATAATGCACTGGTACATAGCTCATGAGTTCTTGAGCCCAAAGGGCATAGTAACAAAACAGAAGGTTCCGAAGGGGGTTATGAATGATGTTTTGACTTTGTCTGACTCCTTCATCCGAATTTGGTGATAACCAGAATATGCGTCGACAAAACATAGGAGTTCCAAGCCTGCCATAGAATCGATGACTTGATCAATTCTAGGCAGAGCAAACGGATCTTTGGGACAAGCCTTGTGCAAGGCAGTATAATAACCACACATCCTTAATTCAGTGGTGTCCTTTTTAGGGACCATTACAAGGTTGGACGACCAATTAGTATGGATGACCTCTTCTATGAATTCGGCTAACTCGAGCCTGGCTAGTTCCTTAGCTATTGCCTTACGCTTTTCATCGCCAAAACATCGTAGGGACTGTTTGATGGGTTTAGCGTTCGGGTGTACATTTAAAGAGTGCTCGACAAGTTCACTATGTACTCGGGTCATGTCAGATGGTTGCGATGAGAAGATATCTTGATTTGCTTGGAGGAACTTGACGAGCAGGCTTTCCTATGCGCTATCTAGGCCTACACCTATCTGGGTCACCTTGGAGGGGCCATCATCCTTCAATGGTGTCTTCTTCGTCTCTTCCAATGCCTTGAACTTCGGATTCGGCTTTGTCACCTCCTTCTTCGTTGCGGGCATCTCAAACGGATCGATGGTCTTCTTGATATCCTAGTACTCCTGGGCGTGCAACATGACTTTAGCAAAGGCAGCATTTCCGTCCTCGTACTCTCACGCCTTCTTTGGGTCTCCCCTAGTGGTGATCATGCCGTTGGGACCTGGAATTTTCATTATATTGTAAATGTAACACGGACGAGCCATAAAAGCCCAGTAAGCCGGACGTCCGAATATAGCGTGGTATGCGCTCTTGAACAGGACCACTTCGAAGGAAAGTGCCTCCGTCCGATAGTTCTTTGGAGTCCCAACGGTAACATCCAAAATGATCTCTCCCAAGGAATTTGCTTGTCTTCCTGGGACAACTCCGTGAAAGATCATAGAGCTGTGATTCAGCTGAGTCTCTGAGAGCTGCATCCGGCGTAGCGTTTTGACATATAGAATATTAATGCTGCTGCCGCTGTCCATGAGGGTCTTGGAGAAACCATATCCATCAATAAGAGGATTGACGACTAAGGCATATTTTCCTCGACTATGCAACTTAGGTGGATGATCAGCACGGTCAAAGGTGATTGCCACTTCTGACCAGTCCAAGAATTGTGGGACAGCCGGAACAGTTGCGTTGAGCTCGTGCAGAACTACTTTCTTGACCTTAGCTGGTTGAGATCCGAGGAAGGTGATGTAAGTATCTTTATTTGTTGGGAAGTTTTACTTTCCCTCCGGCTTGGGATTTGAAGGGTCGGCTTCCTCCATGTCAGAATCTTCGTTTGTCTCTTTTTATTTTTCAGGATTCTTCTTACCCTTCTTCCGCTTAGCCCTGTAGCCAGTGATATCATCTTTCTTGATGTCGTCATTAAAAAGACACTCGGCGTTTGTGTGAGACGAGCCCCCACTGGCATCTAAGTGATGGACACATGGGTTATTGGCAATGTCGGCCCACGAGTAGGTTTTGCCAAGTTGCTGGTCTCCTCTACCCTAGACTCTTGATGTCCCACGACTACGTCCGCGGCCACCGCCGCACCCTCCTCATCCCCCAGACCTGAAAGTAGCAGCGACCACTGCCGTTTCCACGTTTGGTTTCTCTTCTGAGGTGTTCTTGCGCTTCTGAGCTTGCTTCTTTGGTTGTTTTGCCGACTGTGGCACAACTAGGGCGTTAAGTAACCCCTCTGCATAGTCGTCAGCATCTGCATACTTGCTCACTGTTTCTATCATCTTGCCCAAATCCGTAACCTTATCACACTTCAAGCGATGACGTAGTAAACCAATTGGTAGTCCTGCAATGAAAGCTTCAATCGTAGTTTGGTCATTTACTCATTCACAGGAGTTCTTGGTGTCGATCCATCATCTGAGGTAATCTCGGCAAGTTTCTCCAGGTTTCTGGGTGCAATGCTATAGGTCTCCTACCGTACAGGGCCTCCGATATGTACCTTCGAAATTCCGAAAGAACGCGCTTTGCATGTCATAACAGTTGTGGATGGTGTTCTCTGGAAGTTCATTGAGCCATGATTGTGCCGTCTTCTGCAACATGAGTGGGAGATATTGGTTTGCGACCAAGATGTTTCCGCCTTTGGCGATGCAGCAAGCCTGGAAAAAATCCTAGAGCCAAGTATCTAGCCGGGCCACACCATCTTAGGCTTGGATGTGTGTTGAGATAGAAAATCCTGCCGGGAAGTGTGTTTGTCGAATTCATGGTCCAAAGCATTTTGTGCTCACGTATATATCATCGTTTTCATAGCGCCGCGCCTCTATGTTAGAGTTAATCTGGTGTCTCCATCAATTGGTGACAGGGAACACCCTCTTGGTTGTTCGCTATAGCTGCGGTGCCTTGGATCCGGACTTCGGCTCCTGCCGCCACCTCCTCCGCCATGACGCCCTCCTTGGCCTCCTTGAGAGCCGTTGTGATGGCTGCTTGGTGGTGAGGGTGGAGCAAGTGGATTGTTACCGACTTATCGCTGGCCTCCATCTAGAGCGTCATTATTCCGTTGTTGGGGAGGGTCTTCATTGCGACGAGCCCCCTGCCGGCTTGACTCAACATGGTGTCCGTTGTTCCTTCGTCTATCACTCCCACCGCGATGGGGTTCAGCCGGACGGCTTGTATGTCTAGGAGTTGGCATTTTTTGACGGTCCTCCTCCCGACGTTTCTCTTTGTGTTCTTCCCTACGATCGTTCGACTCTTGTCGGGGAGGATTTCTCAAATACAGTGCATCAATTGCCTCTTGCTCTACGGCTGGAGCCATGTTGCGCCAATCACGTGAAGTTTTGTGGCGCTGCCCTGAAGATCCGGTTCTTTAGTAGTTATCTTCCTGACGGTCAGAACGGTGATGTTGTTCTGGAACCCGTTGGGGTCTTACGTCATTCCAGGCCGGATCCGTGCGACATTGGTCTGATTTAGAGACCAGTTTTCCGCTCTCGGACTTTGCGACCTTGTGCTGTTCCAGACCCTTGGTGAGTAGCTTAATGCCCAATCGAACTTGTTCTAGGCCTAGATTATTTGCCAGGATATCTCGAGCTGCGGCAGTGTTTTGCACCAGCGTTGGGTACACCAGATCTCCCTTTGTATCGACTCGAGGCATCCCTAGGTCTCCCGCAAAGAGAACCTTGTGGCTTTCCGGGAATTTATCGTCACGCGTGTGTCGTTTCCGGGTCTTCTGATGCTGCAGAGAGATATACTTCTCTATAGTAGCTATGCGCTTCTTCTCTTTCTCGATGTTATTGGCTTCATCCAGGAGTACTTGGCGATGCGCTTCTAGGGCCTGAGCCCTTTCCTCCAGCAGTTCAGGACTAAGTTCTGTAGCTTGTAGGGATATGTGTAGTTGATGCAACATCCATGAGTTTACGGGCACCTGCAGTGACCACGTGTCCATCCACCGAAGCTTCTTTGGGCTCATCCACGTCATATTCCTCGGCAATCACTTCCTCTATTGGAAGGTCTTTTCCCAGGGTCTTGTTCTTCTTGTTCTTCTTCTTTTCCTTCTTGGTATCGCCGGTAGCAAAGACAGCTTTGGGTCTGTTTCCTGGAGTCAAGCTCTGAGCGGTACTTTTGGACATCTGGACGTCGGGATTATCTCCGAGATCCATGTCATCCTGCACTTTGGCAGAGTTTTCTCTAGATCCTTCATCCATGGTTTCTCCTTCTTGTGCAGCTTTGGAGTTGAACTCCTCTTCGTATTCTGCGGAGAACTTTCGAAAATCCGCCGACGTCATCGAGTCATCCAAAGATGCAGGTAAGTCGATGTTTGTTCCGATCGCCTTTAGCACCGAGTCTTCATTGTCTCCAGCACTGGAAGAGCTAGATCCGGATCCAACATATCCGACAAAGTGTGATGCATGCCTTTTGAGGTAGTTTTGGCTTTCCTTGTGGGCTTCCACGAAAATCCTAATGGTCTCGAGAACTTCATCCACGTTTGCTCCTTGCCGCATCATGTGCCTCAGCATGTGCCTCAGGAAAGGTTGGTATGTTCCGGTGTTGGCAGAGAAGGAACCAAGGTTGTTGTATTGCTCCTCCTGGATTTTGACCTCCACGGGCAGATCGATCTGGGATTCGACCTTGATAGGGAGATCGACTCGCGCTGCAAGGTCTGCTTCAGGTTCAGCTTTCTCCACTATCTCCATAGCTGGTGTGGGCTGGGTGGGATTAGGGTTTTCTGAGATCCGGAACTCTTCCACCTCCACGGACTAAGTGGACCCAGAGATTTCTTCTACCTCTATCATCACCGCTGGGGTGGGTGAGGCAGTTTCAGCAAATCCGATGTACACATCGATCTGGCCAAAGGACATGATGGTGTAGGTAGTCACGGCCTCCCTAGCCAGACTCCAGGTCTCGTTAAGAACGATGAGAGGGACGTCGCTGGTGTGGAGGACGCGAACAACGATGATGGGATCACTGATACCGATTCTTGCAGATTCTGCTCGGAACACAGATCTGAAGCTCACTTTCCCCACCGTGGGCGCCAACTATCATCGGATTGATGACAAGTACACCATGAGAGGGTCCTCGAGGCTTACGGAAGAGAGGAGTGTGAGACGTACGGTATTCTGGGATGGTGAGCACACAAGTTTACCTAGGTTCGAATCCGCCGGCTTTGGACGGATCCTACTCCTTCTAGCAATCTCGTAATATGGCAGAGCTGGAATATGGGTTACAAGGGTTTCGCCTATGCGAGTTGAGAGTGTAGACTATTCTAAGGGTGCCCTAAAGGCTTACCCTAGGACGACTTATATAGATATCCGGCCAGGGTTTACAGGAGACACCTATCCGGCTACGACTAAGAGTTGGTTACAAAGTACATCTTGAACTACAAGTAACATAACATGCCTATGTTGGTAAGTCTTTTGGGCCTTCGCATAGCCGAACTGGACTGCGTCTCTTCTCCCTGACTGGGTCGCCGGTGAAGCAAAGCTCTAACCCGAAGTGAGCCACCCTGGTTAGTGAGGCAAAGTGAGGATACCTGGAAAGCATATCCCCAACATCGACGGCATGCCACGCGTGAACGCAGGTCTCGTCCACGCTGACGTAGATCTTGTGTATGCCCAGCTTGATGAAGAGGCTGTTACGCGGAGGAGGACACCTGCCGAAGCTCCCAACATTGTCACTGACGTATTCCAGCGCTCCAAAGTGCTGAACCAAGCCAGAGAAGATGCGCTCGCTGGTGCCGATGATGTTTCTCGTCCGGATTTTTGCCCCTGCTAGCACCGCTAGCCCCACGGTGGGCGCCAACTGTCGTGGTGATGGCACGGCAGATGCCATGGATAGGCTAATGATGGGGCCAATGAACACTGGAGGAATCCAGGGAGCGATACTGTGGTGGTTCCACACACAGATGTTTGTATTTCACTCTATCAATATTGGATTACAAGGGCTCCTTGAGTAACTCGTGAGAAGGAGACTAGTTCTCTTATGCCCCCCACGACAATGCTCTAGGGTTCTTCCAAGACAGAACGATCGATCCCCAGCTATGCAGGCCCAGGTGCTCCTTATATAGGGAAACTGGGTTACAAAGTTAGGGCATACGTGGAGGCAAATTCCCCGAATATGCCCCTTGGTTAAAGCTAGATGCTCCGTTATTCACTTTAACGGCTACTCCGGACTATGGACGTAACCCTCTGCATGCCCCTTGCCTTTAGTTGTCACCAGACACAAGCTACGTCAGCCGACATTGCATCCGTCATCTTTGTCGGCCACGCCCCGCTAGTCCTTCCCTTTGCTTGTTTCGCTCAGGATTCAGTGGACAAAGGCCACCTTTTGACCAACGGGAGATTCCTTCCTTCTCTTGTAAGACAAGTGGTAGCCCGACTAATGCTTGGCTAACTTGTCTATGAGGGTACCTGCACATTTAGTAGATAAACATGGTCGGCATACATTTTATGCCGGCTAGATTAATGCTAGGAAAATTCCCAGTGGGCCGGGTTACTCCGTAAGTCGGTCTTCCTTGAGGTGACCCGGCCAGCACTCGCTTTGACTATGTCGTACCTCGGCTAACTCGGCCTTTATACACTGGCGCGACCCTACCTGCAAGTATCCCCCCAACAACAAGGGACAACCTTCATGAGATAATTGATAGAGAAGTAAGGTGACATCAAAAAATAGTGTGATACAGGATCTTACATCAAGTCGATCTAAACCACTTGGAATCCCTACCTGATACCATGGGTACCCTTTGCGAAGGGTGGCCATGCACCATATTTATTCCCTATGCCTTTGGAAGGGCATACAAGGTCCCCTTTCCATCCACAAGCTTGACAAGAGGACGGTAGGACAAAGGGCTGAGCAGCTGGTGCGTGGTACTGATTGAAATTAAGTGGAAAGGTTAAATAATGTAAAGAGCAAGTAAATCTAAGAATATAAGACAAAATCATTGCCTGTAAAGAAAACATATTTGGTTTTTGTGAACTTCCGATGAGCGTAAAGATATAGTACTAGCTGATAGCAATAACATGGAAAACCATAACATGTGAAATTGTGGATTTCTAAATTATACCTAATTCTTAAAGAGGTCACAACCCACATGGGTACTTTGTTGGCACTTCCTCGTCGTGTAGACGATGTATGCTGTTGGTGCGGGCATCTGCAATCTACTAGCCTCTACAGCAGCCTCAACCTCCACAGCAGCACCTTCAATCTGCATAAATAGCAGCAGAGCTCAACAGTTCAATACAGCACATAGTAGTCATATACTGACTATATGAGACAGTCAGACACATCCAGATCTGGATTCACATTAACATAGTGCCAGAATTAATAAAATCACACATATGTTTCTGAACACCTGATAAGCATGCATGACAACAAGCAGGTAATAATTAAATCAGACTGCACCATGGTAATAAGGGTATTAAGTAAAATACCTTTCTCTTTAAGTTGGGCCCTCCCAGTTGGTTAGTGACCTTGCACTTGTTTAGTGAGTAGTGGTACTAGCCGGATCCTACAACAGGTGGGGGTACCATCATGTCTGCCGCACTTGGAGCACCGCACATTCTTAGCTATGTACCACCATGCTACAGTAAATAAAGAAGAGATGGTGTCACAGAGGCTTCCACAAAAACATGATGTAGACAGAGACAACTTTTAGCACAGGGATACATCTAGGTTGCAGCCAACCACTTTCAGGATTGAAAAGAATGGAAGAATGCAACGAATATACTAGTACATTACCTTTTTAGGCAACTTTTAAGGGAACTGACGGGACCATCCCTGTCCGTAGTGGCCGTGCGCGCCACTGACCAACAGTTCTCCATATAGAATCGGACACATAATCCACTGCACATCACGAGTAGCAACTAATGGTTATAGAAGTGAAGACCCGACCAAATGCCCCAATTAGAACAGTAGTGACCCAACCCCGATCCCGAATCCATACGAAATCAGTACCCCCAAACCCCCCACCACTACCCCCACCCCCACCCAAATGACCCAATCCATCAGAGTAGACGGAAAATATCCTGATTAGGTGATTCCGAGGTGAGAATAAGCAAGAACTCCATAATCAAAGCATATCGAATACTACTACTAGTACTAATAGTACCCCCAATGGCCAATCAGAAGAAAATTAAACAAAGACGAATTTCGAGGTGAGCAAATACACCCACCTATTTCAGCAAGAACTCCCCAATCGGAGGTTGCACCAGTTTCGACAGTTGCTCGTGGGATGGGAGCTAGCTAGTGGTGGTTTCTTGTATTGTCGTCGGCGGAAAGGCATGGGCAGGGGAGTAGTAGGACTAGTAGTAGTAGTAGTGTTGGGCAGTACACTATTTCTACAGTAAGTATTTTTAAGTTGAAGTGGCGGGAACATTTTGCCAGGAGAGATTCCCGAATTTTTTATTCCAGTTATCATGTGGAGGCCTACAGCTGTTTCAAGCGGGACCCGGGTCAGGGGTGAGTTAAAGCAGGTTCCACATAAGGGGGGTGAGATAGTTGACCGAGCCAACCTGCTCCTTCTCTTGGTATTCCTTCCAAGGACCGAGAAAATTTCCCCTCTTCGAATCAAATTGATCCTAGCTTATACAGTATATCATTTTGCTGATTCGGCTCACGGAGCATTAAGGGAGGGGAAGGGATAACAGCTGAGGGCACCAGCGTTGGGGCCTCAAAAACTGTTTAGGAACCAATAAAAGCATAAGCTCGTATTTCATACTAGAAATACACACAAACACACACATATATACTCACAGACAGAATAGTTTCCAATTACAGTTCTCCTAAAAGGACTAGAAATCATAAGGTAGCTCCATATTATAGAAGTACGATAGTAGAAAACCAATCATGGGATAGCCCTACACCCCCAAGAGTTTTGTAGCTGGGCTAGTGGTCATGAGACTACCCAACCGGCACCAAAAGTACACCCCTAATGATCAGCAACTATAACATACCACATTTATGTGTAATAAATAAACAACATGATTATGAGCATTGCATAAATGCATTACATTTGCACTTGGTTCTACTCAAGAGACAAAATAAAACCCTAATGCACTATTTCCCCCTCTCTTTTACCCTCTCTAAAGATGGGTTCTATATCAAAAATCCAAAATGTTCTGGACTTTGACTTGAACAATGGCTCAATTATGACCTTGGGAAATGAATTCAAGTTTTGGTTATATTTTGAAAATGTTCAAAACGGAGTTTTGCTTAAAATCCAAATATAAATGGGAAAAGAGAAAAAGAAAAAGCTTGCAGAGAAAAAATAAGAAAAACCAGCCTCGGCCATTTCTTTATCTCCCCAGGCCTTTCTATAGCCCAGCAGCAGCCAGAGCTAGCCGACCTAGGGGCCAAGCCAGCCTGACTGCGGCCCGTACCATTTCTGCCAGCATCGTCTTTGTTGATGACGTAGCGGTCATCCATTGTCGCTGCTGATGTAGTCCGCCACTGTTGTCACACCAAGATCCGTGTCAATGCCTGCTGGCTCGTGGTTGATGTCGAGCTCGTTGGGGAACCCCAAGAGGAAGGTATGATGAGCACAGCAGTAAGTTTCCCTTAGTTATGAAAACAAGGTTATCGAACCGGTAGGAGCAAGGAAATACCTCCAAGGTGCTGTTGCCAACTTGGAATCCTACACAACACAACCACAGAACTTTGCCCCCAACTTACACTGAGGTTGTCAATCTCACCTGTTTGGCGGAAAACAAAGGATTAAACATATTGTGTGGAAGAAAGTAAAAGCTTGCAGAAAGTAAACAAAAAGCAGTAAACAATTGTAGATTGATGGTAAAAGAAGGATCGGGGTCCATAGTTCAGTAGTGGTGGTTCTCCTTAAGATATATGACATGTTGGGTGAACAAATTATAGCGGGGCAAATGACAAACATCGAGAAAGCATACATGCATATACTAATCATCTTGACTCCTTTGAGATTTCATTGGGCATTACAACATTATACATAGAGCGTAAGCCAACTACATCTATGACTAATAATCCACCTTCAGGTTATCATCCAAACCCGCTCCAGTATTAAGTTGCAAGCAATAGATAATTGCATTACGCATTGCGTGTAAAGTAAACAATACGATTGTTCTATGAACAAAGGATTGTTGTTTTCTCCCTAGTAGCAACAACACATCTAGTACCTTAGAGATTTCTGTCACTTCCCCATATTACTAGAGGCATGAACCCACTATCGAGCATAAATACTAACTCTTCGAGTTGCTAGCATCTACTTGGCCAAGATATCTACTAAAAACGGAAAGCATGCAAGATCACAAATAACAAAGACATGATAGAATCGATAATCAATCTGAAATAGCATCTCCATATCCATCAGATCCCCACAAACACACATGTAGGACTACAAATAGATGATCTTGATCATGAACGGAGCTCACAAGATCTAAACATGATAACACAAAGGAGAAGAACCAGCCATCCAGCTACTACATGGACCCGTAGTCCAAGGATGAACTACTCACGCATCACACCGGAGGCTTGCATGGTGATGAAGAAGCCCTCTAGGGTGAATTCTCCCCTCCGGCAGGGTGCTGGATTGAGCTTCAGATCCCTCCTGATCTAGGGATGGAGATGATGGCGGCTATAGACTCTTTCATGGAATTTTGATCGGGTACTTAGGGTTTCTGTATTGGAGGCGATATATTTGCGAAAGGGGAGGCTGAGGGGGTGCCCTAGGCGGCCACACCACCCCCTGCCGCGGGCCAGGCCTGGCCGCGCGGCTAGGAGGTGTGGAGGCCCTCTGGACCCTCTCTGTCTCGTATTCTGGCTCCGTGTCCCCCTCGGTGAGAAACTGACTTTGGCTTTTGTCCCGTCCAATTCCGAGAATATTCATTTTTTGACTTTCCAGGAACCAAAAACAGCAGAAACAGGCAGCTGACACTTTGGCATCTTGTTAATAGGTTAGTCCCAGAAAGTGTATACAAAGTACTCCAAAGTTGGAACAAAACATAAGAAAGTAGATAAAAACCAAGCATGGAACATCAAAAATTATGGATACGTTAGAAACATATCAACATCCCCAAGCTTATCTCCTGCTCGTCCTCGAGTACGTAAGTGATAAAAAGAAAGAATAATTCTTGAGGTGACATGCACCATCATAAACTTGATCAAAGTATTTGTAAAACATTGATAACTAGGATCATAGTACTTCAACATAGAATGAAAGGTAAAGTTCTAGCAATAAGACATACCAACTATGTTGCAACATGAAAAGGCACAAACAAAAGATTCATCAATAACAATGCTTTGCAAGATGTTTTTTTGTTTCACATAAATAAAACATAGCATAATGGCATTCAGCTTGTCCCTCATAGAGTAGCAAACGTAGATGCATAGGAGACCTTCAAAGTTCATAAGAGTGACGATACAAATAGTTTAAGAACAAGCCATATTAAAGTTATGCATCAATCAACAAGTCTTGGGACAATGCACATAGAACTAAGAATGGCCACTATGCTCTCTCAATAGGTGCATAAAGATTGAAGGTGGTGACTCAACATAAAAGTAAAAATAAAGGCCTTCATAAAAGGAAGCAGAGAATCAAGTTTCATAAAGAGATTCCAAAAATTATGGTACTTATTAGCTTTCAGCTCTCATTGCCCCTATCATAAGCATCTTGAAGTTATTAAGGTTGAAGTGAACAAACTATGGAGTATATGCTTCACAAAGTATAAGTTGGAAATCTCATGTCCCTTGAATACGAGGGCCACACCTCATGCTACTCAAGTTTAGTTACCGGTAAGTTCTTGTCATAGTAAGTACATGTGTATCATAGAGAACCGCCAACAGGGTACCCCTTGCCCGTTGATACAGAAGAATCCCCATATAAAAATGACAAGGCGAGCTAACAATGAGCATCTCAGCAATCTTCTTATTTACCAAGGGAAAATGGTGCTTTTTTCTCTCTTTCCTCTTTTCTCATATCTTTTTTTCTTTTTCTCTTTTTCTCAATATCTGACTCTTTTTTATAAGAATGCTTCATAGGTAGCTCATTATGGTTACACTGTAGGTTTCCACCATGACAGCATGGATTAGACCGGCGGCCCAGGCGTTTCTCTAACACATATACATCACTCCATGGACTTACAAGCTCCCCTTTCATTTCACACCGACGACATCCATAGACAAAAGAGCATGATATCAAATAGGTACAAAGTACAAGTGCAATGTTTAAAGCATTCCCCATGACAACATGGTTCTGCTAATACCCAACATATAAGTGCAAGCATATACAAAATAGATGACACAATGGTTCAAGTTTATTAAGGGCTAGAAAAGTAAAGTGTGCCATCAAGTTCGTGAGAGCTTTAATCACTAGTTTTCTCATAACAAGTTTAATTCGGAAGGTAGCTAAAAACATGAATATACTTGGAATAGCAACTGCTAATAGGTAGGTATCGTGGAATCTTTGGAATAACTTGGTTTTAGGAGTTGGATGCATGAGTGCAACTCATACTTGGTTACGGAGGCTAGCAAAAGACTGGGAGCGACCAACTAAGAGAGCAATAATGGCCATAATCATGCAAAGCAACAAAACATCAGTAATCAAAACATAAAGTGATATTACAAGTCGAAAACTAAAGGATCATAAAGGCTATGGTAACTTTCGACAGTCATAACATGGTGTGAGCATGTGCCAAGTCAACCCAAATAAAGCATCAAAGGAGAATACCACAATACTATGCTTTAATATGCTAAAACAAGGCATGATTCTTCAAGGCACATTAAGCAATCTCAATTGTTTATAACAAGTCATGCTACAAGAAATATCACTAAGCATAAATCCAAAACAATATCAAGCATGGCATGACAAAGCATAGGCCACAGTCAAAAATAAACTCCTTTTAGCACTTAAGCGTGAACTTTCCTACTCTTTTCCAATCCAAACCAAACTTATTTGAAAACTAATGTATGAAAGAGGAGGTCCAACTAATTTATTCAGCAAACTAAGAAAACAAAGCAAACGAAAAACCAAAACGAAAACAAAAAATAAGACCCTCCAAGAACAACACAATTGTGCATGAAACAATAAAAATGAAGCGTTTGGAAGAAACCTGGGATTTTTATTGATGAAGAGGGGGATGCCTTGGGCATCCCCAAGCTTTGACACTTGTACTTCTTGGATATTTCTTGGGGTGACACGCGTGGCATCCCCAAGATTGAGCTTTAGTCCATCTTTCATCTCATTACTCATTCCTTCCATACACCTGCAATTTTTCCTTCATACAAAACTTCACACAATCTTTATGAGCAACATTAGTGCATTCAAGATAATAAGTCTTTAGGTTCAGTTCTAACACCAATAAACTTCCATTAGCACACTATATACTGTAGCACTTACCTCAAAAAGCTCAATTCCCCAAAAGAACTCAAAAAGGAACCAACAAGAAGCAAATGCAGAAAATGAAAGAAATCTGTCAAAACAGACCAGCAGGTAAAGACGAATTTTATCGAAGACCTTCTGTTACTCAAATCGAAAAGTGTTTAATTAACGAAAGTTAGATAACAACCTTGGGTAGAAGCACAAATATTCACGCCTCAAAAGGACGTACAGAGATTTTACACGAATTGTTACGGTGAAGCACAGAAATCTGTTTCGGGACAGCTTTCCCAATCATTACTTCTCTCTCATTAGAGGTTACTTTTGGCACAAAAAGCAAAAAAAGGATAAGGAGCGGTTATTAACTTCCAAGACTCATCTAAAACTTTTGGGTTATCTCCCAATAAGTACTTTTCTTTAACGCCTTTAAGTTAGGCATGATAGTTTGAGAAGATGCTCACATAGGAAATATGAATTGAAGTAAAAGAGAGCATCAAGAAGCAAATTCAAAACTCATTTAAGTCTAACCCACTTCCTATGCATAGGAATCTTGTAAAGAAACAAGTCATAAAAACCCAAAGCAACAAGCATAGGAAAGCAAAGTAAGTGCAACTTCAAAACTTTCAACATAAAGAGGGGAAACCTAATATTATTGAGATGCATCAAACCATGTTTCCCTCTCTCATAATAACTTTCAGTAGCTTCATGAATAAAATTAACAATATAACTATCTCATAAAACATTGTTATCATGAGCCACATGCATAAAAGAATTATTACTCTCCCTATAAGAATAGTCATTCTTATTAATCATAGTGGGAGCAAATTCAACAAAATAGCTATCATTATTATTGTCATCACCATAATCTTCAAATATAGGAGGCATATTGTAATTATTAATTTTCTCCTCAATAGTAGGTGGACTGAAAATATCATATTCATCATTGTAATCATCATATATTGGAGGTCTAGTATCATCAAAGTAAATTTTCTCCTCCGTGCTTGGGGGGCTAAAAAGATCATTTTCATAAAAAATAGCTTCCCCAAGCTTAGACTTTTCCATAGCATTAGCAACAATGGTGTTCAAAGAATTCATACTAATAACATTGCTATTAGCACACAAATAAAGTTCCATGGGTTTTTTAAGTTTCTCTTCAAACACTTCATGTCCTACCTCAAGATAAATAGTATACAACTCTCTAATTTTGTTGTTGTTTTCCATTAAGCCTAACTAGTGAAAACAAGAAACAAAAAGACAAAGTTGCAGAATCTAAAGGAAATAACTTCGAGCACTCAGACCGGAGGATGTGAGTACCTTTAACCTTACCTCCCCGGCAACAGCGCCAGAAAATAGCTTCATGTCTATGCACTTCTATTCTTGTAGACAGTTGTTGGGCCTCCAAGTGCAGAGGTTTGTAGAACAACAACAAGTTTTCACTTAAGTGGATCACCCAAGGTTTATCGAACTCAGGGAGGAAGTGGTCAAAGGTATTCCCTCTCAAGCAATCCTGCAATCAAGATACAAGAAGTCTCTTGTGTCCCCAACACACCCAATAGACTTGTCAGGTGTATAGGTGCACTAGTTCGGCAAAGAGATTGTGAAATACAAGTGGTAAGGATAATTATAAGTGGTAATGGTGCTAGAAAATAGCTTGATAGCGTGTGGTTGATGTGAGAAAAGACTAAATACAAATTGAAATAAAGATGGAAGCAAGCAAACATGTAACAGATCTAATTGCAAACGGTGTATCAATGCTTAGAAACAAGGCCTAGTGTCAACACCCGGATTTTTAATCCCAGATGCCTGTTATGTCATACATCGCAATCCAAGGATTACCATTTTTGTGAGACATAACAGATTGGATATCACAGTACATCATCCATTCCAAACCATAATAAGGTCTTACACGAATAAAGGATCTCATGTTCCAGTCTTAATACAACAAGCAACGGAATAAATAAGCGTAGCGGTGGGGTCCATCTTAAGTGGCACAGGTAATGTTGATGATGGAAGATAGTCCTAGTTATCATAGTCGTCCTGCTATCCTTCATCTTGGTAGTCTCCGTCATAGTCTGGCCATAGGAATAGCCAGGGACAAAAGCCATGAGTACTCTTTAAGTACTCGCAAACTATCACTAACAAGTACGGTAGTTCTAGTGGGATTGCTAACTCTAAGTTTACTTGTAAAGTTAAGTGTGAAACCTAAGCTAAGTTCAGAAACAAAGAAAGATAACATAAAGTTCTAGAATCACATAAGTTGGGAAGCTAGTGTCATAGTCACAACCATGTTGTGGTCAAGTAAAGATTCATCATTCATTTCATAAGTCATTTTGAAAACATCTGACAATGAAACAATATGGCCACTCCAACTCTCCATAACCGTGGACGCGGCTATTCGAATAGTTTGACACTCTATAGAGGTGGTATAATTTCACCACAAGATTCGATACATCTGTCAGGGATAACCCTGAATCATCATACTTAGTATGCAGATAATCAAACATAACATTTCCTTTACACACCCTAGTATAAGCACCTCTCCTATGAGTATGGCCTCCCAACCATGACCATCTGTCATCTTGGGCACTGCATAGGTGGACAACATCGAGAGGTAGCCTCACCTCAAACCTCTCCCGCGAGGGAACTAATACTAATGCATATAAACTTATGGCTAAGCCTTACCCAATTCAGGTATTGTGGTTATACGATAAAAATTGGAATGGTATCACATCCGAATCCAACCATCAGTTTTGTAAAAGGGCTATGGCTCATGCCTCAACATTTTCATCATCATAAACCATTTGTGTTTCTCAACACATGTCAAAACATCTCAATAGAATGACTCATCATTCCAAGGTTTTCACAATTCATTTTCACCAAGTGTTCCCATCTAAAGTGACTCAAGTTTTGATTTAGCTCTAAGCTACTAATTTAAGAGTGTTCACTAAGGTGGGATGCTAATCTCAATATCATGCCATAGAATGACATCTAAGGTTATCTAGATAGGTCAAGTTTTATACTTTTTATGCTACCTTCAAACAAGTAAGGGACTTTTGTAAAGTAAAGAAAGTAAAAGCTTGAAAATAAAACTTGGAGTAGGTATAAGTTCCAAATGTTATAACCAAAGCATGCCTAATGCCTTAGCTTCGGTTATCTAGCTTGCAAGGGTTAGCTTGCATTGTTAATGGTGGCTTGCTAGTATAATACTTGCAAGTGTTAGCTTGCCTTGGTTGGTGAAGTGGTTGAATTTTTCTTCCTCCTCCTCTTGGTAGAACTCCTCCTCCTCGAAAGCTTGGTCGGTACTATCTTCTATAAATACATACAGGAAACACAATCACCAAACAATGCTTAACTAGTCTACTTAGCCTACTAGGGCACACATTTGATGATCTATTACCATCACAAGCATCACAAGGTTTAATGAACTAGTCTCATTCTTTTTATTTGAGAAAAGTAATTTCTACTCATTGAAAAATATGGGATTATGGACACATGTCATCACCACATATTCTTACATATGGGAATGTGATTTATAGGTTGGATCACATTTTAATAAGTTTAAGTTTAATATTTAATGATTTAAAGTGACTAGAAATACCTATATAGCATTATTTTGGTACTAGTCCAAAGTCACTGCATGCAAACCTTAATATTATTACATATTCAGATAAGTATGGTTAAATGTGATTTTTGAGAGTTGGAATCAACTCAAAATATAATATTGTTGATTTTATAAAAAGTTTGAATGTGCAAATGCTTCTGTCTTGTTTATTTTACTAGGAGAGATCTCTAACTCGAAATGAATTAAACCCAATGGGCTTGGATAGATCTTTTTAGAAGCTTTCCAACAAAATTGGAACCACTCAATTTGGACTTGCACAACTCTCTGAATTTGTTTTTACACTAAGGGACGGAACTGAATTTAAACTTAAATAGAAAAACCTATATTTGAATTAACTAGGTCACGCGGGAAAGTAATTTGGGCCGGCCCAGTGGCGCTCAGCGGCGCAGAGGACGGCTGACAGGTTGGTCCCGCTTGTCAGCAAGACTTAAAACCTGAAACGGTATCTAGCGATCTGGGCCACACGATTAGAACGCAGATCAACAGCTCACAGTCGTCGTCGACGGACTCATCGCCGGCGAGACCGAACCCTAAATGGACAGTGGGGGTCTGTTGGGGACGTACCAGGTCTACATCTAGTGCGGCGAGGCGGGCGATCGAACTGGACGGCGACGGCGGAGTCAGGCGAGGTAGCGGCAGGGGCTGAGGTGGAAGGAATCGACGGCAGCTTCTCCTCCTCCGCTACGGCTACCTCCGGTGAAATTCCGGCTGCCTACTACTCGAGCTGCTCTGGCGAGAGCTGGGGAAGGACTGGGAGTGAGAGGTGAGGCGAATGTTGTGGAGATTGAGGCTGGGGAAGGCCTCCTTATATAAGCTCTGGGAGGGGAACGAGGGGGCGACGGCGAGCTCGTCGGTGACGACGATACAGGGTATTATCGGCATGGGCGGTGGCTTGCCTCCGGGCGGTGCTCTATGACTTAATGGCGCAGCTAGGGGCGGTGGCATTTGGTCAGGAGCGTCGCGTGCTCTGGGAGATAGGGACGGTGCTCGATGGCGATCACGGCGACTATGGGTCGTGCTGCAATGCACGGCCGTGTCTGGTGGGTTGCTGGGGTCGAGGCGGAGCGGCGTGCGGGATTTGGTGCCGAGGCGTGGTCTGTTGCGTGCTGGCGGCGATCGCGCTCTGGCATGCTCTGGCTGCGTGTAGAGAGAAAGGGCGGCGCTGCGAGGGAGTGGTCCAGGGGCTGGGGTGATCGAGGGGTGGATGGTGGGCGGCGGTAGGGTGGCGCCTAACTTCCTGGAGCGGCGGAGAGGGGCTGGCGGTCTCTTGCGCCTTGTGCACACTTGGCCGGCGAGGATGGCGTTGGGGCGGCATGGCACTGGCGCCAGGGGCTAGGGATAGATGTGGGTTTGGTCTGGTTGGGCCTGGGAGAGACAAGGATGATCAATGCAACTTAAATGGCTCGACAAGATTAGCTCCAAAACAGTAATAGTTAGGCCATAATGATTCTGCTAACAAGGTGTTCGACACAATGGCCGCAAGAGAAAAAGTTTTGAATTTTGGGCTGATTTTTCGTGGAGTGATGTAACTTATGCTTAAGCATCTAGGTTTTCTTGGGATTTAAAAATGGAGTTCATTTGAGAGGTTTTTTAATAAGTGTGATCTTGATACCTACACTAGATTCAATTTTCAAATGTCATTTAAATTTAGTGTTTGAAATTTTTTTGCGATGAAAGAAAGTGGGCCTTGGTATATCACTACTTTTACTAGCAAGGGGTGCAAAGATCGACAATTGTTTCTGTTAAGATTTGAGTTCTAGGAATAGCCAAAGTAGACTAGTTAGTTAAAATGGCACAAATGACCATTTGCTTATTTTATTCTTTTTGATTTGTTTTTCTTTGGGATTTGCTTGGGGATGATCTAGATGATGTTTAATTCACATTAGAATCATTTTACAACTAATGGATCACTCAAACATGGCAATTCAAAACAACTCCTAATTTAAATGCACACACACATGCATGCTTAATGATTTTAAATGGAAAAGTTTTTGTTAACCCTAAATTGGGTAGATTTGATCTTGATTAACCTTGGATTAAGTTTTGGGATGTTACACCTAGGGATCATACTTTTACTAGTGAACACTCTCATATAAATATCTTCTCTTTATGATACTACTCTTAACTACTCTCTGGTTGGACAATCTAATCCATGGCAGGGCTATAACAGCACACCTTAAAGTAAGCCTTTCCCATCTAGATAACCCCACACTATCACCTTGAGTACTAGATAGGTCCAACAAACACAAAAATTTCATAAAGACATCCAACTCCAAATATAACTCATAACAAGTATTTGTAATCTCTAGCCTAAGTGCCACCATGGTGTGCATGCTGTCACTTTCACACATGGGGAGAGAAGAGATCTATTAAAGCACTTGAGTAGCAAAGTATATCTACTTGATTACAAAACTCATGATCACAATATGATCATGCATAGAGAGAGAGATGAACACATAGCTACCGGTAGAACCCTTAGCCTCGAGGAAGAACTACTCCCTCATCATCATGGGAATCAGCAATAGTGATGGAGATGGTGGTGGAGATCGATGGAGATGGCTCCGGGGGCACTTCCCCATCCCAGCAAGGTGCCGGAACAGAGACTTTTTGTCTCCCGAATCTCCCCTTCGGTGGCGGCGGCGCTGTGGAACTTTTCGTGGCTGGAGGCTTGACTATTTAGGGTTTATGCATCGGGAGGCTCTTATAGGCGAGAGGGGAGACTGAGGGGGTGTGGCCAGCCCCTGACCCCTCTCTGTCTCGTCTTCTGGCTCTGTGAGTCTTCCTGTAAAATATCAACTTTGGCTTTTGTCTGGTCCAATTCCGAGAATATTGATTTTATGACTTTCCTAGAACCAAAAATAGCAGAAAACAGGCAAATGGCACAGTGGCATCTTGTTAATAGGTTAGTCCCAGAAAGTGTATAAAAGTACTCCAAAGTGTGGATAAAACACTAGAAAGTAGATAAAACCAAGCATGGAACATAAAAAATTATAGATAAATTTGCAATGTATCAACTCCCCTTGTGAAGATGTCCTTAACTCCCGGACAACAGCGCCAGAAAAAGAGCTTGATGGCCCAAAATATATTGAGCTCGTTGGGGAATCCCAAAAGGAAGGTATGATGAGCACAGCAACAAGTTTTCCCTTAGTACCAAACCAAGGTTATCAATCCAGTAGGAGCAAGGAAACACCCCAAAGGTGTTGCTAGCTGAGCCTTGGCAGGGCGCACTTCCAGTGCTAGTAGCAACGTGGACACCTGCACAACACAACCACAGAACTTTACCCCCAACTTGCGATGAGGTTGTCAATCTCACCGGTTTTGCTGAAAACAAAGGATTAAATGTATCGAATGGAAGGAAGTAATAGTTTGCAGAAAGTAAACACAAAGTAGTAAACCGTTTGTAGATTGATTGTAAAAGAAAGGATCGGGGTCCATAGTTCACTAGAGCTGGCTCTCCTTAAGATAGATAACATGCTGGGGGAACAAATTACAACGGGGCAATTGACAAACATCGAGAAAGCAATACATGCATATACTAATCATCTTGAATCCTTTGAGATTCGATTGGGCATTACAACATTATACATAGACCTCCATCCGACTGCATCTATGACTAATAATCCACCTGTAGGTTATCATCCGAACCCCCTCTAGTATTAAGTTGCAAGCAACAGATTATTGCATTACGAATTGTGTGTAAGGTAAACACTACGATTGTTCTATGAACAAAGGATTGTTGTTTACTCCCTAGTAGCAACAGCACATCTACTACCTTATTGATTTCTGTCACTTCCCCAGATTACCAGAGGCATGAACCCACTATTGAGCATAAATACTAACTCTTGGAGTTGCTAGCATCTACTTGGCTAAGATAGCTACTAACAATGGAAAGCATGCAAGATCACAAATAACAAAGACATGATAGAATCAATAATCAATCTGAAATAGCATCTCAATATCCATCGGATCCCCGCAAACACAACATGCAGAATTACAAATAGATGATCTTCATCATGAACAGAGCTCAAAAGATCTAGACATGAAAGCACAAAGGAGGAGAACCAGACATCTAGCTACCACATGGACCCGTAGTCTAGAGATGAACTACTCAAACATCACACCGAAGGCTTGCATGATGATGAAGAAGGCCTCCAGGGTGAATTCCCCTCTACGGCAGGGTGCCGGGAAGAGCTTTACATCCCTCTCGATCTAGGGACAGAGATGACGGTGTCTACAGACTCTTTTGTGGAATTTTGATCGGGTACTTTGGGTTTCTGTATCAGAGGCAATATATAGGCGGAAGGAGAGGCCGAGGGGGTGCCTAGGGCAGCCAGACCACCCCCTAGCGCAGGCCAGGCCTGGCCGCACGGCCAGGTGGTGTGGCCAGGCCCCAGCCTCTCTCCGTCTTGTATTCTGGCTCCAGGTGTCCCTCGGTAAAATAATGACTTCGGCTTTTGTCCCGTCCAATTCCAAGAATATTCATTTTCTGACTTCCTGGAAACAAAAACACCAGAAAACAGGCAGCTGGTGCTGTGGCTCTTGTTAATAGGTTAGTCCAAGAAATCATATGAAAAGTACTCCAAAGTGTGGACAAAACATAAGAAAGTAGATAAAACCAAGCACAAAACATCAAAAATTATGGATACATTTGCAACATATCAGTGGCCATCATCTGGGAGACATCCACATCATATACTTGCTGCGTGCCTTTAGGGCCCTCTCTATAGAGAGTTAGAAACTTGTCGTTTCCAAATATCTTGTTTATAATGGGGCGAGCGAGCCAAGTGTCGTGGTGGTGGCACAGCAGATGCCATGGATGGGCTAAAGATGGGGCTAATGAACACTAGAGGAATCCATGGAGGGATATTGTGGTGGTTCCACACACGGATGTTTGTATTTCACTCTATCAATGTTGGATTACAAGGGCTCCTTGATCAGTTCATGATAAGGAGACTAGTTCTCTTACCCCCCCCCCACTACAATGCTCTAGGGTTCTTCCAAGACAGAACGATCGATCCCCCACTATGGAGGCCCAGGTGCTCCTTATATAGGGAAACCTGGGATACAAAGTTAGGGCATACGTGGAGGCATATTCCCCAAATATGCCCCTTGGTTAAAGCTAGATGCTTCTTTATTCGCTTTAACGGCTAGTCCGGACTATGGACGTAACCCTCTGCGTGCCCCTTGCCTTAAGTCGTCACCAGACACAAGCTATGTCAGCCAACATTGCCTCCGTCATCTTTGTCGGCCACGCCCCACTAGTCCGTCCGTCTGCTTGCTTTGCTCAGGCTTCAGTGGACAAAGGCCATGTTTTGACCAGTGGGAGATTCCTTCCTTCTCTGGAAGCCACGTGGTAGCCTGGCTAATGCTTGGCTAACTCAGCTATGAGGGTACCTGCACATTTAGTAGATAAACATGGTCGACTTACATAATATGCCGGACGGATTAATGCTAGGCAATTGCCCAATGGGTCGGGTTACTCCGGAAGTCGGCCTGCCTTGAGGTGACCAGGCCAGCACTTGCTTGGACCATGTTGTACCTCGGCTAACTCGGCCTTTATACACCGGCGTGACCCTACCTACTCCCCGAAGCTGGTGCGATCTTAGCAACTTCTCCTGTTAAGGACACAGTAGGTTCCTTTATCCGAATCTGCGCATCTTCGGCTGAGTTATCCCATAACCTGGACTCATTGCCTTGATGTTTCCTTGGGTCATTCCGAGTTACTTCTCGTCGGCTGTGTTTTTGCCCATGTACCCGGGTTACCTTTCCTTATCTCATACGCTTCCCCACGTCCTACGTGGAGGGTAATCGTCACTTTGCCTCATTTTAAGGGCCGCACCAGTTTACTGCGCCGGTTACTATTGTAATGTCAGGAATAACTGCTTTGCACGTCCCGTCATGGCAACGCCTCATTAACTGTGCCATTGCATCACGTCATGGGATTCTCTGTTCCCTATGCCCCTTGTTGTGGCTTATGCTTGATTGGTTGATTTCGCACGTACACGACCATGATGACCCACAAGTATAGGGGGTGTATCGCAGTATTTTAGAGGGAAGTAAAACCCAATTTATTGATTCGACACAAGGGGAGCCAAAGAATATTTATCAGCCTTAACAACTGAGTTGTCAATTCAGCTGCACCTGGAAATAATCTTGCTCACAGCAGTTTATCAGTAGCAACAGTTTTGTAGTAGGAATAGTAAAGTAACAACAGTAGCAAAGCAAAGACAGTAGTAACGAAAGCAGTAAACAGTGGGATTCGAGTGCGGTAGGCATAGGGATGGATGGACGGGCGTTGCATGGACAAGACAATTCCAATAGCAATCAGAACATATGGCAATTGCAGAAAAATAAGATAAAGCATGCAAGTACTAGACAATCCTAGGCATGTGTTCCATATATAGTCATATGTGCTCGCAATGAGAACTTGCACAACATCTTTTGTCCTGCCAGCCAGTTTGCAGCGGGGCCTCTAGGGAACTACTGGCAATTAAGGTGCTCCTTTTAATAGAGCACCAGAGCAAAGCATTAACACTCTGTGAACACATGTGATCCTCACATCAAAGCCTTTCCCTTCGGGTTATCCCGATTTCTGTCACATTGGGGCCATAGGTTTCGGACAACGACGTGTGTATACAACTTGTAGATAAGACCAAGAACAATACTATCATAATGAATCAATAATAAGTTCAGATCTAAAATCATGGCAGTCGGGCCCTAGTGACAAGCATTAAGCACAACAAGTTGCAACAAAGTCATAAAGCACTAATAAAAGATACTAGGCACCATGCCCTAACAATCTAATGCCATTACATGAACGATCTCATCCAATCCCTACCATCCCCATAGCCTACAGCGGGGGATTACTCACTCATAGATGGGGGAAACATGGATGGTCGATGAAGATGCTGTTGAAGATCGATGGAGATGGCTACGGGGGAATTTCCCCGTCCCGGCAGGGTGCCGGAACAGAAACTTTCTGTCCCCTGAATCTCCCCTTCGGTGGCGGTGGCGCAGCGGAACTTTTCGTGGAAAAACGTCGAACCCCCCGGAGTTTTTAGGTCAGAAGATTTCTTATAGGCAAAGAGGGAGACCGAGGGGGTGCCTAGGGCCACCACACCATGCCCTAGCGCGGCCAGGCCCAGCCCGTGCCTGGGGGGGTGTGGCCAGCCCTTGGCTCTCTTCCGTCTCGTATTCTGGCTCCTGGAGTCTTCTGAAAAATAGGCACTTTGGCTTTTGTCCCGTCTAATTCCGAGAATATTCATTTTCTGACTTTCCTAGAACCAAAAACAGCAGAAAACAGGCAGCTGGCACTGTGGCTCTTGTTAATAGGTTAGTCCAAGAAATCATATGAAAAGTACTCCAAAGTGTGGACAAAACAAAAGAAAGTGGATAAAACCAAGCATGGAGCATCAAAAATTATAGATACATTTGCAATGTATCAGACCATAGCGTGCAGTTGGGTTGCATCAATGGATCCCACTACGTGCCTACGGTGCGCGGTTAAATAGGGGGCAGGGGCAATCTTGGGGAAGTTCCCCACTTCGCGTGCCCCGGCCTCTATTCTTCTCCACTACGACGCCATCGCCGCCACCGCTTCTGTGCTAGTGCTACGCCACCGCTACCGCACCCAACCGCTCTTTGCGACTGCACCGGCGCCCCCGCTGGAGCTTTTCCTCACGGGGCCCTACACCTCCAGATTCCCTACTATGGGATACCATTTTTCTGATAATTTCCTCAAGGAACTTGATCTCACCATGACTTAATAGGAGGCCTTCGTCGTCTCCCAGGAAGAAGAAGGAGATGAAGACCCTAAGCATGGTGGCTGGGCTGGTGCCTTTGTCTGCCAAGACGACATCAACTGGCTGTATGCGACACGCTGCATTCCGGCGGGCGTCGCCTGCCGCCTCACTGCTCAGGAGATAACTCCCTCTCCAAATCCAGGGGAGTATGTCATTTTTCTCTCCCATTTTCAACGTGGCTTTGGATTACCCGTTTCTGATTTCTTCCATGATTTCATTTCCACTTATCAACTCCAACCGCCTCATCTCCCTCCCAATGCCATTACCTCTCTTTCTTATTTTTCCTCCGGCATAGAGGGGTATATCGGCCTCTGGCCCTCCAAGAAAATGTGGATCAAATTCTTTGGTCTGAGGAAAAACGTTGTCCCTGACAAGCACCTCACCCCTGCTGAAAAACACTTCACTCAATGCGGTGGAGCCTCAATCTCTCCCTGCAAGAAGTACACTTTCCCCCGGGTCACTAGCCTCGAATCCTGCATAGGCTGGGCTCGGAACTTCTTCTATGTCCGGAATACCAACGACGTAGACTTGATCTGGCTCCTCCCTTTCAAGATTAGTGTTCTGCACACCTCTCTATGGGAAAAGATCTTGAAGCGGCCTACGGCCTTGGCGAATCAGATTGATCGCCGGATCAAGGAGCTGGTGAAGAAGGAGTTGTAGGGCGAGGACAGTATGATCACCTTCGTCCGTAGCCAGGTCGCCCCCTTCAGAAGCGCGCCCACAAGATCTTCTATCTTAGTGGCCCCCTTGATCCTCACCGGACCACCTCCTTCGAGCTTGATAACTCCGAGGTGTTCCGTCAGGTCAAGGACATCTTCAATATGGAGAAGGAGTTCTCCGAGGCTTGGAAATGGTGGCTTGCACCCTTTACCTGGGCCAACCAGCCTCCTAAGGTAAATCCCTCTCTTGGTATCTTTTTCGAGCTTTTTCGGTATGCCTGATAGCTTTCTAACTCAACCATTGATACTTTTGCTCTAAGCAATTTCTATAGCAATCGATTGAGGATGGCAAGGAGCTGGCGAGCAAGTGGGTGGCGGACCGTGCAGAGCCGAATGAGGTGGAGCCTGACTCAGAGAGGTTCTTGCCTACTCCAGACACCACCAAGCGTACCTCTAGTAAGGCCTCTTCTCTAAGGGATTGTCCGGATGATGATGACTCGGATGTTGAGGTTCTGGAGCTACTTGACCCGGTGTCTATCTCTTACACATTCCCGGTTATGTCCAAATCTTCAGCTAACCCGTTCGGTCAGGTCCTCGAGGTTCCCCCTCTCGCCACGGACAATCCGGTTGCTGCTCCTTCCTAGAAGCGCGCGGCTACCTCGGCAGCAGCTTCGGAGGCGCCACCACCCAAGAAGAGGCAGAAGAAATCTGGGGTCAAGGCTCCGGCTAAGCCCACGGTCAAGAGAACAGTCCAGAGGGCTTCCAAACCTCGGGCACCCCCAACTTTGGATGAGTAAGCCGCTTTTCCATTCTCGTTTGCTTTTGAGTCTTTCTACTTCTGCCTATGCCTTTTATCTATTTTTCTTGCTCTTTTTGACTTGCTATTTTTTCATTTTTCTAGCGCTCCCAGGGCTATTCCCTTGAGTGGCCCGAACATTTCTTCTCCCACTGGAGTTGTTCTTCTCCCCCCACGACGACGAAGTTCATCCGCTAAGTCCTATCCAAGAGGACTTCGTGGCTGCGCTAGATCAGAGCCCACCTCGTCATGAGGAGGGAAACATCAACGTGGGGGCAGTAGAGCGACCGAGGATACGGCAATGCCGGATCTTCCCAGTTACTCTACTCCACCACAACTGTCCAGTTCCGAGGTGCTAGCTTCATCGGCACCGCCCCAAATGATTCCTTCTTCAGTTCTAGTTTCTCTAGGATCACTAGTAGCACCAGCAGCAACAGCACCCGCAACACCAGTAGCACCATCACCAGCAGCACCAGCACCACCACCACCAACAGTACCAGCAGCACCAACAACACCAACAACAGCCTCAGCATCAGCACCAAAGCCAGCAGCAGCAGCCATAACCAATCCATGTTCGAAGAAAAAGTCTCAGTCCGTGCCTCCAGATCTACTGTGTCCATAAAAGACATTTTTAGCCAGCCTCACAAGATCAGTCCATCTCTACAGCCTCGGCTGTTCTCCAGCGGCTAGCATCATCTGGGAAGAGCAAGAAAGCCTCTGAGCCTGCTAAGGATTCTGCTTCTAGGTCTCTGTCGTTGTATTGGGAACGGCAGTACCTGAGGAGGTTAGATAGAGGTGTGGGGACTAGCATGGAAGCTATCGACGGCGTCCGTAGGCGGGATTGGATACAAGCAAGCGTAGCGGGACGCAAGAAGTACCCAGGTTCGGGGCCCTCGTGACGAGGTAAAGCCCCTACTCCTGCCAGATCTGACTATGTGGGATATACGAACTACAAGTGCTCCTTGAGCTGTATTCTCTAGCTATTGCCTTAAATGCAATGAGACCAACCCTTTCTACTGAGGCCTTGCCTCTCCTTATATAGGCCGAGAGGCAAAGGTCTCACTGACCAGTCCGAATGGCGGGCCCCACAGGCGGGTCCCAGCCGACTAGTCATCCACAGTGTCCGGTATGGCTTGTCCTGTCGTAGTACGAGCGGTATGGCTGTCGTAGGCACAGTGGACACCGTGCGAGCCTATCGTCAGCACTGGCCACTGTTCCTGTGTCACCCACGCAAAGTCTTTGGTATGGCCGGGTAGTTGCCAGTCTTGTCACCGTACAGGGTGTACCGTGCACTGATACACACGCTGCCCTGTTCCATTGATTGAGTCCGGCTATGTAGCCGTATCCGGCTGCCTCCTGCTGATCCGGCTACCAGGGGATAGCCGGCCTGTCTTGCCTTGTCTGACTGCATCTGGTCAGCCGGACGCGCTCCGACTGTCTTGTTTCTTATTCGGTAGGGATACCTGGGGATCATCCCCCTGACACTAGTCCCCGAGCGCGTGTGGATTCCGCCCTTAGGTGAAATGTGCACGCGCTTCCTCTTGTTTTTCAATTTGCGTCCGGCTGAGCTTGGTGGTTGCGCTTCCCGTGACGTCCGCACTGACGTCGGCCACATGCGCACGCGCCATCATTACTCTGTGGCGGGCAGCGTAACGTCCCGTCGCACGTCGCCTCAGGAAGCTCCTGTCCAGCGCTTCGGTTCCCGCTCCAGGATCTTCTGCGCATCCTGCTCCGGCACATGGGATCTTAGGCGGCGGTTGGGGTGTGGGTCGCCCGGATGCGCGCCACGTGCCCCGTCGACGGTTGCCCTTCTGGCCCTTTAAAGGGACACCGTGGGGGAGGCGATTTCCTTCCTTCGCTCCCCCGCTGCCATTCCTTCTTCCCCGCGCGCTCCTGCTTCCGCGCTCTTGCTCTCTGCGCCGCCCGCTCTCCGTTGTTGTCGTTACGGGCCACCGCCACTCTTCCATCGCCGCTCCCCCTCATCAACCGGAGATGGCCGCCGACCGCGGGGCCTGGTGCGGCTCCACCGTCACTGAGGACCAGATCGCGAAGTACCGCGCCACCCGCGTCCTCCCGCCGGCGGAGGAGGTGGCGGTGTGGCTAGCGCCGGCCGGGGAAGTGTTGCCGCATCCGGAGGAGGGCGAACGCGTCATATTCCTGTCCCATCTGGCCCGCGGGTTCGCCCTTCTGGTGAACCCATTCCTCTTGACCTTCCTCGCCTTCTTTGACCTTCGTCTCCACCACCTCGGCGCCAATGCAATCGGGACATTGGCACATTTCGTTGCTTTCTGCGAGAGCTACCTCGGGATCCAGCCGGATCTCGGGCTCTTCTGCAGGCTCTTTCGAGTCCGGCCGCAGGTGCAGTTCACCCGGGGGCCTTAGTCATCTGCGGCGGCGCCTCCATTTACTCCCCTCGCAGATCGGCTACCCCAAGTTCCTTCTTCACGATACGGTGCGACTATGGCAGCAGTCGTACTTCTACTTGAAGAACCTCACCAACATCGACCGGATCAATCTGCCGGCCTTCCAGGACGTCGAGTCCAGCCGGCAGAACTGGGACTTGAAGCTCCACAGCGACAAGGCGGAGACGGACGAGATGCTGAAGCGCATGCGTTCCCTCATCCACTACCGAATGACTGGCCTGGACGTCAGTCTCAGCTGGATGTCCCGGCTGATGATGTCGTTGCAGTAACGAGCACACAAGATGTGCTACTATTCGGGCCGGCTGGACCCGACCCGGCTGTCACGCCGCGATCCCCGCTACCACAACCTGAAGGAGTGGGTGTGGACGATCAGCCTGGCGTCGTATACGCGGGAGAACCGCGTGCCTCGGGTAAGCTCTTCTAGCCGGATTCCCTTTTGATGTCTTCTTGTTCTTGTTCTTTGTCTTCGTCTGGCTGACTTTTGTGTTCGGCAGATGTTCTCCTGCATTATCCGCGAGGAGGGCGCGATGGCCCTCGAGGAGTTCGCGCCCAACCTACCTGAGCCGCGCGCTCGGCGGTCCGGCGAGGAATCGGATGGGGATGGCGACGCCTTCCCCAGTCGGAACGACGAGCCGGCTGCCGACCCGCACCCGGAGGTGCACGAGGAGGAGGCCGTGCCGATCGCGGAGCCGGCGACACGCTCCACGACGGACGGGGGAGCGGGTGGGAGCAGCTCCAGCTGCTCCGGCTCCCGCCGTCCCGCGGCGGAGGAGCCGGTCCGGCCCCCCACCACCAAGCCGGTCCGGCACCCTGCCGTCAAGCTGTCTTGGCCGGAAGAAGGGGCCACCTCCTGTGGTGCCGGGGTATGTTCCTTCTCCCCCTTTCCTTTCTGTCTGTTTGCCTTTTTCCTCCTTTTCTGACTTTGGCTTGTTTTGCTCCTGTCTTCCTTGCTTTTTGCTTAGCACGCTCGTTTCCTTTGGAGCCGCGAGACCGGCTCGCGCGCTCGCCGGGTCGCCGCCTCGCACCCCAACTGCGCCGACCAGTGCTCCTCCTTCCTCTGAGGCGCAGCCTTCGCCTCCCCCTCGGGCTGAGCCGATTGACCCCGCTCAGCCGGAAGTCCCCCAGCCGGAGGCGAGGTCCTCCCAGCCGGAAGGCTCCTCCGCGGGCGCGCGGGAGGCTACTGGCAAGGAGCTCGTCGTCGTTGGCGACGACAACTCTGACGAGGAGCCCGGGGAGGAGTGGGAGGCGGCGGTGGTCATGGCGAAGGAGTCCCTGGCCTCTTCCGCTGCCTCGCTGTCGGACCTTGCCGCCACGCTTGAGCTAGCGGTGAAGGAGATCCGGCTACTGGAGGCCACAGCCGGCGGGAACCGGTGGTTGGAGCAGAAGCTCGCTGCCGGTAACAGGACCTCCCAGAGTGAGTTCACTTTGTCCGGCTCCTTCCCTTTTTTTTGGGGGACTGATAGCCAGTTTGTTGTAGCCATCCTCGTGTGCGCTCAGCGCGAGATCGATCGCTTGAAGAAGGCGAACGACCGGTTGAGCATGTCCAACTCCACTCTGCGGCTGCAGAACAAGGACTGGCACGCGCGGGTGGACAGTCTGGAGGCCACCATCAAGGAGCGCGACGCCTCGCTCGCCAGCCGGACCGAGGCTTTCTCCCTTCTTGAGGCCCAGAACAAGGACCAAGAGAAGGAGATCAAACGGTTGGCGCTCAGGAGAAAGCACTGGTGGAGGAGCTGATGCAGGTCGGCCACACCGCCAAAGGTGAGTCTTCTTTCCGTCTCCTTTTCTTTCCAGATCCGGTAGCCAGATCTGACTTCTCTTTTCTGACAACTTTTTACCCCGGCATAGACCTGCTGGCCTACAACCGGCTGTAGAAGAATTGGCCGGGAGCGCAGCCTATGGCCCAGGAGCTCGTCGTCCTTCTTGGCGAGGAGGCTGCTAAGCTTCGCCAGGCGGCGAGGGACGTCTTCTCCTTTGTCTGGCCGAAGGCTCCGGTCCCGGAGACAATGGCGCAGCTGGCTGCAAAGGTGGGAGATGTGCCGGCTGCGGTGGACCGGCTGCGGGATCTGGCTGCACGAGCCGGAGCGGAGATGGCCTTGGCCTTGATGCTCTCCTGGTACAAGGACGCCCGCGTCGAGAAGATCGATGGAGGCTTCCGTGCAGGGGCTGACCTTGCCGCCATCCGCCAAGCCCATCCGGAGCTCCGCGGGTCCGCCATCAAGATCGCCGACTATGTGGACCCCGACGAGGTCCTCACCGACTCAGAGTCCGCTGGCACTCCTGATGTGGAGGCACCGATGCCGCCGCCTGCCAGCATCGGGACCGGATCAAGCCCCGCGCCTCCTCCACCGCCTGAAGCCTCCGCTGGCCAAGATCTCCCCCACGGCAAGGGTCCTGCTGCCTAGATATTGCCCCGGGATGCCGGGTGTAATTGTCTTGTGTTGTACACTTGTAAACCTTGTCTGTTTGGGCCGGCTGTCTTTGACGCCGGGTAAGTTGCGAGAGTTTCGTCTCTCTTTTGCTTGTTATTGTTGAAATCCTTTTTCCTTACTTGTGCGCTGAGTTTCTTTTTTCCATTTTGCCCGGCTAACCTTGTCCGGCTACACGCCTTTAGCCGGATAACCTACACCTCCAGTGGGGGCGCGCAAGCGCACCCACTAGGTGTAGCCCCCGAGATTCGCAGTAGTTGGCGAAGGCAGGTGCTTCGAATCTTCCTTCTTTCCCAGTTCTTCTGTCTTTATCCGACTAGACTCGTCTTAGTCGGTTGCTTTCCTCGGCTGAACCCTTTTAGCCGAGGGAACTAACATTCCAGTGGGGGCGCGCGAGCGTACCCACTGGGTGTAGCCCCCGAGATTCGGAGTAGCTGGCGTAGCCAGGTGCTTCGAATCTTTCTTGTCTTTTTCTTGCTCCAGCCCTTGCCCTCACCTGGGCTTCGAATGGCCGGCTAAACGCCTTTAGCCGGTCGGGAACCCTAAGATTCCACTGGGGGCGCGCGAGCGCACCCAGTGGGTGTAGCCCCCGCGATTCGGAGCGCTTGATGAAGGCAAGGACTTCGAATCTTCTTTCCTTCTCCTGAACTCCGACTCTAAGTAGTCGGAGGCACGTACGTACGCATACACACATGTCCACATAGGTTAGTAGGTTAGTCTGCCAAATTGTAGCCGGAAAACGGCTTGTTTTTTTGAAAACTGGCCTGCCCCTTTCTAGACACTTAGTCGCTTTCCCGTGCGTTCTGTTGTTTTCGCTGCGTCCTTGCCGGGCAGCCGGGTTGCGGTCTGCAGCCGGAATCGAAGGGAGCTGACAGTACATTCCGCACGGTACTAAAGGCTTAGCAGCTGGATTGGTTCGAGCTAGTTGCTGGGCCGGGACACCCGATCTGTCGTGTCTCCTCCCTGTTTTTCGTGTGGGATGCCTCGTGCTTTTTCTCTTGCAAGCCGGACAGCCGGGTTGTGGTCTGTAGCTGAGATGAAGAGTGGGCCTCTGACATCATCGCACAGTACTCAGCCGGTTTGTTGACTTAGCAGGCTGGGCCAGCCGGCGAGCTCCGGGTAGGGGTTGCCGGAGCCGGAAAATAATAACCGGAAAATAGGTGCATGTATATTTCTGGCAAGGAGCCCCCGAGATTCTCGTGGGGGTCCGTATTCTTATTCATAGGGGTTTCGGGATACATACACTATCTGGCGACTAGGTGTAAAATGGGCGTAGCAGGGCCGCGTTCCAGGGACGCTCGGTCTCCTCGTCTGACTTGTCCATCTTGTTCTTGCGTGGCTGCTGCGCGTTGATGAGGTAGTAGGAGTCGTTGGGCAGCGCCCGGCTGATGATGAAGGGGCCCTCCCAGGGTGGCAATAACTTGTGCATGCCCTTCGAGTCTTGCACCAGCCGGAGAACCAGGTCGCCCTCGTGGAATGCGACTAGGCGAATCCGGTTTGAATGGTAGCGACGTAGTCCCTGCTGGTACAGGGCTGATCTGGACAAGGCCAGCTCGCGGGCCTCCTCTAGGAGGTCCACTGCGTCCTCCCGCGCCTCCTGGTTGGCTTTTTCGTTGTAGAGAAGCTTGCGAGGGGAGTTGAACTCGATGTCGGCGGAGAGGACGGCTTCCGATCCGTAGACCAGGAAGAACGGCGTGTAGCCGGTTGACCTATTCGGCGTGGTGTGGAGGCTCCATAGCACAGCCGGAAGTTCTTCGATCCAACATCCGGGTGAACGCTCCAACGGCTCGATGAGACGTGGCTTGATGCCGGCTAGCACTAAGCCGTTTGCTCTTTTGACTTGCCCGTTGGATTGCGGGTGCGCGACGGAGGCGAGGTCCAGCCGGATGCCCTTGTTGCTGCAGAACCGGGCGAAGGCCCCCTTGGCGAAGTTCGTGCCGTTGTCGGTGATGATGCTGTTGGGGTAGCCAAAGCGGTTGATGATGTTGGTGAAGAAGGTGACAACCGTCGCCCCGTCTAGCTTTCGGATAGGCTTGGCCTCGATCCAGTTCGTGAACTTGTCCACCGCCACCAGCAGGTGGGTCATGCCCGCGCGCGCTCGCCTGAAGGGACCGACCATGTCAAGGCCCGAAACTACGAACGGCCAGGTGATTGGTATGGTCTTGAGTATCGAAGTTGGCATGTGCCTGAGCTGCCCGAAGCGCTGGCACCCATTGCATGCACGGACCAGCTGCTCAGCGTCCTCGAGGGCGGTGGGCCAATAGAAACCATGGCAAAACGCCTTGGCGACTATCGCCCTTGACGAAGCGTGGTGCCCGCACTCGCCCTGGTGGATGTCCTTGAGTAGCCGGTGGCCCGTATCCGTATCAACACATCTTTGGAAGATTCTGGATACACTGCGCTTGTATAGCTCGCCGTTTATGATGGTGTATGCGTGCGCGCGGCGCCGGATTTTCCTGGCCTGCACCTCGTCGTCCGGAAGTTCTCCATTGGCGATGTAGCTCATGAAGGGCTGTGCCTAGGATGGCACTTCCCGAATGACGAGGATGCCCACGTTCTCCGGTTGACGGGTGTCTGGGGGTCGTCCGGATGGCGTATCCGGAGAGGCAGCCCCCGGATCGCCCGATTCGGAAGGCGCTGCCCGGCCGGAATTGGTGCGGGTCTTCTTTTTTGGTGGTTCTGCCGGCTCTGCTTCCGCCGTCCCGCCGACCGGAACGGTTCTTGCCCAGACGATGGAGTCCGATTCTGGCTACGGCTTGATGGATGGCTTGCGCAGGTGCTCCAAGGACACCCCTGGTGGGATGGCCTACCTGGTGGATCCGATCTTGGAGAGCCCGTCGGCTGCCTCGTTGTTGACGCGGGGGATGTGGTGAAATTCGCACCCGTCGAACGAGGCGCTGAGCTTCTAGATGTGGAACCGGTGGAGAGCCATGTTTGCGTCTCTGGCATCCCATTCCCCAGATACTTGCTGCACCACAAAGTCCGAATCGCCGAAGCACAGGATCCGGTTGACACCGATCTCCTTGGCCAGCCGGAGTCCGTGCGCCAGTGCCTCGTATTTGGCTACGTTGTTGGAGGCCTTGAAGTGGATCTGTAGTACGTACTCCAGCCGGTCTCCCTTGGGCGAGGTGAGCACGATGCCAGCTCCCAAGCCCTCGAGCATCTTTGATCCGTCGAAGTGCATCTGCCAATGGTCTGAATCCGGAACCGGTGGGAGATACTGGGTCTCGGCCCAGTCGACGAGGAAGTCCGCCAACGCTTGCGACTTGATCGTGAGCCGGGGCTCGTACTGGATGGAGTAGGCGGCAAGCTCGATGGCCCACTTGGCGACTCGGCCGGTGGCGTCCTTGTTGCCGATGATTTCCGAAAGGGGTGCAGTGCACACGACCTTAATCGGATGCTCCTGGAAGTAGTTCTTGAGCTTCTTGCATGCCAGGTACACGCCGTAGCACACCTTCTGGTAGTGGGGGTAGTTCTGCTTGGAGAGGGAGAGAACATCACTGAGGTAGTAGACGGGCCTCTGAACCGGCTGAGCCTTGCCTTCCTCGGGGCGCACCACCACCAGGACGACGCTGACGGCCCGGCTGATGGCTGCTATATAGAGTAACATCGGCTCCTTACTAGCCGGCGTGGCTAGGACCGGTGTTGTGGATAGCATGCGCTTGAGGTCGTGAAACACGGCGTCGGCTTGCGAAGTCCAAGAGAATTTGTCCGTCTTCTTCATCAGTTGGTACAACGGGAGTGCCTTCTCCCCCAGCCGGCTGACAAAACGACTGAGGGAAGCAAGGCATCCCGTGAAGTTCTGGACTCCAAGCAGGTTCCTGGGCGGTTGCATCCTTGCGATGGCCGCGATCTTCTCCGGATTTGCCTCGATACCTCGCTGTGAGACGAGGAAACCGAGGAGCTGACCGGACGGTACCCCGAAGACGCACCTCTCTGGGTTCAGCTTCATCCGGTACTGGCGGAGGTTGCCAAATGTTTCTCCCAGGTCCTCGAGGAGGGTGCGCTTCTCCTTGGTCCTGATAACCACGTCATCTACGTAAGCGTGCACGTTTCGGCCTATCTGCGAGTGCATGCATTTCTGCATACATCGCTGATAGGTGGCGTTTCTTTAAGCCGAAAGGCATGGTTACATAGCAGAAAGCCCCATAGGGGGTGATATATGATGTCTTAATCTGATCAGCCGGGTTCAACCGGATCTGATTGTATCCGGAATAACAATCTAAGAAAGACAACAAATCACAGCCAGCCGTGGAATCGATGACTTGATCGATACGGGGCAAGGCGAAGGGGTCTTTAGGGCACGCCTTGTTCAGGCTGGTGTAGTCGATACACATGCGCCAGGTCTTGTTCTTCTTCAGTACCAGGACTGGGTTCGCCAGCCAGTCCGGGTGGTACACTTCCATGATGAACCCGGCTGCAAGGATACGGGTGATCTCGTCACCGATTATCTTTCTCTTCTCCTCCGCGAACCGGCGCAGAGGTTGCTTGACCGGCTTGGCATCCGGACGCACGTGAAGTGAGTGCTCGGCGAACTCTCTCGGCACACCCGGCATGTCCTTGGGGGACCACACGAAGATGTCCTGATTCTCACGGAGGAAGTCGACGAGCGCGCCTTCCTATTTGCTATCCAAGCCGGCGCCAATGGTGACGAACTTGGTCGGATCGGAGGGGTCGAGCAGGATCCTCTTCCTCTCATTTGCCGGCTGGAAGGCTCCTTCTCCAGCCGGCTCGCTGCTAGCCGGAATGTCCTGCTGGGCCATGGCCACATTGCGCATGATCACGCGCTTCTCCTCGGCTATGATGAGGTCCTCTGCCAGTTTGGAACCGGCTGAGGCGCACTCCATCGATTGCCTAAAGCAGCCGGCGATGGTGATCACGCCGTGGGGTCCCGGCATCTTCGTCTTGAGGTAGGCGTAGTGAGGGATGGCCATGAACTTGGCGAGGGCGGGGCGCCCGAGGAGAGCGTGGTAGGAGCTCGTCAGATTTACCACCTCGAACCAGATTGGTTCGTGGCGGAAGTTCTCCTCGGTCTTGAAAATGACGTCCAGCTGGATTTTCCCCAGCGGGGCGCAGGCTGGCCCCGGCAGTACGTCGTGGAACGTCATGGTAGTCGGGCGCAGGTCGCTTTCGCGAATGCCCAGCTTCTCCAGCGAGGACTGGTAGAGGAGGTTGAGGCTGCTGCCTCCGTCGATGAGGACGCGTGAGAATCGGCAAGTGCGCGCGTTGGAGATGATGAGGGGGTCGAGCACCATGGCGTAGCCCCTAGGAGTCGGTAGATGCTCAGGCTGATCCGCCCGGCTCCAGGTGATAGGGGTTTCCGAGCAGTTCAGATACTGGGAGACCGGAGAGGCGATGGTGTTGACCTACTTGGAGCGTCGCCTGTGGCTGTGCTTGTCATCCTCCTCCGTCTCGAAAATGTGGTAGGCGGCGTGCGGCTGGGGGTAGCCCTTGTTGTTACCGCCGTTTCTGCCGTTGCCATCATTGCCGGCTCCCCTAGCCGGTGGTGGAGGTCCGCCCGGTGGTGGAGGCGGCGGACGCGGCTGGTTGCCCTAGTCCTTTAGCTGGCGGGTCCAGCTGCAGTTCCGGGTGGTGTGTGTAGCCGGCTTGAAGGGACCGCTATGCCACTTGCACGGGCCATCGAACATCTGGTCGAAGGTGAGCCGTGGCTTCTGCCTTCTTTCTTCATTAGCCAGCGCGTCTAGCGCGCCCTCCACAGCATTGACTTGCCGCGCGTGGTAGCGAGGCTTCTGCTGTCCGGCCTGGCGGTCCCCATGGAACCGGTTGTCGTTGCCGTGGCGTCTAGAAGGTCCGGCTTCTCCAGCCGGATTGCTGGGTTGGTCACGAGCCAGCTCCGTGGGAGTCGGTCGTCCGTCCGTGTTTACTCGGAGGGGCTTCTTCATGGCGGCATCCGCCGTGGCGTACTGGTCCGGAACCTTCATGAGCTCCGCCGTGGTCTTTGGCTCGTCACACAGTAGCCGGTGGCGAAGCATGGTGCCCTCGCGGCAACCCTCGATGAAGAAGCTGATGGCTTGGCTCTCTAGGATGCCTTCACAAGTGTTGCGCAGCTCTGTCCACTTGGCGAGGTACTCGCGGTCGGTCTCGTCGTCGCCCTGGACGCACAAGGCCAGGTCCCGCGGGCGCCCTGGGCGCTTATACATGCCGTTGAAGTTGCGGACGAACACCTTCTCGAAGTCAGGCCAGGCGTTGATGCTGTTGGGCAGGAGGCTATTGAGCCATGTCCTCGCTGACCTAGTTAGCATGAGGGGGATATAGCGCATGGTTGTGCGCTTGTTCCCGTGGGTGATGCCGACTGCCGTAGCGTAGTCGGTCAACCAGTCCTCCGGCTTCATGCTGCTGTCGTACTTGGGGGTGTCCCTGGGTAGGGAGAATTTATCCGAAAACGGCTCGTTCCGGATACGGGGTCCGAAACAAAATGGACCGGTAGACTCTTCGTCCTCCGTGACGCGCGCTTGAGCGAGGAGCTCGATGCGGTCGCGGGCATCCGGGCGATCCGGGTTGGGCGCTCCTACCCGGCCCGAGATACGGGAACCGGCTGGTCTGGGCGCTCCAGCTGGCGGAGGGGGAGGTGGCGGGTTGCTGTACACCGTCTGCTCCTGGCGCGGCTGGCCCCTTTTACCAGAGCTGCGGCGCCTGCTGCGGGCCCTGGGCGGCTGAGGGGAGGACGCCTGCTGGGTGCCACGCGGCGCGCCCCTACTGTTGGCCGGTAGCTCGCTCCTCCTGGAGTAGCTAAGGTCCTCCTGCACCTGCCGGTTGGCGCTAGCCTGCTCGTCCGCAACACGGAGGAGCTCCTGCACGCGGGCTTGCTGGCGGGCTCGCTCCTCGCCCTCTAGGCTGGGCAGTTCCTCTGCCGTGGCTCGCGCCGCGCGCAAGTTCTTGATGGGCGTGCTGTAGGTGGGCTGTGCGAGGGCGGGCACGGGATCTGGTTCCCCGTCCTTTTCCAACCTACCGCCAAGCTCGCCGCCCCGACGCTGTACCTGGCCGCGCCGGCTCGGCTCCACGGTAGCACGAGTGAGGCCGTGCGCGCGGTCGTACTCGCGCCGGGCGATCTCGAGCTGCTTATGGGCTGCAACTAGCTCCATGGCCTCATGGAGGAGGATCCGTCTCTCCATGCTGAAGTTGGCCTCCGCCTCCTCCGGGTTATCCACGAGGTTAACCGGCGTCAGGAGCCGATCAATGGCATCCACCACCGGGTTCCAGGGTTGAGGGGGAGCAGAAGTTCCGACCTCGTCCGCGCCTCGCTCCCGCGGCTGGCGGGGATGGGAGCTAGAACCGGCCATCAAGACCTCTGTGCCACGAGGTGCGGCGGAGGCGCTGCCGTCTGAGCACGGCAGCCCCACGACAGAGACGATTTCCCTAGGGAAACGTTCCGGGACGGTGGCGACATAAACAGGGAGGTCACCGAATAGCAGAATGGTGCCGTTCGCCGGGAAGGAGGTTCCGGCGAAGCAGGAAGCGTTGTCGATGACGTAGTCGAACTTGCCGAGCGCGAGCACCAGGCCGGAGGCCACGCGCTCACCGGCTGAAGTGCGGAGTCCCGTGCGGAACGTGACTCCGGTCGAAGCCATCTAGCCCCACGGTGGGCGCCCATTGTCGTTGTATTGGGAACGGCAGTACCGGAGGAGGTTAGATAGAGGTGTGGGGACTAGCAGGGAAGCTATTTACGGCGTCCGCAGGCGGTATTGGATACAAGCGAGCATAGCGGGACGCAAGAAGTACACAGGTTCGGGGCCCTCGTGACGAGGTAAAGCCCCTACTCCTGCTGGATCTGACTATGTGGGATATATGAACTACAAGTGCTCCTCGAGCTGTATTCTCTAGTTACTGCCTTAAATGCAATGAGACCAACCCTTTCTACTGAGGCCTTGCCTCTCCTTATATAGGCAGAGAGGCAAAGGTCTCACTGACCTATCCGACTGGCGGGCCCCACAGGCGGGTCCCAGCCGACTAGTCATCCACAGTGTCCGGTATGGCTTGTCCTGTCGTAGTACGAGCGGTATGGCTGTCGTAGGCACAGTGGACACCGGGCGAGCCTGTCATCAGCACCGTCCACTGTTCCTGCGTCACCCACACAAAGTCTTCGGTATGGCCGGGAAGTTGCCAGTCTTGTCACCGTACAGGGCGTACCGTGCACTGATACACACGCCGCCCTGTTCCATTGATTGAGTCCGGCTATGTAGCCGTATCCGGCTGCCTCCTGCTAATCCGGCTGCCAGGGGATAGCCGGCCTGTCTTGCCTTGTCCGGCTGCATCTGGTCAGCCGGACGCGCTCTGACTGTCTTGTTTCTTATTCGGTTGGGATACCCGGGGATCATCCCCCTGACAGTCTCCTGCCACTGGACCTGAGGGCAGTAAACAATTGATCCTACATGTCAATCCTGCTGCTCCTCAGTCCGCAAGGTGGGAGACGCATGCCAAGGGCTTGGTGACGAGACGTTCTCCTAGCGGCGAAAGCTATAGCCCGACGCTTATTGAATATGTGTACAACTGGAACAATGCCGAGTTCATCGACCCGCAAGACGAACTGCTAGAGAAGTTTGGCCCATTGGAGTTTAGCGCTCAGATGAACTCCGCCATCAAGGCTATCTCTCTGGCTGGCCGAATGATGGAGGTAATCATTTTTTTGCTATGCCGCTTTATGTACACGAAAACTTCTAGATATATCGACCAGTCCCCGAGCCTCCGAGGGAGTAATTTATTACTCGGACGGATGCTCTTAGAGAATTTAGTGTAAGTACTTAGCATTTTCATATATTCATAGGCCTTGAGCTGGGTTAAGTTCCACTTTGCCCGGGTCTTGTAGACTTCAAATATCCACACACCTAGAGCCGGGTTAAGTTCCACTTGGCCCGGATCTTGTAGACTTCGAATATCCACACACCGAGAGTCGGGTTAATTTCCACTTAACCCGGATATTGTAGACTTCGAATATCCACACACCTAGAGCCGGGTTAAGATCCACATGGGCAAGGTGTTGTAGAATTTGAATATCCAAACACCTAGAGCTGAGTTAAGTTCCACTTGGCCTGGATCTTGTAGACATCAAATATCCACAAACCTAGAGCCGGGTTAAGTTCCACTTGGCCCGGATCTTGTAGACTTTGAATATCCACAAACCTAGAGCCGGATTAAGTTCCAATTGGCCCGCATCTTGTAGACTTCGAATTACTTTGTTTTATCTGTGAACTAACACTAGCTCGTTTGGTAGATCACCACCAAGTGCCGAACTACTGAGTTCTAGCACTTGCTGGACTCATACAAAGATCTTCGTGCTAGATACAACAAGTTGTTGGTTGATCACTAGAAGAAGGGTAACTTTCTTTGCTCAAGACCCTTTTCCCCTTTTTGTTCCTCTGAGTTACTTGTTATCCGTATTAATTTGTTATCCGAATTATGCAACCGAGGTTGAGGCTGAAAATGTCATCATGCGCAAGAACTTGGCTGAGATCCAAGGTAACTTGTCTTGTTCCTTTAGCCATTGCGTGCTCTTTCCTCGACCTGGTAGATATTTATACCTCGGCTCTGCCGGGATAACTCACTATTTGCAGTTACACTTGAAGATAGCGTTCCCATCCCTGACATGATGACTCATTTTCTCGAACAAGCAGGGAAGCACAAGGCTGAATTGAAAAAGAAGGATGATGAGATTGCTTAGCTGCGCCTCAAAGACTCGGAGATTACTTGGCTCAATGCCAAAATCCAAAGGCTCAAGGACCTTCACAAATCCGAGCTGGATACGGCTGATCAGGAGTTCGCCGAGGAAATGGAGCGCTTGACCCCTCAAATTTCCAAGGACAAGGACTTGCTGCAGGAAGCCGACATAAAACTTACTACGGTGACCACCGAATATGAAAAACTCTAGGCCAGCAACGCCAACGTGTATGCCCAGCTTACTCGCATCCTGTTCTAGATTTCTCGTGAGTTCCTTTCCTCTGTTCAATTCTCATTCCTCTAGATTTAGTATTGTTGCTCACCGACGTTCCTCGTTCTGTTCTCAGGCAAGTTCCTAGAGGGCGACTCTATTGCTTCTGGTGTCGTGGCCAGGTCTCACCAGCAACAGGGTATTCCAACAGGTCATGCCGCCAGGCCAATCACTTATGACACGGAGGATCTGCTGGTTAGCCTTGCTGCCCGCCTCGAAATTGGGAAGAATTATGGCACAGATATAATGCTCGAGACCTAGGTCCACCTGTGGTGGGAATCTGTTGCTCGAGCCAAAGCTAACATAGCACTGCAGTTTGCTCTCTCTTGGTATGAAGAGCTTGATCTCAATCTTCTTGAGCACTTGCGCACCGGGTGAAAGTGGTCTAATGACCCGAAGTGCATTGCGTAGCGTAAGGCTCGCACCAACAAGCTCATCAAATACGCCTTTTGCCACGCTTGGAACAAGGGACCGAGTTATCTTGATGTAGTTGATGATGCCTACGTTTCTGAGGGCACGGAGGACGAGGAAAGTGAGGACAAGGCCTCCAAACTCGGCGATTATGCCGAAGATCCAGAAGACGAGGAGGACAATCCCGAAGATGAGGCCGAGTCTAGCGCCCCGCCCACAGATGCCGAAGTACCTCCTCCTCGACCAATGACTCAGCTCCTGCTGTTGCCCCTTGAGCTTGAAAAACACTTAACAATATTCGTCAGATCCATGGTATGCCGGGTGAAGTTGTATTTAAGCATAATCGTTTATTTTGCGACAATCAGTTTCGTTTGCTACTAAGTTATTAATGTCGGATTAACATGGGCAAAGTCGCCGAGATTACTTTTCTTGTTCCTCCAGTTTGATGACTCGGCTCGCGTCTACCTTGATTCGGTTTTTTGACTTACGAGTCCGAGGTTCAAAAAATCATCTTAACAATACTTGAAACTTTGGGATTAGCTCAAAATAATCCGGTGAAAAACTGAATGAAGTAAATACAGTGTTAGTACAAATAACACACGTCGGCTCGATTAGTTTTCTTTCCTTAGTCGTTTTTCATGTGCTTTGAATTCAAAACTTGTTCTCTTGCTTGCCATGAAGCCAATTCTTGTTGAACAGTAGCAAAGTCAAAGAGTTGGGTATTTCGTGCTCACACACTACTAATCCGGTTAAGGTATAAGCAATTTAAGCCAGCCGACTTATAAAAACATAACAACAAGAAAGGCAATTCCTACGGCAGTCCCCGAGTTTCTGCTAGGGGTGCTAAAGTTTCATTGATAAGCTAATTACCGACATACATACCGACATGTGAGTGACTCGGATACATTCACCTCTTTGTTAGGTGTAAAAAGGAGGAAGGAGTGCTACATTCCACGGAAGCTTAGATTCTTCTCCGGATCTGTCCGCCTTGTTCTTCTCCTGTGGATGTGTATCAATGAGATAGTAGGAATCATTGTGCAAGGCTTTGCTTACAATGAAAGGTCCTTCCCATGGAGGGGATAACTTATGCATGCCAGCAGTGCGATGCACCAGCCAGAGTACAGGATCACCTTCCCGGAAGACTCGGGGGTTTACTTTTCGGTTATGGTAGCGTCGAAGGTTTTGCTGATATATGGCGGATCTAGACAAGGCTAGTTCTCTCGCTTCTTCTAGCAGATCAAAATCATTTTGTCGGGCTTCGTGCACTTCCGCTTCTGTATATTGGGTGACCCTTGGCGAATCATGCTCTATGTCGGCTGGTAATACTGCTTCTGCCCCATATACCAGAAAAAATGGTGTATAGCCTGTTGATCAATTTGGAGTTGTTCTTAAACTACACAGTACCACTGGTAGCTCTTCTATCCAGCACCCCACTAATCTTTGTAGTGGCTCTATGAGCTGGGGTTTTATCCTGGACAAGACAAGTCTGTTGGATCTTGCCACTTGCCTATTCGATGCGGGGTCGGCTACAGAAGCAACATCTAGCCGAATCTTCTTCTCTCGGCAAATCCTCGCAAATGCTCCTTCAACAAAATTCGTGCCATGATCAATTATAATATTGTGGGGATAGACATAGCTCAAGATTATGTCCTTGAGGAATGTCACTGCTATTGCCCCATCACATTTCCTAATTGGCTTAACTTTGATCCATTTTTTAAGTTTGTCCACCATAACTAGGATATGGGTCATTCCTCCCATTGCTGGTTTAAATAGTCCTACCATATCTTGGAACCATACCGCAAATGGCCATGTAACGGGAATGGTTTTGAGTTCCGACATCGGCGTGTGTGTTTTTGTGGCATATTTCTGACAGCCATGGAATTATCTCACCAGATCCTCTGCTTGTTCTAGCACACTTGGCCAATAAAATCCATGCTGAAAAGCTTTTGCCACCAATGCTATGGAGGATTCATGATGACCACATTCTCCTTGATGGATATCTCGGAGTATGTCAAGTCCTGCTTCTAGGTCGACGCATCGCTAAAGCACTATGGTTACACTTCTTTTGTACATTTCGGCATTGATGATGGCATAGGCCTTTTCCCTTCTCTGGAGTTTCCTTGAGAGTACCTCATCATCGGAAAAATTCCCTCCTTTAGGAATTCAAATATTGGTTTGGCCGAAGCAGGTATAGCTCGGATAGGAAAAATCTCCTCATCAATTTCCATTGCATCCACCAACATTACTCCGTCCCGACTGATCCGATCAGTCCCCGTGTTCTGCATGATAGTCCCCGGGTCTGTTGAGGCAATCCTCGGGTTAGCTGAAGTGCTACCCCAGTCTATCTCCATTGGTTTAGCTTCCGATCCAGAGAGTGCCGGGATATATATTGACTCGGATTCTAGTGATGGTGTGATGGATGCCTTTCTCAAGTGCTCCAATGCAATGCCTAGCGAAATTGGCTTCCAGGATGATCCTAGCTTGGATAATACGTTAGCTGCCTCATTTTCAATCCGAGGTACATGATGAAATTGGCACCCCTCGAAGAAGCCACTTATCTTCCGGACTTAAAATCTATAAAGTGCCATGTTTGCATTCTGGGCATCCCAATTGCCTGACACTTGCTGGACCACCAGATCCGAATCGCTAAAACATAATATTCGGCGTATGCCAACCTCCTTTGCTACCTTGAGTCCATGCACCAGTGCTTCATACTCAGCCACATTATCTGACACGCTAAAGTGTATCTGGAGGACATATTTCAATTGGTCCTTCTTGGGCGAGGTAAGTACTACCTCACCGCCTAGTCCTTCCTTTAGCTTCAATCCATCAAAGTGCATTCGCTAGTAATTCGAGTCTGGTAGAGGTGGTTCATACTACAACTCAACCCAGTCCACAAACAAATCCGCCATTTCTTGTGACTTGATCGGATCCCTTCTTACCAAATTGTGGTGCATACGGAGCTAACTCAATTTCCCATTTTGCGATCCGGCCGCTAGCATCTTTATTGCCCATAATCTTAGATATGGGTGCTTCACACACCACCTTGATGGGGTGCTCCTCAAAGTAGTTTTTGAGTTTCTTGGCTGACATATACACGCCAGGAGCCATCTTTTGTTAGTGTGGGTAGTTCTGTTTTGTAGCCGATAATACCTCGCTCAATTAATACACCATTTGCACTGATTTCCCTTCCTCTTCGTGCTCCACTACAATTACTACACTTACGACTCGGTTGGTCGTGGCTATATAGCAAGATTGGCTCCTTGGGTAGTGGCGCAGCTAATATTGGTGCAGTCGACAACATATTTTTCAACTCATGGAATGCACTATCAGCCTGCGGCGTCCATGTAAATGTATCTACCTTTTTCATTAACTGGTAGAGGGGCAAGGCCTTCTCTACCAGAAGACTCACAACCCGACTCAATGATGCCAGATAACTAGTAAACTTCTGCACATCGTTAAGGAACTTTGGCAGTTCCATTCTCTCTATGGACCGGATTTTTGTGGGATTGGTTTCAATACCTCAGCTTGAAACAAGGAAACCGAGCAACTTTCCCGTCGGCACACCAAAGGTACATTTTTCCGGGTTAATCTTCATCCAGAACCTCCTTAGGTTCGCAAATGTTTGCCGTATATCCTCAAGGAGCGTGTTGCTTTCCTTGGTTTTTAATAACCACATCATCCACATAAACTTGCACATTCCGACCTATTTGGTCATGCAAAATTTTTGCATGCATCGCTGGTACGTTGCTCCTGCATTACATAATCCGAACGACATAGTGCGATACCAATAAGCCCCATACGGGGTGATAAACACAGTCTTTATTTGATCTTCTGGGTTCAGGTGTATCTGGTGGAAACCAGAATATGCATCTATGAATGACAACAACGCACACCCAGCAGTTGAATCTATGACCTGATCTATCCTCGGTAGTGGAAATGGATATTTTGGGCACACCTTATTCAGGTTCTTGTAATCGATACACATGCGCCATACCACTGCCACATTCAGATCATCCTTCATTTTCTCCATGAGCACCGGATTAGAGAGCCAATCCAGGTAAAGTACTTCCATAATAAATCCGGCTGCGAGTAGCCGCGCTATCTCATCTCCAATGGCTTTTCTCTTGTCCTCGATGAAGCGGCGGAGAGGTTGCTTCACCGGCTTTGCCCCAGGTCTCACATTCAAAGAGTGCTCGGCCAAGTCCATCGGCACACCTTGCAGGTCTTTTGTAAACCAAGCAAAAATGTCCTGATTCTCACGGAGGAAGTTGACGAGCTCGCTTTCCTATTTGTCATTTAATACAGCACCAATAGTTATGCACTCCAGAAAATGATCATCAAGAGGTGCCTTCTTCATGTCTTTTGTTGCTTGAAATGACACACTTCCATGTGGGTTGGTCAGAGTCAGCATATGCTGTTGCGCGGACTGAGCTAGTGCATCCACCTCCATGATTTTCCTCTTCTCCTGAGCGATCACGAGTGACTCGGCCAAGTTAGACCTGGCAGATGCACATTCGATGGAATGCCTGAAGTCCCTAGCTATGGTTATCAGCCCCCTTGGTCCAGGTAATTTCATATTCAAGTAACTAATGTGCGTACTTGCCATGAACTTGCTCAGAGCGGGTCTGCCGAGTAACGCGTGATATGCGCTTTCCAAGTTTTCTACCTCAAACTCCAAGTTCTCAGTCCTGCAATTGTCCCTTGTGTCGAATAACACATCAACCTGGACCTTTCCAATCGGCTCACACGATTTACCCGGCACAATACCATGAAAGGTGGTTCTAGTAGCTTGGAGCATGTTCTCTGAGATCCCCAACTTGTGCATGGTATCCTTGTACATGATGTTAATGCTACAGCCATTATCTATCAGTACTTTGGAGAATCTCATATTGATGTTTGGCCCAATGAATGTCAGATCCAGGACCAAAATCCCTGGACTTGGCATAATTTTAGGGTGATCCTTGATATTCCAAGTAATCTCCTGATCACCAAGGCATATACCTCACCACTGCCGGCATTACTGCATTCACCTCCATATGCTGGCGCTGCAAACTCTTTCTACCAGTCTCTTCTGTGGTAAATACATAGTAACTCTGATGATGCTCTATGCACTCATTTCTCCCCTCATTTCCGTGGTAACCTTGATCTTGTTGTTGATTGTTATTCACTTGGTGCACATCATCCCTCCTTTCTTGGTTCTCATACCTTGGCGGAGGCGGAGGCAACATAAGATGTCGTCCGTTCCCCCAGTTAATAGTTGCTGCCGAGGTGCTTCATTCTGCGGTCCATCATGCCGAGGTGCCTGAGCATTCCCCGAACTTCCTTGTTCTAACTTCCTCATCCATTCACATTGCCGAGTCGTATGGTTCGCCGAACTATTTGGGCTTGGCATATCGAACTTGCATGGCTGATCCAGCATTGATTCGAATGTATACCTTGGACGGTCCTTTCTCTCTTGCCACTGTTTTTTCGGCTCTGAGGTCTACGGCTTTCTTCCTTCATTCTTTTTTGCCACTGTTGGCCTCCAGTTTTCCCACGTTGGTTCACGCTGGCATTGGCCTGATCTCGGTCCTCAGCGGCCACTTGCTGCGAGCTGTACCGGTAATCGGGACGATCGTCCCTACTTTTACCTCTGTAATCATTCCTCCTGGATGATCCGGGACCATCTATGTTGTAATACTCCTCATTGGACTCGCTTGACATTAGCCTGGGTTGCGTCGGGTCTCCCAAGGCATACGAATCTACGATCTGGATTGTCTCAGCCAGCGTAGTTGTCATATCTCGCTGCAACCTTTGCCACAACATACTTCCATATCTACAACCTTGGGCGAACCACGCTATAGTCTGTGACTCTATTATTCCCTCACATGAATTGCACACATTGCACCACCAGGTCAGGAACTCTCGGATAGGCCCATTCGGTCTTTGCTTACACAACGCCAAAGTCTGTGGCATGTTTGGCCTCTTGTACGTGCTCGAGAAGTGGCGACATATTTTTCAACCAGACCCTTGCTGGCCCTTCCAACATTTGGGGCACATATCTCAAAACCCATCTTAGATTACCTGTGGCAATGTTTACCGCAGTTGCATAATCAACAAGCCAATCATCCGGCTTCAGACTGCCATCATATGTCTTTGTTCCTCTTGCCAACTAGAAGTTCGGCACCGACGGTTCTCTCATGATCCAGGGTCCAAAACATGCTGGGCCCGGAGGACCTTGCACCTCAATCAGCTCCAACGTATAAATTTGGTCCAACTTTAATCTAGCATCATCTGGCTGCAAGTGCATGCTTCCCAACCTCTATCCAATCACATGGTGCTCCGGTCTAGGGAATCCAGCATCCATCATTGCTGAGTACCCATCGTTGTACCTGTCTTGACCCGGATGAGCGTTTTGTTTTTGTCCTGCCTGACCTGCACTTCTCTCCTGCCGAGGCACGTACTGCTGCTGCTGTTGCCGAGGTACATTTTGCCCTGTTCCTGCCGGATCATGCTGTCCGGCATTACTGTTGGCAGCGTTCCTCCAGGGTGAATTCTACCCGTCGGCAGGGTGCCGGAAAGAGCTTCAGATCCCTCCCGATCTAGGGATGGAGTTGACGGCGGCTACAGACTCTTTCGTGGAATTTTGATCGGGTACTTAGGGTTTCTTTATTGGAGGCGATATATTTGCGAAAGGGGAGGCCGAGGGGTGCCCTAGGCGGCCACACCACCCCCTGGCGTGGGCCAGGCCTGGCCACGCGGCTAGGAGGTGTGGAGGCCCTCTAGACCCTCTCCGTCTCGTATTCTGGCTCCGTGTCCCCCTTGGTGAGAAACTGAATTTTGGCTTTTGTCCCGTCCAATTTCGAGAATATTCATTTTCTGACTTTCCTGGAACAAAAACAGCAGAAACAGGCAGCTGACACTTTGGCTACTTGTTAATAGGTTAGTCCTAGAAAGTGTATAAAATGTACTCCAAAGTTGGAACAAAACATAAGAAAGGAGATAAAAACCAAGCATTGAACATCAAAAATTATGGATACGTTAGAAACGTATCAACATCCCCAAGCTTATCTCCTTCTCGTCCTCGAGTAGGTAAGTGATAAAAAGAAAGAATAATTCTTGAGGTGGCATGCACCATCATAAATTTGATCAAAGTATTTGTAAAACATTGATAACTAGGATCATAGTACTTCAACATAGCATGAAAGGTAAAGTTCTAGCAATAAGACATAGCAACTATGTTGCAACATGAAAAGGCACAAACAAAAGATTCATGAATAACAATGCTTTGAAAGATGTTTTTTTGTTTCACCTAAAGAAAACATAGCATAATGGCATTCAGCTTGTCCCTCATAGAGTAGCAAACGTAGATGCATAGGACACCTTCAAAGTTCATAAGAGGGACTAGATACAAATAGTTTAAGAACAAGCCATATTAAAGTTATGCATCAATCAACATGTCTTGGGACAATGCACATAGAACTAAGAATGGCCACTATGCTCTATCAATAGGTGCATAAAGATTGAAGGTGGTGACTCAACATAAAAGTAAAAATAAAGGGCTTCATAAAAGGAAGCAGAGATTCAAGTTTCATAAAGAGATTCCAAAAATTATGGTACTTATTAGCTTTCAGCTCTCATTGCCCCTATCATAAGCATCTTGAAGTTATTAAGGTTGAAGTGAACAAACTATGGAGTATATGCTTGACAAAGTATAAGTTGGAAATCTCATGTCCCTTGAATACGAGGGCCACACCTCATGCTACTCATGTTTAGTTACCGGTAAGTTCTTGTCATAGTAAGTACATGTGTATCATAGAGAACCGCCAACAGGGTACCCCTTGCCCGTTGATACAGAAGAATCCCCATATAAAAATGACAAGGCGAGCTAACAATGAGCATCTCAGCAATCTTCTTATTTACCAAGGGAAAATGGTGCTTTTTTCTCTCTTTCCTCTTTTCTCATATCTTTTTTTCTTTTTCTCTTTTTCTCAATATCTGACTCTTTTTTATAAGAATGCTTCATAGGTAGCTCATTATGGTTACACTGTAGGTTTCCACCATGACAGCATGGATTAGACTGGCGGCCCAGGCGTTTCTCTAACACATATACATCACTCCATGGACTTACAAGCTCCCCTTTCATTTCACACCGACGACATCCATAGACAAAAGAGCATGATATCAAATAGGTACAAAGTACAAGTGCAATGTTTAAAGCATTCCCCATGACAACATGGTTCTGCTAATACCCAACATATAAGTGCAAGCATATACAAAATAGATGACACAATGGTTCAAGTTTATTAAGGGCTAGAAAAGTAAAGTGTGCCATCAAGTTCGTGAGAGCTTTAATCACTAGTTTTCTCATAACAAGTTTAATTCGGAAGGTAGCTAAAAACATGAATATACTTGGAATAGCAACTGCTAATAGGTAGGTATGGTGGAATCTTTGGAATAACTTGGTTTTAGGAGTTGGATGCATGAGTGCAACTCATACTTGGTTACGGAGGCTAGCAAAAGACTGGGAGCGACCAACTAAGAGAGCAATAATGGCCATAATCATGCAAAGCAACAAAACATCAGTAATCAAAACATAAAGTGATATTACAAGTCGAAAACTAAAGGATCATAAAGGCTATGGTAACTTTGGACAGTCATAACATGGTGTGAGCATGTGCCAAGTCAACCCAAATAAAGCATCAAAGGAGAATACCACAATACTATGCTTTAATATGCTAAAACAATGCATGATTCTTCAAGGCACATTAAGCAATGTCAATTGTTTATAACAAGTCATGCTACAAGAAAGATCACTAAGCATAAAGCCAAAACAATATCAAGCATGGCATGACAAAGCATAGACCACAGTTAAAAACAAAATCCTTTTACCACATAAGCATGAACTTTCCTACTCTTTTCCAATCCAAACCAAATTTATTTGAAAACTAATATATGAAAGAGGGGGTCCAACTAATTTATTCAGCAAACTAAGAAAACAAAGAAAATGAAAAACCAAAATGAAAACGAAAAATAAGACCCTCCAAGAACAACACAATTGTGCATGAAACAATAAAAATGAAGTGTTTGGATGAAACCTAGGATTTTTATTGATGAAGAAGGGGATGCCTTGGGCATCCCCAAGCTTTGACGCTTGTCCTTCTTGGATATTTATTGGGGTGACACGTGTGGCATCCCCAAGCTTGAGCTTTAGTCCATTATTCATCTCATTACATATTTCCTTCGATACACCTGAAAATTTTCCTTCATACAAAACTTCACACAATCTTTATTAGCAAAATTAGTGCACTCAAGATAATAAGTCTTTAGGTTCAGTTTAAACACCAATAAAAATTCCATTAAAACACAAGCTACTGTATCACTTCCCTCAAAAATCTCAATTCCCAAAAGAACTCAAAAAGGAACCAACAAGAAGCAAATGCAAATAATGGCAGAAATCTGTCAAAATAGACCAGCAGGTAAAAACCAATTTTTCCGAAGACCTTCTATTGCTTAAATCAAAAAGTGTTGAACTAAAGAAAGTTAGATAACAACCTGGGGCAGAAGCACAAAAATTCACGCCTCAAAACAACGTACAGAGATTTTTCACGAATTTTACGGTGAACAATAGAAATTTGTTTCGGGACAGAACCTTTCCCAAGCATTAGTTCTCTCTCATTAGAGGTTACTCTTGGAAAAAAAAGCAAATATAAAGGATAAGGAGCGGTTATTCCAGAGGTAATAACTGCAAGAATCATCTAAAACTTTTGGGTTATCTCCCAATAAGTACTTTTGTTTAACGCCTTTAAGTTAGGCATAATAATTTCGATGATGCTCACATGAGGAATATGAATTGAAGTAAAAGAGAGCATCAAGAAGCAAATTGAAAACACATTTAAGTCTAACACACTTCCTATGCATAGGAATCTTATATGTAAATAAATTCACAAAGAACAAAGCGTCATGCATAGGAAGATAAAATGAGAATAACTTCAAAACTTTCAGCAAATAGAGCGGTGTTTAAGTACCATGAAAACTTTTACAACCATATTTTCCTCTCTCATAATAATTTTTAGTAGCCTCATGAATAAACTCAATAATACAACTATTAGATAAAGCATTCTTTTCATGATCTACAAACACATAATTTTTATCAAGCTAAAAAATAGTGGGATTAAAACCTTCAAACCCACTGTTAACAATTTTATAACAAGATGACTGATCAATCTCATTTTCAATAGTAGTACAATTAATATTATCAACCAATATAGGACCATCATCCATAGCTTTATTATAAACATTTTCAAAAGAATCCTCACTGTTAGGTCCACAACATAGAAAACAAATATTTTCCAACGATGAGAACTACACACCAAGATCTATCTACTAGGTACAAAGCAACGGGTGGACATACATCCATCGAGAACTTACCCTCAGAGATAACGAGTTTTGTTAATGAGTAGGAACTCGTGGTTGATGTAGTCGTACACTTGCCGATCTCAATATCGTGAGGAAGTCCGAGCACCGCAACTCAGCAGCGCATCCGTACTCGCACACACGTTCAAGCCACCGGACAACCTCCACCTCCTCGCTCCAGCGATCCAGCGGAAGCAGCAACTCCTTCCAGACGAAATGCCACCGGGAACATATATCTCGCTAATCCGAGACCATGGGGAAATAATTCTAGAGGGGGAGAGAGATCCTTCACAAGGAGGTGTGAGGAAGAACGAGGGAGGAGGTGGCCTCTTATAGGAGGAGGGGGGTGCCCTTCCCCACGTTCGGCACCTCAAGGGGGTGCCCCTTGACCTCCTCCATTCATGTGGTGGTAACCCCTCTACATTAAAATGCCTCTTCACATTCCCTTTTAAAGTCCCCACTTTAAATGCATTAAAATTCTCTAAGTTTAATGCTCTCTCATTTAATAAAACACTTTTATTAAATTTATTCAGAATTTTGTTAATTACTTTAATTAACAAACATTCACATATAACCCCTTGCAATATATCAATATCACATGTAGAACCACTTTCTGCAATTTGACCCGAAACAATTTCCGGTTTCTATCGAATCAATTCCTGCGCTTTGCAATTCTTTCGTTTGAAACATATGTGCTCCAAAATGGTGTCCGGTAACTCTTAAGTGTGTCACCCTACGGTTCGCGGATAATGCAGACACGATTGAGACTCCTCTCAGATCAATAATCAGAAGCGGGACCTGGAGATCCATACGGATTCCTGCATATTCAACGATGACTTCTGTGATCATGAGAACCTTTAACGCTTGTAATTTAATCCCTTTGTCTCATGATATAATACATGTCCGAGATTCGATCATCGGTATCCAAATACCTAGTTTGATATCATTACCAACATGTGCTCTTTTCTCGTTCCTGTGATATAACATTCTAGTGATCACATCACTTGCTTGCAAGCTATCGCAATGTGATATCACCGAGAGGGCCCAGAGTATATCTATCCATCATTGGGATTGAAAAATTCCACTCTTGATCCATGAGCCTCAACATAACACCTTCGTAGTACTGCACCCATCTTTATAGTCATCCTGTTACGGTGTGACGTTTGATGTTATCAAGATACTCTTTAGGTGTTAGCAATTAACATGATCTCATGGTCTAAGGATAAAGATTACTTTGTATGATGTTATAGCAATATAAACATAATGACTTGATCGCAATGCTATACTTCAAATGAATGTTCATCACATCATTTCACAAATGTCGTGAGCTTGTTATTAACAACATCCAATGGCCATGATCAGGAAACCTTGATCATCTTGTTAATCAACAAGCTAGTATATAAGAGAGGCATAACTAGGAACCCTTTTTTGTTTATTAAACACACATATATTGATGTTTCCGATCAATACAATTCTAGCATGCAAAATAAACATCTATCATATATAAGGAATACATAATAACAACTTTATTATTGCCCCTCAGGGCATATTTCCTTCAGTCTCCCACTTGCACTAGAGACAATAATCTACTTCACATAGTGATAAATCTAACACCCATGGAGTTCTAGTGTTGATCATGTTTTGCCCTAGGGAGAGCTTTAGTCAACGAATCTGCTATATTTAAGTCTGTGTGTACTTTACAAATCTTTATATCTCCATCCTTGACATGCTCGTGGATGGAGTGAAACCGGCGCTTAATATGCTTGGAATTCTTGTGAGACCTCAGTTCCTTGGCGTTGGCTATGGCATCATTGTTGTCACAATAGATCACCATTGGGTCCAATGCACTAGGAACCACACCTAGTTCCGTAATGAACTCTTTCATCCAAACTGCTTCCTGTGCTGCTTCTGAAGTAGCAACATATTCCGCCTCCGTCGTTGATCCATCCATCACAGGTTGTTTGGAACTCCTCCAACTAACTACTGCTCCGTTCAAGAGAAATACGCATCTGGATTAAGACTTAGAGTCATCCGGATCAGTGTAAAAGCTAGAATCGACATAACATTTAGCGACTAGCTCTTCTTCACCTCCGTATATAAGAAACATATCCCTAGTTCTTCTCAAGTACTTGAGGATGTTCTTGACCGCTATCAAGTGTGCCGAACCTGGATCAGGTTGGTACCTACTAGTCAAACTAATAGCATGTGCCACATCCGGTCTTGTACATAGCATGGCATACATAATAGAGCCTATGGCCGAGGCATAGGGTATCTTATCCATTATCTCTCTTTCTTCTGCTGTAGCCGGACTTTGAGTCTTACTCAATGTCTTGCCTTCCAACATAGGTAAGAACCCCTTCTTACTTCCATCCATATTAAACTTCTTTAATATCTTATTAAGGTATGGACTCTGCGATAGCCTAATTAGGTGCCTTGATCTATCTCTATAGATTTTAATGCCTAATATATATGACGCTTCACGAAGGTCTTTCATCGAAAATTTGTTGTTTAGATACCTTTTAACACTGTTTAAAAGATCTATATCATTTCCAATCAATAATATGTCATCCACATATAATATCAGAAATGCCACATTGCTCCCACTCACTTTCTTGTAAATACAAGCCTCTCCATAAGTTTGGACAAATCGAAACTCTTTGATCACCTCACCAAACGGATACTCCAACTCCGGGATGCTTGCTTCAGTCCATAGATGGATCGATGAAGTTTGCATACCTTATTAGAATCCTTAGGATCGAAAAAACCCGTAGGTTGTATCATATACAACTCTTTTTCAATATTACCATTGAAGAACGTAGTTTTGACATCCATCTGCCATATTTCATAATCAAAATATGCAGCAATTGCTAACATAATCCTAACTGACTTAAGCATTGCTACGGAAGAGAATGTCTCATCGTAGTCAACTCCTTGAATTTGTCGGAACCCCTTTGTGACAAGTCGAGCCTTATAGATGGTCACATTACCATCAGCATCCGTTTTTCTTTTCAAAATCCATTTATTCTCAACGGCCTTTCGATCGTGAGGTAAGTCCACCAAGGTCCAAACTTGGTTCTCGTACATGGATTCCATCTCGGATTTCATCGCTTCTAGCCATTTGCTGGAATCCGGGCTCATCATCGCTTCTTCATACGTCGCAGGGTCATCCATTTCATCAACCATGAAATTAGCAACAGGATTGCCGTACAGTTCAGGAGCTGCACGTGTCCTGCTTGACCTGCGAGGTTTGGTAGTGTCCTCTTTCGGAGTTTCATGATCAATATCATTAGCTCTCTCTTCATTAGGTGAAGTCAACTCCGAAACAATTTCCGGTGCTGCGCTACTCGCCATTTCATGAAGAGAAGGTTCAATAACCTCTTCGAGTTCTACCTTCCGACTACTCACACCTTTCGTGAGAAACTCCTTCTCAAGAAAGGATCCATTCTTGGCATCAAAAACCTTGCCCTCTGATCTGTGATAGAAGGTATACTTAATCGTTTCCTTAGGGTATCCTATGAAGACGCATTTTTCCGCTTTGGGTTTGAGTTTATCGGGCTGAAATTTCTTCACATAAACATCGCATCCCCAAACTGTAAGAAATGACAACTTAGGTTTGTTTCCAAACCATAATTCATACGGTGTCATTTCAACAGATTTAGATGGTTCCCGATTTAAAATGAATGCAGCCGTTTCCAGTGAATAACCCCAAAATGACAGTGGCAAGTCAGTCAGAGACACCATAGATCGAACCATATCCAATAAAGTACGATTACGACGTTCCGACACACCATTATGTTGTGGTGTTCCGGCAGGCGTGAGTTGTGAAACTATTCCACACTCTTTCATGTGTGTGCTAAACTCGTAACTTAAATACTCACCTCCACGGTCGGGCCGCAGAAATTTGATCTTTCTGTTACGATGATTTTCCACTTCATTCTGAATTTCCTTGAACTTTTCAAAGGTTTCAGACTTGTGTTTCATCAAATATATATACCCGTATCTACTCAAATCATCCGTGAAAGTAAAAAAATAATGATATCCACCTCGCGCCGACACACTCATTGGTCCACACACATCAGTATGTATGATTTCCCATAAACCTGTTGCCCATTCCATTGAACCGGAAAACGACGTTCTCGTCATATTGCCCATAAGGAATGGATCACACGTATCAAATCATTCAAAATCAAGTGATTCCAAAAGTCCATCAGAATGGACTTTCTTCTTGCGTTTAATGCCAATATGACCTAGACGGTAGTGCCACATATATGCAGATATATCATTATCAAGTTTAATCTTTTTAGCATTAACATTATGAATATGCGTAATATTCCTATCGAGATCCAATAGAAATAAACCATTCAACACAGGTGCATGACCATAAAAGATATCATTCTTATAAATCGAACAACCATTGTTTTCAGATTTAAAGGAATAACCACTTTGCATAAAACACGATCCGGATACAATGTTCATGCTCAGTGCAGGCACCAAATAACAATTATTCAGGTTTATAACTAATCTCGATGGCATATGGAGAAGTAGCGTCCCGACGGCGATCACATCAACTCTTGATCCATTGCCGACCCGCATCCTGACCTCATCCCTTGCTAGTTGTCGCTTGTTCCGCAACCCCTAAATCGAGTTACTATATTAGCAACCGATCCCGTATCAAATACCCAGGTGCTATTGCGAGTACTAGTCAAGTACACATCAATAACATGTATATCAGATATACCGTTGTTTGCCTTGCCGGACTTCTTGTCCGCCAAATACTTGGGGCAATTGCGCTTCCAATGGCCAGTCCCCTTGCAATAGTAACACTCGGTGTCAGATTTAGGGCCAACTCAGGGTTTCTTTTGAGGTGCGACAACAGATTTTCCACCCTTCTTTCCCTTGTGCTTGCCTTTCTTGTCCTTCTTGAAACCGGTGGTCTTATTGATCATCAACACTTGATGTTCTTTCCTAATCTCCACTTCTGCAGTCTTAAGCATTGACAGAAGCTCGGGAAGAGACTTATTCATGCCCTGCATATTATAGTTCATCACGAAGCTCTTGTAGCTAGGTAGCAGAGATTGGAGAACATGATGTATGCCTAAGTCAATGGGAATCGTTATTCCCAAGGACACAAGCTTATCGGTGTACCCAGACATTTTGAGTACATGCTCACTAACGGAGCTATTCTCCTCCATCATGCAGCTAAAGAACTTTTCAGAAGCATTATAACTCTCTATGGTAGCATGGGTATCGAAAATCATTTTCAATTCTCCCATGGTATCAAAGGCATTGCCATTTTCGAAACGCTTTCGAAGTTCTGGCTCTAGCCCATACAGTATGCCACAATGAACTAAGTTGTGGTCCTCCTGACGAGTCATATAGACATTCTTTTCCTCGTCAGGAGCATCAGGAGATGGTGGGGGGCCTAGCGGCGCCTCTAGCACATATTGCTTTTGTACAGCAGTGAGGAGAATCCTCAAATTCATGGCCTAGTTGGTGAAGTTGCTACCACTCGCAACAAGTTTCTCTTTCTCCATGAACACATTGAAATTAAAAGCAGGTGCTACCATCTACAATAGAATTTGTAAAGTTGATTTAGACTAAGTTTATGATATAGTGACTTTAACTAATCCAAATTACTAATGAACTCCCACTCAAAAACGACATCCCTCGTGTCCTTTTGGTGATTACATGAACCAAATCCACTACACAAAGTCCGATCATCACGTGAGTTGATGTAGCTTCAAAGGCGAGCATCTATATGGGCATCATATCAACTATATCACTCATCCTTAACCTTTCGGTCCGTGCTCCGAGGACATGTCTGTACATGCTAGGCTCACCAAGTAAGAACCTTAGTATTCGCGTGTGTAAAACTGTCGTACACCCGTTCCTATGAAAGCGTAGATTCGAGTACACCCGATCATCACGTGATGTCTCAAAACACGATCCACAGAACGGTGCATACTTATGGAAGAACACATTTTTATCTTGATATCTAAATGAGGGATCATCTTACAATGCTACAAAAAGTGCCAAACTAGCAGTATAAGATGCTAACATCTAATGTGTAAAGTGAGATGATATGGTCCATGCATTTGATCTCTATCATTTGCATCGTGGTATGATCTCTATCATTGCTTTGTGTGTAAGGCCAAGGTCTATAGAACTTACACGTTGAGTGTGTTGTAAGAGTATCTATCATACATCTACTTACAACAATACCATATCAATACACTAGCCCAACAACGATCTAAACTAGACGCCTCTAATTTATCAATTGCAAGTTTTACGTGGCTTAGGGCTTTCACAGATAGAACCATTCTTACCTACGATCATGAACCAGAATGAGGATAACCAAGTTATTAGCAACTCGTTGTAAATCAGATATTGACTATAGTAGGAGAGACAGACACCCGCCAGCCACTGATGAAAAACAAGTTGCATGTCAGTCGTGGAACCGGTCTCATGTACGATGACATGTAAGGTTGGTGCGGGCCGCTTCATCCCACTATGCCACCAATATCCCAAATACATAGAAGATGCAATAACATGGTCATCATCGCCCACATATAAACATATGTGTACTACCCGTGCAAAGCACCTACGCAAAGATCAGGCTCTGATACCACTGTTTGGTCCGCAGCATAGAAAACAAAAAATTTCCTACGATGAGAACTACACGCCAATATCTATCTACTAGGTACAAAGCAACGGGTCGACATACATCCAACGATAACTTACCCTCGAAGACAACGAGTTTTGTTAACGAGTAGGAACCCGTGGTTGATGTAGTCGTACACTTGCCGATCTCAAGATTGTGAGGAAGTCCGAGCGCCGCAACTCAGCAGCGCATCCGTACTCGCACACACGTTCAAGCCAACGGACAACCTCCACCACCTTGCTCCAGCGATCCAGTGGAAGCAGAAACTTCTTCTAGACGAAATGCCACCGGGAACATGTATCTCGCTAATCCGAGACCATGGGGAAATAATTCTAGAGGGGGAGAGAGGTCCTTCACAAGGAGGTGTGAGGAAGAAGGAGGGACAAGGTGGCGTTTTAAAGGAGGAGGGGGTGCCCCTCCCCATGGAAGGCGCCTCAAGGGGGTGCCCCTTCACCTCCTCCATTCATGTGGTGGTAACCCGTCCACATTAAAATGCCTCTTCACATTCCCTTTTAAAGTCCCCACTTTAAATGCATTAAAATTCTATAATTTTAATGCTCTCTCATTTAATAAAAATCTTTTATTAAAATTATTCAGAATTTTGTTAATTACTTTAATTAACAAACATTCACATATAACCCCTTGCAATATTTCAATATCACATGCAAAACCACTTTCAGCAATTTCACCCGAAACAATTTCCGGTTTCTATCGAAACAATTCCTGCGCTTTGCAATTCTTTCGTCTGGAACATATGTGCTCCAAAATGGTGTCCGGTAACTCTTAAGTGTGTCACCCTATGGTTCGCGAATAATGCAGACATGATTGAGACTCCTCTCAGATCAATAATCAGAAGAGGGACCTAGAGATCCATACTGACTCCTACATATTCAACGATGACTTCTATGATCGTGAGAACCTTTAACACTTGTAATTTAATCCCTTTGTCTCATGATATAATACATGTCCGAAATTCGATCATCGGTATCCAAATACCTAGTTTGATATCATTACTGACATGCGCTCTTTTCTCGTTCCCGTGATATAACATTCTAGTGATCACATCACTTGCTTGCAAGCTATCTCAATGTGATATCACCGAGAGGGCCCAGAGTATATCTATCCATCATCGGGATTGACAAATTCCACTCTTGATCCATGAGCCTCAACATAACACCTTCGTAGTACTGCACCCATCTTTATAGTCATCCTGTCACAGTGTGACATTTGATGTTATCAAGATACTCTTCAGGTGTTAGCAATTAACATGATCTCATGGTCTAAGGATAAAGATTACTTCGTATGATGTTATACCAATATAAACATAATGACTTGATTGCAATGCTATACTTCAAATGAATGTTCATCACATCATTTCACAAATGCTGTGACCTTGTTATTAACAACATCCAATGTCCATGATCAGGAAACCTTGATCATCTTGTTAATCAACAAGCTAGTCTATAAGAGAGGCATAACTAGGAACCCTTTTTTGTTTATTAAACACACATATATTGATGTTTCCGATCAATAAAATTCTAGCATGCAAAATAAACATCTATCATATATAAGGAATAAAGAATAACAACTTTATTATTGCCTCTCAGGGCATATTTCCTTCACTCACGAACATAACATTCATCCTCCTTTAGAAAGCATGGGGACAATCAAATATTGTAAGGGGTAAAGAGTTACTCTCATTAGAAGGTAGGAATGGGTAGATCCATTCTTCATCCTCTTGATCATCACTCTCCACCTCCTTTTCATCCAATGAGCATCTAGTTTCAGTAATTTCTTCTTCCATAGGCTCCTACAAGGCATTAGTCTCTTCCGCTGGTGGAGAGCATCTATTAAGTTATTCAAGAATATAGCCATTTTCTTCCTTGTAATTATCAAAGAAAAATTTAAGTACATCATAAACCTCATATTTATAAGGTGCATCATCAATATTTTCAAGCAAATAAGCTAGTTTGAATGCTCCCTTCCAAGCAATAAATTCTTTAGTTTGTTCCACATCATAAAAGTCATAATTTCCCTTAAGATAAGAAGATATGGTAACATCATCATTATACTCACATTGAAAAGGGATGTGTTTATACCTGTTACAACAACAACAAGATTTATCAAAGCAATTAGTAACATTATAAGTAGAGCACACATTTCTAGCAATGGTATACAATTTGTCAATTTGTTTCCATAAGTGTTTCCCTTTTTGTGAGAAGCGGTGTTCCTTATAATAATATTTTTGTTCTTCCGTGAACCCACCTTGCCAATTAGATTTAGTTGCAAAGAAACCAACCATTGGTAGAAAGCATGATAAAGCAAGACAATAACAGACCAATGAAAATAACAACTATTGTAGGCACTTATTTTTTTTGTATTTTTGATAAAGAAACAAGCAAACAAAGCAAGAATAAACTAAGCAAAACAAATAAAACAAAGTAAAGAGATTGGTTATGAGGGACTCCCCTTATGAAGATGTGCTTGACTCCCTGGCAACGGCAAGAGGAAGGTATGATGAGCACAACAATAAGTTTCCCTCTGTTATGAAACCAAGGTTATCAAACCAGTAGGAGCAAGGAAACACCTCCAAGGTGTTGTTGCCAACTTGGAATCCGGCACAACACAACAACACAACTTTTTCCCCAACTTACAGTGAGGTTGTCAACCTACCCGGTTTTGCAGAAAATAAAGGATCAAACGTATTGTGTGGAAGAAAGTAAAAGCTTGCAGAATGTAAATAGAAAGCAGTAAACAGTTGTAGATTGATGGTAAAATAACGGACCGGGGTCCATAGTTCACTAGTGGTGGTTCTTCTTCAGATATATGACATGTTGGGTGAACAGATTACAGCGGGGAAATTGCCAAACATCGAGAAAGCATACTTGCATATACTAATCATCTTGAATCCTTTGAGATTTGACTGGGCATTAGAACATTATACATAGACAGTAATCCAACTGCATCTATGACTAATCATCCACCTTCAGGTTATCATCCGAACCCCCTCCAGTATTAAGTTGAAAGCAACAGATAATTGCATTACGCATTGCATGTAATGTAACCAATACGATTGTTCTATGAACAAAGGATTGTTGTTTTCTCCCTAGTAGCAATAGTTATAGTACCTTAGAGATTTTTGTCACTTCCCCAGATTACTAGAGGCATGAACCCACTATCGAGCATAAAAACTAACTCTTGGAGTTCCTAGCATCTACTTGGCCAAGATAGCTACTAAGAACGGAAAGCATGCAAGATCACAATTAACAAAGACATAATAGAATCAATGATCAATTTGAAATAGCATATGAATATCCATTGGATCCCTGCAAACACAATATGTAGGATTACAAATAGATGATCTTGATCATGAATGGAGCTCACAAGTTCTAAACATGATAGCACAAAGGAGAAGAACCAGCCATCTAGCTACTACATGGACCCTTAGTCCAAGGATGAACTACTCACTCATCACACCGGAGGCTTGCATGGTGATGAAGAAGGCCTCCAGGGTGAATTCTCCCCTCCGGCAGGGTGCCGGGAAGAGCTTCAGATCCCTCCCGATCTAGGGATGGAGATGACAGCGGCTATAGACACTTTCGTTGAATTTTGATCGGGTACTTAGGGTTTCTGTATCGGATAGGCGAAAGGGGAGGCCGAGGGGGTGCCCTAGGTGGCCACACCACCCCCTGGCGCCGGCCAGGCCTGCTCGCGCGACCAGGTGGTGTGGCGGCCCTCTGGCCCCTCTCCGTCTCATATTCTGGCTTCGTGTCCCCCTCAAAGAGAAACTGACTTCGGCTTTTGTCCCGTCCAATTCCGAGAATATTCATTTTCTGACTTTCCTGGAACCAAAAACAGCAGAAACAGACAGCTGGCACTGTGGCATCTTGTTTATAGGTTAGTCCAAGAAAGTGTATAAAAAGTATTCCAAACTTAGAACAAAACGTAAGAAAGCAGATAAAAACCAAGCATGGAACATCAAATATTATGGATATGTTAGCAACGTATCAATGCCCTTGGAGCCTACAAGTACCCCATCGAGGCCGCTAGGAGAACCATCGCACACCACTTCCACCTCTCCCTTATCCTCCTCACGATGGCCGTCGAACCCTAGCTTCGGGTTGTTGCCGTCCTTGCCATTCCCGACCACCCCAGCTCAAACCGAGGTCACCACTGGCTGCGTCATGGTCAACTCGTTCTCCCTAGCCCTTTCTCGCTCGCGCGTGCCTCAAATTGAGCGAATCGAAGCTTCCTCTGCCAGTCACTGTCGATCATCGCGGCATCACATCTCACCTCACCGCCGAGTCCTACGCAGCCACGATGAGCTTCTGATTCACGTGGTGCCCTCCGTTTCGTCCCTCACCCTCTGTAACGCCCTCCCCGCGTAAGCCCGACACCCGCCACCGTGGTAACTCACCGCTGGCCATGCTCCATTGACCAAAACCGGGCGGGGCTAGTGCTAGCTTGGTCGCCGTCGCCGTGCGGTTCCAGTGCACCCATGCGCGCATCTAGGCGCGCCCTGGTTCACCGCCGGCGACCACCATCTAGTGGCTCCACCGTGGCTGACGTGGCGCCTACGTGTCCACCACGTGGCCATAGTGTGGCAGTGACATGGTCAAGGTCATAGTGATGTCACAGTGATGTCATGATGACGTCAGAACCCCTTTTTATTTTCTATTTTAGTTAATTAATATGTTAGGTGGGTCCCCCTATCAGATATTTAATAATTTTAGTAATGATTTTAAATTGGGAATTTTAATTAAATATTTGGAATTTCACAACTAATTAATTTTAAATCAGAAAAAATATGTATAATATATCAAAATGTTTAGAAAAATTAGCTCTACCATTTAAAAATGTAAGCCTTCATATTCATACAACTTTGAACCTTACATTACATAGAGGAACACCGACACCCCTAAGTACCATGAGTTCGATGGATTGTCCACCTAGGGCATTCCGAATCCATTTAAATCGATGTGGCTCCTACGGATATTCTAATACATGCAATCCGTCATATCATCCATATTGTATCAGCATTGCACATGCCATGTGTTTATTGTTTCTTCTTCTTTCCAGTGTTGGTTCTTCGCGAATAGGAACCGAGCCCGATCCTGAAGTCAACACCACCAAAGAGCAGTACCGTTCCAACGAAGGACAAGGCAAGCTGTAGCACCCTGCTAAAACCAGTCCTAGAAAATCGCTGTGTTTTTCCCTTGTGCATCATCATGATAGCATGCTCATGTCGTCATGCCACATTGCATTTGAGCATCGTCATGTCATCATGCATTTGTTCCCCTTAAACTATTTTCTAAAAGTTCACCTTTGTTTTCTAAATATCCATTCTTTATTTCAAACCATTAGAAACTCCTATCTAAAAATTAAACAAATAAAAAAAACTCTTTTGTTACAGGGGAGGCCACCACCAATGGGCCCACCTAGAAGCATCCTACCACCCCAAAAATTAAAACCTAATCCAGTCAATCACCCCGCCACCAACCTAAACCTATTCGACCCTAGGACATGCACAGTCGCCGCACCCCTACCTAGGGCCCCTGCCTGTCACGCTGCAACGCAGCACACCACCCACCTCGACATTATCGCCCTGCTGCTATCGCAAGCATGCACATAGTGCGTGCGGTACACCCGCCCAGCCAAACCTGGCAAACGGGCTGGCCTGACACGGCCTAAATGTGCCTGGCCCAACACAGCTCATCGCGGCCCGCCTAGCTCACGTGCCGTGCTGGGCCGACACGGTGGCCTTCCTCCGAGGCCCGAGCACAGCACCAGATCTACATGGGTCAGCCCGCGGCACGCCAGGCATGCGGGCCTATCATTCTTTTTTCTGGCCCATCCAATATATATACAAAAACGTCCTAGTCACACCTAAAACAACGAGGTCTCCTTGTCCTGGTGGTCGGGATGGCAGGTTCTGAGGGCGAGGTCGGGAGTTCGACCCTCGGCGAGATGTCTTTTTTCCACTATATCTCCTAAAACAACACATTCGAGCTTGCCGGTCCATACCGGGCCGGCCCGCGTGTCTGAGGTCGTGGCACATGCACGACCCTAGCCGGGCCATGGGCTAGCACCGGCACGTCTGCCATGTGTCGTGCTGGGCTTATGGCATGCTTAAGCCCGCGTGCCATGAGCCCGCACGCCCAGGCATGGCCCGATGGACAGGTTTGCGCCCAACCCACATGGCCTCTACATGCACGTGACACGGTTGCCACGTACCCCTCTGCGTCGAGTACCCATCCCCTTCTCTCCTTCCTCCCTCTTGATCCAAACCCATCTTTTTCCCTGCCACCAAGAGAGGACCTCACCGCCGGACCCTGTCCTCTTCTCTCCTTCCCAGGTCGCCCTTGCCTCCTGCAACTGCAGCGCAGTGGCGCTGCCCCGAGGCTGCCCTCTGTGCTTCACCATCCACCGTCCTCGCCGTACCTACCCCGCCATCGTCCGCCGCCCCCTCCTCCTCGAGCCCACCGCTGTCGATGTCCCCTACGAGCTCTGCAAATTAACGCGTCCCCTGAGCTCCCTGTCCCTATCGCAAGGCGTGCTCGCATGCTCGTGCGCGGGTCCCCTCGAGCCGACGAGCCCTACCTCGACCCGTCTGCCACCGTTGGCAGAGAGCTCCGCCCACGACATCCTCGCCCCCCTTGCCATCGTCTGCTTGCGCGGCCCCATCCTCCTGCACGTCGGCCGCCCGTGTCGTCCTCTGCACTGAGCCCGCCAAGCTCACCATGCGGACGCCTCGTCATTGCTGCTAGTTCTTTGCCGTCGTGTGGACGTGCTTTTGGATTGTTGGTTCCTAGTGTGGCGTTGGTGCTGCTACTTTTTACCAATCTATTATGGTTTGGCATCGACAAGACAGAGTAGATGTTCGACAAGTTCTCCTTCATGGTGCTAATGAACGTGAAAACATCAACATGGAACCGAAGACACGGTACACCAAGATCGCCTTCCTGGATCCGATGGCGGATACCTCGAAGGCCCCAAGTTATCCTTCCTGGACAAGCAGACCCAAACCCTGAAGCCCCGAACCCGAAGACCGATCCCGGAGTCCGAGACCAAACCCGAACCCCTTCGAACCCCCAAAGCTCAAGATCACCGTACCCCCTAATGTGTGATCCCCTTTTCCAAGCCCTATTTTATAAAATGTTATATAAACTTGTTGCATATTAAACTGTACATGATTGCATTCATACCATGTGGATTTGGGGGCATTATGCCGATTCATCTTATCGGCTCCATTTAAATTTGTGTAGAGAAATGATGCCATGTTTTTCCTTGTTAAGCCAACATTTAAAATGCGGGGTATCTAAAAAACATAAACCACCTAAGTAATTGTCGGGACCCCGATTCCGCTTAATATTGCCTAATTGCACCGCATCTTTGCCATGTCATGCATCATATCATAATCATGCCGAATCTTCTACCGTAGTATTAAATAGTGAATCTGGTGTTTCTTTCAGTGCTTTGCTTCTTCATGGATTAGACCGTTGAGTGGATGCGAGTTTCGACAAGTTCTTCAGATAATGTCTCTTCGGAAGTGTTTCCCAGGCGATCATTCTCCCCCTTTCTACCTATTTTGCATTTATAGTCTTTACTTCCTCCTGTTGATCTATTGCTATCCGTGTTGTGATTGTCTAGTTTCTGTGTAGCATTTATAATCCTTGCAGCCTCTATATTGCCTTGGACACATCATATGGCCTGATGTTTGATAGACAGTCGGCCTTGCGAGTCGTAGTTGCTTGCTCAGGTGCTGCTTCGCGTCATTTTCGTTCCACCATTGATGGAAGGTTGGCACATACTTAATGGTGGAGATGATCATGGCTATCATTTTAACTTGTTAATTAAAATGTTGGAAATAGATATAATACAGAGGCACCGATGGGTAATAGTCAATATTTGTTTTTTAACTACCCACTTGTGTCCACCTAGGACCCGAGTTCTTGACACATGTTCTGAGATCGAGCGTGCTAACCATAGATGGGTGTGTGGGCACCCCATCGCTTTACTACCTGATTTCAAAGTACTGTGCTAGGGTCCTCAAAGTAGTTTGGGGCTTTATTACTATCTTGTACTTATGCCATGCTTTACTACTTTAATTATGATTGCACATGGAACGTCTGTACTGTTTAGGATTGCAGAGTGTTTTTGTGTATCGACAAGCCCACCCACACTTTCGGATTCTCAGTTGTTTACAGCCATTGGTGTAACATCCCAATTTCTACAACCCTGATTAGTTATCCAGAATGCAAAAATCAGGGGGAACAAAAACTTTTTCTTGTTCATTGGTGTAGTGTTTGCTTGTTGTTTGTTTGTGCTTGTGCATCTGAGTGTATGTCATGTGTTACTCCTTACCTCACCATCAGTTTACAATAGCTCTCTAACAAAACTATCTTGGCTCATTTTACTTACTTTCAAATGTTCTGGAATTTCAAAAAATGAGCCAAGATGCTTATGTAACCAAAACTATTTTAGTAGCTTCTAATGATGAAACTATGGAGAGATATATAATATAATCTCCTTATGCTTTTAAGACAGAACCTTCAACTACTCTTACCTCTAGGATTTTCAAAACCTTGTATAAAACTTTTGAACTCTACTCTTGGTAGGGATATGAAGGAATCTTACCTTATTCAAAGTCCAACCTTTCGAAATTGTCCATCCTTACCTCAAGCTAAGCTTGATGGTAACCCTCGTAGTAGTTGATTTGTTTATAAGATGAATTGCCCTAATCTGCTGCTTGATTTGTCTACTTAGGAGATAGTATGAGCTACTCTAGGATCTCATCACTAGGATCAAGAGGTTTCCAAATCACCACACCCTAAATAAGACTACAAAGCAGGATATAATCTCTAGATACTAGGTGATCATCTAAAAACCTTAACCAGATCAATTCTGAAGATATCCCTTATAGAAGTTTCCAAGTAAATGAAGACCAATATCAAGCATGGATCCTTTCTACTCAATCTACACTTCAACATCATCCACTTGATAATGCTTGGGTACCTTGAAAAGAAGTCTGGAAAACTATTTCCAACATCACATTTTTGAATGCCTCCCTTTCTCAACCCTTGTGCATTTTTGAAAATACATCTGAACCATCTTGTTAACCATCCTAAGGACTACCAAGGCCCACTATTTCCCTTAGTTAGATCATCCTCCAACCTACTTGTTCTTGATGGTTTTGCAGGAAAGAAAATAACTGTTCCTGCAAATCTAGTCAACATGTCTACTTTGACAGAAGCTCACACCATCATCCAAACTTCTATAGACCAACTCCTTGAATGGTTGTGTTCTACTCATAGGTCTATCAACATCTACTTCACTTGTTCCAAGTGGATCTTTGTTCTTCTTAAACCCACATGGTTTATAAGGAATCATGACTCATCTGGTATGGTAGCCTTCTTTTCAACAAAGTTTGCCATCACTTCCAGACCACCTCAAATGTAAACAATCCAAACTCCTTATGCCATGATCATCTATATTACTTGGTCTAACTATACATCTATCCCTTGCATCAAGGCGAGCTCTGAGCTCCAAGATCCAACAAGGTTTTGGTGGTATAAAAATAACATCACCCTAGATCCAAAACTCCTTGTTTTCCATCTAATTCAAGTTGGATTTCCAATTCCCAAGGTTTAAAATTCTTGATCCACCTTGTCTACACCATCTACCTTGATCATAAAGATTTATCAAATATTATCCATAATTATTATGGCTCCAAATCTAATTAATCTCTTTAATAGACAAAATCTCCAAAACTCATTTCCCAAGGGAAAGTTTGGTTTTTGCCAAAGCACTTCCCCAACTTTTAGCTCAATTGAGATCCATATATCATACTCTATCTTCCCATCTCAAAAATAAATATTTTTAAAGAGTTTTATTATTTCTTTTTGCCTATTTTCTTAAATGGCAGAAATGGATTAATAATTGTTTTAAATACATTTATTCATCAATAAATCTTGAGAAAATTCCTCAAAGTGTGGATTCATAATTGGGACCTTTCCAAACCAAAATCTCACCTTGTTTAGTTCAAATATCTCAAAGAAAATCGATAAAACCATTTCAACAATATTTGAATAACTAATATGAAAGGGATCTAGACTCTTCAGAAAAATCCCAAATAATTACAAGGCATGTATCTTCGTCACACCTATCTACCAGTACCCTTGTTCCAGCATGACAAGATCAAACTCTTAAACTTGCTTCACAATCACCTCTTTAGCCAATATTTGAGATTTTTGCAAACTCAAGCTTCTAAACCAATCCAACCACCACCAAACTGGTCAACCAAGCTTGCACAACACATCTCTCACTCCCTTGGTCGAAATTACTGTAGCACTGCCCTCTTGGGTCCCATGTGCTTGTGAAGAGTGAGAGAGAGAAAGATATTACACCTATTGCAAAACATGGTACTACAAGCAGTAGCAAGCTCCACCACTCCCTCACTATCTCTCTGCCCGGCCAAATCCCATTCTCACCCCTCCCCACCGCCCTCTAGGCTAATCACATGCCAACACTACCCTCCTCCATGTCCAAAGTGGACATTTTCACCATGTATATGTCCCCCTCGGTATAAAGGCCAGAGCCACCCCCAGCACGCCTCTTCCACTCATTTTCTCCCTCTCCCCCTCACTCACCTCCCCTGCACTCCACTCCCTCTCCCCTACTCTGTGCTGCCTAGGAGAAGGAGCCTCGGCCCTTTTCTAAAATCGAGCAAGGTTCCTCCCCCTTTTGCTCTCTCCCTCTGCATGTCACCCTACGGTGACCCCCTCCTCCTCCTCCTCCTCTATCTTATCTTGTTCTTCTTTTAGCCCAGGACCACCTCTACCGTCGCCTTGGTCAAGCTCTGGCGAGCTCGCTCTCGGGCGCCACTGCGCGAGCAAGGTCCCGGCGATGAGAGCGTCGATGCCGCCCCTCTCCGGACTCGTCTCCGCGCGTTGCATAGAATTGGGCCCCCGCCGTCGCCTCCCAACCATCGGTGTGCTCCCCCTGCGCCGGACCTCGCCGCCACTAGGGTTCCGCCCCGTGATCTCGGGAGCAAGGTAGGAGACGGCCCGTGGCCGTCGATCCTGACTAGATCGGACGGCCGACTGTGCCTGATACCCTTTCGCTGGCCCCTGTCACTGACGCCCGGGCCCCGCCTGGCGGATTCGAACCCGCGCTCCCGCGCGTTGGCCTCGCCCGGGCGGGCTGATTTCCCCTCTGCGACCCACCTTTCCCTCTAGATCCGGCCCGACAGTGGTTTTTCCTTTTTTTTCTTTTCTATGGGAATTCTAGACCTGCAATATACGTGTTAGTTTAAATCCAAATAAAATATAAAACTGCATGATTTTGTCCATGTGACAATTTTACATGGTCCCCTAGGGTTTTCTTCAACATGCAGAACTGGTAGCTTGCCAAAAGTAAATGCCAATATTTATTGACATTAAAGATACTAAAATGTACCCTTTCCAGTAAATAAATTCCTGAGTGAGATAAACATCTCCAACAGGGATGAAACCAAGTTCCCCTAATAGCATTACTATAGGCCTACCATCTAGCATTTATCTCATGTCAAGGTGAACTATGTTTTGACATTGGTAAAAATAACAATAACCCTCCAGTTCTGACTTTAGAAAATTCCCTAGGCATATCTACATCATCTATTAGGCTAATTCCAACTCCTAGAGAAGTGGCCCATCAGTACCTATCTAAAACCAGGAGATAAGGATTTATTGATCCACTTTTAAATTTTAGTGGATTAAACACTTCAGAAGAAGATGGTTATTATTGTATATTATTGATCTATTATGGTATTCTAAGAAGAAGTCTAGGGAAATATATGCCATATTACTGATCACAGGCAAGCCACCAATCCCAAATTCCGATATTTGTCCCACTCCTTTTTATTACCTGTTTTGTATCTCCTTTATAAATTGCATTATTTATCTGCATATATTGTTTTATAAATACTACGCTAATGACTTGGCTCCACCAAGTTATGACTTGGTGTCCCTCATGGCACCACCCTGATGTACCTACCATTTTACCCCCTTTAGACTGAGGTTATGATGATCAGCATCCTACCTCATTGGAAACCACGAATTTTTGCAGAATAAATTGTTTTGGGATTTACCCTACTACAGTTGTTTAAAAACTGCTTTGTAAAACCCTTGGGAAGAGGCATCGTTCCAAGCGGATGTTTTAACTAAAGAAGTGATGATGATGAGAAATGGGAAAATGGACAACAGAAAGAGAAGGGATGTTCTACGCCTTTACCAGAACAATTTTCTATCCATGCAACCACATTACCCCAGGTGCTAGGGCTTAGCTCGTAGTTTGTCTTCTTTAGCCGAGGCATCTTGTATAATGCTTATTGGGAGAAATCCCTTGAATTCCGGGCAGGCGCTAACAGATCTATGGATCTGGACCATGTAGCTTGCTTCGGCAAGAGTGAGCCTGTCTTGGCAGGAGTGCCGGTGCAACAATTGGGTCTCCTACGGATGGTATGACTTAGGTGGTACAGAAGGAAGTGGAGTCACCAAGTTAAGGTATACGCCAAGCTGCGGCTTGGGTATATGCGTGTACGGAATGCAGGATTATGGTTGTGAGCCACATAATTGTTGTTGGGGAGAACAAACCCAAAAGGAAATACAACCTTTGCTAGGGTCGACAAGCGAAAGGTTAGGTTTGATTATACGAACCCCCGTCTACCGTGTGCAGAGGGCCTTGGTTTTATCCGAGTGGATGTATTGATTCTTGTGGGGAAAGTGCGCAAACTCTGCAGAGTATAATATATTCAAATAGCCGCGTCCACGGTTAAGGATGGTTGGAAAGGTGATGGCTAGGAGTACCCAAAATGGTGTTGTTTGGAAAAATGGATGAAAGTATGGAGATTCCGAGGGAACCTGAGGTTAAAGTTTTGTTTTGTCCCTCAGTGGTCAAAGAGGTTTAAAAAGGGTCTTTCTCCAAAACTGTTTTCAAAAAGGTCTTCATCAAGGATATGGGGATATCCTGATTTATAAAACGGAAGTATGTTTCAAAACTCTTTTTCAACAAAGTTATGGAGATCATAACTACAAGGGATAGTCTAGGATTTTCAAAAACAACCCTAGATAGAGCTATCTCGCCACACACAGAATTGCATTTCCTTATTTCACTTATCTTGGTGGTTTGCGAGTACATTCAAAGTACTCACTGGCATTGTCCCTAGGTATTAACTTGGTCAGATATCAAGAAGAAGATGATATTGGCGACTATGCGAGCTAGGACGTTGTCCCAGCCAGTTTCCTGTAGGTTAAGGCATGGATCAGGATCTACACTTGATGAAGTTCCGCTGATGATTATTGATGTAGCCATAACGGCATTTATGTAAGACTTGTAATTTGGTATGTCTCGGATGTTGTAATGATACTTGTCGGTTATGTTCCATGGATCACTGATCATGGGAACGTGGTGTATGCATAACAGGGACTTCTCGGATGATTAATCCGGGGGCCTCACAGACTTGGTATCAGAGCCATCCTGACTTTAGGAGAACCTTAGTTAGCATGGTCGTTAGACAGGAACCTTATTTTGAAAACCCCGGCTTTCGAAGAACTAGTTTCCCAATGAGTTTCAAAAAGTTCTACTTCTTCTCTTACTCTAAGTAAATGCTTACGAAAATGGTTTCCTCTAACTCTCGTCCAAACTTCAAACCTACGGATTTTAAATAACTAGGATCTAGAACCCGGTGAAGACAATGAGAACAAGATGAAGACAAGCAACTACCAGCAAACACAAGGAGACTACAATATCGCTCTACCAGTGGAATCCTCATAATCGGAAGACATCAGGTGTTGCACTATCAAGAAGCGTCCAAGATACGACAAAGGGTTTATCGGCAAGATAGTGAATCCGACCCGAAGAAAGATGATAGCTAGGGTCAATAGTCCTAAGAATAGGATTCCCCTACATCACGAGTAGTTAACTCCTTGGTCCCTAGCGCTGACCGTGTTTGCTTGCCTAAGTGCATCCTCTGTCGCTTGATATGTGTTCTTTGCCGAGGACATTGCGACCCCCTTGCTCTGTTCGCCTTGTTTGTATGTTCTGGTTTGCTTTGACCTCTTTAAAAATGAGACTCGAGGAACGATAACCCACCTAGTAACTCAGGAAACCCCTATGTTAGTTGTCGGTAATGGGATCCAGATTAACCTCTTGAGTATATGAGAGGAAAAGCATCGCAAGAAACAGGAGTTCGACATTGTCAAGTAAGAATCAACTCGAAGATTTCACCTCAGCAGGACGGCATACCATGTCAAACTCACCTTGCAAGACTCGTCAATGGAACCACACTCCCTTGTTCCTCAGTCTACTACAGCAAGAATCCCGTTGAAGCCGGAAGTCAACCATCGAAGGATCCTCAATATCCTCAAGAAACCACTTGATAAGTCAACCAAGACAAAAAGTGAAGACCTAACCACACTAACCTTTAGTGTATTAGAGCTTGTGACCGCCTCAGGAGACTAACTAATCTAGTTGACCCTACCCAAACTAACGGAATGATCCTCCCTAGAAGGTCAGAACCACCCCTAAAGTCAGATGATTAGAAAGCGTGAAGACAACGAGTCCACTCCGCCATCAATCAAAAGCAACGCAAGAAATGCCAATAAAGACCGCGTACCCGATGATGAATGCTTCAACCCTGACTAATTTCTAGAAAGAAGAGTCGTAAACCGCTAATTTACCTTGAACCAACCCCTTAAAGGCTGCGTTAGGAAACCGCTCCCACCAAGGTTTGCGAGAATAGGGCGTCACTCGAAGACTCCAATCAAGACCCAGAAAGAAGAAAACTTTCCGCTAATCGCCAGGCAGCAGTCCCAGACAGAAGATTCGCAAGACTCCTAAAGCAACTTAGTGAAGCTCCAAGGTGGAAAGACTGCCTCTTCCCCACTCAATATCCATAAGAATATCTACCTGAGGATACTTCAGAAAGACCGCCATATTTGACGCCTTCTCACCAAACAACAACACGTGAGACATCAGAAGCAAAAATAACTAAAGATTCTACGACTCCAAGAAGAAAGGAATGTGCTATCCCCGTGTTACCTAGTTTAACCTTAAGGGGGAAAGACTGCGTATTTCCCACAAAATAGAATAACCCTTTGATAGGAGCAACCTCAGGAGTCCCGACCCTAAAATCGTTAAAAAGGATACGCTACGACCCTAAGGAAGAGATGTGAATCCTTAGACAGAGGTACTCCTAGCTGTAGATTCTATCCTCCGATGAGTACTACGTGAAGTTCAGCATCGAGATAGTCTGCCCAGTCTAAGCCCTTGAGATATAGAGTCCAGAAGGAAAAGAAGGTCATCCCCCGCAATCAGGACTGGACTCTGCTCAACTCTCCGTGCATCTCGAAAGACTGAAGCTCAACTTCATCGATGTAGTAACCACTTTCAAAGACGGAGTTCGTAAGATAGTACGCGTAAGACACCTAGTATCAACCCGACTCAAAATCCCCTAACACTACTCTCCTGACTCTCGGGACGAGATTCTTTTAAGGGGGAAAGGCCTGTAACATCCCAATTTCTGCAACCCTGATTAGTTGTCCAGAATGCAAAAATCAGGGGGAACAAAAACTTTTTCTTGTTCATTGGTGCAGTGTTTGCTTGTTGTTTGTTTGTTTGTGCTTGTGCATGTGAGTGTATGCCATATGTTACTCCTTACCTCACCATGAGTTGACAAAAGCTATCTAACAAAACTATCCTGGCTCTTTACTTACTCTCAAATGTTCTGGCATTTCAAAACATGAGCCAAGATGCTTATGTAACCAAAACTATTTTAGTAGCTTCTACTGACAAAACTATGGAGAGATATATAATATAATCTCCTTATGCTTGCAAGACGGAACCTTCAATTACTCTTACCTCTAGGATTTTCAAAATCTTGTATAAAAATTTTGAACTCTACTCTTGGTAGGGATACCAGTGTAACATCCCAAAACTTCAATCCAAACTTATCAAGATCAAATCAACCAAAAATGGGGTTAGCAAAAACTTTTCCAAATTTAAAATGAAAGCATTCATATATGTGTGCAGTTAAAATAGGAGTTGTTTGAATTGCCATGATTGAGTGATCCAATGCCTATAAAATGTTTCTTAGGTGATTTAAAAATCATCTACATCTTTCCCAAACTTTTCCTAAAGAAAATCAAATCAAAAAGTATTAAAAAGGAGGAATGGTCATTTTGGCCATTTTAATCCACTACACTACTTTGAGTGTTCCTAGCACTCATTTCTTAACAGAAATAATTCTTGATCTTTGTACCCCTTTCTAGTACACCTAATGAGGTACCAAGGCCCACCTTTTGATCTGCTAAAAACATTTTTTAATTATTTTAAATAGCATTTGAAAATTGAATCTAATGCATATGCATAGATCACTCCTATTTCAAAACTCATCTATTTGAGCTCCACTTTCAAAACCCTTGCAACCAGAGACTACCTAGCAATAGTGGAGATCACTCAAAAAATTTGAAACCAAATTCAAAACTTTTTCTCTTGCGGCCATTCCATTAAACACTTGGCAGACAGATTTCAAACAAAACACATTTCACTATTTCAAACAGTATTCTGGCCAAACTTGTCTCCCATTTGGCCCCTCTTTACTCCCTTTGTCTCTCAATGATCTAGCAAAACCATTTAAACCCACTCCCCTACCCCCTAGCTGCAATGCCATGCCAACCCGAGCACCTAGTCGCCGGCCCAACTTGCAACCACCGCAGCAGACCGCCCCTCTCTCTCCCTCCATGTCTAGGAGGTAGCCCGCACCTCACCGCCCCTCTATATCAATTACCCGAGCCCAGCCTTGTAGTGGACCACCGAGGAAAGAGCGCGCCCAGTGCCACCGCACCATGCCGGTGCCGCCCTGAGAGCACGCTCTATCCCCGCTCGCACAGACCGCCCCTTGGCCGCAGCCCGTGCCCGCCGCTCCGCCATGACCTGGAGAACACCCCAGACACCCCCGCTGGCCGCCCAACGCCTCACAGCCACCGCTCGCCATGGACACCGCCGCCTCTGCCGCTCAGAGCGCCACCTCGCCCAGACCGCATGCCACCGCCCCTACAGCCGCATTCAATGCCTAGAGCACCGCCAGGGAACCGCACATCGATCGCCACCCGTAGCCTTGCCTCTACCCCGCCGTAGCCATGTCGCCCCCGTCGCCTGCCCATCCCGCTCGGTCTCACCGTCGGGCCTATAAAAGGAGCCCTTCCCAGCCTCTTCTCTCCACACCATTCCACTCCCCTCACCTCTCTGAACCTCACCCACCTCTCACTAGAGCAAGGCGAGCTCTGCCCCGCCGGAATTGGAGCTGGAGCAGCCGCGGCAGGAGGAGAAGGGCGCCGTGGATTGCGACCACCCCAAGGTCCGCCGCCACCGCGCCATGCCTCGCCATCGTCTTCCACTCGTTTGCCCGCCTCGCTGACCCTGCTGGAGCCTAGGTACATCCCCAGCAGACCCCCACCGAGACGCTAGGGTTCGAGCTCGCCTGCGACCTGTTCGTCGTCGACGACGACCCTCAGCCGTAGATCTGCCTTCTAATCCTAGGGCCCACAGAGCGCGTACCGTTTCGCGTGTTAAGTGACGCTGACAAGCGGGACCCCCTGTCAGCTGAGCCCCGCGCCGCGGAGCACCACTGGGCCGGCCCAAGTCTTTTCCCGCGCTAGCCCACCCATTCAAATCTGGATTTTTCTTTTTAGTTAAATCTAGTTTCTGTCCACTATTTCAAAATTCAATTCTGAGAGTTTTGACAAATCCAAATTGCATGAAACTAATTTTTCCTGAAAGATATTAAGATGATCTATCCAAGACCATTGGATTTAATTCAATTAGAGTTATAGATCTCTCCTAATAAAAATAAGAAGACAAAAGCATTTGCAACTTGCAACATTTTTATAAAATCAACCAAGTTAGCTTTTGAGTTGATTCCAACTCTCAAAAATCACATTTCATCATATCTATCTAAATATGTAATAATATTAAGGTTTACATGTACTGACTTTGGACTAGTACCAAAATAATGCTATCTAGGCATTTCTAGTCACTTTAAATCATTCAATAATGAACTTAAACCAAAGTAATGTTGATCCAACCTTTAAATCTCATTCCCACATTATAGAATATGTGGTGAGGACACGTGTCCACATGATCCCATATTTTAGGTGGTGAATATTAAATCTTAGTTAATTTTTCAATGAGTAGAAATTACTTTTCTAAAATAAAAAGAATGAAACTATGGAATTAAACTTGTGATGCTTGTGATGATAATAGATCATCAAATGTGTGTCTTAGAATTCTACTTACCTTAGTTAAGTATTGTTTGGTGATTGTGCACTCCCTATGTATTTATAGACGATAGTACCGACCAAGCTTTCGAGGAGAAGGAGTTCTACCCAGAAGAAGAAGAAGAAAACTTCAACCACTGCACCAACCAAGGCAAGCTACTATTAGCAAGCTAGCACTATTTAAGTGCAAGCCACCATTAAAAATGCAAGTTAACACTTGCAAGTTTAGTGTTTAACAGGCTAGGATGACCTAGATGGTTTAGCTAAGATGCCTTAGGCATGCCTTGATCACACCCCTTTGACTATTAGTACCCCAAGTCTTAGTTACAAGTTTTATCCCTCTTAGGTTATACAAAGTTCTTTATTTGTTTTGAAGGTAGCATAAAAATTATAAAAGTTGACCTATTTTAGAACCCTTTAGATGTCATTCTATGGCATGATATTGAACCCATCTTTTCCACCTTAGTGAACACTCTTAACTTAGTAGTTTAGAGTAGATCAAATACTTGAGTCACTTTAGATGGGAACACTTGGTGAAAATGAATTATGAAAACCTTGGAATGACGAGTCATTCTATTGAGATGTTTTGACATGTGTTGTGAAACACAAATGGTTGATGATGATGAAAATGTTGAAGCATGAGCCTTAACCCTTTTTATAAAACTGATGGTTGGATTCGGTTGCGATACCATTCCAAATTTACCGTACAACCACATTACCTGAATTGGGTAAGTCTTAGCAGGGAATTTATATGCATTAGTATTAGTTCCCTCACGGGAGAGGTCTGAGCTGAGGCTACCTCTCATGATGTCCACCTATGCAGTGCCCAAGATGACTGATGGTCATGGTTGGGAGGCCATGCTCATAGGAGAGGTGCTTATACTAGGGTGTGTAAAGGGAAGGTTATGTTTGATTATCTGCATACTCAGTATGATGATTCCAGGTTATCCCTGTAAGATGTATCGAATCTTGTGGTGAATGTGTACCACCTCTATAGAGTGTCAAACTATTCGAATAGCCGCATCCACGGTTATGGACAGTTGGAATGGCTATACTGTTTCGTTATCAGATGTTTTCTAAATACTTTTAAATGAATGATGAATCTTGACTTGACCACAACAGGGTTGTGTTTATGACCATAGTTTCCCCAACTTAAGTGATTCTAGAGTTTTACCTTACCTTTCTTTGCTTCAGAACTCAACTTAGGTTTCAAACTTAACTTTATAGTTAAGCATATATTTAGCACTTTAACTTAGATTTATAATACTTGTTAGTGGTAGTTCGCGAGTACTTAAAGAGTAGTCATGGATTTTGTCCCTGGCTATTATCATGGCCAAACTATGAAGGAGACTATCAAGATAATGGCCAACAGGACGGCTATGATAACTAGGACCATCTACCTTCGTTAGCATTGCCTATGCCCCTGAAGATGGACCCCACCGCTACGCTATCTTTTATTTCCGCTGCTTGTTGTATTAAGACTGGATCATGAGATCCTTATTTGTGTAAGACATTATTTATGGTTTGTAATGGATGATGTACTGTGATATCCACTCCGTTATGTCTCGCAAAAATGGTAATCCTGGGATTGCGAGGTATGGCATAACGGGCATCTCGGATTAAAAATCCGGGTGTTGACAAGTTGGTATCATAGCCATCCTGACCATAGGAGACCCTAGTTAGAATTGACGTCAATCAAAAACTTAGTTTCAAAACCAAAGTGAGTATTTATGAAAAACAATCTCCTCTCTTAACCTTTTGGATTCTTTCTCAAAAATTCATGTTCCTCAAAATTCTTCCACTACTACTTAAAATTTGACACACCTAATCACTTCACTAACTTCCTCATCCTAAATTCTTGTAAATGGAGACTCAGTTCAGCAAGTTTTACCAGTTGGGAAACGGAGGTCAGCTGATCTTTGAGAGGGATCTGGATTCACTGTCAGAGTTACTGGGACGCCCGCAGCCAGAGTTTCTTGGAGCTCAACTTCCAGGACCCCCAGGAGGAGACTTAAAGTGTCTAGTCACCACTGAACTTAGAGGAAGCATTGAAGCACCAACTTCTAGAAGAATTCAGTTCTTCGTGAGAGAGAACAACTGGCTAGATGGATTAGCCAGGGCAATGCATGAAGCTCTCGCACGTCTATGTGCCCTCAGTGTCAACAAGACCCAAGGAACCCGTTATGCCCACTATGCAAGACGTGATTTCATGGGAATGCCAATGGAGATGCCGTGCTACCCCGAGTTGAGGCGTCAAGTGGAGAACCTTGACTTCTTGCTTCACGACAGACACCAGGAACTAGACAATGCTAGAGAGTTAGCCAATCACAACCGTGCCATTGCCGACCAGAAGGCCCAGACTTTCGCACTGTTTGTCCAAGACCGTCAGTATCTTCACCGCCAGCATGCCAAGAAGGATCGCACCATCGCCCGTCTTTGAAACAAGGTGTCCGACCTCGAGAAGACCGTCAAGGAGCAGGAAGCTCAGCTTGCCGCCAAGGAAGAAGAAGATGAGGGTGAAGACATCCAGGGAGACATGGATTCTTACCTCAGCAATGATGATGATTTTCTGGCGGAGGATGCCGTGGACTTCTACACTGATGATGAGGACTCCGACTTCATCGACGATGAGTAGATGCACTAGAACACTGTCGTAGCATGAGATGTATCGATCTCACTATATCTTAGCTTGCAGAATGGTTCTTCAAACCATCTGTTCCCCTTTGATTGTTGTGGTGTGTGTTGTATCGTGTACTTGCTTACTTGAATGAAAATGAAGTTAGTTGAAAAACCTGAGTCTAACTCAAAGTTTTAGTTTTGAAAACCCCAAAATCATGAACCTTAGAAATTTCCCTCTTACCCCTATATCTCAATCTTCAGATGACTCGTGGAAACCAAGGAGGGAGAAGCTCGTCGCAAGACCCAATGCTGCAGATCTTGCAGAATCTCATCACAGACCGTGAAGCAAGCCAGGCAGAACGCTGATACATTGCAAATGTATCTATAATTTTTGATGCTCCATGCGTGGTTTTATCCACTTTCTTGTGTTTTGTCCACACTTTGGAGTACTTTTCATATGATTTCTTGGACTAACCTATTAACAAGAGCCACAGTGCCAGCTGCCTGTTTTCTGCTGTTTTTGGTGCCAGGAAAGTCAGAAAATGAATATTCTCGGAATCGGACAAGACAAAAGCCAAAGTGCCTATTTTTCCAGAAGACTCACAGAGCCAGAATACGAGACGGAGGAGGGCCAGGGGCTGGGCACACCACCCCTAGGCGCGGGCTAGGCCTGGCCGCGCCAGGGCATGGTGTGGTGGCCCCAGGCACCCCCTCGACCTCTGTCTTCTCCTATAAGAAGCCTTCTGACCTAAAAACTCCGGGGGGTTCGACGTTTTTCTAGAAGGAGTTCCGCTCCGCCGCCACCACCAGATTCCACGAAACAGCACCAGAAACTTCGTTCTGGCACCCTGCCGGGATGGGGAATTGGAGGAGATCATCGCCATCATCATCACCATCGCTTCTCCATCGACCATCCATGTTTCCCCCATCTATGAATGAGTAATCCCAAACTGTAGGCTATGGGGACGGTAGGGATTGGATGAGATTGTTCATGTAATGGCATCAGATTTGTTAGGGCATAGTGCCTAGTATCTTTTATTAGTGCTTTATGACTTTGTTGCGACTTGTTGTGCTTAATGCTTGTCACTAGGGCCCGAGTGCCATGATTTCAGATCTAAACTTATTATTGATTCATTATGATAGTATTGTTTCTAGTCTTATCTACAAGTTGTATACACACGTCGTTGTGCGGAACCTATGGTCTCGAAGTGACAGAAATTGGGGTAGCCGGAAGGGAAAGGCTTTGATGTGAGGATCACATGTGTTCACGGAGTGTTAATGCTTTGCTCCGGTGCTCTATTAAAAGGAGCGCCTTAATTGCCAGTAGTTCCCTAGAGGCCCCGCTACAAACGGACTGGCAGGACAAAAGATGTTGTGCAAGTTCTCATTGCGAGCACGTATGACTATATATGGAACACATGCCTAGGATTGTCTAGTACTTGGGTGCTTTATCTTATTTATCTGCAATTGCCCTATGTTCGGATTGCTATGTGAATTGTCTTACCCATGCAACGCCCGTCCATCCATCCCTATGCCTACAGCACTCGAATCCCACTGTTTACTGCTTTTGTTACTACTGTCTTTGCTTTGCTACTACTGTTACCTTACTATTCCTACTTCAAAACTGTTGCTACTGATAAACTGTTGTGAGCAAGATTGTTTCCAGGTGCACCTGAATTGACCACTCAGTTGTTAAGGCTGATAAGTATTCTTTGGCTCCCCTTGTGTCGAATCAATAAATTGGGTTTCACTTCCCTCGAAAATAATGCGATACACCCCCTATACTTGTGGGTCATCAAGACTATTTTCTGGCGCCGTTGCCGGGTAGCATAGCTTTATTTATCAAGTTCACTTGGATTCACTACTGTTCAAGCTAAGTTTATCATTCTCCTTGTTAGCTTGTTTCTTTATCAAAAATACAAAAAAAACATTAGTTCCTACTCTAGTTGTTGTTTTCGTTGGTATGTTATTGTCTTGCTTTATCATGCTTGATGTCAATGGTTGGTTTCTTTGAAACTGAATCTTATTGGCAAGGTGGGTTCACGGAACATCAAAAAGATTATTATAAGGAACACCGCTTGTCACAAAAAGGGAAACACTTATGGGAACAAATTGATAGATTGTATACCATTGCTAGAAACGTGTGCTCTACTTATAATGTTACTTATTGCTGTGATGAGTCTTGTTGCAGAAAGAGATATAAACACCTCCCTTTTCAATGTGAGTATAGTGATAATGATACCATATCTTCCTATGCTAAAGGAATTTATGACTTTTTATGATGCGGAACAAATTGAAGAATTTATTGCTTGGAAGGGTGCTTTTGAACTTGCTAGTTTCCTTGAAAATATTGATGATTCACCTTACAAATATGAGGTGTATGGTATGCTTAAATTTTTCTTTGATATTTACAAGGATGAAAATGACTATTTTCTTGAATATTTTAATAGATGCTTTCCACAAATAGAAGAGACTAATGCCTTGCAGGATCCTATGGAAGAAAAAATTGATGAACCTGAAATCTCATTAGATGAAAAAGAGGAGGAGAGTGATGAACAAAAGGAGGAAGAATGGATTAGCTACCCATGCCTACCTTCTAATGAGAGTAACTCTTTATCCCTTACATTATTTGATTGTCCCCCTTGCTTACTAAAGGAGAATGAATGTTATGTTCCTGAGGTTTATCTTGATAGTGTTTATAACAAAGCTCTAGTGCTTGTAGATCATGAAGAGCATGCTTTATGTGATAGTTATATTATTGAGTTTATTCATGAGGCTACTGAAAATTATTATGAGACAGGAAAATATGGTTGTAGAAGTTTTCATGGTGTAGAAACACCTCTCTATGTGCTGAAAGTTTTGAAGTTACTCTTGTTTTATCTTCCTATGCTTGCCACTTTGTTCTTTATGAATTTATTTGCATACATTATTCCTATGCATAGGAAGTGGGTTAGACTTAAATGTGTTTTGAATTTGCTTCTTGATGCTCTGTTTCACTTCAACTCATATTTCTTATGAGAGCATCCTCTCAAACTTTTATGCCTGAAGATGATAATATGTCTATTATTCTTGGGAGACCTTTTCTTAAATACTGCAGGAGCCGTTATTAATTGTAATTAAGGTAAGGTGACCTTAAATGAACACATTGTCTATTTCCCCAAGAATATTGAAAGGAATTATAGTTTGAATTCAATTGAATATGTTGAGGGCATTCAAGTTGGAGAAATATATTGTCCCATACGAAGAGAAAAAATTGAAACTATTTTGATTGGGACCATTGCTACCAAGGTTGAGGTAACATAATCATTAGTGGGATACAAAGTTTTGTCTCATATGGAATTGTTTTGTTAACAAGACCTGATCAACCTTGTTAACAAAAGTATTTCATTGAACAAAACAATGTTTTCACCATGATTATCTCCGCTTACTTCTATTCTATCCATTTTAGTTTTTGCTTCTTATGCCTAACTTAAAGCCGTTAAAGAAAAGTACTTGTTGGGAGATAACCCAAGAGGTTTAGATAAGTCTTGGAAGTTATTACCTCTGTAATAACCGATCCTTATCCTTTTTTTGCTTTTTGTGCCAAGAAAAACCTCTATTGAGAGTGAAGTAATGATTGGGAAAGTTGTTGTCCCGAAACAGATTTTTGTGCTTCACTGTAAAAATTCGTGAGAGATCTCTGTATGTCGGATTGAGCTGTAATGTTTTGTGCTTCTGACCCAGGTTGTTATCTAACTTTCGTTAGTTCAACACTTTTTTATTTTAGCAACAGAAGGTCTTCGAAAAAATTCGTCTTTACCTGCTGCTCTGTTTTGACAGATTTCTGCCATTTTCTGCATTTGCTTCTTGTTGGTTCCTTTTTGAGTTCTTTTGGGGAATTGAGATTTTTAAGGGAAGTGCTACAGTCGCTAGTGTTATAATGTAAGTTTATTGGTGTTAGAACTGAACATTAAGACTTATTTTTATTAAGTGCACTAATGTTGCTAATAAAGATTGTGTGAAGTTTTGTATGAAAGAAAAATTTCAGGTATATGAAAGGAATGAGTAATGAGATGAAGGATGGACTAAAGCTCAAGCTTGGGGATGCCACGCGTGTCACCCCAAGAAATATCCAAGAATTACAAGCGTCAAAGCTTGGGGATGCCCAAGGCATCTCCTTCTTCATCAATAAAAATCTCAGGTTTCTTTCAAACACTTCATTTTTATTGTTTCATGCACAGTTGTGTTTTTCTTGGAGCGTCTTCTTTTTCGTTTTTTTTTTGGCTTTTAGTTTGCGTGGTTTTCTTAGTTTGCTGAATAAATTGGTTGGACCTCCCCTTTCATACATTGGTGTTCAAATGGTTTGGTTTGGTTTGGAAAAGAGTAGGAAGGATCATGCTTAAGTGGTAAAGAGAGCTTGTTTTTGACTGTGGCCTATGCTCTATCATGCCATGCTTGATATTGTTTTGGCTTTATGTTTAGTATTCTTTGCTGTATCATGACTTGTTATAAACAATTGAGATTTCTTAATGTGCCTTGGATGAATCATGCGTTGTTTTAGCATATTAAAGCATACTATAGTGGTATTCTCCTTTGATGCTTTATTTGGGTTGACTTGGCGCATGCTCACACCACGTTATGACTATATCAAGTCACCATAGCCTGTATGATCCTTTAGTTTTCAACTTGTAGTATCACATTATGTTTTGATCAATGATGTTTTGTCGCTCTGCATGATTATGGCCATTTTTGCTCTCTTAGTTTGTCGCTCCTAGTCTTTTGCTAGCCTCCACAACAAAGTATGAGTTATACTCATGCATCCAACTCCCTAAACCAAGTTATTTCCAAAGAGTCCACCATACCTACCTACTAGCTTATGCTATTCCTAGTATATTCATGCTTTTGTTTACCTGCCACTTGTTATGAAAAAACTAGTGATTAAAGCTCTCACGAACTTGATGGCACACTTTACTTTACTGCCTCTAATAAACTTGAACCATTGGCTCCTTCTTTGTTGTGTATATGCTTGCGCTTTATAAGTTCAAATTAGCAGAACCATGTTTCATGGGGAATGCTTTCAATATTGCACTTGTACTTTGTACCCCGTTGATATTATGTTCTTTTGCTTATGGATCCTGGCGGTGTGAAATAAAAGTGGAACTTGTAAGATCATGGCGTCTGTATATGTGTTAGAGAAACGCCTGGGCCGCTAGCCTAAGCCATGCCTAATCATGGTGGAAACTTGTAGCATCGCCATAATGAGCACTCTATGAAGCATCCTCAATAAAAACCTATGCAAATAGCAAATAAAAAGATCGCTGAGATGCTCATTGTCTGCTTGCCTTGTTATTTTGATTATGGGAAAGGTCCCGTATCATGTGCAAGGGGTACCCCGTTGGTGGTTCTTAATGATACACATATACTTACAATGACAAGAGCTTACTCGTGACTGAAGTTGAGTAGCATGAGGATCGGTCTTCGTAAGTAACGGGCATGAGCTTTCGGTTTATAACTTGTCAAGCATATCCTCTTAGTTGTGTCACTTTAACCTTAATCACCTTGAAGATGCTTATGATAGGGGCAATGAGAGCTCAAAGCTATAAGTACCATAATTTTTGGAAGCTCTTTATGATACTTGAATCCCTACTTCCTTTTAAAAAAGGCCTTTCTTCCACCATTATATTGAGTCTCCACCTTCTATCTTTATGCACTACTTCGAGAGCATAGTGGCCATTCTTAGTTCTATGTGCATTGTCCCAAGACTTGTTGATTGATGCATACCTTGATACTGCTTGTTTTAAACTATTGTATCTAGTCACTCTTATGAACTTTGAAGTTGTCCTATGCATTTATATTTGCTACTCTGTGAGGGACAAGCTGAATGCCACTTTGCTATGTTTTCTTTATGTGAAACAATCAAACGTCTTGCAAAGCATTGTTATTCATGAATCTTTTGTTTGTGTCTTTTCATGTTGCATCATAGTTCCTTTGTCTTATTCCTAGAACTTTGTCTTTCATGTTATGATTGAAGTACTTTGATCCCAGCTTTGAATGCTTACAAATACTTTGGTCAAGTCTTTGATGGTGCATGTCACCTCAAAAATTATTCTTGCTTTTTATCGCTTACCTACTCGAGGACGAGCAGGAGTTAAGCTTGGGGATGTTGATACATTGCGAATGTATCTATAATTTTTGATGCTCCATGCTTGGTTTTATCCACTTTCTTGTGTTTTGTCCACACTTTGGAGTACTTTTCATGTGATTTCTTGGACTAACCTATTAACAAGAGTCATAGTGCCAGCTGCCTGTTTTCTGCTGTTTTTGGTTCCAGGAAAGTCATAAAAATAATATTCTCGGAATTGGACGGGACAAAAGCCAAAGTGCTTATTTTTCCAGAAGACTCACGGAGCTAGAATACGAGACGGAGGAGGGCTAGGGGCTGGCCACACCACCCCTAGGCGTAGGCTGGGCCTGGCCGCGCCAGGGCATGGTGTGGTGGCCCCAGGCACCCCCTCGACCTCTCTCTTCGCCTATAAGAAGCCTTCTGACCTAAAAACTCTGGGGGGTTCGACGTTCTTCCAGAAGGAGTTCCGCTCTGCCGCCACCACCAGATTCCATGAAACAGCACTAGAAACTCCGTTCTAGCACCCTGCTGGGACGAGGAATTGGAGGAGATCATCGCCATCATCATCACCATCGCTTATCCATCGACCATCCATGTTTCCCCCGTCTATGAGTGAGTAATCCCCCGCTGTAGGCTATGGGGATGGTAGGGATTGGATGAGATCGTTCATGTAATGGCATCAGATTTGTTAGGGCATAGTGCCTAGTATCTTTTATTACTGCTTTATGACTTTGTTGCGACTTGTTGTGCTTAATGCTTTTCACTAGGGCCCGAGTGCCATGATTTTAGATCTGAACATATTATTGATTAATTATGATAGTATTATTTCTGGTCTTATCTACAAGTTGTATACACACGTCGTTGTCTAGAACCTATGGTCCTAAAGTGACAGAAATCGGGGTAGCCGGAAGGGAAAGGCTTTGATGTGAGGATCACATGTGTTCACGGAGTGTTAATGCTTTGCTCCGGTGCTCTATTAAAAGGAGCACCTTAATTGCTAGTAGTTCCCTAGAGGCCCCGCTGCAAACGGGCTGGCAGGACAAAAGATGTTGTGCAAGTTCTCATTGCGAGCACGTATGACTATATATGGAACACATGCCTAGGGTTGTCTAGTACTTGGGTGCTTTATCTTATTTATCTGCAATTGCCATATGTTCTGATTGCTATGTGAATTGTCTTGCCCATGCAACGCCCGTCCATCCATCCCTATGCCTACCGCACTCGAATCCCACTATTTACTGCTTTTGTTACTACTGTCTTTGCTTTGATACTACTGTTACTTTACTATTCCTACTACAAAACTGTTGCTACTAATAAACTGTTGTGAGCAAGATTGTTTCTAGGTGCAGCTGAATTGACAACTCAGTTGTTAAGGCTGATATGTATTCTTTGGCTCCCCTTGTGTCGAATCAATAAATTGGGTTTCACTTCCCTCGAAAATACTGCGATACACCCCCTATACTTGTGGGTCATCAAACGCCAAGCCAACTTAGCAACACTTCAACAGATCGCCCAGATGGCTCTCAACAACCAAGGGCATCGAAATCAGGATCACCAGGGAACCAAACTCAAAAACTTCCAGAACACTAATCCCCCAATCTTCAATCAATCTGAGAACCCATTAGATGCTGATGACTGGTTACAGATCATGGAGAACAGCTTAGAAGTTTCCCGAGTTGATGAAAATGAGAAAGTTCTCTTCGCCTCCCACTATCTGGCAGGAGAGGCAAGAGCTTGGTGGAATAGTATCCGCAATATGAACCATGGTCAAGTGATGACATGGGAAGCATTCAAGGTCAAGTTCAGCCGCACCCATGTGCCGCAAGGTCTAGTCAACAGAATGAGAGATGAGTTCCGCGAATTGAAGCAAGGAAGAATGACTGTGGTGGAGTATCGTGACAGATTCCTATCACTTGCCAGATATGCACCCGATGAGATCAACACGGAGGCCAAGAAGAAGGAGAGATTCTTGAACGGACTGCATGATGAGATGCAGACTGTAATCGTCAACATCCGTTTCCAGGATCTCGAAGAGCTAGTCGACTCTGCCATTCAGATGGAAGGGAAGATTAACCAGGCTAACGACAACCGCAAGCGTCGTATAATGTAGCAGTCTGGATCCAACAGTCACCAGAAGTACTGCCCCAACCCTTCACCAGGATATGCACCAAGAAACAACCGACCCCCAAATTCTCGCCCAAGCTACCCAAATCGTAGCGGAGGCAATGTGAAGTCCGGAGGAAACCATCACAACTCTGGTAATGCCAACAATTTCAACCGTGCACCTCCCAAGAACAACAACAACAACAGCAACACTGCACCCAGAACTGGCAGCAATGTTGTACCTGTCGCAGTCAAGGACAAGTCCCAAATCACTTGTTTCGAGTGTGGAGTGAAGGGTCACTACTCCAATGAGTGTCCCACGAAGACTGCAGTCAATGCCAATGTGAATGCCCCAGCTCAGCAGCAGCGTCGTGTTCAAGAAGGAAGGAGATTTGCCCCAGGGAACCCTCACAACCGCAACGGTCGTCTCTTCCACATGAATGCAGAAGAAGCCCAGGAAGCGCCAGATGTAGTACTAGGTATGTTTTCTGTCAACTCAGTTTGAGCAAGAGTATTGTTTGATTCGGGAGCATCGCATTCATTTGTCACCGAAGAATTTGCATGCACTAGTAAGATTCGTCCAACCAACCTGAAGCATGTCATGATAGTTCAAATCCCCGGTTCAACAACCAAAGCTAGAAAAATTTGCAAAGTTGTACCTATCAGAATACATGGGATAGATTTTTATGCCAACCTAATTGTACTTAGAACCAAAGGATTGGAATTAGTACTAGGTATGGACTGGATGTCAAGGCATAAAGGATTGATAGACTGTGCTAAGAAAGCCATCACCATGACCAGTAATTCTGGAGTCAGAGTAGAGCATATCTCTGAAACCTTACCCCGTCAATTCAAGTGCAACCAGAGTGTAGCCTTGCCCACCAGAACCGGACCCGGATAGGGATATTGAGTTCATTATCGAACTAATCCCCAGAACCGGACCCATAGCCCAGAGACCCTATAGCATGAACCCCTCAGAGTTAGTGGAACTGAAGAAGAAGTTGGATGCTATGCTAGCCAAAGGTTTGATTCAACCAAGTGCATCGCCATGGAGATCACCAGTGTTATTCGTCGACAAGAAAGATGGAGGCAACCGTCTGTGCACAGATTATATAAAGTTGAATGATGTCACCATCAAGACCAAGTACCCCTTGCCAAAGATAGAAGATCTATTTGATCAGTTGACCGGAGCTCAGGTATTCTCAAAGATTGATCTTAGGACTGGTTATCACCAACTTAAGATCCGTGCAACGAATATTCCGAAGACCGCTTTACTACTCGCTATGTTTTATACAAGTATATGGTTATGTCTTTTGGATTAACCAATGCCCCTGCTTATTTCATGAATCTCATGAATAAGATCTTTATCTGAGTGGATGTATTGATTCTTGTGGGGAAAGTGCGCAAACTCTGCAGAGTATAATATATTCAAATAGCCGCGTCCACGGTTAAGGATGGTTGGAAAGGTGATGGCTAGGAGTACCCAAAATGGTGTTGTTTGGAAAAATGGATGAAAGTATGGAGATTCCGAGGGAACCTGAGGTTAAAGTTTTGTTTTGTCCCTCAGTGGTCAAAGAGGTTTAAAAAGGGTCTTTCTCCAAAACTGTTTTCAAAAAGGTCTTCATCAAGGATATGGGGATATCCTGATTTATAAAACGGAAGTATGTTTCAAAACTCTTTTTCAACAAAGTTATGGAGATCATAACTACAAGGGATAGTCTAGGATTTTCAAAAACAACCCTAGATAGAGCTATCTCGCCACACACAGAATTGCATTTCCTTATTTCACTTATCTTGGTGGTTTGCGAGTACATTCAAAGTACTCACTGGCATTGTCCCTAGGTATTAACTTGGTCAGATATCAAGAAGAAGATGATATTGGCGACTATGCGAGCTAGGACGTTGTCCCAGCCAGTTTCCTGTAGGTTAAGGCATGGATCAGGATCTACACTTGATGAAGTTCCGCTGATGATTATTGATGTAGCCATAACGGCATTTATGTAAGACTTGTAATTTGGTATGTCTCGGATGTTGTAATGATACTTGTCGGTTATGTTCCATGGATCACTGATCATGGGAACGTGGTGTATGCATAACAGGGACTTCTCGGATGATTAATCCGGGGGCCTCACAGACTTGGTATCAGAGCCATCCTGACTTTAGGAGAACCTTAGTTAGCATGGTCGTTAGACAGGAACCTTATTTTGAAAACCCCGGCTTTCGAAGAACTAGTTTCCCAATGAGTTTCAAAAAGTTCTACTTCTTCTCTTACTCTAAGTAAATGCTTACGAAAATGGTTTCCTCTAACTCTCGTCCAAACTTCAAACCTACGGATTTTAAATAACTAGGATCTAGAACCCGGTGAAGACAATGAGAACAAGATGAAGACAAGCAACTACCAGCAAACACAAGGAGACTACAATATCGCTCTACCAGTGGAATCCTCATAATCGGAAGACATCAGGTGTTGCACTATCAAGAAGCGTCCAAGATACGACAAAGGGTTTATCGGCAAGATAGTGAATCCGACCCGAAGAAAGATATAGCTAGGGTCAATAGTCCTAAGAATAGGATTCCCCTACATCACGAGTAGTTAACTCCTTGGTCCCTAGCGCTGACCGTGTTTGCTTGCCTAAGTGCATCCTCTGTCGCTTGATATGTGTTCTTTGCCGAGGACATTGCGACCCCCTTGCTCTGTTCGCCTTGTTTGTATGTTCTGGTTTGCTTTGACCTCTTTAAAAATGAGACTCGAGGAACGATAACCCACCTAGTAACTCAGGAAACCCCTATGTTAGTTGTCGGTAATGGGATCCAGATTAACCTCTTGAGTATATGAGAGGAAAAGCATTGCAAGAAACAGGAGTTCGACATTGTCAAGTAAGAATCAACTCGAAGATTTCACCTCAGCAGGACGGCATACCATGTCAAACTCACCTTGCAAGACTCGTCAATGGAACCACACTCCCTTGTTCCTCAGTCTACTACAGCAAGAATCCCGTTGAAGCCGGAAGTCAACCATCGAAGGATCCTCAATATCCTCAAGAAACCACTTGATAAGTCAACCAAGACAAAAAGTGAAGACCTAACCACACTAACCTTTAGTGTATTAGAGCTTGTGACCGCCTCAGGAGACTAACTAATCTAGTTGACCCTACCCAAACTAACGGAATGATCCTCCCTAGAAGGTTAGAACCACCCCTAAAGTCAGATGATTAGAAAGCGTGAAGACAACGAGTCCACTCCGCCATCAATCAAAAGCAACGCAAGAAATGCCAATAAAGACCGCGTACCCGACGATGAATGCTTCAACCCTGACTAATTTCTAGAAAGAAGAGTCGTAAACCGCTAATTTACCTTGAACCAACCCCTTAAAGGCTGCGTTAGGAAACCGCTCCCACCAAGGTTTGCGAGAATAGGGCGTCACTCGAAGACTCCAATCAAGACCCAGAAAGAAGAAAACTTTCCGCTAATCGCCAGGCAGCAGTCCCAGACAGAAGATTCGCAAGACTCCTAAAGCAACTTAGTGAAGCTCCAAGGTGGAAAGACTGCCTCTTCCCCACTCAATATCCATAAGAATATCTACCTGAGGATACTTCAGAAAGACCGCCATATTTGACGCCTTCTCACCAAACAACAACACGTGAGACATCAGAAGCAAAAATAACTAAAGATTCTACGACTCCAAGAAGAAAGGAATGTGCTATCCCCGTGTTACCTAGTTTAACCTTAAGGGGGAAAGACTGCGTATTTCCCACAAAATAGAATAACCCTTTGATAGGAGCAACCTCAGGAGTCCCGACCCTAAAATCGTTAAAAAGGATACGCTACGACCCTAAGGAAGAGATGTGAATCCTTAGACAGAGGTACTCCTAGCTGTAGATTCTATCCTCCGATGAGTACTACGTGAAGTTCAGCATCGAGATAGTCTGCCCAGTCTAAGCCCTCGAGATATAGAGTCCAGAAGGAAAAGAAGGTCATCCCCCGCAATCAGGACTGGACTCTGCTCAACTCTCCGTGCATCTCGAAAGACTGAAGCTCAACTTCATCGATGTAGTCACCACTTTCAAAGACGGAGTTCGTAAGATAGTACGCGTAAGACACCTAGTATCAACCCGACTCAAAATCCCCTAACACTACTCTCCTGACTCTCGGGACGAGATTCTTTTAAGGGGGAAAGGCCTATAACATCCCAATTTCTGCAACCCTGATTAGTTGTCCAGAATGCAAAAATCAGGGGGAACAAAAACTTTTTCTTGTTCATTGGTGCAGTGTTTGCTTGTTGTTTGTTTGTTTGTGCTTGTGCATGTGAGTGTATGCCATATGTTACTCCTTACCTCACCATGAGTTGACAAAAGCTATCTAACAAAACTATCCTGGCTCTTTACTTACTCTCAAATGTTCTGGCATTTCAAAACATGAGCCAAGATGCTTATGTAACCAAAACTATTTTAGTAGCTTCTACTGACAAAACTATGGAGAGATATATAATATAATCTCCTTATGCTTGCAAGACGGAACCTTCAATTACTCTTACCTCTAGGATTTTCAAAATCTTGTATAAAAATTTTGAACTCTACTCTTGGTAGGGATACCAGTGTAACATCCCAAAACTTCAATCCAAACTTATCAAGATCAAATCAACCAAAAATGGGGTTAGCAAAAACTTTTCCAAATTTAAAATGAAAGCATTCATATATGTGTGCAGTTAAAATAGGAGTTGTTTGAATTGCCATGATTGAGTGATCCAATGCCTATAAAATGTTTCTTAGGTGATTTAAAAATCATCTACATCTTTCCCAAACTTTTCCTAAAGAAAATCAAATCAAAAAGTATTAAAAAGGAGGAATGGTCATTTTGGCCATTTTAATCCACTACACTACTTTGAGTGTTCCTAGCACTCATTTCTTAACAGAAATAATTCTTGATCTTTGTACCCCTTTCTAGTACACCTAATGAGGTACCAAGGCCCACCTTTTGATCTGCTAAAAACATTTTTTACTTATTTTAAATAGCATTTGAAAATTGAATCTAATGCATATGCATAGATCACTCCTATTTCAAAACTCATCTATTTGAGCTCCACTTTCAAAACCCTTGCAACCAGAGACTACCTAGCAATAGTGGAGATCACTCAAAAAATTTGAAACCAAATTCAAAACTTTATCTCTTGCGGCCATTCCATTAAACACTTGGCAGACAGATTTCAAACAAAACACATTTCACTATTTCAAACAGTATTCTGGCCAAACTTGTCTCCCATTTGGCCCCTCTTTACTCCCTTTGTCTCTCAATGATCTAGCAAAACCATTTAAACCCACTCCCCTACCCCCTAGCTGCAATGCCATGCCAACCCGAGCACCTAGTCGCCGGCCCAACTTGCAACCACCGCAGCAGACCGCCCCTCTCTCTCCCTCCATGTCTAGGAGGTAGCCCGCACCTCACCGCCCCTCTATATCAATTACCCGAGCCCAGCCTTGTAGTGGACCATCGAGGAAAGAGCGCGCCCAGTGCCACCGCACCATGCCGGTGCCGCCCTGAGAGCACGCTCTATCCCCGCTCGCACAGACCGCCCCTTGGCCGCAGCCCGTGCCCGCCGCTCCGCCATGACCTGGAGAACACCCCAGACACCCCCGCTGGCCGCCCAACGCCTCACAGCCACCGCTCGCCATGGACACCGCCGCCTCTGCCGCTCAGAGCGCCACCTCGCCCAGACCGCATGCCACCGCCCCTACAGCCGCATTCAATGCCTAGAGCACCGCCAGGGAACCGCACATCGATCGCCACCCGTAGCCTTGCCTCTACCCCGCCGTAGCCATGTCGCCCCCGTCGCCTGCCCATCCCGCTCGGTCTCACCGTCGGGCCTATAAAAGGAGCCCTTCCCAGCCTCTTCTCTCCACACCATTCCACTCCCCTCACCTCTCTGAACCTCACCCACCTCTCACTAGAGCAAGGCGAGCTCTGCCCCGCCGGAATTGGAGCCGGAGCAGCCGCGGCAGGAGGAGAAGGGCGCCGCGGATTGCGACCACCCCAAGGTCCGCCGTCACCGCGCCATGCCTCGCCATCGTCTTCCACTCGTTTGCCCGCCTCGCTGACCCTGCTGGAGCCTAGGTACATCCCCAGCAGACCCCCACCGAGACGCTAGGGTTCGAGCTCGCCTGCGACCTGTTCGTCGTCGACGACGACCCTCAGCCGTAGATCTGCCTTCTAATCCTACGGCCCACAGAGCGCGTACCGTTTCGCGTGTTAAGTGACGCTGACAAGCGGGACCCCCTGTCAGCTGAGCCCCGCGCCGCGGAGCACCACTGGGCCGGCCCAAGTCTTTTCCCGCGCTAGCCCACCCATTCAAATCTGGATTTTTCTTTTTAGTTAAATCTAGTTTCTGTCCACTATTTCAAAATTCAATTCTGAGAGTTTTGACAAATCCAAATTGCATGAAACTAATTTTTCCTGAAAGATATTAAGATGATCTATCCAGGACCATTGGATTTAATTCAATTAGAGTTATAGATCTCTCCTAATAAAAATAAGAAGACAAAAGCATTTGCAACTTGCAACATTTTTATAAAATCAACCAAGTTAGCTTTTGAGTTGATTCCAACTCTCAAAAATCACATTTCATCATATCTATCTAAATATGTAATAATATTAAGGTTTACATGTACTGACTTTGGACTAGTACCAAAATAATGCTATCTAGGCATTTCTAGTCACTTTAAATCATTCAATAATGAACTTAAACCAAAGTAATGTTGATCCAACCTTTAAATCTCATTCCCACATTATAGAATATGTGGTGAGGACACGTGTCCACATGATCCCATATTTTAGGTGGTGAATATTAAATCTTAGTTAATTTTTCAATGAGTAGAAATTACTTTTCTAAAATAAAAAGAATGAAACTATGGAATTAAACTTGTGATGCTTGTGATGATAATAGATCATCAAATGTGTGTCTTAGAATTCTACTTACCTTAGTTAAGTATTGTTTGGTGATTGTGCACTCCCTATGTATTTATAGACGATAGTACCGACCAAGCTTTCGAGGAGAAGGAGTTCTACCCAGAAGAAGAAGAAGAAAACTTCAACCACTGCACCAACCAAGGCAAGCTACTATTAGCAAGCTAGCACTATTTAAGTGCAAGCCACCATTAAAAATGCAAGTTAACACTTGCAAGTTTAGTGTTTAACAGGCTAGGATGACCTAGATGGTTTAGCTAAGATGCCTTAGGCATGCCTTGATCACACCCCTTTGACTATTAGTACCCCAAGTCTTAGTTACAAGTTTTATCCCTCTTAGGTTATACAAAGTTCTTTATTTGTTTTGAAGGTAGCATAAAAATTATAAAAGTTGACCTATTTTAGAACCCTTTAGATGTCATTCTATGGCATGATATTGAACCCATCTTTTCCACCTTAGTGAACACTCTTAACTTAGTAGTTTAGAGTAGATCAAATACTTGAGTCACTTTAGATGGGAACACTTGGTGAAAATGAATTATGAAAACCTTGGAATGACGAGTCATTCTATTGAGATGTTTTGACATGTGTTGTGAAACACAAATGGTTGATGATGATGAAAATGTTGAGGCATGAGCCTTAACCCTTTTTATAAAACTGATGGTTGGATTCGGTTGCGATACCATTCCAAATTTACCGTACAACCACATTACCTGAATTGGGTAAGTCTTAGCAGGGAATTTATATGCATTAGTATTAGTTCCCTCACGGGAGAGGTCTGAGCTGAGGCTACCTCTCATGATGTCCACCTATGCAGTGCCCAAGATGACTGATGGTCATGGTTGGGAGGCCATGCTCATAGGAGAGGTGCTTATACTAGGGTGTGTAAAGGGAAGGTTATGTTTGATTATCTGCATACTCAGTATGATGATTCCAGGTTATCCCTGTAAGATGTATCGAATCTTGTGGTGAAAGTGTACCACCTCTATAGAGTGTCAAACTATTCGAATAGCCGCATCCACGGTTATGGACAGTTGGAATGGCTATACTGTTTCGTTATCAGATGTTTTATAAATACTTTTAAATGAATGATGAATCTTGACTTGACCACAACAGGGTTGTGTTTATGACAATAGTTTCCCCAACTTAAGTGATTCTAGAGTTTTACCTTACCTTTCTTTGCTTCAGAACTCAACTTAGGTTTCAAACTTAACTTTATAGTTAAGCATAGATTTAGCACTTTAACTTAGATTTATAATACTTGTTAGTGGTAGTTCGCGAGTACTTAAAGAGTAGTCATGGATTTTGTCCCTGGCTATTATCATGGCCAAACTATGAAGGAGACTATCAAGATAATGGCCAACAGGACGGCTATGATAACTAGGACCATCTACCTTCGTTAGCATTGCCTATGCCCCTGAAGATGGACCCCACCGCTACGCTATCTTTTATTTCCGCTGCTTGTTGTATTAAGACTGGATCATGAGATCCTTATTTGTGTAAGACATTATTTATGGTTTGTAATGGATGATGTACTGTGATATCCACTCCGTTATGTCTCGCAAAAATGGTAATCCTGGGATTGCGAGGTATGGCATAACGGGCATCTCGGATTAAAAATCCGGGTGTTGACAAGTTGGTATCATAGCCATCCTGACCATAGGAGACCATAGTTAGAATTGACGTCAAACAAAAACTTAGTTTCAAAACCAAAGTGAGTATTTATGAAAAACAATCTCCTCTCTTAACCTTTTGGATTCTTTCTCAAAAATTCATGTTCCTCAAAATTCTTCCACTACTACTTAAAATTTGACACACCTAATCACTTCACTAACTTCCTCATCCTAAATTCTTGTAAATGGAGACTCAGTTCAGCAAGTTTTACCAGTTGGGAAACGGAGGTCAGCTGATCTTTGAGAGGGATCTGGATTCACTGTCAGAGTTACTGGGACGCCCGCACCCGGAGTTTCTTGGAGCTCAACTTCCAGGACCCCCAGGAGGAGACTTAAAGTGGCTAGTCACCACTGAACTTAGAGGAAGCATTGAAGCACCAACTTCTAGAAGAATTCAGTTCTCCGTGAGAGAGAACAACTGGCTAGATGGATTAGCCAGGGCAATGCATGAAGCTCTCGCACGTCTATGTGCCCTCAGTGTCAACAAGACCCAAGGAACCCGTTATGCCCACTATGCAAGACGTGATTTCATGGGAATGCCAATGGAGATGCCGTGCTACCCCGAGTTGAGGCGTCAAGTGGAGAACCTTGACTTCTTGCTTCACGACAGACACCAGGAACTAGACAATGCTAGAGAGTTAGCCAATCACAACCGTGCCATTGCCGACCAGAAGGCCCAGACTTTCGCACTGTTTGTCCAAGACCGTCAGTATCTTCACCGCCAGCATGCCAAGAAGGATCGCACCATCGCCCGTCTTTGAAACAAGGTGTCCGACCTCGAGAAGACCGTCAAGGAGCAGGAAGCTCAGCTTGCCGCCAAGGAAGAAGAAGATGAGGGTGAAGACATCCAGGGAGACATGGATTCTTACCTCAGCAATGATGATGATTTTCTGGCGGAGGATGCCGTGGACTTCTACACTGATGATGAGGACTCCGACTTCATCGACGATGAGTAGATGCACTAGAACACTGTCGTAGCATGAGATGTATCGATCTCACTATATCTTAGCTTGCAGAATGGTTCTTCAAACCATCTGTTCCCCTTTGATTGTTGTGGTGTGTGTTGTATCGTGTACTTGCTTACTTGAATGAAAATGAAGTTAGTTGAAAAACCTGAGTCTAACTCAAAGTTTTAGTTTTGAAAACCCCAAAATCATGAACCTTAGAAATTTCCCTCTTACCCCTATATCTCAATCTTTAGATGACTCGTGGAAACCAAGGAGGGAGAAGCTCGTCGCAAGACCCAATGCTGCAGATCTTGCAGAATCTCATCACAGACCGTGAAGCAAGCCAGGCAGAACGCTGATACATTGCAAATGTATCTATAATTTTTGATGCTCCATGCGTGGTTTTATCCACTTTCTTGTGTTTTGTCCACACTTTGGAGTACTTTTCATATGATTTCTTGGACTAACCTATTAACAAGAGCCACAGTGCCAGCTGCCTGTTTTCTGCTGTTTTTGGTGCCAGGAAAGTCAGAAAATGAATATTCTCGGAATCGGACAAGACAAAAGCCAAAGTGCCTATTTTTCCAGAAGACTCACAGAGCCAGAATACGAGACGGAGGAGGGCCAGGGGCTGGGCACACCACCCCTAGGCGCGGGCTAGGCCTGGCCGCGCCAGGGCATGGTGTGGTGGCCCCAGGCACCCCCTCGACCTCTGTCTTCTCCTATAAGAAGCCTTCTGACCTAAAAACTCCGGGGGGTTCGACGTTTTTCTAGAAGGAGTTCCGCTCCGCCGCCACCACCAGATTCCACGAAACAGCACCAGAAACTTCGTTCTGGCACCCTGCCGGGATGGGGAATTGGAGGAGATCATCGCCATCATCATCACCATCGCTTCTCCATCGACCATCCATGTTTCCCCCATCTATGAATGAGTAATCCCAAACTGTAGGCTATGGGGACGGTAGGGATTGGATGAGATTGTTCATGTAATGGCATCAGATTTGTTAGGGCATAGTGCCTAGTATCTTTTATTAGTGCTTTATGACTTTGTTGCGACTTGTTGTGCTTAATGCTTGTCACTAGGGCCCGAGTGCTATGATTTCAGATCTAAACTTATTATTGATTCATTATGATAGTATTGTTTCTAGTCTTATCTACAAGTTGTATACACACGTCGTTGTGCGGAACCTATGGTCTCGAAGTGACAGAAATTGGGGTAGCCGGAAGGGAAAGGCTTTGATGTGAGGATCACATGTGTTCACGGAGTGTTAATGCTTTGCTCCGGTGCTCTATTAAAAGGAGCGCCTTAATTGCCAGTAGTTCCCTAGAGGCCCCGCTACAAACGGACTGGCAGGACAAAAGATGTTGTGCAAGTTCTCATTGCGAGCACGTATGACTATATATGGAACACATGCCTAGGATTGTCTAGTACTTGGGTGCTTTATCTTATTTATCTGCAATTGCCCTATGTTCGGATTGCTATGTGAATTGTCTTACCCATGCAACGCCCGTCCATCCATCCCTATGCCTACAGCACTCGAATCCCACTGTTTACGCTTTTGTTACTACTGTCTTTGCTTTGCTACTACTGTTACCTTACTATTCCTACTTCAAAACTGTTGCTACTGATAAACTGTTGTGAGCAAGATTGTTTCCAGGTGCACCTGAATTGACCACTCAGTTGTTAAGGCTGATAAGTATTCTTTGGCTCCCCTTGTGTCGAATCAATAAATTGGGTTTCACTTCCCTCGAAAATAATGCGATACACCCCCTATACTTGTGGGTCATCAAGACTATTTTCTGGCGCCGTTGCCGGGTAGCATAGCTTTATTTATCAAGTTCACTTGGATTCACTACTGTTCAAGCTAAGTTTATCATTCTCCTTGTTAGCTTGTTTCTTTATCAAAAATACAAAAAAAACATTAGTTCCTACTCTAGTTGTTGTTTTCGTTGGTATGTTATTGTCTTGCTTTATCATGCTTGATGTCAATGGTTGGTTTCTTTGAAACTGAATCTTATTGGCAAGGTGGGTTCACGGAACATCAAAAAGATTATTATAAGGAACACCGCTTGTCACAAAAAGGGAAACACTTATGGGAACAAATTGATAGATTGTATACCATTGCTAGAAACGTGTGCTCTACTTATAATGTTACTTATTGCTGTGATGAGTCTTGTTGCAGAAAGAGATATAAACACCTCCCTTTTCAATGTGAGTATAGTGATAATGATACCATATCTTCCTATGCTAAAGGAATTTATGACTTTTTATGATGCGGAACAAATTGAAGAATTTATTGCTTGGAAGGGTGCTTTTGAACTTGCTAGTTTCCTTGAAAATATTGATGATTCACCTTACAAATATGAGGTGTATGGTATGCTTAAATTTTTCTTTGATATTTACAAGGATGAAAATGACTATTTTCTTGAATATTTTAATAGATGCTTTCCACAAATAGAAGAGACTAATGCCTTGCAGGATCCTATGGAAGAAAAAATTGATGAACCTGAAATCTCATTAGATGAAAAAGAGGAGGAGAGTGATGAACAAAAGGAGGAAGAATGGATTAGCTACCCATGCCTACCTTCTAATGAGAGTAACTCTTTATCCCTTACATTATTTGATTGTCCCCCTTGCTTACTAAAGGAGAATGAATGTTATGTTCCTGAGGTTTATCTTGATAGTGTTTATAACAAAGCTCTAGTGCTTGTAGATCATGAAGAGCATGCTTTATGTGATAGTTATATTATTGAGTTTATTCATGAGGCTACTGAAAATTATTATGAGACAGGAAAATATGGTTGTAGAAGTTTTCATGGTGTAGAAACACCTCTCTATGTGCTGAAAGTTTTGAAGTTACTCTTGTTTTATCTTCCTATGCTTGCCACTTTGTTCTTTATGAATTTATTTGCATACATTATTCCTATGCATAGGAAGTGGGTTAGACTTAAATGTGTTTTGAATTTGCTTCTTGATGCTCTGTTTCACTTCAACTCATATTTCTTATGAGAGCATCCTCTCAAACTTTTATGCCTGAAGATGATAATATGTCTATTATTCTTGGGAGACCTTTTCTTAAATACTGCAGGAGCCGTTATTAATTGTAATTAAGGTAAGGTGACCTTAAATGAACACATTGTCTATTTCCCCAAGAATATTGAAAGGACTTATAGTTTGAATTCAATTGAATATGTTGAGGGCATTCAAGTTGGAGAAATATATTGTCCCATACGAAGAGAAAAAATTGAAACTATTTTGATTGGGACCATTGCTACCAAGGTTGAGGTAACATAATCATTAGTGGGATACAAAGTTTTGTCTCATATGGAATTGTTTTGTTAACAAGACCTGATCAACCTTGTTAACAAAAGTATTTCATTGAACAAAACAATGTTTTCACCATGATTATCTCCGCTTACTTCTATTCTATCCATTTTAGTTTTTGCTTCTTATGCCTAACTTAAAGCCGTTAAAGAAAAGTACTTGTTGGGAGATAACCCAAGAGGTTTAGATAAGTCTTGGAAGTTATTACCTCTGTAATAACCGATCCTTATCCTTTTTTTGCTTTTTGTGCCAAGAAAAACCTCTATTGAGAGTGAAGTAATGATTGGGAAAGTTGTTGTCCCGAAACAGATTTTTGTGCTTCACTGTAAAAATTCGTGAGAGATCTCTGTATGTCGGATTGAGCTGTAATGTTTTGTGCTTCTGACCCAGGTTGTTATCTAACTTTCGTTAGTTCAACACTTTTTTATTTTAGCAACAGAAGGTCTTCGAAAAAATTCGTCTTTACCTGCTGCTCTGTTTTGACAGATTTCTGCCATTTTCTGCATTTGCTTCTTGTTGGTTCCTTTTTGAGTTCTTTTGGGGAATTGAGATTTTTGAGGGAAGTGCTACAGTTGCTAGTGTTATAATGTAAGTTTATTGGTGTTAGAACTGAACATTAAGACTTATTTTTATTAAGTGCACTAATGTTGCTAATAAAGATTGTGTGAAGTTTTGTATGAAAGAAAAATTTCAGGTATATGAAAGGAATGAGTAATGAGATGAAGGATGGAATAAAGCTCAAGCTTGGGGATGCCACGCGTGTCACCCCAAGAAATATCCAAGAAGTACAAGCGTCAAAGCTTGGGGATGCCCAAGGCATCTCCTTCTTCATCAATAAAAATCTCAGGTTTCTTTCAAACACTTCATTTTTATTGTTTCATGCACAGTTGTGTTTTTCTTGGAGCGTCTTCTTTTTCGTTTTTTTTTTGGCTTTTAGTTTGCGTGGTTTTCTTAGTTTGCTGAATAAATTGGTTGGACCTCCCCTTTCATACATTGGTGTTCAAATGGTTTGGTTTAGTTTGGAAAAGAGTAGGAAGGATCATGCTTAAGTGGTAAAGAGAGCTTGTTTTTGACTGTGGCCTATGCTCTATCATGCCATGCTTGATATTGTTTTGGCTTTATGTTTAGTATTCTTTGCTGTATCATGACTTGTTATAAACAATTGAGATTTCTTAATGTGCCTTGGATGAATCATGCGTTGTTTTAGCATATTAAAGCATACTATAGTGGTATTCTCCTTTGATGCTTTATTTGGGTTGACTTGGCGCATGCTCACACCACGTTATGACTATATCAAGTCACCATAGCCTGTATGATCCTTTAGTTTTCAACTTGTAGTATCACATTATGTTTTGATCAATGATGTTTTGTCGCTCTGCATGATTATGGCCATTTTTGCTCTCTTAGTTTGTCGCTCCTAGTCTTTTGCTAGCCTCCACAACAAAGTATGAGTTATACTCATGCATCCAACTCCCTAAACCAAGTTATTTCCAAAGAGTCCACCATACCTACCTACTAGCTTATGCTATTCCTAGTATATTCATGCTTTTGTTTACCTGCCACTTGTTATGAAAAAACTAGTGATTAAAGCTCTCACGAACTTGATGGCACACTTTACTTTACTGCCTCTAATAAACTTGAACCATTGGCTCCTTCTTTGTTGTGTATATGCTTGCGCTTTATAAGTTCAAATTAGCAGAACCATGTTTCATGGGGAATGCTTTCAATATTGCACTTGTACTTTGTACCCCGTTGATATTATGTTCTTTTGCTTATGGATCCTGGCGGTGTGAAATAAAAGTGGAACTTGTAAGATCATGGCGTCTGTATATGTGTTAGAGAAACGCCTGGGCCGCTAGCCTAAGCCATGCCTAATCATGGTGGAAACTTGCAGCATCGCCATAATGAGCACTCTATGAAGCATCCTCAATAAAAACCTATGCAAATAGCAAATAAAAAGATCGCTGAGATGCTCATTGTCTGCTTGCCTTGTTATTTTGATTATGGGAAAGGTCCCGTATCATGTGCAAGGGGTACCTCGTTGGTGGTTCTTAATGATACACATATACTTACAATGACAAGAGCTTACTCGTGACTGAAGTTGAGTAGCATGAGGATCGGTCTTCGTAAGTAACGGGCATGAGCTTTCGGTTTATAACTTGTCAAGCATATCCTCTTAGTTGTGTCACTTTAACCTTAATCACCTTGAAGATGCTTATGATAGGGGCAATGAGAGATCAAAGCTATAAGTACCATAATTTTTGGAAGCTCTTTATGATACTTGAATCCCTACTTCCTTTTAAAAAAGGCCTTTCTTCCACCATTATATTGAGTCTCCACCTTCTATCTTTATGCACTACTTCGAGAGCATAGTGGCCATTCTTAGTTCTATGTGCATTGTCCCAAGACTTGTTGATTGATGCATACCTTGATACTGCTTGTTTTAAACTATTGTATCTAGTCACTCTTATGAACTTTGAAGTTGTCCTATGCATTTATATTTGCTACTCTGTGAGGGACAAGCTGAATGCCACTTTGCTATGTTTTCTTTATGTGAAATAATCAAACGTCTTGCAAAGCATTGTTATTCATGAATCTTTTGTTTGTGTCTTTTCATGTTGCATCATAGTTCCTTTGTCTTATTCCTAGAACTTTGTCTTTCATGTTATGATTGAAGTACTTTGATCCCAGCTTTGAATGCTTACAAATACTTTGGTCAAGTCTTTGATGGTGCATGTCACCTCAAAAAATTTTCTTGCTTTTTATCGCTTACCTACTCGAGGACGAGCAGGAGTTAAGCTTGGGGATGTTGATACATTGCGAATGTATCTATAATTTTTGATGCTCCATGCTTGGTTTTATCCACTTTCTTGTGTTTTGTCCACACTTTGGAGTACTTTTCATGTGATTTCTTGGACTAACCTATTAACAAGAGTCATAGTGCCAGCTGCCTGTTTTCTGCTGTTTTTGGTTCCAGGAAAGTCATAAAAAGAATATTCTCGGAATTGGACGGGACAAAAGCCAAAGTGCTTATTTTTCCAGAAGACTCACGGAGCTAGAATACGAGACGCAGGAGGGCTAGGGGCTGGCCACACCACCCCTAGGCGTAGGCTGGGCCTGGCCGCGCCAGGGCATGGTGTGGTGGCCCCAGGCACCCCCTCGACCTCTCTCTTCGCCTATAAGAAGCCTTCTGACCTAAAAACTCTGGGGGGTTCGACGTTCTTCCAGAAGGAGTTCCGCTCTGCCGCCACCACCAGATTCCATGAAACAGCACTAGAAACTCCGTTCTAGCACCCTGCTGGGACGAGGAATTGGAGGAGATCATCGCCATCATCATCACCATCGCTTATCCATCGACCATCCATGTTTCCCCCGTCTATGAGTGAGTAATCCCCCGCTGTAGGCTATGGGGATGGTAGGGATTGGATGAGATCGTTCATGTAATGGCATCAGATTTGTTAGGGCATAGTGCCTAGTATCTTTTATTACTGCTTTATGACTTTGTTGCGACTTGTTGTGCTTAATGCTTTTCACTAGGGCCCGAGTGCCATGATTTTAGATCTGAACATATTATTGATTAATTATGATAGTATTATTTCTGGTCTTATCTACAAGTTGTATACACACGTCGTTGTCTAGAACCTATGGTCCCAAAGTGACAGAAATCGGGGTAGCCGGAAGGGAAAGGCTTTGATGTGAGGATCACATGTGTTCACGGAGTGTTAATGCTTTGCTCCGGTGCTCTATTAAAAGGAGCACCTTAATTGCTAGTAGTTCCCTAGAGGCCCCGCTGCAAACGGGCTGGCAGGACAAAAGATGTTGTGCAAGTTCTCATTGCGAGCACGTATGACTATATATGGAACACATGCCTAGGGTTGTCTAGTACTTGGGTGCTTTATCTTATTTATCTGCAATTGCCATATGTTCTGATTGCTATGTGAATTGTCTTGCCCATGCAACGCCCGTCCATCCATCCCTATGCCTACCGCACTCGAATCCCACTATTTACTGCTTTTGTTACTACTGTCTTTGCTTTGATACTACTGTTAGTTTACTATTCCTACTACAAAACTGTTGCTACTAATAAACTGTTGTGAGCAAGATTGTTTCTAGGTGCAGCTGAATTGACAACTCAGTTGTTAAGGCTGATATGTATTCTTTGGCTCCCCTTGTGTCGAATCAATAAATTGGGTTTCACTTCCCTCGAAAATACTGCGATACACCCCCTATACTTGTGGGTCATCAAACGCCAAGCCAACTTAGCAACACTTCAACAGATCGCCCAGATGGCTCTCAACAACCAAGGGCATCGAAATCAGGATCACCAGGGAACCAAACTCAAAAACTTCCAGAACACTAATCCCCCAATCTTCAATCAATCTGAGAACCCATTAGATGCTGATGACTGGTTACAGATCATGGAGAACAGCTTAGAAGTTTCCCGAGTTGATGAAAATGAGAAAGTTCTCTTCGCCTCCCACTATCTGGCAGGAGAGGCAAGAGCTTGGTGGAATAGTATCCGCAATATGAACCATGGTCAAGTGATGACATGGGAAGCATTCAAGGTCAAGTTCAGCCGCACCCATGTGCCGCAAGGTCTAGTCAACAGAATGAGAGATGAGTTCCGCGAATTGAAGCAAGGAAGAATGACTGTGGTGGAGTATCGTGACAGATTCCTATCACTTGCCAGATATGCACCCGATGAGATCAACACGGAGGCCAAGAAGAAGGAGAGATTCTTGAACGGACTGCATGATGAGATGCAGACTGTAATCGTCAACATCCGTTTCCAGGATCTCGAAGAGCTAGTCGACTCTGCCATTCAGATGGAAGGGAAGATTAACCAGGCTAACGACACCCTCAAGCGTCGTATGATGTAGCAGTCTGGATCCAACAGTCCCCAGAAGTACTGCCCCAACCCTTCACCAGGATATGCACCAAGAAACAACCGACCCCCAAATTCTCGCCCAAGCTACCCAAATCGTAGCGGAGGCAATGTGAAGTCCGGAGGAAACCATCACAACTCTGGTAATGCCAACAATTTCAACCGTGCACCTCCCAAGAACAACAACAACAACAGCAACACTGCACCAGAACTGGCAGCAATGTTGTACCTGTCGCAGTCAAGGACAAGTCCCAGATCACTTGTTTCGAGTGTGGAGTGAAGGGTCACTACTCCAATGAGTGTCCCACGAAGACTGCAGTCAATGCCAATGTGAATGCCCCAGCTCAGCAGCAGCGTCGTGTTCAAGAAGGAAGGAGATTTGCCCCAGGGAACCCTCACAACCGCAACGGTCGTCTCTTCCACATGAATGCAGAAGAAGCCCAGGAAGCGCCAGATGTAGTACTAGGTATGTTTTCTGTCAACTCAGTTTGAGCAAGAGTATTGTTTGATTCGGGAGCATCGCATTCATTTGTCACCGAAGAATTTGCATGCACTAGTAAGATTCGTCCAACCAACCTGAAGCATGTCATGATAGTTCAAATCCCCGGTTCAACAACCAAAGCTAGAAAAATTTGCAAAGTTGTACCTATCAGAATACATGGGATAGATTTTTATGCCAACCTAATTGTACTTAGAACCAAAGGATTGGAATTAGTACTAGGTATGGACTGGATGTCAAGGCATAAAGGATTGATAGACTGTGCTAAGAAAGCCATCACCATGACCAGTAATTCTGGAGTCAGAGTAGAGCATATCTCTGAAACCTTACCCCGTCAATTCAAGTGCAACCAGAGTGTAGCCTTGCCCACCATAGACCAAGTCAGAGTAGTCTGTGAATACCCCGACGTATTCCCAGATGAATTGCCAGGTATTCCCCCGGATAGGGATATTGAGTTCATTATCGAACTAATCCCCAGAACCGGACCCATAGCCCAGAGACCCTATAGCATGAACCCCTCAGAGTTAGTGGAACTGAAGAAGAAGTTGGATGCTATGCTAGCCAAAGGTTTGATTCAACCAAGTGCATCGCCATGGAGATCACCAGTGTTATTCGTCGACAAGAAAGATGGAGGCAACCGTCTGTGCACAGATTATAGAAAGTTGAATGATGTCACCATCAAGACCAAGTACCCCTTGCCAAAGATAGAAGATCTATTTGATCAGTTGACCGGAGCTCAGGTATTCTCAAAGATTGATCTTAGGACTGGTTATCACCAACTTAAGATCCGTGCAACGAATATTCCGAAGACCGCTTTACTACTCGCTATGGTTTATACAAGTATATGGTTATGTCTTTTGGATTAACCAATGCCCCTGCTTATTTCATGAATCTCATGAATAAGATCTTTATGAATTTCCTAGATAAGTTTGTAGTTGTGTTTATCGATGACATCCTTATCTACTCCAAGTCATAAGAAGAGCACGAGCAACATCTGAGAGTTATCCTAGAAACCTTGAGAGAGCATCAGTTATATGCCAAGTTTAGAAAATGTGAGTTTTGGCTGAAAGAGGTAGGGTTCCTATGACATATTGTGTCTGCCGGAGGAGTCTCTATTGATCCTGCCAAGATCAAAGATGTCGAAGAATGGGAAGCCCCAACCACTCAAACCCAAGTCCGTGCATTTCTCGGATTAGCGGGATATTACCGCAAGTTAGTAGAAGGATTCTCGAGCATTGCCCGACCAATGACCCAATTGTTGAAGAAGGACAAGAAGTTTGAATGGATAGACAAATGTGAAGTCATTTTCCAGGAGCTGAAGAGGAGATTGATATCAGCCCCAATTTTGGTCATGCCAGACATCAGGAAGCCCTTTGATGTGTATTGCGACACATCCAAGATTGGTCTAGGATGTGTATTGATGCAAGAAGGCAAAGTCATCGCTTATCTGTCTCGACAACTGAAGCAGCATGAGCAGAACTATCCGACCCACGATCTTGAGCTAGCAGCTGTAGTTCTAGCACTGAAGACATGGCGTCATTATTTGATGGGAAATCGCTGTGAGATTTACTCAGATCATAAGAGCTTGAAGTACATATTCACTCAGAAGGAGCTGAATATGAGGCAAAGAAGATGGATAGATTTAATCAAGGATTATGACCTTGACATTCACTACCACCACGGCAAAGCCAATGTGGTAGCATATGCTCTTAGCAGATTGCCGTGTAGGCTTAACACCATGATCAAGGAGAAGCAACTGAGTTTGTATGAAGAATTAGAGCAGTTCAGGATGGAATTAGTTAGTAAAGGATTCCTAGCTAGCATTGAACTTCAACCCACTTTGATTAGCCAAATCAAGGAAGCCCAGAAGGGAAATGAAAGTATCGACAGAATCAAACATCGTATCGGTACATGAAAGGTACCTGGATTCACTGAAGATGAAGAAGGGGTATTGTGGTACAAAGGACGTATCTGTGTTCTAGTAGATTCGGAGCTGAAGGAGGTTATCATGAAGGAAGCTCATGATACTCTTTATTCTATCCACCCCGGAGGAACAAAGATGTATCAGGATTTGAAAGAGCAACTTTGGTGGCACAAGATGAAGAGAGAGATTGGAAGCTACATCGCCAAATGTGACATCTGTCAAAGAGTCAAAGCAGAGCACCAGAGACCTACAGGACAGTTGTAACCATTACAGATTCCGGAATGGAAGTGGGATTCCGTCAGAATGGACTTTATCACCGGTTTACCTACTTCTAGTAGGGGAAATGACTCAATCTGGGTCATAGTTGATAGACTGTCCAAGGTCGCCCACTTTATACCTGTCAAGAGAACTTACCAGGGTGCAAAGTTAGCAGAGCTATACATTGCTAGGATTGTTAGTCTGCATGGAACCCCAAAGACCATAGTATCAGATCGAGGAACCCAGTTACCTCAAGATTTTGGCAGAAAGTCCAAGAAGGATTAGGAACCAAGTTGAACTTCAGCACAACATATCACCCGCAAACAGATGGACAGACTGAGAGAGTCAACCAGATCCTAGAGGATATGCTTAGAGCTTGTGTATTGGAATATGGATCAAAATCGGAAGATTTCCTGCCTTTCGCAGAATTCTCATATAACAACAGTTGTCAAGCTAGTTTGCAGATGGCACCATTTGAATTCCTATACGAAATAAAGTGGCGTACCCCTTTGAATTGGTCACAAGTAGGAGAGAGTAAGATCTTGGGACCCGACATTCTCCGTGAAGCAGAAGAGAAAGTTCACAAAGTCCGTGAGCACCTCAAGACCGCCCAATCCTGACAGAAGAGCTATGCTGACAAGAGAAGGAGAGACCTGACTTTCAATGTCGGAGATTTTGTATATCTCAATGTTTCACCATTGAAGGGAACTCAACGCTTTAGTCTGAAAGGAAAGTTAGCCCCCAGATATATCGGGCCGTTCAAAATTCTGAACCGTCGAGGAGAAGTATCGTATCAGCTGGAACTGCCTGAAGAGATGCCAGCCATCCACAATGTGTTCCATATCTTATTACTTCGCAAATGACTGGAAGTGCCCGAGAAGACTGAAGTTTTCAAGAACATCGATCACAGAGCTGTGGAAATCAACAATGACCTGACCTATCGAGAAGTACCCATCGTATCTTAGAAGAATCCTACAGAACCACCAGGACCAGGAGTATCAAGTTTCTCAAGATTCAGTGGAGCAACCAAACCGAGGAGGAAGCTACTTGGGAGCACGAAGATTACATTAGGACAGAGTTCCCAGATCTCTTTAGTTCCTAGTTTTCTTTGTCAATCTCGGGATGAGATATTGTTTAAGGGGGAAGGTTTGTAACATCCCAAAACATCAATCCAAACTTATCAAGATCAAATCAACCAAAAATGGGGTTAACAAAAACTTTTCCAAATTTAAAATAAAAGCATACATATATGTGTGCATTTAAAATAGGAGTTGTTTGAATTGCCATGATTGAGTGATCCAATGCTTGTAAAATGTTTCTTAGGTGATTTAAACATCATCTACATCTTTCCCAAACTTTTCCTAAATAAAATCAAATCAAAAAGTATTAAAAAGGAGGAATGGTCATTTTGGCCATTTTAATCCACTACACTACTTTGAGTGTTCCTAGCACTCATTTCTTAACAGAAATAATTCTTGATCTTGGTACCCCTTGATAGTACACCTAATGAGGTACCAAGGCCCACTTTTTTATCTGCTAAAAACATTCTTTTACTTATTTTAAATAGCATTTGAAAATTGAATCTAATGCATATGCATAGACCACCCCTATTTCAAAAGATTCGCACAACTCCTAAAGAAACTTAGTGAAGCTCCAAGGTGGAAAGACTGCCTCTTCCCCACTCAATCTCCATAAGAATATCTACCTGAGGATACTTCAGAAAGTCCGCCATATTTGACGCCTTCTCACCAAACAACAACACGTGAGACATCAGAAGCAAAAATAACTAAAGATTCTACGACTCCAAGAAGAAAGGAATGTGCTATCCCCGTGTTACCCTAGTTTAACCTTAAGGGGGAAAGACTGCGTCTTTCCCACAAAATAGAATAACCCTTTGCCAGGAGCAACCTCAGGCGTCCCGACCCTAAAATCGTTAAAAAGGATACGCTACGACCCTAAGGAAGAGATGTGAATCCTTAGACAGAGGTACTCCTAGCTGTAGATTCTATCCTCCGACGAGTACTACGTGAAGTTCAGCATCGAGATAGTCTGCCCAGTCTAAGCCCTCAAGATATAGAGTCCAGAAGGAAAAGAAGGTCATCCCCCGCAATCAGGACTGGACTATGCTCAACTCTCCGTGCATCTCGAATGACTGAAGCTCAACTTCATCGATGTAGTATCCACTTTCAAAGATGGAGTTCGTAAGATAGTACGCGTAAGACAGCTAGTATCAACCCGACTCAAAATCCCCTAACCCTACTCTCCTGACTCTCAGGACGAGATTCTTTTAAGGGGGAAAGGCCTGTAACATCCCAATTTCTGCAACCCTGATTAGTTGTCCAGAATGCAAAAATCAGGGGGAACAAAAACTTTTTCTTGTTCATTGGTGAAGTGTTTGCTTGTTGTTTGTTTGTGCTTGTGCATGTGAGTGTATGCCATATGTTACTCCTTACCTCACCATCAGTTGACAAAAGCTATCTAACAAAACTATCCTGGCTCTTTACTTACTCTCAAATGTTCTGGCATTTCAAAACATGAGCCAAGATGCTTATGTAACCAAAACTATTTTAGTAGCTTCTACTGACAAAACTATGGAGAGATATATAATATAATCTCCTTATGCTTTCAAGACAGAACCTTCAATTACTCTTACCTCTAGGATTTTCAAAATCTTGTATAAAACTTTTGAACTCTACTCTTGGTAGGATACCAGTGTAACATCCCAAAACTTCAATCCAAACTTATCAAGATCAAATCAACCAAAAATGGGGTTAACAAAAACTTTTCCAAATTTAAAATGAAAGCATTCATATATGTGTGCATTTAAAATAGGAGTTGTATGAATTGCGATGATTGAGTGATCCAATGCCTATAAAATGTTTCTTAGGTGATTTAAACATCATCTACATCTTTCCCAAACTTTTCCTAAAGAAAATCAAATCAAAAAGTATTAAAAAGGAGGAATGGTCATTTTGGCCATTTTAATCCACTACACTACTTTGAGTGTTCCTAGCACTCATTTCTTAACAGAAATAATTCTTGATCTTTGTACCCCTTGCAAGTACACCTAATGAGGTACCAAGGCCCACCTTTTGATCTGCTAAAAACATTCTTTTACTTATTTTAAATAGCATTTGCAAATTGAATCTAATGCATATGCATAGATCACCCCTATTTCAAAACCCATCTATTTGAGCTCCACTTTCAAAACCCTTGCAACCAGAGACTACCTAGCAATAGTGGAGATCACTCAAAAAATTTGAAACTAAAATTCAAAACTTTTTCTCTTGCGGCCATTTCATTAAACACTTGGCAGACAGATTTCAAACAAAACACATTTCACTATTTCAAACAGTATTCTTGCCAAACTTGTCTCCCATTTGGCCCCTCTTTACTCCCTTTGTCTCTCAATGATCTAGCAAAACCATTTAAACCCACTCCCCTACCCCCTAGCTGCAATGCCATGCCAACCCGAGCACCTAGTCGCCGGCCCAACTTGCAACCACCGCAGCAGACTAATACATTGCAAATGTATCTATAATGTTTGATGTTCCATGGTTGGTTTTATCCGCTTTCTTGTGTTTTGTTCCAACTTTGGAGTACTTTTATTATGATTTCTTGGACTAACCTATTAACAAGAGCCATAGTGCCAACTGCCTGTTTTCTGTTGTTTTTGGTTCCAGAAAAGTCAGAAAATGAATATTCTCGGAATTGGACGGGACAAAAGCCAAAGTGCCTATTTTTCGGAAGGGGTCAAGTGCCAGAATAGGAGACGGAGAAGGACTGGGGCCCGGCCACACCACCTGGCCGCGCGGCCAGTCCTGGCCCGCGCCATGGGGTGGTCTGGCCGCCCCCAACACCCCCTCGGCCTCTCCTTCCGCCTATAAGTTGTCCTCGGGACGAAAACCCTAGGTACCCTAACAAAAATCCACGAAAGAGTCTGTAGCCGCCGTCGTCTCTGTCCCTAGATTGGGGGGATCTGAAGCTCTTCCCGGCACCCTGCCAAAGAGGGGAATTCACCCTGGAGGCCTTCTTCATCACCATGCAAACCTCCGGTGTGATGCACGAGTAGTTCATCCTTGGACTACGGATCCATGTAGTAGCTAGATGGTTGGTTTCTCCTCCTTTGTGCTTTCATGTTTAGATCTTGTGAGCTCCGTTCATGATCAAGATCATCTATTTGTAATTTTTACATGTTGTGTTTGCGTGGATCTGATGGATATTGAGATGCTATTTCAGATTGATTATTGATTCTATCATGTCTTTGTTATTTGAGATCTTGCATGCTTTCCGTTGTTAGTAGCTATCTTGGCCAAGTAGATCCTAGCAACTCCAAGAGTTAGTATTTATGCTCGATAGTGGGTTCATGCCTCTGGTAATCTGGGGAAGTGACAGAAATCTCTAAGGTACTAGATGTGTTGTTGCTAATAGGGAGAAAACAACAATCCTTTGTTCATAGAACCATCATATTGGTTACTTTACACGCAGTTTGTAAAGCAATAATCTGTTGCTTGCAACTTAATACTGGAGGGGGTTCGGATGATAACCTGAAGGTGGATTATTAGTCATAGATGCAGTTGGATGGCGGTCTATGTATTATGTTGTAATTCCCAATCAAGTCTCAAAGGACTCAAGATGATTAGTATATGCATGTATTGCTTTCTCGGTGTTTGTCCATTGCCCCGCTGTAATTTGTTCACCCAGCATGTTATCTATCTAAGGAGAGCCACCTCTAGTGAACTATGGATCCCGGTCCTTTTTCTTTACATACAATCTATAAACTGTTTCTGCTTTGTGTTTACTTTCTGCAAACTTTTACTTCTTTCCATTCGATACTTTTAATCCTTTGTTTTCCGCAAAACACGGTGAGATTGACAACCTCATCGCAAGTTGGGGACAAAGTTATGTGGTTGTGTTGTGTAGGTCTCCACGTTGCTACTAGCACTGATAGTGCGTCCTGCCAAAGCTCAGCTAGTAACACCTTTGAGGTGTTTCCTTGCTCCTACTGGTTCGATTAAACCTTGGTTTCATAACTGAGAGAAACTTGCTGCTGTGCTCATCATACCTTCCTCTTGGGGTTCCCAACAAGCTCTGCATCAACACCACGCACCAAGCACTTTTCTGGGCGCCGTGTATTGAGCCATCAAGCGATTTTCTGGCGCCATTGCCGGGGAGTCAAGGACATATTCACAAGGGGAGTCCCTCATAACCAATCTCTTTACTTTGTTGTTTTTGTTTTGCTTAGTTTCTTTTTTGCTTTGTTTGCTTGCTTTGTTCTTCAAAAACACAAAAAAAATTAGTTCTACAATTTTGCTTTCTTATTTCAAAAACACAAAAAAAATTAGTTCCTTTCTTAAGTTGCCTTTATGACTAGCTCTGCTCCAATCACTATTCCATTATGGATAGCTCACTCAGTTTCCTATTTGGGAACAGTTTTATGACTGCTAAGGTAATAGATGAACCACCGCCTGCTAGAACCTCCATGGAAGAAGAAATTGCTGAACATGAAAGCTCATTAGATGAAAAAAAGGATGAGAGTGATGGACAATAGGAGAAAGAATGGATCTACCCATGCCTACCTTCTAATGAAAGTAACTCTTTATCCCTTACATTATTTGATTGTCACCCATGCTTATCAAAGGAGGGTGAATGTTATGTTCCCGAGGATTATTTTGAAAATGTTTATAATAAAGCTCTAGTGCTTGTAGATCATGAAAAGCATGCCTTATGTGATAGTTATATTGTTGAGTTTATTCATGAGGCTACTGAAAATTATTATGAGAGAGGAAAATATGGTTGTAGAAGTTTTTATGGTAATGAAACACCTCTTTATGTGCTGAAAGTTTTGAAATTACTTTTATTTTATCTTCCTATGCCTGTCACTTTATTCTTTGTGTATTTATTTGCATACAAGATTCCTATGCATAGGAAGTGGGTTAGACTTAAATGTGTTTTGAATTTGCTTCTTGATGCTCTCTTTTACTTCAATTCATATTTCCTATGAGAGCATCTTCTGAAATTTTTATGCCTAACTTAAAGGCGTTAAAGAAAAGTACTTGTTGGGAGATAACCCAAGAGTTTTAGTTGAGTCTTGGAATTTATTACCTCTATAATAACCTCTCCTTATCCTTTTTATTTGTTTGGTGTGCCAAGAGTAACCTCTAATGAGAGTGAAGTAATGAATGGGAAAGTTGCTGTCCCGAAACAGATTTCTGTGCTTCACCGTAAAAATTCCGGAGAGAGCTATGTACGTCGTATTGAGCTGTAAGTTTTTATGCTTCTGCCCCAGGTTGTTATCTAACTTTCGTTAGTTCAACACTTTTTGATTTAAGAAACATAAGGTCTTCGAAAAAACTCGTCTTTACCTGATGGTTTGTGTTGACAGATTTCTGCCATTTTCTGCATTTGCTTCTTGTTAGTTCCTTCTTGAGTTCCTTTGGGGAATTGAGCTTTTTGAGGGAAGTGCTACAGTAGCTAGTGTTCTAATGGAATTTTATTTGGTGTTAGAACTGAACCTTGAGGCTTATTTATCTTAAGTGCACTAATGTTGCTAATGAGATTGTGTGAAGTTTTGTATGAAGGAAAATTTTCAGGTGTATGGAAGAAATGAGTAATGAGATGAAGGATGGACTAAATCTCAAGCTTGGGGATGCCACGCGTGTCACCCCAAGAAATATCCAAGAAGTACAAGGTTCAAAGCTTGGGGATGCCCAAGGCATCCCCTTCTTCATCAATAAAAATTCCAGGTTTCTTCCAAACGCTTCATATTTATTGTCTCGTGCATAGTTGTGTTTCTCTTGGAGTGTCTTCTTTTTTGTTTTTGTTTTGGTTTTTAGTTTGCTTGGTTTTCTTAGTTTTCTGAATAAGTTTGTTGGACCCCCTCTTTCACACTTTGGTTTGCAAATAGTTTGGTTTGGTTTTGGAAAAGAGTAGGAAAGTTCATGCTTATGTTGTAAAAAGAGATAGTTTTTGACTATGGCCTATGCTTTGTCATGCCATGCTTGATATTGTTTTGGCTTTATGCTTAGTATTATTTGCTGTAGCATGACTTGTTATAAACAATTGAGATTGCTTAATGTGCCTTGGATGAATCATGCGTTATTTTAGCATACTAAAGCATAGTATAGTGGTACTCTCCTTTGATGCTTTATTTGGGTTGACTTGGCGCATGCTCACACCATGTTATGACTATCTCAAGTCACCATAGCCTTTATGATCCTTTAGTTTTCAACTTGTAGTATCACTTTATGCTTTAATCAATGATGTTTTGTCGCTCTGCATGATTAAGGCCATTATTGCTCTATTAGTTTGTCGCTCCCAGTCTTTTGCTAGCCTCCACAACAAAGTATGAGTTCCACTCGTGCATCCAACTCCCTAAACCAAGTTTTTCCAAAGAGTCCACCATACCTACCTACTAGCTTATGCTATTCCAAGTATATTCATGCTTTTGTTTACCTTCCACTTGTTATGACAAAACTAGTGATTAAAGCTCTCACGAACTTGATGGCACACTTTACTTTATTGCCTCCAATAAACTTGAATCATTGGGTCCTTCTTTGTTGCGTATATGCTTGCGCTTTATAAGTTGAAATTAGCAAATAAATGTGGCATTATGTTCATGGGGAACGCTTTCAACATTGCACTTGTACTTTGCGATTAGTATATGCATGTATTTCTTTCTTGGTGTTTGTCAATTGCCCCGCTGTAATTTGTTCACCCAGCATGTTATCTATCTAAGGAGAGCCACCTGTAGTGAACTATGGATCCCGGTCCTTTTTCTTTACATACAATCTAGAAACTATTTCTGCTTTGTGTTTACTTTCTATAAACTTCTACATCTTTCCATTCGATACGTTTAATCCTTTGTTATCCGCAAAACACGGCGAGATTGACAACCTCATCGCAAGTTGGGGACAAAGTTCTGTGGTTGTGTTGTGCAGGTCTCCACGTTGCTACTAGCACCGGTAGTGCGCCCTGCCAAAGCTCTGCTAGTAACACCTTTGAGGTGTTTCCTTGCTCGTACTGGTTCGATTAAACCTTGGTTTCATAACTGAGGGAAACTTGCTGCTGTGCTCATCATACCTTCTCTTCGGGTTCCCAACGAGCTCTACATCAACACCACACACCAAGCACTTTTCTGGGTGCCGTGTATTGAGCCATCACAGACCGCCCCTCTCTCTCCCTCCATGTCTAGGAGGTAGCCCTCACCTCACCGCCCCTCTCTGTCCCCTGCCCGAGCCCAGCCTTGAACTGGACCACCGAGGAAAGCCCGCGCCCAGTGCCACCGCACCATGCTAGTCCCGCCCTCAGAGCGTGCTCTATCCCTGCTCGCAAAGACCGCCCCTTGGCCACAGCCCGCGCCCGCCGTTCCGCCACGACCTAGAGAACACCCCAGACACCCCCGCTGGCCGCCCAACGCCTCACAGCCACCGCTCGCCATGGACACCGCCGCCTCTGCCGCTCAGAGCGCCACCTCGCCCAGACCGCATGCCACCACCCCTACGGCCGCATTCAATGCCTAGAGCACCGCCAGGGAACCGCACGTTGATCGCCACCCGCAGCCATGCCTCTACCCCGCCGTAGCCATGTCGCCATCGTCGCTTGCCCATCCCGCTCGGTGTCACCGTCGAGCCTATAAAAGGAGCCCTCCCCAGCCTCTTCTGTCCACACCATTCCACTCCCCTCACCTCTATGAACATCACCCACCTCTCGCTGGAGCAAGGCAAGCTCTGCCTCGCCGTAATTGGAGTCGGAGCAGCCACGACAGGAGGAGAAGAGCGCCGCTGATTGCGACCACCCCAAGCTCCGCCGCCACTGCGCCTCGCCTCGCAGTTGTCTTCCACTTTGTTTGCCCGCCTCGCCGACCCCGCTAGAGCCCTGGTACGTCCCCAGCAGACCCCCACTGAGCCGCTAGGGTTCGAGCACGCTGGGGACCTGTTCGTCGTCGACGACGACCCTCAGCCGTAGATCTGCCTTCTAATCCTACGGCCCACACCGCGCGTACCGTTTCGCGTGTTAAGTGACGCTGACAAGCGGGACCCCCCTATCAGCTGAGCCCCGCGCCACGGAGCGCCACTGGGCCGGTCCAAGTCTTTTCCCGTGCTAGCCCACCCATTCAAATCTGGATTTTTCTTTTTAGTTAAATCTATTTTCTGTCCACTATTTCAAAATTCAATTCTGAGAGTTTGACAATCCCAAATTGCATGAAACTAATTTTGCCTGAAAGGTATTAAGATGATATATCCACGCCCGTTGAATTTAATTCAATTAGAGTTATAGATCTCTCCTAATAAAAATAAGAAGACAGAAGCATTTGCAACTTGCAACATTTTTATAAAATCAACCAAGTTAGCTTTTGAGTTGATTCCAACTCTCAAAAATCACATTTCACCATACCTATCTGAATATGTAATAATATTAGGGTTTACATGCAGTGACTTTGGACTAGTACCAAAATAATGCTATATAGGCATTTCTAGTCACTTTAAATCATTAAATAATGAACTTAAACCAAAGTAATTGTGATCCAACCTTTAAATCACATTCCCACATGTTAGAATATGTGGTGATGACATGTGTCCATATGATCCCATATTTTAGGTTGTGAATATTAAATCTTAGTTAATTTTTCAATGAGTAGAAATTACTTTTCTAAAATAAAAAGAATGAAACTATGGAATTAAACTTGTGATGCTTGTGATAGATCATCAAATGTGTGTTTTAGAATTCTACTTATCTTAGTTAAGTATTGTTTGGTGATTGTGCACTCCCTATGTATTTATAGACGATAGTACCAACCAAGCTTTTGAGGAGGAGGAGTTCTACCCAAAAGAAGAAGAAGAAAACTTCAACCACTTCACCAACCAAGGCAAGCTGCTATTAGCAAGCTAGCACTATTTAAGTGCAAGCCACCATTAACAATGCAAGTTAACACTTGCAAGTTTAGTGTTTAACAGGCTAGGATCATCTAGATGGTTTAGCTAAGATGCCTTAGGCATGCCTTGATCACGCCCCTTTGACTATTAGTATCCCAAGTCTTAGTTACAAGTTTTATCCCTCTTAGGTTATACAAAGTTCTTACTTGTTTTGAAGGTAGCATAAAAAGTATAAAACTTGATCTATTTTAGAACCCTTTCGATGTCATTCTATGGCATGAGATTGAACCCATCTTTTCCACCTTAGTGAACACTCTTAACTTAGTAGTTTAGAGTAGATCAAAAACTTGAGTCACTTTAGATGGGAACACTTGGTGAAAATGAATTATGAAAACCTTGGAATGATGAGTCATTCTATTGAGATGTTTTGACATGTGTTGTGAAACACAAATGGTTGATGATGATGAAAATGTTGAGGCATGAGCCTTAACCCTTTTTATAAAACTGATGGTTGGATTCGGATGCGATACCATTCCAAATTTACCGTACAACCAGATTACCTGAATTGGGTAAGGCTTAGCTGGAAATTTATATGCATTAGTATTAGTTCCCTCACGGGAGAGGTCTGAGCTGAGGCTACCTCTCATGATGTCCACCTATGAAGTGCCCAAGATGACTGATGGTCATGGTTGGGAGGCCATGCTCATAGGAGAGGTTCTTATACTAGGGTGTGTAAAGGGAAGGTTATGTTTGATTATCTGCATACTTAGTATGATGATTCCGGGTTATCCCTGACAGATGTATCGAATCTTGTGGTGAAAGTGTACCACCTCTGCAGAGTGTCAAACTATTCGAATAGCCGCGTCCGCGGTTATGGACAGTTGGAATGGCCATACTGTTTCGTTGCCAGATGTTTTCGAAATACTTTGAAATGAATGATGAATCTTGACTTGACCACAACAGGGTTGTGTTTATGACAATAGTTTCCCCAACTTAAGTGATTTTAGAGTTTTACCTTATCTTTCTTTGCTTCAGAACTCAGCTTAGGTTTCAAACTTAACTTTATAGTTAAGCATAGATTTAGCACTTTAACTTAGATTTATAATACATGTTAGTGGTAGTTCGCGAGTACTTAAAGAGTACTCATGGCTTTTGTCCCTAGCTATTATCATGGTCAGACTATGAAGGAGACTATCAAGATGATGGCCAACAGGACGGCTATGATAACTAGGACCATCTACCTTCGTCAGCATTGCCTGTGCCCCTGAAGATGGACCCCACCGCTACGCTATCTTTTATTAAGACTGGATCATGAGATCCTAATTTGTGTAAGGACTTATGTATGGTTTGTAATGCATGATGTACTGTGGTATCCACTTCGTTATGTCTCGCAAAAATGGTAATCCTGGGATTGCGAGATATGGCATAACGGGCATCTAGGATTAAAAATCCGGGTGTTGACAACTAGGGAATCTTATCTTATTCAAAGTCCAACCTTTCAAAATTGTCCATCCTTACCTCAAGCTAAGCTTGATGGTAACCCTAGTAGTAGTTGATTTGTTTATAAGCTGAATTGCCTTAATCTGCTGCTTGATTTGTCTACTTAGGAGATAGTATGAGCTACTCTAGGATATCATCACTAGGATCAAGAGGTTTCAAAATCACCACACCCTAAACAAGACTACAAAGCGGGATCTAATCTCTAGATTCTAGGTGATCATCTAAAAACCTTAACCAGATCAATTCTAAAGATATCCCTCTAGAAGTTTCCAAGTAAATGAAGACCAATATCAAGCATGGATCCTTTCTACTCAATCTACACTTCAACATATCCACTTGATGACTCTTGGGTACCTTGCAACCCATCAAAACATCCCCTCTCATGCTCTAGTCAAAAACCCTAAATCTGCCAAATTTGGCCAAGTCTGGAAAACTATTTCCAACATCACCTTTTTGAATGCCTCCCTTTCTCAACCCTTGTGCATTTTTTAAAATGCATATGAACCATATTTTTAACCATCCTAAGGACTACCAAGGCCCACTATTTCCCTTGGTTATATCATCCTCCAACCTACTTATTCTTGATGGCTTTGCAGGCAAGAACATAACTATTCCTGCAAATCTAGTCAACATGTCTACTTTGACAAAAGCTCACACCATCATCCAACCTTATATGGACCAAATCCTTGCATGGTTGTGTTCTACTCATATAGGTCTATCGACATCTACTTCACTTGTTACAATTAGATCTTTGTGGTTTTTAAACCCACATGGTTTATAAGGCATCATGACTCATCTGGTATGGTAGCCTTCTTTTCAACAAAGTTTGCCATCACTTCTAGACCACCTAAAATGTAACCAATCCAAAATCCTTCTTCCATGATAATATGTAAGACTTGGTCTAACTATCCATCTATCCCTTGCATCAAGGTGAGCGCTGAGCTCCAAGATCCAACAAGGTTTTGATGGTATAAAAATAACATCACCCTAGATCCACAACTCCTTGTTTTCCATCTAATTCAAGTTGGATTTCCAATTCCCAAGGTTGCAAATTCTTGCTACACCTTGTCTACACCACCTACCTTGATCATAAATATTTATCATATATTATCCATAATTATTATGGCTCCAAATCTAATTAATCTCTTTAATAGACAAAATCTCCAAAACTCATTTCCCAAGGTAAAGTTTGGTTTTTGCCAAAGCACTTCCCCAACTTTTAGCTCAGTTGAGATCCATATATCATACTCTATCTTCCCATCTCAAAAATAAGTATTTTTGAAGACTTTTATTATTTCCTTTTGCCTATTTTCTTAAATGGCAGAAATTGATTAATAATTGTTTTAAATACATTTATTCATCAATAAATCTTGAGAAAATTCCTCAAAGTGTGGATTCATAATTGGAACCTTCCCAAACCAAAATCTCACTTTGTCTAGTTAAAATATCTCAAAGAAAATCGATAAAACCATTTCAGCAATATTTGAATAACTAATATGAAAGGGGTCTAGTCTCTTCAGAAAAATCCCAAATAATTAGAGGGCATGTATCTTGGTCACACCTATCTACCAGTACCCTTGTTCCAGCATGCTCAGATCAAACTCTTAAACTTGCTACACAATCACCTCTTTAGCCAATATTTGAGATTTTTGCAAACTCAAGCTTCTAAACCAATCCAACCACCACCAAACTGGTCAACCAAGCTTGAACAGCACATCTCTCACTGCTCTGGTCGAAATTACGGTAGCACTGCCCTCTTTGGTCCCATGTGCTTTTGAAGAGTGATAGAGAGAAAGATATTACACTTATTGCAAAACTTGGTATTACAAGCAGCAGCAAGCTCCACCACTCCCTCCCTATCTCTCTGCCCGGCCAAATCCCACTCTCACCCCTCCCCACCGCCCACTAGGACAATCACATGCTAGAACTACCCCTCCTCCATGTCCAAAGTGGACATTTTCACCATGTATCTCTCCCCCTCGGTATAAAGGCCAAAGGCCACCCCCAGCATGCATTTGCCACTCATTTTATCCCTCTTCCCCTCACTCACCTCCCCTGCCCTCCACTCCCTCTCCCTGCTCTATGCTACCCAAGAGAAGGAGGAGAAGGAGTCGCGGCCCTTTTCCAAAATAGAGCAAGGTTCCTCCCCCTTTTGCTCTCTCCCTCTGCATGTCACCCTGCGGTGACCCCCTCCTCCTCCTCTATCTAATCTTGTTCTTTGTTTGGCCTAGGACCACCTCTATCGTCGCCTCGGTCAAGCTCCGGCAAGCTCCCTCTCGGGCGCCACTGCGCGAGGAAGGTCCCGGTGACGAGAGCGCTGATGCCGCCCCTCTCTGGACTCGTCTCCACGTGCCGCACAGTTCTGGGCCGCCGCCATCGCCTCCTAGCCACCGGTGAGCTCCCCCTCTACCGGATCCCACCGCCGTTAGGGTTCCGCCCCGCGGTCTCGGGAGCGAGGTAGGAGACGGCACGTGGCCGTCGATCATGACTAGATTAGACGGCCGACGGTGCCTGATACCCCTTTGCCGGCCCCTGTAACTGACGCCCAGGCCTTGCCTGGCGGATTCAAATCCACGCTCCCGCACGCTGGCCTCGCCCGGGCGGGCCGATCTCCCCTCTGTGGCCCACTTTCCCACTAGATCCGGCTCGGTAGTGGTTTTTCCTTTTTTTCTTTTCTCTAGGAATTCTAGATATGCAATATACATGTTAGTTTAAATCCAAATAAAATATAAACTGTATGATTTCGTCCAGGTGACAATTTTACATGGTCCCCTATGGTTTTCTTCAACATGCAGAACTGGTAGCTTTCCAAAAGTAAATGCCAATATTTACTGACATTAAAGCTACTAAAATGTACCATTTCCAGTAAATAAATTACTGAGTGAGATAAACATCTCCAACAGGGATGAAACGAAGTTCCCCTGGTAGCATAACTATAGGCATACCATCTAGCATTTATCTCATGTCAAGGTGAATTATGTTTTAACATTGGTAAAAATAACAAAATCCCTTCAGTTCTGACTTTAGAAAATTCCCTAGGCATATCTACAGCATTTATTAGGCTAATTCCAACTCCTAGAGAAGTGGCCCATCAGTACCTATCTAAAACCAGGAGAGAAGGATTTATTGATCATCTGTTAAATTTTAGTGACTTTATCACTAGATAAATCACTACCGTAGCTCGACAACTCCAAATAGGTTGACTCCAATTTCTACAGAAAGGTATTCTAAATGCCTACCATGTGCCCTTGGAATCAACTCAAAAGCTTCTGTACATTTAAACTGGTGAAAAAGACAAAACCCCTCCAGAACTGCCTTTGGGAATTTCCTAAGGGCAGTCTGGTAAATATTTTTACATGATTCCAACTCTCAGCTATTCAGTACATAAAAATCTACCTGTCCATCCAAGTAAATAATTTTTGGAGCTCCAGAACTTTTCTGGTGCATTATTTCCTAAAACTAGAGCTTTTATCACTAGAATATTCATAAGTATTTCAAGAAAAGTGATAAATTAGTGAAACCACTTTTGTTGGTTTCATTTCATCAATTCCTATCTGTTGGTATCATTTTTACACAATGGTATCCTACAGAATACGCTCTTAGTCCAAAACCCATATCTTAGGTAGTGTCTAGACTATAAACCCTAAGCGGTGTTCATCCCCTTCTCCAAGGCCATCTCAATCTCCTAAATCCAATCCTCTCTAAAACTACTGAATCTCGTATTTTTCACTAGCTTGATGTATTGTATTAAGGCTTGTATGCCTTGTGTTGATTGTGGTTTGCTTTGTTTGCATGTGCTCCCTGACGATGATAGTTGCGATTATCCCGGAGATCAGAAGAAGATGGTTATTACTGTATATTATTGGTCTATTATGGTATTCTAAGAATAAGTCTAGGGAAATAGATGCCATATTAGTGATCACAGGCAAACCACCAATCCCAAATTTCGATATTTGTCCCACTCCTTTTTATTACCTGTTTTGTATCTCCTTTATAAATTGCATTATTTATCTGCATATCTTGTTTTATAAATACTGCCCTAATGACTTGGCTCCTCCAAGTTATAACTTCGTGTCCCTCATGGCACCACCCTGATGTACCTACCATTTTACCCCCTTTAGACTGAGGTTATGATCATTAGCATCCTACCTCGTTGGAAACCACGAATTTTTGTGGAATAAATTGTTTGGGGATTTACCCTACTACAGTTGTTTAAAAACTGCTTCTTAAAACCTTTGGGAAGAGGCATCGTTCCAAGCGGATGTTTTAACTAAATGGGAAAATGGACAAGAGAAAGAGAAGGGATGTTATACGCCTTTACCAGAACAATTTTTTATCCGTGCAACCACATTACCCCAGGTGATGGGGCTTAGCTCGTAGTTTGTCTTCTTTAGCCGATACATCTTGTACAATGCTTATTGGGAGAAATCCCTTGAATTCCGGGCAGGCGCTAACAGATCTATGGATCTGGAGCCTGTAGCTTGCTTTGGCAAGAGTGAGCCTGTCTTGGCAGGAGTCACCAAGTTAAGGTATACGCCAAGCTGCGGTTTGGGTATACGTGTGTACGGAAGGCGTGACTATGGCTGGGAGCCACATACTCGTAGTCGGGGAGAACAAACCCAAAAGGAAAAGAAGCCTTTGCGAGGGTCAACAAGCGAAAGGTTAGGTTTGATTATCCGAACCCCCGTCTACCCCCATCTATAGAGTATAATCTATTCGAATAGCCGCATCCATGGTTAAGGACGGTTGGAAAGGTGATGGCTAGGAGTACCCAAAATGGTGGTGTTTGGAAAAATGGATGAAAGTATGGAGGTTCTGAGGGAACCTGAGTTGAAAGTTTTGTTTTGACCTCGGTGGTCAAATAGGTTTAAAAAGGGGGTTTCTCCAAAACCATTTTCAAAAAGGTCTGCAGCAAGGATATGGGGATATCCTGATTTATAAAATGGAAGCATGTTTCAAAACTCTTTTTCCAAAAAGATATGGGGATGCCATAACTACAAGGGATAGTCTAGGCTTTTCAAAAACAACCCTAGATAGAGCTATCTCGCCATAGCCAGAATTGCATTTCCTTATTTAACTTATCTTGATGCTTTGCAAGTACATTCAAAGTACTCACTAGCATTGTCCCTGGCTATTAACTTTGTCAGATATCAAGAAGAAGATGATGTTGGTGACTATGCTAGCTAGGACGTTCTCCCAGCCAGTTGCCTGTAGGTTAAGGCATGGATCGGGCTCTACGCTTGATGAAGTTCCGCTGATGATTATTGATGTAGCCATAACGGCATTTATGTATATTCGGATCTGACAACAAGGGTTGAAGTGCGTGTGGATACTTTGGTGCACCCATGCAGGGTTAAATATTTTCGAAAAGTCGTGTCCACGGTTATGGATGACTTGGAGCACAGTTTCTCGATCATAGACAACTATAACTAAAGAATTGATGTTATAATTTGACTTGTATCTGATATGACTAGTAATTTGGATAACCACCATGGAAAGAATGAATAAAACTACCAACCATGTGAGTTTCCTCGACATGACTTCCTCGTTTAGTCTCGCGGGGGAAATAGCAGGATGGGTATGTTTGGTGTTAGTATCAGGTTGGTTCCGACTAGGTCTTTCTTATCCCTCTCTAATAGCCGACAGATGTATCTAGTCTCTACAGTTTGTGTAGTGCATGCTTCGCTACCGCTTCACTCCACCATACCTATGTAGGCGAGAGAGGCCGAATTCTAGACTCGTCGTGTACTGGGCTCAGTACTGACCGCTCTTTTTTTTTCCTTTACCCTTTGTTGGCACCCCTTTTGATTTAGCAGGTTTAAGTTCGACATAATTAGTAGGGTTAACCTTCCAGCTTGGCCTAGGCAGGGTTAATGGATGCCATTGGTTATTCTTCAGGGCTTTTAGCCCAATTTGCCTCTCATCTGTACTCGGATGTTGTATCATTTTCAAGGTGATTTGGATCTTTCTATGGTATATATCTATTCTTGACTCATTGAGTCGTTGTGGTATATATATGTTCTATGGGTTTCATCGTGGACTATCGTGTAATGATATTACTTTTTTTTCCACTCGCATGCAAGTGCCTGGTGGGCATCTTTGAATCGTTTCCATGCTGGTTTTGGTGGGAATTGCTGAAACTTGCATAGGACCGATAGGGTGTTACACAAGCGTAGCCCCATCATTCTGAACCTATGTTTCAAAGTATTTTGTTCTCGCTAAATGCATACGATTCCAATGTGCTCTTTTGTTAAGATAGAGTATCCTATCTGCTGCATGTCTTCCTTTGTATACCAAGATAGCGATCCACCGCTCCTAGCATAACTAGGATTGAGCTTACGAGTGTTGCTAGTGCCATATATCAGTCAATCTTAGCCATGCTTAGTGGTACAAGACCGATCCATCTAGATGATGCATCCTAGATGCGATGAACCTAGTTTGATAGGATGTTGAGTTATGATCGATTATGGTTAATATACATGCTAGGGAAGGTATGGGAGGCCATGTTGGGTGTGGTTTTTGTAGTCCCATGCTAGCCACCCTTAGGACCTGAGTTCTCGCCTCTTGAACCAAGACGACCGTACATCCACACGGGGGCCTGGAAACCCCCTCGACTCACTAACTTGCCTAGTAGATTCTATGAGTCACATAGTTTGGGCGTTCCATTCGACATATGCATTCTGATTGTTCTTGAAGGCGGTGTAGGAGGTGCATTCATATAGGTAGGTAAGCGTGGCTGGGAACAAGAGAGGCACGGCCTCCATAATCTTGAACCCTGCGCACATCTCTAGGGACCAACTTTGGGACATGACCCGTTATGGCGGCATCTCCTTAGGGCGTTACTCATGGTCTCACTGAAAGCAAGGTAAAGGTCGTGGTCAACCACCCTCTGCCAGCCTTCCAAGGAAGAGGGCTAATAATTTGGAATTAAGAGTCAGTTGGTATGTGTGGGTAAAGTTGTGCACCCCTGCAGGGTAATAATCTTTTCGAAAAGCTTTGTACACGGTTATGGATGACTTGGGAAAGGATTATGTGATCATAGAGAACTATAACCTAATGTTAAAACTTGGCAACTAATGAGTATTCTAGAATTACTTTCTCTGGGTCCTTTGAGGGGGTGTTCCAAGTTGAAAGGTTTAGATGATGATGAAGGCGATCTGATAGAGCTAGATTGTAGTCTTCTTACCCCTTTTGGAAATGATCTGATTAGAAGAGCTTCTCCTCCTACTTGTTTTTCAAACAAAGATAGCTTTTGCAAAGTAACCACATAAATCCTTTCTAAACCAAGCATGTATCGTAGGTTAGTACATCCTATACTCAGCCTTGCCTCGTTGATATTTTTCTACAAATGAAGCTATTCCAACTGAAGGTGGTTTCAACATTGACATCAACAAGTAGTTGGGGTTCCCGGGCAGCATCCTAGGATCTATGGAAGGGTCATTTTCTTATGTTCATGGACTCTTAGGCATTTTGCTAAGTTTGTTGTTTAGAAAAACGTATCTGCTTTTGTTTCTTGGTGTTTGATGGGTCTCTGACCCCTGGTTTGTAATAATTGTATGCAGCTCTGCTAAGATTGTACCTTAATATTGGATGGTTTGTATGTTCTATAATGTTACCAAATTATTCCCTACGCGCTTTGAGCTCGAGGTTAGGCTTATGTCAAATAAAGATCTGGTATTTTTCTAGCCCTCATCCCGGGTCATGACAGCAGCCCTGCATCAAATCCATCTCGAAGTAGTGTACCCGATCCCTAGCCTCAGGTGCAGGTTTATCTATGAACATGTCATCGTCTTTACCATCAAAGTCCTCTTCAGTCGTCTGCTAATACCTTCGATCTAGATTACGGATGTAGTATATCTCTTTTTCCCTAGTAGACCTAGGTTCTTGAATCCTCGGGAAGCAGAGAGCATAGTGAAGTTACTTTAATGGACCTTCGGAGTTTTAGAATTCTTTTTGTGTTTTACCGGACCAAGAGTTTGCTATCTTCTATTATTGTCGATGATGGAGAGAGAGGGCATAGGGATTTCGGTTTCACCTGTAGCTATGCAAAACATCTTATGGGTATAAAAGATAATAATAAAGTATGGATGTAATTGTTAGAGCAAGATAATTTTATGTGGGCAGTGCATCCATAATTGCTATTTCCTCCGCAGCCTCTTATAGCAATAACCTACTACTCTCATCCATAGAAGAAAGAGAACTAATGATATGCATAGTGATGTCACCATTAATCCCAAGTAAATCCCTCACATATAGCCGTACTACCCCTTCTGTAACTGGGGTTCCCAACCCGCAGATTAGTCATTACTCATACTCCCTATACCTGGCTCAATCCTCGGGGTCTTGTGTACCTGAAAAGTCCTTGGATTGAGGAAAGAGACGATACAATAATCATCACGTCATACAAACTAATACATGATCCCATCTATGATAAATAACATGCACAAAAGCTACATGGCTAGGCCGAAGCCCTTAGCCCAAAGAGAATTGCTCACGCATAGATATGAAATCAACAATCATAAACATTGCAATGGAAACCATGAGGTTGATAGCAAATAGTCTTACAATGTTGCCAATCGAAGATGAGATCTGCTATTACAAGTGGTGGAATATGGCTATGGTGGTGGAGAAGGGTTTGTAGATTAGATATAAGTCTATTCCTCGGGTGGCTCTCCGGTGTTGTGGATGTGGGTTTCTAGAGTTCCGGGGGCGGCTGGCAAGGCTGTTTCTCATCCCTCGAAGCCTCTTTATATAGGGGTCCCTTCACGAAAGTTGTTCTGTTTGAGCTAGTGGTGTCGATGGAAACTAAATGACCGAAACTATACGGCCGGAATTTTATTCCCGCCATATAGTTGGTCGTTAAAGCGTATGTCTTCACTTCGCGACCCCTGGTTTCTTTGTGTTATTGGAAATCTCGTTTCTTTGACTTTAATGTTGTGATTCACATCATAAAACATCATTATATGCGTAGGGAAAAATAGAAAGAAAGGATTGCAGACCCCTTTGATCATTAGGCATTAGTGCTAGGGTTTAGAGAGATATTTCACAAAAAATATGAATAATATCTAGTTTAATGTGATGTAGATGGCTATATTTCACAGCCATCAACCTCCCCAAGCTTAAACTTGATTGACCTCGAGCAAGAAAACAAATATCAAAAAGGAACTCAACATTTAAACTGAAATAACAAGATGATGATCTTATTCATGATTGGTAGTCTCATGTTTCCTCCACTTTATTAAACTGAAAAACTTCAGCATAGATAGAGTAATGGCATGCATATCATATGGGTTTTTATGCATCGTTATTGCGCAGCAAAATTATTGTTAACATGGATGATTCAAATGAGTAAAACTTATTCCATGTCATGTAATAAAGTATAATCATGTAAAATTAAGAGTGTGAGAGTTTGTCATGAAAAACATATACACTGGAGTATCTCGATTCTCCGACATTAATAAATCAAGAATTTTTATGTTCATTGTCCTTCAGGAATTTCAGTTCTTAAGTAATTGAGAGCATGCCAAAGATTTTAATTAGTTTATCGAGCTGTGATGCAAACTCATGGAATTATGAAGGATTTTGTTCTTTTTGCACAATGATTACTCATATCAGCCAGAGGAGTGATTCCATCATGAACACAGCTACCCGGGAATGCCAAGAATCTTAACCATTATAGCATTACTGCTACATATGTTTAATCAACTCATAGCCGAAATCTAAGAGTTTCATCCAGGAAGATCGTTCGTAGGCTAGCGGAGTTGTTGGCATCCCATGAACTTTGAAACGCATAAAGCTATATCATTCTTGTGATTCACAAGTCAAACTTTGGCATGCTCACAAAAACCGCTAAACATTAATTCAATTGAAACAATCCTTTTAAAGAGAGCTATCAAGTCAACCATTATTTTCTGTGGTGATTAGTGTCTCTAGAAATAAGCCTTCAAGACTAAACACTATAATACACAAGCCTTCAATTGCGAGACATTTTCTTGTTATAATTGTTTAGCAAATTTTTAGGAAAGACTTGGTTAACTACAATAGCTGGAACAAAACGAACCCAACTAAATACCAAAGCAAACAAAATTTTACTACAATATAAAGACTCACTCCACCAATATAATATCTTAACATTAACTACTAACTAGCATGGTTTTCTAAAACTTCAATAGTGGGAGTATTAAGGCATACCTCTCATGATTGGTTTCACTTTTCTCTTCCCTTTTAATTTGCTTCTTGGAAAATCGAAGTCGATCACTCTCCTGCAAATGTGTGAAAGACACAAGGAGAATAGAAAAGAAGGAAGAGGGAAAGTAAAGATAAATGAAAAAATCTTTTTGTTGTTTTTAAGAGAGGGAACTGAAGAATAGAAAATTGGCGGCAAAGCTCAGCTATAAAATCTACAAAGAAAATAGAAATAATTAAAGATAAATTGTTGGGGAAACCAACACGAGTGCTTATAAACATGAATTAAAAACATAACCTCGAAATAAAAACAAATGAACTCCAAATAAAGATAATGAGGAAAATTCCCCAAGCTTAGGCTTTTGCAAACCCTTCAAATCATTGTGGTGGCGGGACAAAGTTGTAACTCCGGTTCGGAAATTGAATTAATAAATTACTAGTTGTTTTTCGGAGGTTCAAGGAGAGGTTTGGCATTCTCTCCAGAGTTCCTCCAAGTTCTTGGAAGTCTTGGTATGTAGCGAACCGGGTTGGTGTGTTCTCCTCCTTTTGGTCCTCATCTGGAATCTCCTCCTCGGGTTGGTGTTGCTGAAACTACAATTCATATAGCAAACGTCCTTCCTCGATAGAGAAAATAACATTAGGCGTAGAGACGCCCAGCTCTAGCAATATGCATGTAATAAACACCACCTCTCCTAGTGAGCATTCCACAAGATTTTAAAGTAGAGAAACCAACACGTTGCTCACCTAGCACTGGATGCAACTCACCTAGGTCGATGCCTAGGGCAATGGCAAGCGTGGTAATGACACATCCACCTGTAATTGGTCATTTCCTTTGGGAGGATTGGTACTCTAGGTAGCGCACAAGAAATTGCGCCTAGGTTGAGTGAAAATTCGATGTTGTCGAAAGAAGCTTTTGCAATGACTAAGATGTCCTCCTCATTGAATATCGTGAACTCATTTCGTGCCTGCAAGGTGTTAACAATAACATAGAACAAATAACGAATTGCAGGATGTTGAATATTCTCCCCCTTGCTTACTCTAGAAGTGAAACTCATTCCATTATAATATTGTTCCGGGGAAGGGTCTAAGCTAGTAAAGGATGCACGTAAGTCATTAGCCTTATTGCTTGGAAAATTAAAAAATGCGCACCATTCATCTAGTGATAAAGCATAATTTGTGTTCATAAGTCCGAAAGAAATCATGTTCTCTCCATGCCATGCTTTAACAGTGCTTGGCAAAGAACTTAAAAATTCAAGAGTTAACCAGCGATAGGTAGGCACATCATTGAATACAAAGTTTTGCAGGAAAACCCTATTGCAAAGTAAATTTAAGTCATTAGAAATACCGAGTTGAATCATTATAATGGGACAAGCCCACTTGGTTGTCTTCACTTCTCGGTTCTTGATCCTGTTGAAGTGATCACATTGGAGCTTATCCCTGAATGGTATCCCCATGTGTTCTTGAGTGGAAGCCCAAGAAGCACTACCAGCGGCACGAGCACGAGTTTGGCTCCTTGTGTTCATCATCTAAAATAATAAGGAAAAACAAGAAATAAAACTTTTTGATCCAACACTAATAATCATAACATATTCCTCATCTTAGCACACAAAAGAGTCCCCTCAAAATAATAATCTAGGCAAGGGAATCATAGCAATTAGTTCAGAGTAGGTCTTACCCTAGATTGATAATGATAACAAATCGAGAATGAATTTGCAAAAAGTAATTGGAGGATCGGAGGAGAAACATATCATAGATCACTTGTGTGCGAGGAAATCGAACGAGATTAAGTAGAGATGAAGATCTCTTGAGGTTTTGATAGAGTTTGGAAGTAGAAGAGAGAAAAAGGGTTGAAGTTTTGGTGTTGGGGGTGCCTTCCCGTGGCGATTTTGTGGTCGGACGCAACTATACGGCTAGAACTATACGATCGTGATTTTTATCCCTGCCATATAGTTGGTCATCCAAACTTCTGTATCCTAGAAAAGAAATCTTACAAAGGCATCGATATCTATACGGCCAGAACTATACGGCTGGAATTTTTATTCCCACCATATAGTTGGTCGTTATACTTTATTTATTCATTAAAAAATTATATTTCTTCGAGAATTAATTCTTATCTGCAAACTTAGCGAAAAACCTTATTTTTGACAGAAAAATGATAATAAAAATGTGGACCAACATCAGCATGTATAAAGCAGGATTTTTAGTACTATCGAATTTCTTCTCCTCAACTGGAGATTTCTAGCACTCTTTATTAAACATAAAACTTAAACTACAACTTAAAACCTTTACTGAAACCTTTATTTCACATGGGTTGTCTCCCATGAAGCGCTCTTTTATGGTCAATAGCTTGACCTTGATGTTGCTCACTTAGGCCAGATGAGTAGAACACCCACTCCAAAATAGTTGGCCTTCAAAGTGATGGCCTCCTTTTCATCATGCTTGGATTTCTTCTTCCTGGGAAAATGTATAACAAAAGGATCCCGCGAAGGCAATTGAAGCTTCACGTTCCCTTCATGTAGATTAATCAAAGCATTAATAGTTCTTAGGAATGGGCGGCCTAATATAATAAGAGCAGTAGCATCTCCAGGCATGTCAATAATAACAAAATCAATAAGAGTAGGATAGCCTTTAATGTATACTAAAGTATTTTCTTTAATCCCTACAACTTGTTTGTAGGTAGAATCAGCTAGATGTAACTTTAACTCGGTGATTTCAAAGGAGCCAAGATTTAACTTATTAAAAAGAATTTTTGGAATTGTTGAAACACTTGCACCTAGATCACGAAGTGCAACTATCTCATTGGTCCCAATTTTAATCTTAATAGTAGGCTCAAATATATCATCAAGCTTCATAGGTAATTTTTCAGCAATGTTCTTATATTCTTCCTCAAGCTCACGTACCTTTATTGCTACCTGATTAACAAAGTGTTGATACATAGCTTCCTCATTTCCTTCACTTACCGGAATCTTGATATTGATCCTTATTACAAGATGTTCAATGGTGTAATTAGGTGAAGGAGCATTACTATAATCAAGTTCTTCAGGCTCCCCCCTTTGGATTCTTATCAGCTTGAGGTCTTCAACGGGATTGGGCTCAGCTTTACCTGCAAATTTAGATAGAATGAGAGTTTGATTCTCTGTTATCTTACCTAGTTGTGACTCAACAATCCTTTTTCTTTCTTGTAGGGCCTGCAAATCATTCCTCAAACTTACAGGTTGGTTAGATAGTTTACCAAGCATAGCATCATGGTTCTGCATTATTATAACAAGGATATTGCTTTGCTAATTTTGTGAGCCTATGAAGCACTTAAGTGTTTCTTGGAGACTACCATTACTTGTTCCCATATTATTATTAGAGTTAACTGCAGGGCTAGAATAATGTTTCTAAAAATTAGGATTATAATTCTTCTTCCAAGCAGTGTTATAATCATTACGAGCTATGAAGTCTATTTGTTCAAAATTTGATTCTAGGATAGCTCTTACCTGGTTTTCCTTACCTTTTACAGCTAATATGAGCTCATCCAACTTAGCATTGAGTTCTTCATCATTTTCTTGTGGTGAAACGGAGTTCACCTTCTTCGTGTTTGATCTATCCACATGCCACTAGGCATGGTTGTCTTGCATATTGTCTAGCATCTGATTTTCTTTGGTTATGTGTTTGCCCATAAATGTTCCTCCAGCAATAGTATCAAGCATAGACTTAGACATAGGGTTAAGTGCATTATAAAATAAGTGGAGAATTAACCAATCTTCCATTCCATGACTGGGATAGTTTCTCATGCATTCTTTAATCCTCTCCCATGCAAGCGCTAGTGGCTCACACTCATCCTGTCTAAAACCAGTAATATTAGATCATAGTTGCATAGTCTTTGCAGGTGGGAAAAATTTAGTCATAAATAAAGAAGTACACTCCACCCATGATGCAATAGTATTTCTAGGCAAAGATAACAACCATTCTTTTGGTCTTCATATAAGAGAGAAAGGAAATAAGCGCAACTTGCGCAACTTGACCGCAACATGTTTTATGCGCATCATATCACATATTTCAGTGAAAGTATTCAAGTGCATACTTGCGTCCTCAACAGTAGAGGCTCCAAATTGATTCTGTTGAACCAAACTTAAATATTGGGGCTTAATTGCATAATCATCGGTAGTAATTGTTGGCTGGATAATAGGAGTACGCAAATAATCATTGTTCGGAGTTGCAAACTCTCCAAGCTTCTTTTCAGCCATATTTCCTATGTTTTTGGGTTTTCTTAAACAAAGACTTATGATAATAAAAACAATAATTTAAAGACTAACTGATTTTTTTTGTTTTTCAAATAAAGAATAAAAGCAAACTAACAAAATTTAAAAACAAGAATTAAAACTAGCAAGGTTCCTACTAACCTCACCAGGGTGAAGGGAATATGCCCTGAGAGGAAATAATAAAGTTGTTATTATATATATTCCAAGTATATGATAGATGTTTATTTTGCATGCTATAATTGTATTAATTTGGAAATGTTAATACATATGTGTTTAATAAACAAAAGGAAAGTTCCTAGTTATGCCTCTCTTATAAACTAGCTTGTTGATTAACAAGATGATTAAGGTTTCCTAATCATGGACATTGGATGTTGTTAATAACGAGGTCACAACATTAGTGGAATAATGTGATGAAAATTCATCCGAAGTATAGCATTTCAATAAAAGTCACTTTGTTTATATTGCAATAACATCTAACGAAGTAATTCTAGTCCTTAGACCATGAGATCATGTTAATCACTAACACTGGAAGAGTATCTTGATAACATCAAACATCACACCGTGAAAGGGTGATTATAAAGGTGGGTTCAGTACTATGAAAGTGTTATGTAGAGGCTCATGGATCAAGAGTGGGATTTGTCCATCCCTATAACGGATATATATACTCTAGGCCCTCTTGGTGATATCACATTGGTTAGCTTGCAAGCAAGTGATGAGATCACTAGAATGTTATATCACGGGGACAAGAAAAGAGTACATGTCGGTAACTAGATCAAACTAGGTATGGTGATACCGATGATCGAATCCCGAACATGTAATATATCGCGAGACCAAGGGATTTAGTTACTAGCTTTAAAGGTTCTCACAATCACAGAAGTCATCTTTGAATGTGTAGGAGTTAGTATGGCTCTCGAGGCCCCGCTTCTGATTATTGATCTGAGAGGGGTCTCGATCATCTATACATTATTCACGAACCGTAGGGTGACACACTTAAGGGACACCAACACCATTTGGAGCAAATATGTTTCTGACGAATCAATTGCAAAGCACTAGAATTATTTCAATAGACATCGAAACTGTTTCCGGTGAAATTGCTGAAATTGGTTCTGCATGTCATATTGAAATGTTGCAGGGGGTTTATTGTGAATGTTTGTTAATTAAAGTAATTAAAAAAATTCTGAATACAATTAATAAAAGAGTTTTATTAAATGAGAGAGCATTAAATTTGGAGAGTTTTAATGCATTTAAATTGAAGACTTTAAAGGGGAATGTTAAGGGGCCAATTTATGTGGAGGGGGTTACCACCACATGAATGGGGGAGGTGAGGGGTCACCCCCCATGGGGCGCTGGCCATGGGGAGGGGTAACCCCTCCTCCTATAAAAGGCCCCCCTCTCACTCCTTCTTCCACACACCTCCTCGTGAAGGATCTCTCTCCCCCTCTAGTATTATTTCCCCATGGTCTCGGATTATCGAGATACATGTTCCCGGTGGCATTTCATCTGGAAGGAGTTGCTTCTTTCGCTGCATCACTAGAGCGAGGAGGCAGAGGTTGTTCGGTGGCCCGAACGTGTGTGCGCATGCGGATGCGCTGGTGGTTTGCAGCGCTAGGACTTCCACACGATCTTGAGATCGGCAAGCGAACGACTACATCATCCACGAGTTCCATCTCATTAACAAAGCTTTGTTGTCTTCGAGGGTATGTTCTCTATGGATGTGTATCCACGTGTTGCTTTTATCCAGTAGATAGAACTTCACATATAATAGTTCCCATCGTAGGATTTTTTTTGTTTTCTATGTTGTGAACCCTTTAGTGGTATTAGAGCCTGATCTATGCATAGGTTATTTGCATGGGTAGAACACATAAGAGTATGTGGGCGGTGATGATCATGTTATTTCTTCTTATATGAACTTTGGATATTGGTGGCAGAGTGGGATGAAGCGCCCATACCAACTTTACATGTCGTCGCACATGAGACCGGTTCCACGACTGACAAGCAACTAATTTTCCATAAGTGGCTAGCGGGTGTCTATCTCTCCTAGTCAATATGTGATTTACAATGAGTTGTTAATAATTTGGTTATCATGGTTGTGGTTCCATGTTCATAGGTAAGAATGGTTCTATCTTCGAAAACCCTAAGTCACGTAAAAACTTGTAATTGATAAATTAGAGGCGTCTAGTTTAGATCGTTGATGGGATTGTGTCATGATATGGTAATGTTGTAAGTTGATGTATAGTTGAACTCTTACAACACACCTAACCTGTAAGTTCCATAGACCTTGGCCTTACACACAAAGGAATGATAAAGATCATACCACGATGCATATGATAGTGATCAAGTGCAACAACCATATCATTTCACTTTGCACATATGATGTTTGCATCTTATATTGCTTGTTTGGTGTTTTAATAGCACTATAATATGATCCCTCATATAAATATCATGATAAAAATGTGTTCTTCCTTAAGTATGCACCATTCGATGGATCGTGTTTCGAGACATCACGTGATGATTGGGTGTACTCGACTCTGCGCTTTCATACAACGGGTGTAAGACAGTTTTACACACGCTAGTACTAAGGTTCTTACTTGGCGAGCCTAGCATGTACAGACATGGCCTCGGAACATGGACTGAAAGGTTAAGCATGAGTCATATAGTTGATATGATGCCCATATAGATGCCCGCCTTTGAATGTACACCAACTCACGTGATGATCGGACTTGGTGTAGTGAATTTGGTTCATGTAATCACCAAAAAGACACGAGGCATGTTGTTTTTGAGTGGGAGTTTAGTTGAACTCAATCTATCATAAACTTAGTCTAAATAAACTTTACAAATTCTATTGTAGATGGCACCACCTGCTTTTAATTTCAATGTGTTCATGGAGAAAGAGAAACTTGCTGCGAATGGTAGCACCTTTACCAGCTGGGCCATGAATTTGAGGATTCTCCTCTATGCTACACAAAAGAACTATGTGCTAGAAGCGCCGCTAGGCCCCCCAAAAGCTCCTGATGCCCCTGAGGAGGAAAAGAATGTCTATTTGACTCGTCAGGAGGACCACAACTTAGTTCATTGCGGCATACTGTATGGGCTAGAGCCAGAACTTTGAAAGCGTTTCGAAAATGGAAATGCCTTTGATACCATGGGTGAATTGAAAATGATTTTCGATACCCATGCTTCTATAGAGAGTTATAATGCTTGAGAAAAGTCCTTTAGCTTTATGATGGAAGAGAACAACTCCGTTAGTGAGCACGTACTCAAAATGTCTGGGTACGCCGATAAGCTTGAGTCCTTGGGAATAACGATTCCCATTGACTTAATGTAACACCCTCGAATTGGCTCTATGCAAGTTTTAGCGCTTCCCGCCAAACCCACATAGAAACGATTCAAGGACGCCCACTAGGCACTTTCGTGCGGGTGGAAAACGAAGTAATATCATTACACAATAGTCCATGATGGAACCCACAGAACAGATATATATACTACAACGACTCGTGAGTCAAGAATAGAGATATACAGTACAAAGATCCCAATCACCTTGAAAACAATACAGCATCTGAGTACGGATAAGAAGCAAATTGAGCTAAGATCCCTGAAGAATAACCAATGGCGTCCATAACCCTGCCCAGGCCAAGCTGGAAGGGTAACCCTGCTAACGACGTCGATCTCAAACCTGCTAAAACAAAAGGGGTGCCGACAAAGGGCAAAGGAAAAAGAGGAGCGTCAGTACTGAGGCCAGTACACGGCGAGGCTAGAATTCTGCGGCTCTCGCCTACATAGGTATGGTGGACTGAAGCGGCAACGCAGCATGCACTAAACAACCTATAGAGACTCGATGCAACTATCGGCTATTAGAGAGGGATAAGAGAGACCTATTCGTGACTAACCTGATACTAACACCAATCATACACATCCAGGTATTTCCCCCTCGAGACCAACGAGGAAGTCAAACCAAGGAACTCACACAGTTGGCAGTTTTATTCATTCCATTATAGTTGAAGCACTTACTAGTCAGATATAGATAGCATGAGTCATCCTGATAGCATAAGTAGTAGTCAGTTTTAGTTAACCATTCGGTTGTAGTTCTAGTACTTACTAGTCAGATGCAATTAGCATGTGACATCCCAAACCCAGCAGTTGTTGGCACTTTTATTTCATTCCATTGGAGTTGCGATACTTACTAGGCAGGTATAACATGACACGATACACACCAGTTCCACCAGTTGTTGGCACTTTTATTATCCATTCCATTGTAGTGAAGCTGATTACTAGTCACATATTAAGTCAAATTTATATAACTACTTTAGTTATGCTTGTCTATGATCGAGATATTCTGCTCCAAGTCGTCCATAACCGCAGACACAGCTTTCAGAAAGATTTACCCTGCAGGGGTACACATATAGCAACACACACGATCAACCTTGGGAAGAACCAAATAAAAAGCAACGAGGCCCCACGACAATGCATTCATGGGATTCATAAATTATTTCAGGGGGCCACCCCATTAAGCTACCCGCAACGAAGTTGGTCGGCTCCGAGACGGACCCAAGGTTTGTGCCAATGGTTGTAAACGACTGGGAAGCCGAAACTATGACTGGGCTTGTCGATACCGCGAAAACATTCCACATTCCTAAACAGTACAGGTGCTCCACGCACAATCATAAATAAAGCAGTAAATCATGGCATAAGTACATGATAGTAATAAAGCCCCAAACTAGTTGGTGGCCCCAAGAAATAAAGTGTGAATCAAGCTCAAGCGAAGGGGGATCCATAGAATCTCCCGGATGTGGATAGTGTGAATAATAAAGGAACATGTATCAAGTACTCGGGGCCTACGGGACACAAGTGGATAAGAAAAACCAAATAGCATATATTGCCCACCGGTGCCTCTTTCATTAGTTATCCCAACAGTTTAATAGTTGTATTTAAAGTCATGATCCTCTCCACCGTAAAGCATATGACAACATTCCAACAACTGTGTGGTACTTCACGACACGGGATCGCACCTGGGCAAGCGACTACGACTCGCAAAGCCATCTATCTACCAAACAACAAGTAATAGGAGGTGTCCAAGGCAATATAAAGGTTGCACGGAATATATCTGGTACGGAACACTAAAGCATCACGACACGGATAGCAATAGATCAACAGGAGGAAATAAAGACTATAAATGCAAAATAGGTAAAAGGGGGAGAATGCTCGCCTAGGAAACATAGCCGAAGGTACATCTGGAGATCGGGTCGACACTCGCATCTACTCAACTGTCTAATCCGTGAAGAAGCAAAACACTAGAAGAAACACCGGATACACTATTTAATACTACGGTAGAAGATCGGGCATGATGCATGTCTGATGCATGACATGGCAAAGATGCGATGCAACTAGGCAATATTAAGCGGAACCGGGGTCCCGACAATTAGTTAAATGGTTCAAGTTATTTAGATACCCTACAATTTAAATGTTGACTTAATAAGACAAAACCTGGCATCGATTCTCTACACAAATTTAAATGGAGTCAATATAAGACTAGAATAGCCCGCATATATGCTCCATATTTAATTATGAGGTGGATCAAGTAAAACCCCTGAACCAAAATATGTATGCAAGTAGGACGATTTAATATGCAACCAGATATATGTCGTTATAAAAATAGGGGTCTCAGAAAGGGAATCACATTAGGGTATCGGCGATCTTGGGTTCACCGAGGGTCGATGGGGTTTGGTCTTGGCGTGATCGGTCTTTGGATCCGCTACGGAGAGCTTGGCGTGCCTAGGGTTCAGTCTTCATATCCGTGTAGGAGTGCTTGATGGTCCAAGAGGGACAACACGGGGTCGGCGGTTTCATAGTCGGCGTCATACTCGGTTTCGGCTCCGGTGGTTCATCGGGTTCGGCCGGGTCGGCGTTGATCTTGTAGTGACTCCGTCCAGACAACAACAACACACAAGCTCAACCATACACGCATGTGCACAGGAGAACCACCACTTATCACGGAAACATCTGTAGACCACAACTGCCCATAGACGCAACACTATTGTACCACCCGCAGTAGGACGCAGGGACTAGCGATGCAGCGACTGTTGGAGGCGAAGCAGAGCGTGTCAACGGGGGCGTGCTTGAGCAGGTGGGAGGCCGACGGCGCGCATAGCAGGGCGGGGACGCGCGAGATCGAGGAGGCGGTGGGTAGTGCGGGGTCGTCGGAGCGAGTGGTGTGGAAGCAGCGAGGTCTTGCGGTGACGAGGTGGCGCAGACGTGGCCGAGGCGGAGGACGGCCGAAGGCCGGGCGAGGTGACGGTGAGGCGCCGACGTCGAGCTCGGCCGGGCGATGGGGAGGCGGACGTCAGGCGATGCGGAGACGGCCATGGTCGACGAGGTCGCCGGCGGACGCGACCACACATGGTGGAGGTCTCCAGGCGATGCGGTCCTTGAGCCGGTTCTGCAGCGAGCGACGGGGCCGAGGACATGCGCCATCCTGGAGGCGAGGTCGGGGCTTCCAAATACGGTGGCAAGGAGGACGTGCGGACGGTGGAGGCGTTGGACGTCGTGGCTAGCGTCGCGTAGGTGGCGGAGGAGACAGGACCACAACGGCGGGACCTTGGAGCGATGGAAGGTGGCGGCGAAGCTTGATGGAGGCGGCGCACGCTCGCGGCCGGTGCGATGGGGAGATGGTTCGCGAGCGATGCGGCGTGCGCGAGGGTGGGGTCGGGAGAAGCGTGGCAGGGGTGTGCGGGGTGGACTTGTCCGCGTATGAGGCGTGCGTGAGGGTGAGTTGCGACTCGTGACAGGAAGGTGCCGCTACCTTTGTGCGCTCTATGTGGCGAGTGGGTTTGCCGTTGGGTGGGACTAGGGTGTCGATCGCGGGGCGGGAGTGGGGCCAGGTCAGGGTGAGAGAGTGACGTGGTTGGGTGGGTGTTGACCGCGTGGGAGCGTGTCGGTGTCGATGTGGGGTGGGTGACAGCACGGGTAGATGGGGTGGCTGCGTGCGATGTGGTGCAGCGGCGGCTGGGAGGTAAGGATCTAGGGTTTGGTTAGGGTTTTGGGGTGTTTTAGGACTAGGGTTTGGTTTTGGTTTGGGCTGGGCCTGCCGGGGTAGTAGGTGGCCTGGCCTACGGGCTGGGCTGCCTCCCCGATACAAAACATTTTATTTATTTTAGTTTTTATAAAGCCTTGTTCAAATAGTTTTAGGCAAACAAAATATCCGGTAAGACCAGGATTTTGATTTGAAATAAAAGAGGGGATTAATGTAGAAAACAAAATAGGGTTTTTAGTAAATTAGTTTTAAACAAACATATGCATGATGACATGATGATGCTCAAATGCAATGTGGCATGATGACATGAGCATGTTGTCAGGAGGATTGAATGCACAAAGTAAGAATAACAAGCGATTTTCTAGTAGTGGTTTTACCGGGTGCTACATTTAGGCATACATCATGTTCTCCAATCTCTGCCACCTAGCTACAATAGCTTCATGATGAACTATAACATTAAGGGCATGAAAAAGTCTCTCCCTGAGCTTCTGTCAATGCTTAAGACTACAGAAGTGGAGATTAGGAAAGAACATCAAGTGTTGATGATCAATAGGACCACCGGTTTCAAGAAAGACAAGAAGGGTAAACAGAAGGGAAAGAAGGGCAGAAAATCTTTTGCTACGCCATAAAAGAAATCCCGGGCTGGCCCTAAGTCTAATACCGAGTGCTACTATTGTAAGGGGACTAGCCATTGGAAGCGCAACTGCCCCAAGTATTTGACGGACAAGAAGACCGGCAAGGCAAACAAAGGTATATGTGATATACATGTTATTGATGTGTACTTGACTAGTACTCATAGTAGGACTTGGGTATTTGATACCGGATCAGTTGCTAATATATGTAACTCCATACAGGGGCTGCGGAATAAGCGACAGCTAGCAAGGGATGAGGTCACGATGCATGTCGGCAATGGATCAAGAGTTGATGTGATGGCTGTCAGAATGCTGCCTCTCCATATGCAATCAGGATTAGTGATAAACTTAAATAATTTTTATTTGGTGCCTGCGCTGAGCATGAACATTGTATCCATATCGTGTTTATTGCAAAGCGGTTATTCATTTAAATCAGAAAACAATGGATGTTCGATTTATATGGATAATATCTTTTATAGCCATGCACCCATGATGAATGCTTTATTTCTGTTGAATCTCGATAGTACTCATATGCATATCCATAATGTTGATGCTAAAAGGATTAAACTTAATGATGATATATCTGCATATATTTGGCACTACCGTCTAGGTCATATTGGCGTTAAACGTATGAAGAAACTCCATCCCGATGGACTTTTAGAATCACTTTATTTTGAATCATTTGATACATGTGAGCCATGCCTTATGGGCAATATGACTAGAGTGTTGTTTTCTGGTTCAATGGAACGGGCGATAGATTTATTGGAAATCACACATACTGATATATGTGGTCCAATGAGTATGTCGGTGCGAGGCGGATATCGTTATTTTGTTACTTTCACGGATGATTTGAGTAGATACGGGTATATCTATTTGATGAAACATAGGTCTAAAACCTTCGAAAAGTTCAAGTAGTTTCAGAATAAAGTGGAAACTCATCATAATAGAAAGATCAAATTTCCGCGGTCTGACCGTGGAGGAGAGTGATGTCTACGCACTTCTATTCTTGTAGACAGTTGTTGGGCCTCCAAGTGCAGAGGTTTGTAGAACAACAGCAAGTTTTCTCTTAAGTGGATCACCCAAGGTTTATTGAACTCAGGGAGGAAGTGGTCAAAGGTATCCCCTCTCAAGCAACCCTACAATCAAGATACAAGAAGTCTCTTGTGTCCCCAACACACCCAATACACTTGTCAGGTGTATAGGTGCACTAGTTCGGCGAAGAGATAGTGAAATACAAGTGGTATAGATAATTATAAGTGGTAACGGTGATAGAAGATAACTTGATGGCGTGGAAGAGACTAAAAGCAAACTTAAATAAAGATGGCAGCAAGCAAACATGTAACAGATCTAGTAGTAAACGGTGTTTCAATGCTTAGAAATAAGGCCTAGGGATCATACTTTCACTAGTGAAAACTCTCATATAAATATATTCTTCTTTATGATACTACGCTGAACTACTCTCCGGTTGGACACTCTAATTGATGGTAGGGCTATAACAGCACACCTCAAAGTAAGCCTTTCCCATCTAGAAAACCCCACACTGTCACCTTGAGTACTAGATGAGTCCAACAAACACCACAATTTCATAAAGACATCCAACTCCAAATATAACTCATAACAAGTATTTGTAATCTCTAGCCTAAGTGCCACCATGGTGAGCACGCTGTCACTTTCACACACAAGGTGACAGCAGAGATCTATTAAAGCACTTGAGTAGCAAGGTAAATCTACTAGAATACAAAGCTCATGACCACAACAAGATCATGCATAGATAGAGAGATGAACACATACCTACCGGTAGAACCCTTAGCCTCGAGAGAGATCTACTCCCTCATCATCATGGGAATCAGAAACGACGATGGAGATGGTGGTGGAGTTGATGGAGATGGCTCCGGGGGCACTTCCCCGTCCTGGCAGGGTGCCATAACAGAGAGTTTCTGTCCCCCGAATCTCCCCTTCGGTGGCGGCGGCGCAGCAGAACTTTTCGTGGATTTCTGATTGATGACTTAGGGTTTTGGCTTCGGGAGGCTTCTTATAGGCCAGAGGGCAAGGTCGGTGGGCGGCCAGGGGGCCCACAACATGCCCTGGTGCGGCCTAGGTGGACCCGTGCCTAGGGGTGGTGTGGCCACCCTGTGGCCCCTCTCCGACTCTCCTTCTGGCTCCGTGAGTCTTCCGGGAAAATAGGCACTTTGGCTTTTGTCCCGTCCAATTCCGAGAATATTCATTTTATGACTTCTGGAAACAAAAACAGCAGAAAACAGGCAACTGGCACTATGGCATCTTGTTAATAGGTTAGTCCAAGAAATCATATGAAAAGTACTCCAAAGTTGGAACAAAACACAAGAAAGTAGATAAAACCAAGCATGGAACATCAAAAATTATAGATACATTTTCAATGTATCAACATCCCCAAGCTTAACTCCTGCTCGTCCTCAAGTAGGTAAGTGGTAAAAAGAAAGAATAATTTTTGAGGTGACATGCACCATCATAAACTTGATCAAAGTATTTGTAAAACATTGAAAAGGTGGGATCAAAGTACTTCAATCATAACATGAAAGACAAGGTTCTAGCAATAAGCAAAGAAACTATGATGCAACATGAAAAGGCACAAACAAAAGATTCATGAATAACAATGCTTTGCAAGACATTTTTTTATTTCACATAAAGAAAACATAGCATAAAAGCATTCAGCTTGTCCCTCAATAGAGTAGCAAATATAAATGCATAGGACACCTTCAAAGTTCATAAGAGTGACTAGATACAAATAGTTTAAAACAAGCAATATCAAGTTATGCATCAATCAACTAGTCTTGGGACAATGCACATAGAACTAAGAATGGCCACTATGCTCTCAAAGAAGGTGCATAAAGATAGAAGGTGGAGACTAAATATAATTGTGGAAGAAAGGCCATTGTAAAAGGAAGTAGGGATTCAAGTCTCATAAAGAGCTTCCAAAAATTATGGTACTTATAGCTTTCAGCTCTCATTGCCCCTATCATAAGCATCTTGAAGTGGTTAAGGTTAAAGTGAACAAACTATGGTGTACATGCTTGACGAAGTATAAGTCAGAAATCTCATGTCCCTTGTATACGAGGGTCGCTCCTCATGCTACTTAATTTTAGTCACCGGTAAGTTCTTGTCATCGTAAGTACATGTGTATCGTAGAGAACCGCCAACGGGGTACCCCTTGCCCGATGATAAGGAAGAATCCCCATATCAAAATGACAAGGCAAGCAGACAACGAGCATCTCGGCATTCTTCTTAATTACCATGGGAATATGGTGCTTTTTTCTCTCTTTCCTCTTTTCATAGTATCTCTTTTTTTTCTTTTTCTCTTTTTTTTCTCAATATAGGACTCTTTTTTTATAAGAAGAATGCTTCATAGACAGCTCATTATGGTTACGCTGCAGGTTTCCACCATGTCAGCATGGATTAGACCAGCGACCTAGGCGTTTCTCTAACACATATACATAACTTCATGGATTTACAAGCTCCCCTTTCATTTCACACCGACGACATCCATATACAAAAGAGCATGATATCAACTAGGTACAAGTACCAAGTGCAATGTTGAAAGCGTTCCCCATGAAAGCATGGTTCTGCTAATTCCCGACAAATAAGTGCAAGCATATACAACATAGAAGACACAATGGTTCTAGTTTATTAAGGGCAAGTAAATTAAAGTGTGCCATCAAGTTCGTGAGAGCTTTAATCACTAGTTTTCTCATAACAAGTTTAATTTGGAAGGTAAACAAAAGCATGAATATACTTGGAATAGCATAAGCTAGTAGGTAGGTATGGTGGACTCTTTGGAATAACTTGGTTTAGCGAGTTGGATGCATGAGTGAAACTCATACTTGGTTGTGGATGCTAGCAAAAGACTGGGAGCGACAAACTAAGAGAGCAATAATGGCCATAATCATGTAGAGGGACAAAACATCATTGATAAAAGCATAAAGTGATACTACAAGTTGAAAACTAAAGGATCATAAAGGCTTATGGTGACTTTTGATAGTCATAACATGGTGTGAGCATGCGCCAAGTCCACCCAAATAAAGCATCAAAGGAGAATACCACTATACTATGCTTTAATATGCTAAAACAACACATTAAGAAATCTCAATTGTTTATGACAAGTCATGCTACAGAAAAGAATACTAAGCATATAGCCAAAACAATATCAAGCATGGCATGACAAAGCATAGGCCATAGTAAAAAACAAGCTCTTTTTACCACATAAGCTTGAACTTTCCTACTCTTTTCCAAACCAAACCAAACTATTTGCAAACCAATGTATGAAAGAGGGGGTCCAACCAATTTATTCAGAAAACTAAGCAAACAAAAGCAAACGAAAAAACAAAACGAAAACGAAAAAGAAGACGCTCCAAGAAAAACACAACTGTGCATGAAACAATAAAAATGAAACGTTTGGAAGAAACCTGGGATTTTTATTGATGAAGAAGGGAATGCCTTGGGCATCCCCAAGCTTTGACGCTTGTACTTCTTGGATATTTCTTAGGGTGACACGCGTGGCATCCCCAAGCTTGAGTTTTAGTGCATCCTTTATCTCATTACTCATTCCTTCCATACACTTGAAATTTTTCCTTCATACAAAACATCACACAATCTTATTAGCAACATTAGTGCACTTAAGATAAATAAGTCTTAAGGTTCAGTTCTAACACCAAATAAACTTTCATTAGAACACTAGCTACTGTAGCACTTCCCTCAAAAAGCTCAATTCCCCAAAATAACTCAAAAAGGAACCAACAAGAAGCAAATGCAGAAAATGGTAGAAACCTGTCAAAACAGACCAGCAGGAAAAGACGAATTTTTTCGAAGACCTTCTGTTGCTCAAATCAAAAAGAGTTGAACTAACGAAAGTTAGATAACAACCTGGGTCAGAAGCAAAAAAATTCACGGCTCAAAAAGACGTTCAGAGATTTTACACGAATTTTTACGATGAAGCACAAAAATCTGTTTCGGGACAGCAACTTTCCCAATCATTACTTCTCTCTCATTAGTGGTTACTCTTGGCACAAAAAGCAAATAAAAAGGATAAGGAGCGGTTATTACTGAAGTAATAACTTCCAAGACTTATCTAAAAAATTTGGGTTATCTCCCAATAACTACTTTTTTTAGGGCCTTTAAGTTAGGCATGATAGTTGGAGAAGATGCTCACATAAGAAATATGAATTGAAGTAAAAGAGAGCATCAAGAAGCAAATTCTAAACACATTTAAGTCTAACCCACTTCCTATGCATAGGAATCTTGTAAAGAAACAAGTCATGAAAGCACAAAGCAACAAGCATAGTAAAGCAAAACAAGTGCAACTTCAAGACTTTCAACATAAAGAGGGGAAACTTAATATTATTGAGATGCATAAAACCATGTTTCCCTCTCTCATAATAACTTTCAGTAGCATCATGAATAAAAGTAACAATATAACTATCACATAAAACATTCTTATCATGAGCCACATGCATATAATAATTATTACTCTCCACATAAGAATAGTCATTCTTATTAATTGTGGTGGGAGCAAATTCCACAAAATAGCTATCATTATTATTCTCATCACCATAATCATCAAATATAGGAGGCATATTGTAATCATTAATTTTTTCCTCAATAGTAGGTGGACTGAAAATATCATATTCATCATTGTAATCATCATATATTGGAGGTTTTGTATCATCATAAGCAATAGAATAGCTTCCAAGGCTGGGGAACTAAAAAGATCATTTTCATAAAAACTAGCTTCCTCAAGCTTAGACTTTTCCATAGCCTTAGCAATAATGGTGTCCCATGAATTCATACTAACAACATTGCTATTAGCATGCAAAGAAGGTTCCAAGGGTTTTTTAATTTTCTTTTCAAAGAATTCGAGTTCTAACTTAGGAAAAAGAATAAAAATCTCTCTAATTTTTTTGTTGTTTTCCATTAAGCCTAACTAGTGAAAACAAGAAACAAAACGACAAAATTGTACAATCTAAAGGAAATAACTTCGAGCACTCACACCGGAGGATGTGAGTACCTTTTACCTTACCTCCCCGGCAATGGCGCCATAAAATAGCTTGATGTCTACACACTTCTATTCTTGTAGACAGTTGTTGGGCCTCCAAGTGTAGAGGTTTGTAAAACAGCAGCAAGTTTTCCCTTAAGTGGATCACCCATGGTTTATCGAACTCAGGGAGGAAGTGGTCAAAGGTATCCCCTCTCAAGCAACCCTTCAATCAAGATACAAGAAGTCTCTTGTGTCCCCAACAGATCCAATACACTTATCAGGTGTATAGGTGCACTACTTCGGCGAAGAGATAGTGAAATACAAGTGGTATAGATAATTATAAGTGGTAACGGTGATAGAAGATAACTTAATGGCGTGGAAGAGGCTAAAAGCAAACTTAAATAAATATGACAGCAAGCAAACATGTAACAGATCTAGTAGTAAACGGTGTTTCAATGCTTAGAAACAAGGCCTAGGGATCATACTTTCACTAGTGAACACTCTCATATAAATATATTCTTCTTTATGATACTACGCTGAACTACTCTCCGGTTGGACACTCTAATCGATGGTAGGGCTATAACAGCACACCTCAAAGTAAGCCTTTCCCATCTAGAAAACCCCACACTGTCACCTTGAGTACTAGATGAGTCCAACAAACACCACAATTTCATAAAGACATCCAACTCCAAATATAACTCATAACAAGTATTTGTAATCTCTAGCCTAAGTGCCACCATGGTGAGCACGCTGTCACTTTCACACACAAGGGGAGAGCAGAGATCTATTAAAGCACTTGAGTAGCAAGGTAGATCTACTAGAATACAAAGCTCATGACCACAACAAGATCATGCATAGATAGAGAGATGAACACATACCTACCGGTAGAACCCTTAGCCTCGAGAGAGATCTACTCCCTCATCATCATGGGAATCAGAAACGACGATGGAGATGGTGGTGGAGTTGATGGAGATGGCTCCGGGGGCACTTCCCCGTCCCGGCAGGCTGCTAGAACAGAGACTTTCTGTCCCCCGAATCTCCCCTTCAGTGGCAGCGGCGCAGCGGAACTTTTCATGGATTTCTGATTGACGACTTAGGGTTTTGGCTTCAGGAGGCCTCTTATAGGCCAGAGGGCAAGGTCGGTGGGTGGCCATGGGGCCCACACCATGCCCTGGCGTGGCCTAGGTGGACCCGCGCCTAGGGGTGGTGTGGCCACCCTGTGGCCCCTCTGCGACTCTCCTTCTGGCTCTGTGAGTCTTCCGGGAAAATAGGCACTTTGGCTTTTGTCCTGTCCAATTCCGAGAATATTCATTTTCCGACTTCCTGGAACCAAAAACAGCAGAAAACAGGCAACTAGCACTATGGTATCTTGTTAATAGGTTAGTCCAAGAAATCATATGAAAAGTACTCCAAAGTTGGAAACAAACACAAGAAAGTAGATAAAACCAAGCATGGAACATCAAAAATTATAGATACATTTGGAATGTATCAGAGAGTATCTTAGTTACGAGTTCAGTGCACACATGAGAGATTGTGGAATTGTTTCACAACTCACGACTGCCAGAACACCACAACGTAATGGTTTGTCGAAACGTCATAATCGTACTCTATTGGATATGGTTCAATCTATGATGTCTCTGACTGACTTGAAACTGTCATTTTGGGGTTATGCACTGGAAACGGCTGCATTCACTTTAAATCGAGCACCATCTAAATACGTAGAAACGACAACATATGAATTATGGTTTGGAAACAAACTTAAGCTATCATTTCTTAAAGTTTGGGGATGCAATGTTGATGTGAAGAAACTTTAGCCTGATAAACTCAAACCCACAGCGGAGAAACGCGTCTTCATAGGATATCCTAAACAAATAATTGGGTATTCCTTCTATCACAGATCCAAGGGCAAGGTTTTCGTTGCCAAGAATGGATCCTTTCTAGAGAAAGAGTTTCTCATGAAAGGTGTGAGTAGTCGAAAGGTAGAACTCGAAGAGGTTATTGAGCCTTCTCTTCATGAAATGGCGAGTGGCATAGCACCGAAAGTCATTCCGGAGTTGACTTCACCAAATTAAGAAGGAACTAATGATAATGATCATGAAACTCCAAAAGAGGACACTACCAAACCTCGCAGGTCAAGCAGGACACGTGCAGCTCCTAAACTGTACGAGAATCCTGTTGTGAATTTCATGGTTGATGAAATAGATGACCTTGTGACGTATGAAGAAGTAATGACGAGCCCGGATTCCAAAAAATGGCTACAAGCCATGCACCGAGATTTAATACATGTACGAAAACCAGGTTTGGACCTTGGTGGACTTACCTCACGACCGAAAGGCTGTTGCGAATAAATGGATTTTCAAAAGAAAAACTGATGTTGATAGTAATGTAACTGTCTATAAAGCTCGACTTGTCACAAAAGGGTTTTGACAAATTCAAGGAGTTGACTATGATCAGACATTCTCTCACGTAGAGATGCTAAAACCAGTTAGGATTATGTTAGCAATTGCTGCATATTTCGATTATGAAATATGGCAGATGGAAGCCAAAATTGCGTTCTTCAATGTTAATATTGAAGAAGAGTTGTATATTATACAACCAAACGGTTTTGTCGATCCTAAGGATGCTAACAAGGTTTGCAAGCTTCAGCGATCCATCTATGGACTAAAGCAAGCATCCCGGAGTTAGAATCTCCGCTTTGATGAGGTGATCAACGAGTTTGGATTTGTCCAAACTTATGGAGAGGCTTGTATTTACAAGAAAGTGAGTGGGAGAAATGTGGCATTTCTGATATTATCTGTGGATGACATGTTATTGATTGGAAATGATGTAGATCTTTTAAATAATGTTAAAAGTTATCTAAAGAGCAAATTTTCTATGAAGGACCTTGGTGAAGCGTCATATATATTAGGCATAAGGATCTATAGAGATAGATCGAGATGCCTAATAGGGCTATCGCATAGTACATACCTTGATAAGATTTTAAAGAAGTTTAAAATGGACGAAAGTAAGAAGGGGTTCTTACCTATGTTGCAAGGCAAGACATTGAGTAAGACTCAAAGTCCGAATACAGCGTAAGAAAGAGAGATAATGGATAAGATCCCCTATGCTTCAGCCATAGGCTCTACAATGTACGCCATGCTATGTACAAGACCGGATGTGGCACATGCTATTAGTTTGACTAGTAGGTACCAATCTGATCCAGGTTTGGAACACTGGATAGCGGTCAAGAATATCCTTAAGTACTTGAGAAGAACTAAGGAAATGTTTCTTGTAGACGGAGGTGAAGAAGAGATGGTCGCTAATTGTTATGTCGATGCTAGCTTTGACACTGATCTGGATGACTCTAAGTATCAATCTGGATATGTATTTCTCATGAACGGAGCAACAATTAGTTGGAGGAGCTCGGAACAACCCGTGGTAACAAGGTTAACAATGGAGGCGGAATATATTGTTGCTTCAGAAGCAGCACAAGAAGCAGTTTGGATGAAGGAGTTCATTACCGAACTGGTGTGGTTCCTAGTGCGTTGGATCCAATGGTGATCTATTGTGATAACAATGGAGCCATAGCCAACACAAAGGAACCAAGGTCTCGCAAGAATTCCAAGAATATTAAGCGTCGATTTCACTCCATCCGTGAGCATGTCAAGGATGGACATATACTAATTTGTAAAGTACATACAGATCTCAATGTAGCAGATCCGTTGATTAAAACTCTCCCTAGAGAAAAACATGATCAACACTAGAACTCCATGCTTGTTAGATTTATCACTATATAACTAGATTATTGACTCTAGTGCAAGTGGGAGACTAAAGAGGAATATGCCCTGACAGTCAATAATAAAGTTGATATTATATATGTTCCAAGTATATGATAGATTTTTATTTTGCATGCTATAATTGTATTAATTGGGAAACGTTAATACATGTGTGTTTAATAAACAAAAGGTAAGTTCCTAGTTATGCCTCTCTTATAAACTAGCTCGTTGATTAACAAGATGTTCAAGGTTTCCTGATCATGGACATTGGATGTTGTTAATAATGATGTAACAATATTAGTGGAATGATGTGATGAATATTCATCTGAAGTATAACATTATGATCAAAGTCATTAGTATTATATTTCTATAAAATCTAACAAAGTAATTCTAGTCCTTAGACCATGAGATCATGTTAATCACTAACACTGGAAGAGTATCTTGATAACGTCAAACCGTGAAAGTGTGATTATAAAGGTGGGTTCAGTACTAGGAAAGTGTTATGTACAGGCTCATGGATCAAGTGTGGGATTTGTCCATCTCGATGATGGATAGATATACGCTGGGCCCTCTCGATGATATCACATTGGTTAGCTTGCAAGCAAGTGATGAGATCACTAGAATGTTATATCACGGGAATGAGAAAAGAGTACATGTAGGTGACGAGATCAAAGTAGGTATGGAGATACCGATGATCAAATCTCAGACATGTAATATATCGCGAGGCAAAGGGATTTAGTTACTATCGTTAAAGGTTTTCACGATCATAGAAGTCATCGTTGAATGTGTAGGAGTCGGTATGGATCTCTAGGTCCTGCTTCTGATTATTGATCTGAGACAGACTTAAGGGACACCAACACCATTTGGAGCAAATATGTTTCAGACGAAAGAATTGCAAAGCACTGGAATTATTTCAATAAACACCGAAACTATTTTGGGTGAAATTGCTGAAATTGGTTATGCATGTAATATTGAAATGTTGCAGAGGGTTTTATGTGAATGTTTGTTAATTAAATTAATTCACAAAATTCTGACAAAAATTAATAAAATAGTTTTATTAAAAGAGAGAGCATTAAATGTGGAGAAATTTAATGCATTTAAACTAAAGACTTTAAAGGGGAATGTTAAGGGGGGAAATTTATGTGGAGGGGGTTACCACCACATGAATGGGGGAGGTGAGGGGTCACCCCCCATGGGGTGCCAGCCATGAGGAGGGGTACCCCCCTCCTCCTGTAAAAGGACCCCCTCTCACTCCTTCTTCCACACACCCCCTTGTCAAGGATCTCTCTCCCCCTCTAGTATTATTTCCCCATGGTCTTGGATTAGCGAGATACATGTTCCCGGTGGCATTTCGTCTAGAAGGAGTTGTTGCTTACGCTGCATCACTAGAGTGAGGATGCGGAGGTTATTCGGTGGCATGAACGTGTGTGCGAGTGCGGATGGGTTGCTAGCTTGCGGCGCTAGGACTTCCACACGATCTTGAGATCGACAAGCGAACGGCTACATCATCCACGAGTTCCTTCTTGTCAACAAAGCTTTGTTGTCATCAAGGGTATGTTCTATATGGATGTGTATCCACTGGTTGCTTGTATCTAGTAAATAGATCTTGGCGTATAATAGTTCCCATCACAGGAATTTTTTTGTTTTCTATGCTGCGAACCCTTCACAGGATAGCTATTGCTTCCCCGGCAATGGCACCAAAAAAAGGGTTGATACCTTCGATCCGGATTACGGATGTAGTATTGCTCTTTTTACCTAGTAGAACTAGGTTATCGAATCCTTTAGAAGTAGAAAGCATAGTGGAGTTACTTTAACGGACCTTCAGGAGTTTTAGAATTCTTTTTGTGTTTTACTAGACCAAGAGTTTGCTGTCTTTTGTTATTGTCGATGATAGAGAGAAGGCCTAGGGCTTTCGGTTTCACCTGTAGCTATGCAAAACATCTCATAGGAATAAAAGATATTAATAAAGTATGCATGTAATTGTTAGAGCAAGATAATTATATGTGGGCCGTGCATCCATAATTGCTATTTCCTCCACAACCACTTATAGCAAAAACCTACTAGTCTCATCCATAGAAGAAAGAGAACTAATGATATGCATAGTGATGTCACCGTTAATCCCTCACATACAGCCGTACTACTCATTCTATCACTAGGGTTCCCAACCCGCAGATTTGTCATTACTCATACTCCCTATTCTTGGCTCAATCCTCGGGGTCTTGGGTATCGGACAAGTCCTTGGATTGAGGCAAGAGAGGATACAATAATTATCATGTCATAAAAACTAATAGATGATCCCATCTATGATAAATAACATGCACAAAAGCTACATGGCTAGGCCAAAACCCTTAGCCCAAAGAGAATTACTTACGCATAGAGATGAAATCAACAATCATAAACATTGCAATGGAAATCATGAGATTGATAGAAAATAGTCTTACAATGTCGCCAATCGAAGATGAGATCTACTATTACAAGAGGTGGAATATGGCTATGGTGGTGGAGAAGGGTTTGGAGATTAGATCTAAGTCTATTCCTCCAGCGGCTCTCCGGTGTTGTGGACGCGGGTTTCTGAAGTTCTGGGGGTGGCTGGCGAGGCTGTTTCTCGTCGCCCGAAGCCTCTTTATATACGGGTCCCTTAACAAAATTTGTTCTGTTTGGCCTAGCGGTGTCGATGGCAACTATACGACCGGAACTATACGGCCATAATTTTATTGCCGCCATATAGTTGGTCGTTAAAGCGTATGTCTTCACTTCACGACCCCTGGTTTCTTTGTGTTGTTGGATATATCATATCTTTGACTTTAGTGTTGTGATTCCATCATCAAACGTCATTATTTGCGCAGGGAAAAATAGAAAGAAAGGATTGCATACCCCTTTGATCATTAGGCATTAGTGGCAGGGTTTAGAGAGATATTTCATTAAAAATACGAATAATATGCAGTATAAATGTGGACGTAGATGGCTATATTTCACAGCCATCATCTGCTTCTGAGATTAGTACATCAACAAATATGTTTATAGAGAAACATTAAAGACACACAACCTGAACATTTGTCATTCTACAGATATACCTTGTCATCTGGCATAGAGGTTGTACTAGAAATGAAACACGTTTCATGCAGCTTGTGCTTTTCCTCTCCTCCACCTTCTCCATGTTGATCTAGATGCTCAGGAGCTGCCTTTGTCAATTGATCTAGTTGATCAACATCTGCTTCCCCTTATTGATCTTGCTGATAAAGATGTGATTCCCCCGGTTCGTGTGGAGGATCATATGGTTTACCTTGAAATACCCATCTAATATATGTGCTTAGCATCCCAAATGTAAAAATATGGTCTTCCACTATAATTTGAGGAAGCACCCTAGGATTCACACACAACCGCCAGGGGCAATGTACTTTTGAGTTGTCAAAGTGAGCTCTAACAAACACCCTAAATCGTTGAACACCAAGGTATGTTAAGCGCTGCCTAATGGAGCAATCTCTATCCAAAATATACCCATCTGTTTAATTATGACATACAAGGTTGGTTATTATTAAATGAAAAGCAGGAAACATATTGATGGAGTACAAAAACTATATATGCCTATGAATTTTAGCAAACATATTGATAGCAAAACTTGCCGAAGGTATTTAGGAACACAGATCGAGCGCAGAATAAACCATGACCATGTAGACTGAGGACAAATTATACTACGTATTTGAGGAGGCAGATCAGGTGAAAGGGCAATAAAATGCCAACCAGATCGAGCTAGAGATAGAAGGACTACCGTGGGATTGACGTGCCCACTGGTGCGTCTCAAGAAGACCGACAGGTAGGGAAAGCTTCTTCACGAAGAATGGTGATGAGGAGCGTCCGTGAGCGCGTCTGTTTTGTGGGAAAGGGGGTGAGGACCTAGGTGGTGGAGGGTGGCAGTTATTACATAGCACGAAGGGGTGGGGAGGGATAACTTTAGAAATTTTGACCTACCCTGCTTTGGGCACCACCATATACGTGGCCCACCTGCCAGTCACCATAGATCAAAATTGATCCAAAAGTTGTCAAAATACAAGTGTATGTTTTACCATGGAAACTAATGCACATAGCATTGCACTTTGGGAACAAATGGATTTATTTCAACATATATTTAATTTTGTCCCTAATTTTTTCGAAAATGGGCCAAATTTGGAAATTCGAAAGTAAACATCAAATTATGAACCAGACATATTGGTTGATTTGCCAAGATGAATCGATATACCAAATGCGGACACGTCATCATAAATTATGGCCATGACCTTGGACACCTTTTTTTGGACGATGGTCATCTTTTTGAAAGCCTTGAATTTTTTGATAATTTCAGCAAATCCCTAAAAGCTCATTTAAATGTTGGAAAGCAACTCTCATTAGCATGCAGGTCTAGAGTGTAACAGTGCTTCTGAGTGGCCCCACATCGGAGCAGTGTATGTTTGAAGCTTTGACCTCGAAATTTAAATACTACGCCCAGACATCGCACACATCCATTCAGACATACTTCATTTTTTTAGAATGCATAATTATTTTTCTATACCTGCTCCTCTTGTTTGAAAGCCTTGAATTAATGTTCAATAATTTTGGCAGATGTCTATAAACTCATTAAATGCCGGAAAGCATACAAGCCTATGGGTCTATCTAACGGGGACAACATCCCAAGTGGGAGTAGCGTAGCTTAGAAGCTTCAAATTCAAAATTTTGGCAGTGTGCCGAAATATCCTGCCTACCCATTCAAACATCCCGCCCATCCAGTCAAACATCCAGCCCAAAAAATTATTTCATTGCACAAATTTAGCCTGGCAGTTTGAAAGAGCGTTATACATTGAGTGAAAAAGGGGGCGGTGGCATTTTGAGCCATCATCTTTGTAGTTGCTCCACAACCAAACACAACTTTGTTACTTGGAAATTTGAAAACAAACTTCAAATTTGGAACTAGACATACTGGTTGATTTGCCAAGAGGCACCGATATACCAAGTGTGGACACATCATCATAAACTATTTCCTTGACCTTGGTCACCTTTTTTGGACGATGGTCATCTTCTTGAAAGCCTTCAATTGTTCAAAAAATTCAGAAAATGCCTAGCAACTTGTTTAAATGCTAGAAAGCAACTCTCGTTGGCGTGTGGGTCTAGACGGTGGCAGCACATCCAAGAGGCCTCACACCGGATTTGCATATGCTAGAAGCTTCGACCTCAAAAGTTTGGTACGACACCCAAACATCACACCCATCCATTAAAATATCCGCGCATCCATTCAAACATGCTTCACCTCTTTCTAGAATGAAAAATTCCTCTTCTATCCCTACTCCAGAAACAAGAATCCGAGGAGCACTTCAATAATAGAGGGATATAGGTGGTAATTTTGCGTTCTCCCAAGTGCATCACCCCATAGAAGTTTCCGAGACTTTCTACAATATTTACCTATCCGCCCACTCTGACCTACACTAACATTTTGGACACACCATGCAAGTGACCCACATGTCAGTGAACCAGAATTACAGGAAGTAGAGATTCCCATCGCTTGTTGGTCAAAATTCTAACATTTTTCTCTAAATTGAGAGAAAATCGTTAAAATCATCGAACCTGGATCGGAAGCTTGAAAATTCATGAAACTTGAGAATTATCCATCAAAAAAATTATAAATTATGAGAAAATTGGTGGGTGAGATTTTTAACCACATACAATCTTTGTAGTTGCTTCACAACGGAAGCCATTGTTGTCACTTGGAAAATTTAAAATAACTACGAATTTGGAGGCACCTTCTTGTAAACATTGTTTGAAATGCCAATATATAGTTATGCACCAATCTACCAAACATGGACACGTTATCATAAACTATGGAAACATATTGCCATGACCTTGGTCATCTCGTTTGAAAGCCATGAATGTTCATACATGGTACGCCATATTGTGAAACGGGTTTCTTTGAAAGTTGTCAAATTTTAGCATACTTTTTCTTGGATACTAGGAAGTGCACATAAGAAAATACTCTACGAAAGCAATACATTGCTTCAATTAATATATTTTTATTTGGATTTTTCTATCAAAAGGTCCTAAATTAGGCTGCATTATTAGCATTAATATCAAGAAGCTGAGGGGTTGTTTGATTAAGCTTATCTATTCCTTTTAGATTTTTTTTATAAGCCACTTTATATTTTTGCTTTTGTCTTATACCATCATTCAACTATGTCAGAGTAAAAGCTAAATAACAAAGCCAAAAACATATTCCTGGCTTTATAGGCCAAAAATCAAAACCCAGAATTAGAGCCCAACCAAACTGTGCCTAAATATCATAGAACTCGTGGTATTTCTCCCTTGTTTTAGTGCTCGGGTACCTTCAATTGTATTTAACAAAAAATATGACCAAGTAGGGTATCACTGACTTGTAGATCAAATTTTGAGATACATTCATGAAATTGCAGTAACACCATTCAATTCCACGAATATATATAACCATAAAGTTTGAACTTATTATTGAGAATTCACGGAATCCTAAACCATAAAATCTAAACCCCTAAACCTGACCAAGCAGGTATCGTACACTTATAGATCAAAATTTGAGATACTTTCATTAAATTGGGTAACACCATTCTATTCCACGAATATAAGAATAAAGCTTGAACATTATTGAAAATTCCCTAAACCCTAATCCCTAGCTAAACCCCTAAAACCCAAACCCTAAACCCCTATACTCCAAAACTTGACCAAGCATGTAGCATGCACTTATAGATCAAAATTTGAGATACTTTCATTAGATTGGGTAACGCCACTCTATTTGATGAATATAAGCATAAATCCGGAGCATTATCGAAAATTTCCTAAACCCTAAACCCTAAAACCCTCAGCCCAAAAACCCTAATAAAGCAGGTGTCATGCACTCATAGATCAAAATTTGAGGTACTTTCATTGAATCAGGTAATGCTATTCTATTAGATGAATATAAGAATTTAAATCCTGAGGATTGCCGAAAATTCGCTTAACCCTAAACCAGAAACAACCCATAAAACTAAACTGTAATACCCTAAACCCTCGACGCATAAACCCTAAGCAAGCATGTACCATGCACTTATAGATCAAAATTTAAGATACTTTCATTATATTGCGGTAGGGTCATTCTATTCCACGAATATAAGCATAAATATTGAGAATTATCAAAATTCCATGAACCCTAAACAACTCCTAAAACCTAAACCCTAATAAACCCTAAAACCCCAAACCCTCCACCCATAAACCCTAACCAAGCAGGTATCATGCACTTATAAATCAAAATTTGAGATACTTCTGATGAATTAGGTAACGCCATTCTATTCGACGAATATAAGCATAAAGCTTGAGCATTATTGAAAATTCACTAAACCCCCTAAACCCTATACAATCCATAAAACCTAAACCGTAAAACCCTAAGACCCTAAACTCTCAACCCATAAACCCTAACCAAGCAGGTACATTGTACATATAGATCAAAATCTGAGATTCTTTCATTAAATATAGGTAACGCTATTCTATTCCATGAATATAACCATAAAGATTGAACATTATTGAAAATGCCCTAAACCCTAACCCGAAAACCCTAAACCCTCAACCCCGCCTAAAGAGGTATCATGAACTTGTAGATCAAAATTTCAGAAATACTTTCATCAAATTATGCTAACGCCATTCTATTCCATGAATATAAGCATAAAGCAGCTTGAACATTATTGAAAATTCCCCAAAAACCTAAACCCTAAACCCCTAAACCCTTAAAACAATAAACCCTAAACCCTCATCCCCTAAACCCCTTACCAAGCAGGTATCATGCATTGATAGATCAAAATTAGAGATACTTTCATTAAATTGCGATAACACCAGTCTATTCCAAGAATATATATAAGCATATATACATAAAGCTTGAACATTATTACTGAAAAATCCCTATAAACCCTAAACCATAAAACCATAAATCCTCAATCCTGAACCTTAAACCCTAAATAACAACCTTAAACTCCTAAACCCTAATATCCTAAACCATATACCATAAACCCTAAACCCCTAAACCCTCAACCCAAAAAAACGAACCCTAAAACCCCTGGCTATATATATCTTTTGTGAAAACTAGGGTAGTGGGATTTTGAGCAATACTTATTTGTAGTTTCTTCACGACAAAAGCCACTATCGTCTCTTGAAAAAATGAAAATAACTTCAAATTCAGAAGCTTCCTTTGTAAATATTATTTTAGATTCCAATAATACGCACCAATCTACCAAATACGGACATGTTGTTATAAACTATATCAAAGATATGGCCATTACCTTGGTCATCTAGTTTGTAAGCCCTGCATATTCATACATGGTACGCCATATATCATATGAGAAAATTGAGGCCATTATTATCGATTGGGCCTATTCAAATAAATTCAAATATGCAAGCTCTTTTTGTAAACAATGTTGAAATGCCAATATGCACCAATCTACCAAACATGGTTACATTATCATAAAGTTGAAGGGAATATGCCCGAGAGGCAATAATAAAGTGGTTATTATCTTATTCCTTTTTATGATAAATGTTTATTTTGCATGATATAATTGTATTAATTGGAAACGTTAATACATGTGTGTTTAAAAAAAAATAAAGGGTTACTAGGTATGCCTCTCTTAATAAACTAGATCATTGATTAACAAGATTATCAAGGTTTCCTAATCATGGACATTGGATGTTGTTAATAACGAGGTCATAGCATTGGTGAATGATGTGATGAGCATTCATTCGAAGTATAGCATTACAATCAAAGTCATTGTGTTTAAATTGCTATAACATCATACAAAGTAATCGTAGTCCTTAGACCCTGATATCATGTTAATTGCTAACACCGGAAGAGTACTTTGATAACATCAAATGTCACACTGTAATAGGGTGACTATAAAGGTGGGTTTGGGTACTTTGAAAGTGTTAGGTTGAGGCTCATGGATCAAGAGTGGGATTTGTCCATCCCGATCACTGATAGATATACTCAGGGCCCTCTCGGTGATATCACATTGAGATATCTTTCAAGCAAGTGATGTGATCACTAGAATGTTATATCACGGGAACAAGAAAATAGTACATGTTGGTAATGAGATCAAACTAGGTAAGGAGATACCGGTGAGCGAATCTCGGTGGCTTTATCTAGAAAGGAGTTGCTGCTTTTGCTGCATCGCTGGAGCCAGGAGGCGGAGGTTATTTGGTGAACCAGACGTGTGTGCGATCACAGATGCACTGCTGCTTTGTGGTGCTGGACTTGCTGGTGTTGTACCTGGTGGACTCGCTGAACTTCATCACGATCTTGAGATCGGAAAGTGTACGACTACATCAACCATGAAATATGTTTCATTAACAATGCTTTGTCGCTCTTCAAGGGTATGTTATCTATGGATGTATATCCACCTGTTGATTGTATCTAGGTAGATATATCTTGGTTCTTAGATGTTCACATCATAGGATTTTTTTTATTTTCTATACTTCAAACCCAACAGTTGTATCAGAGCCTAATCTATGCATAGATGCTTTGCACTTTTAGTACATATAAGAGTATGTGGGCGATGATGATCATTTTATTTCATCTTCTATGTATATTTGATATTGGTGGCATAGTGAGATGAAGCGGCCCGGACTAACTTTACATGTCCTCGCACATGAGACCTGTTCCACGCTTGACATGCAACTAGTTTTGCATAAGTGGCTAGCGGGAGTCTGTCTCTCCTACTATAGTAAATATGTGATTTACAATGAGTTGCTAATAATTTGGTTATCATCGTTGTGGTTCCATGTTCGTAGGTAAGACTAGTTCTATCTTCGAAAGCCCTAATCCATGTAAAACTTGCAATCGATAAATTAGAAGCATCTAGTTTAGATTGTTGATGGACTGGTGTCATGATATGGTAATGTTGTAAGTTGATGTATAGCTGATACTCTTACAACAGACCTAAATGTGTAAGTTCCATAGACCTTGGCCTTACAAACAAAGGAATGATAAAGATCATACCACGATGCACATGATAGTGATCGAGTGCAAGAACCATATCATTTCACTTTACACATGTGATGTTTGCATCTTATATTGCTTGTTTGGCATTTTAGTAGCATTATAAGATGATCCCTCATGTAGATATCAAGATAAAAATGTGTTCTTCCTTGAGTACGCACTATTTTATGTTTCATCGCTTCAAGACATCATGTGATGATCGGGTGTACTTGAATCCACGTTCGTACAACAGTGTAAGACAGTTTTACACACGTGAGTACTAAGGTTCTTACTTGGCGAGACTGGCATGTACAGACATGGCCTCGAATAATGGACCAAAAGGTTAAGCATGAGTCATATGGTAGATATGATCCCATATAGATGCTCTCCTTTGAAGCTACACGGACTCACATGATGATCGGACTTGCTGTAGTGGATTTGGTTCATGTAGTCACCAAAACAAACTCGAGGAATGTTGGTTTTGAGTGGGAGTTCATTTGTAATTTGGATTTGTTGAACTCAATTTATCATAAACTAAAATCAAAGTGACTTTGCATAATTATTTGTAGTCATTGGCATCTGTTTACTACCTTGCACTTAGTTTTAATTGAGATAATAGAACTATAGAATTCTGGATATCAACTTTACCAAATGGTATCGTATTGCTTTGAATGTTAATTTAAAGTTTAGAAGTCCTATTGCAAACTTTCAGCTAACTTTGTTACTCCATGAAGTTTAATAAGTAGTATTAAACGAAGAGTAACAATTCCAATGTTAGTATCTGAAGTATCGTGTTTGCCTCCTTGATTCTTGATATTCAAATATTGTTTTAATGTCGAGGTTATCTGGGAGCTGAAAGTGTTTCAGAAACCATCATGTGTGGAAGATATTGTGATATCTGAAACAATGTTTGTGGTTGCAACATGATAGAGTATAATTTCGCAAAACACAGGTTCTCATATTGTATGAGAATCTGTGAAGATTGGATACGCTAGACGTCCTAATTTCCCAAAAAGGTTTTGGGAACTGACATTATACTCGCAATTCACCCTTATAGGCTATAGTAACTTGATCATGAAAGTTGTCATGATAAGGATGAATAGACGATGTAGGTAAAATGTTTACTACACCAATAGATTACTAAAGGATGGATTTTTGAAACAACACCAAACATTTGATGATGGTGATCTAATTCAAAGTGTAAGTCCAAAGGTATTAGTATTTGACTATATATGCTTTGGACTATGTGTCATATGTATGGCGCCACTGTTGATCTTGATAGATTCTTTTAAAAAGAAAAGGAAATCCTGAAAGAGAATCTATAAAATATTTGGCAGAAAAGAAAAGATTGGAAATGTCTAGGTAAGGTATATAGATGATATACATGTTATGGTTGTATTCTTTGCTTGTTAAACAATGTGGTTCTTGGGTATTTGATACGAATTGGTTGGTGTGAAATGTTAGACAAAACAACGCAATTCATGAACTACAATGGCTAAGTAACAAGCAAGATAATATGTGATGATGTTCATCAAAAAAATAAAGTGTTATTGTGTTCATCGTTGACATCAAAATTTTCCTTCAAGATTTGTTTAAATAATTGTTATTTTTTTCCGATATTATGAGAAAAATGGTAGTTCAAATAATTACCTTATTCCCTAGAAGATGGATGAACTTTTACAAGTCTAGTTGGAGAAATCACATCCATAAAACTAATGCTAAAATGTCGCAAGACAAACGATTGAAAGATCACTTACAAAGTGACATCACCATTTAAATTATATTGGAAAGAAAACATGAAGAAACTCCATGTTCATGATTTTTGCAGTCTTTGATTTTGATCAAATGATGCTTGTGAGACTTTCCTCGAGATAATTGAAACTCCGTTCATAGGACAAAAGGGAATGGGTGACTAACTTATTGGAAATGGTGCATACTGATGTATATAGTCCATTATATGTAGCCATGTGCGGTGGATCTTTTGACTTCATATGCTTTCTCCGAAAATTTGAATGAATATATCTGTATATTTACTTAATAAGGAAGAAGTATGAAACATTTAATATGTGTTCAAAGACTTTCAAGATGAAGTGGAAAACCATTGTAACGAGAAAATGAAGAATTTATGATTCAATCATAAAGGATGATATTTGAGTTACATGTTTAGCAAAACACCTAAGATTTGAGAAATTGTTCCATGGATTTGCATTTCCCAATAAACCATAGGAGTATGATTTGTTCGAGAAATCAAATCGAACCTTGTTTGACATGGTAAGATCAAAGGTGCCATTTATAAAACTGACATTATGTTTTAAGGATTAAAGCTTTAGATACCGCTTTTACACTGAAAAGAGCACCATCATGATCCGTTGAAATGACACCATAAAGGTTATGGTTTGGGATAAAACACAAGTTATCTTTTCTTCAATTTTGGTATGCTAGGAATAAGTAAAATGTTTACAACCAATGTCGGAGAAGCACATATTTGTAGGTTATCCCAAAGAATTTGTTGGGTATTCCTCCATAACACCGAAGACAAAAGAGTTTGTCGCTTGGAATATGAAGTTTCTTAAAGAAGGATTTTTTTCACAAAAGTAAGTGGGAGGACAATAGAACTTTGGTGAGATTGATGATCCTAAGCAACATGTGCTAAGAAGCACAGTGCCGGAAAGTGTCCCGGAGGCGGCTAAAATGGTCATGGCTCCCGTGATTACAAAGGTTGTGATCTCGAAGATTAGAGTTCCTATTGAACCGTGTGGGTCGGTACGAACCAAATAGTAAGATTTGAAACAAAAGTCATTATTGTTATGACAATGATGAATGACGTCATCCAAAGAATCGATGATGGTCCCTGAATCCATAAAATGACTAGAAGTCATAAAATCCGTGATAGTATCCATACACGAGAAATCAAGTTTCTGAACTTGGAAGACCCTCCGGAAAGGCGTGAAGCCTATCAGTCGTATTTGGATATATAAAGAAATAGACATGGATGTTTGACATCTATGAAATAGTTGACATGTCGGAAAGGAGTTTACAACAATGTTCAGGGAGTTGACTAAGACTAGGTTTGATCTTTCATAGCGATATTTAGTCTTGATGGATTAATGTAGCAACCACTACATATAATTTGGTAAATGGTAGTTGAACAAACAAAACAATATTCTTCAAATAGAATGGTTATCAAGGACATGTACATGACATGGATTGAAGGGTTTTGTTAAATCAAAGGATGATAAAAAGGCGTGCAAACTTTAATGGTTGAAGTGAGCATAGCGGAGTTGGAATCTTCACCAAATTAAGTGGGAGCGCTGAGACAAATTTCCAATACATTATGTAAAGGACATGTTGTTGATTGGAAATGATGTATCTTTTATTTACATGGATCAAGAAATTCATTAAAATTGGATTTCCATGAAAGACTTGGGAAAACCCGAAATATTTGGCATCAATGTCTATATGGATAGATTGAAACGCTAATATGGTTGTGCCAGACATACATATATGATATAATGAAAGTGTTCAATATGGAAACGACGAGAAAGGTTCTTGCCACATGGAAAGGGTTGAATTAAGATTCAAGTGTATTAACACTTGGTAAGTGAAATGAGATTCAAGATTTTTGACACTTGGTGAGGGAAATCACAGGAATATTTTGATCAATAATATATAGCATGATATGTACATATCCAAATATGTCCTATGCTCTAAATTTTATGTGCATATACCATTATGATTCATAATATGATCATTGGATGATAGTAAAGATATTCTTATGAGTTCTGGAAGAACTAAGAATATATCAAGTATAAGTGACAAATAGTTAAAATTATATCATTGTAAAGTGTTACATTGATACTAGTTTGTCACACGATAAAAATTAAATTTATCTAAATTTAAACTATGGGTAGCACAATGTAATGGAAAGGAGGTTCCATGATGGATTTGGATGAGTTCCAAAGTTGATACATTGTGATGGATACTACAATAAAAGGCTAAGTATATGACTGGTATAGTAGCAACAAAGGAGGGAATTTGGTTAACAAGTTTGTTATCAAACTAGGCGTGGTTCACAGTGGGCTAGTACTATGAAGATATATTGTGCGACAATTATACCAACATGTTTTAACCCAAGGAACTAAAGTCTCACCAAAGAACTAAATTTATACTATGCCATCTCATTAGAGAATTAGTGATGCGTAGAGACACAAAGACATGCAAATACACGTGGACCTAAAATTGTTAGATCCGGAGATTATGCTTACCACTAGTAAACACGTATATACAACACTAGAAAGCCATAGGTGTTGAATGCGTAAGTTTACATACTAGATTATAGACTCTAGTGCAAGTGGGAGGCTAAAGGGAATATGCCCGAGAGGCAATAATAAAGTGGTTACTATCTTATTCCTTGTTTATGATAAATGTTTATTTTGAATGCTATAATTGTATTAATTGGAAACATTAATACATGTGTATTTAATAAATAAATAAAGGGTTCGTAGTTATGCCTCCCTTATAAACTATCTCATTGATTAACAAGATGATCAAGGTTTCCTGATCCTGGACATGGGATGTTGTTAATAAAAAGGTCACAACATTGTTGAATGATATGATGAACATTCATCCGAAGTATAGCATTACGATCAAAGTCATTGTGTTTAAATTTCTATAACATCATACGAAGTAATCTTAGTCCTTAGACCATGAGATCATGTTAATTGCTAATACCGGAAGAGTACTTTGATAACATCAAACGTCACACCATAACAGGGTGACTATAAAGGTGGGTTTGGGTACTCTGAAAGTGTTATGTTGAGGCTCATGGATCAAGAGTGGGATTTGTCCATCCCGATGATGGATAGATATACTCAGGGCCCTCTCGATGATATCACATTGAGATAGCTTGCAAGCAAGTGATGTGATCACTAGAATGTTATATCACGGGAACAAGAAAAGAGTGCATGTCAATAACGAGATCAAACTAGGTATGGAGATCTGGATGATCGAATCTCGAACATGTAATATATCGTGAGACAAAGGGATTTAGTTATGATGTTAAAGGTTCACACGATCACTAGAGTCATCATTGAATGTGTGGTAGTCCGTACGGATCTCCAAGTCCCACTGTTGATTATTGATCGAACAAAGGTCTCGATCATGTCTGCATTATTTGCGAACAATAGGGTGACACACTTAAGGGATACTGACACCATTTAGGAGAAAATATGTTTTAGATAAAGATTATGAAAGCGCTGGAATCATTTCGATGGAAACCGGAATTGTTTGGGGTGAAATTGCTGAAATTGGTTCTACATGTGATATTGAAATGTTGCAGGGAGTTTTATGTGAACGTTTGATAATTAAAGTAATTAAAAAAATTCTGAATAAAATAAACAAAAGTGTTTTATTTAAATATAAAGATGCATTTAATTTAGTGGACATTAAAAGCAAGTGAGGGGAGTTGAAATTTATGTGAGTGGGCTTAGTGGAAGATCCACCCACGTGAATAAGGGAGAGGTGGGGGAACCGACCATGACCGGCCAGCCATGGCCTTGGGGCTGCGCCCCACCCCTATAAAACAAGCCCCATGGCTCTTCTCCACTTGCCCCACCCCGTCATGAAGGTTCTCTACTCCCTCTAGTTATTCCCCATGGTCTCAGATTAGCGAGATACATGTTCCCGGTGGCTTTATCTAGAAGGGAGTTGCTGCTTTCGCTGCACTGCTGAAGCAAGGAGGCGGAGTTTTTTCTGTGGACTAGACGTGTGTGCGATCATGGATGCACCACTGCTTTGCGGTGCTGGACTTGCTGGTGTTGGACCTGGTGGAATCGCTGGACTTCATCACGATCTTGAGATCGGCAAGTGTACGACTATATCAACCACAAAATCAGTTTCGTTAACAATGCTTTGTAGCTCTTCAAGGGTATGTTCTCTCTGGATTTATATGCACATGTTGATTGTATCTAGGTAGATATATCTTGGTGCTTAGATGTTCACATCATAGGATTTTTTGTTTTCTATGCTTTGAACCCAACAAAAGTATGGTAACACATATGGCCTTGACATTGGTCATCTAGTTTTTGAAACCCATGAATGTTCAAACATGGTATGCCATATTACGAAACAAGTTTTTCAAGAATTATCAAATTTTATATATTTTTCATGGAAATTAGCTAATTCTCAGTGAGACACCAACAGAGAAATTAATAGTTATATTTCGTTTTATATTTTGTTTCTTTAATTTTTTTAAATGGCCCAAATTTGGTGTCATTACCATTCATATCAAAAAGTTGAAATCTTGCAAAACTCTCGGTGGTACTCCAATATTTGACTAAGTCGGCACCTCTAAATTATTTTTAAAAAGTCAAGAGCAAGCTATATCACACACTTTGTTGTTCGTAATTAGACATACTTACTTTAAATTGTCAAAAGGTCATTTTATTGCACATCTTCAGCTAGGAAGCTTGCAAACTCATGAAAGTAGGGCATTATCCATCAAATATGGAATATCCTTTTGTAAACAATTGCTTGAAATGCAAAGATGCACCAATCTACCTAATATAGACACATTTTTAAGCTTGATTGGTGAAGATGCTTCAATGCGCGGAGTAGTACAAAACATGAAAAAAGGTGTAGAAACTCTGGTTGTGACCTTTCTCCTCTTGTCTGAAAGCCTTGAATTAATGTTCATTAATTTTGGCAGATGTCTATAAACTCATTAAATGCTGGAAAGCATATAGTCCTATGGATCTATCTGATGGGGGCAGCATCCCAAGTGGGATTACCATACCTTATAAGCTTCAACTTCAAAATTTCGGCAGAGCGCCAAAATATCCTGCCCACCCACTCAAACATCCTGCCCATCTAGTCAAACATCCATGCCCAGAAATTATTTTATTGCACAAATTTAGCCTGGAGGCTTCAAAGGGCATTATACATTGTGTGAAAAAGGGGCGGTGGCATTTTGAGCCATCATCTTTCTAGTTGCTCCACAACACAACACATTGTTGCTACTTGGAAATTCTAAAACAAACTTAAATTTTGGAACCAGGCATATTGGTTGATTTTCCAAGATGCACCGATCTACCAAATATGGACACGTCATCATAAACTATTTCCATGACCTTGGTCACCTTTTTTTTGGACGATGGTCATCTTCTTGAAAGCCTTAAATTGTTCGAAAATTTTAGCAAATGCCTAGAAACTCTTTTAAATGCTGGAAAGCAACTCTCGTTAGTGTGTGGGTCTAGACGATGACAGCACATCTGAGAGGCCCCACGCCTGAGTAGTGTATGCTAGAAGCTTCAACCTCAAAATTTGGGTATGACACCCAAACATCGCACCCATCAATTAAAATATCCCGTACATCCATTCAAATATGCTTCACCTCTTTTTAGAATGCAAAATTCCTCTTCTATCCATGCCCCGGAAACAAGAATCCGAGGAGCACTACAATAATAGAGGGATATACGTGGTAAATTTGCATTCTCCCAAGTGTATAACCCCATCGACATTTCCTAGCCCTTCTTCAATATTTACCTGCCCGCCCACTCCGACCTACACTAACTTTTTGGACCCACCATGCAAGTGACCCACATGTCAGTGAGCTAGAATTACAGAAAGTACAGATTGCCATCGCTTGTTGTTCAAAATTCGAACATTTTTCGCTAAACCGAGATAAAATCGCTAAAATCATCGAACCTAGTTCAGAAGCTTGAAAATGCATGAAACTTGGGCATTATCCTTCAAAAAAATTATGCTCTGCAGAAAATTGGTGAGGTGAGATTTGAACCACATATAATCTTTGTACTTGCTTCACAATCGAATCCATTGTTGTCACTTTGATAATTTAAAATAACTTCAAATTTGGATGCACCTTTTTTGTAAACAGTGTTTGAAATGCCAATATGCAGTTATGCACCATCTACCAAACATGGACACATTATGATAAACTATGGAAAACATATTGCCATGACCTTGGTCATCTCGTTTGAAAGCCATGAATGTTCATACATAGTACGCCATGTTGTGAAACGGATTTCTTCGAAAGTTGTCAAATTTTAGCAAACTTTTCATGGAAACTAGGCAGCGCACATAACAAAATACTCTGCAAAAGAAAGACATTTCTTCAATTTATATATTTTTTATTTTGATTTTTCTTTCAAAAGGTCTCAAATTAGGCTGCATTATTAGCTTTCATATCAAGAAATTGAGGGGTTGTTTGGTTAAGCTTATCTATCGCTTTTAGCTTTATTTTATAAGCCATCATTCAACTATGTCAGAGTAAAAGCTAAAAAAACAAAGCCAAAACACATTCCTGGCTTTATAAGCCTAAAATCAAAATACGGAATTAGAGCCTAATCAAACCTTAGTAGTGCATTATTGGGAATGACATCAAGGTTTTAATCCAAGATTTCTTATATGGAATTTTTTCCCTTGAAAGCAATAATTCCTCTTTCATTACCCTTATCCCCAAGGTGGATTCTCCTATAACTCCTGCTGATTTCAGGCCATTTCACTACTGAACATTGTGGTAAAAATCATAACTAAGCTGCTTGCTAATAGACCCCAAAAGATCATCCTTAAGCTTGTTCACAAAAACCAGTATAGCTTCCTCCAGAAAAGATCTATCCAAGACTGTTTAGGTTGGGAATTTCAATTTATTTTCCAATGTCATCAATCAAAGGAGGAAATTATAATTCTTAAGATGGATTTTAAAAAGGCCTTTGACAAAATTGAGCATTCAACAATTTCTGAGCATCTTAAAAGAAAGAGGATTTGGTGATAAATGGATCAATTTGATAAACATGATTTTCCAATCTGGAACTTCATCTATTATATTGAATGGTGTACCTAGGAAGAAATCATATTGCAACCGAGGAGTCAGGCAGGGTGACCCTCTTTCACCATAACTTTTTGTTCTGCCTGCAGACTTTCTACAATCTATACTAAAATGAGTAATGAACAAAAACCATATTCATCCCCTAACCACTGTTCTGCACGTCATGACTTGCCTATCATCCAATATGCTGATGATACCCTAGTGATTATGAAAGCAAATTCTAAGCAACAGCTCTGCCTAAAATCTATTCTCAATACTTTTTCTTCATCCACTGGCTTAAAAGTTAATTATCATATATCAAATATGATTCCCATAAATTTGGATCCTGACAAGCTGACTCACTTTGCTAGAACTTTTGGTTGTAATAAGGGAAGCCAACCATTTACTTATCTTGGACTACCTCTGAGTTTGACAAAGCCTTCCCTAGAGTGTTTTCTTCCTATGGTTCAAAGAGTTCAATGTAAACTTGGAGGAATTGTTGACTTCCTGAATTATGGTGGTAAACTTCAACTGGTCAAGTCTGTTTTATCTTCTTTACCTCTCTTTTTCATGAGTTATCTGGAGGTTCCCATCTCATTCAAGGATCAAGTGTTAAAATACATGAGACATTGCCTATGGAGAAAAAATAGATGACATTTAAGCAAAAGGTTCAGCTCTTGTGGCCTAGACATAGGTGTGCAAACCAAAAAAACCAGGGAGGATTGGGATTTCTAAATCTGAATATTCAAAATAATGCATTACAACTCAAGAACTTTGACAAAAATTTCAATCACCATGATACTCCATGGGTCCACCTCATTTGGAACACTTATTACTCTAAAGATCACCTACCAGGATATCAATTAGAGGGATCATTCTGGTGGAAAGCTCACCTAAAGATTTTTGGAGGAATGAATGTCTACAATTCAAAATGCCACACCTGCTATCATATGAAAAAATACTAAAATCACTGTGCATGAAGCAATTCACATGGAGTACCTTGAAGACCTCTTCAACCTCCCCATGTCACAACAAGCTTTCTCTTAATTTGAAGAGTTGGAAGACATCTGCCAACAATCCCTGATTTGCAGCCAACTAGGACAACCTGACAAATGGAGCTACATCTGGGGTTCTGAAGAATTTTCTATTAAAAAGGCATACATGGTGCTAGCTTGCTCTCAACCTTCCCCACCTCATGTCACATGGATATGGGCATCTTCATGTCAAGATAAACACAAGTTTTTCTTCTGGCTCTTGCTAATTGATAGACTAAACACAAGAAATCTTCTAAAAAGGAAAAAAACTACTCTCTGCCTGATGAGGGCAAACCTCTAGGGTGGCCCGATCTTCACGGATCTCGTGGTCAACTTGATGGGAAAGCGAGGGAAAAGGGAGAAGGTAGCGGAAGCGGACACACACCTCGCGAAGAACACGATGAACACACGCAAAACACACACGATACAAGGCCGATTGCTCTCACCGGTGGCCACCGGTCCGATGGAATCCTCGCAAGGAAAGATCGGTCAACGTGCTCCCGTCAATCCCAAGCAGAGAGGGAAGAACACCTTGGAGAGGGTCTTGACGTCTTGGCAAAGGGACACTGATGCCAAGGCCTTATACAATGAGGGAGGCGCGATGCAAACTCCAACGAGGTGGTGACAATAGTCGATCCCCTTTGGTAGAACAGGATGTGGAAAAACTAGAGATTCCACAAAGGGGGTTGTCTTTAGTCTATCATCTATGCCTAAGGGATACAATGAGGGGTGGGGGCTATATTTATAGGCCAGCCACAAGTTCAAGGGTAGTTTGGGCATAAAACTAGGGTTTGGTGCGAAATAGAGGGGTACATGGGCCAAGGGCCCAGATGTTGGCAAACAGGCCCATTGCGTAGGCTGGACACCCCGGGTTGAGTGGGCCGGACAGTCCGGGTAGAGTCCGATGTAGCACACATAATGTCTGCGCCAAGACGGGGTAGGGGTAGGCCGGACACTCCGGCTGAGTCGTGCCGGACAGTCCGGCTGCGCCGGACACTCCGGCCAGATTCGAGGGGGTATGAGTATTGCAAGCGGAAGCAAGAACAACATGTTTGCAAACAAACCATATGAAAGAGCAAGTGTTCCTTATGTTTGTTGCAACAACAATACGAGAGACTTGGAAGCTTTCATGACAATTCATGCTCAAAATGGCATTATGGTTGCACACAAAACATCGGAAAGAGAAATTGTTCAACATTTTGGTGGCAACACACAAAGCATCAATATCCAATAGCAACGAGACATGATTGTCACAAGGTGAAAGAATACCATCAACATGCTTGAAATCAAACCATAAGAAAGAGCCATTTGTCAACATGAAAGATGCAAAGCATGCAAAAGGTATCAGAGCTTGGTTCGATCTTGAACTCACTGGGGGATGCTCTCTAGAGCTCTTTTTGTCAACTCGTGCTCAACCGAGGTTGACATGATCATGCGGGTACCTACACACATCAAACACAAAAGGAAGAACGTGTGCGCATGGTAGAGAAATACATCATCCATCATGACATATCTCTTCTTGTGCACATCACCATGAGTGTCAATCAAGTATGAAGTAGATGCATGGTGAATATGCAAGTGGTGAACATGCTTATCATGGCGATCATCAAAATCTCCAAAATTTGAGAAAGCTATGGGGGCCATCTCAATATAAACCATATGAGAATTATTGTTGCAAGCAAAACAACTGAAAGAGCAATTATTCAACTTATTGCAAGCAACGGGAGAGATTGTAAAACATTCATGACAAAGCAATATCCGAGGGGTACCATTGGTAACATCATTGCAAGCAAAACATTGGAAAGAGCAATTGTTCAACAAAGTGCAAGCAATGCTATCATCAATGTAACGTTTATAGCATGGCATGTCTATGGCAACATCATCACAATCAAATAATTTCACAAGCTCAACAATATGCAAATGCAAAGTATCACATGGAAATATCAATGAAGCATATGTGATATCACAAACATCATCCATAGCATGCCAATCATCACAAGTCATCATGTCCACTAGTGGGATCATGGCATCATCAACACCCTTATTTTTACCTTGTTCATACCTCTCATATGAAGTGGGTGTTGTGGTAGAATTGGCCTCCATGTGGGCGACTTCTTCATCATGTATGGGGATGGCATCATCTTCATCCACCATGTACATCTTCTTGGTTGGAGGCATCATCATCTCCAAGCTTAGCGCTTCTTGATCCATGGAACCCAGCAAATCATGAGAAAACACACTAGAGGTAGAGGGTAAGTCGTTAGAAATCAAAGTGGTCTCACATGACCTATCAACTACCACTCTCAACTCACTAGGTGTATCACTCATGCCCACCAAGTGGAAGCACTCAATCTCACGTATGGTGGAGTCACTCATCTCACTCTTGTTCTCACTCAAGTGGGCTAAGTGGCTCTCATACTCACATGGGATTGGTACCACATCATCACTCAAGCATATGGCGGTAGGCTTGGTTCTCTCAACTCCATGCGCCTCCTTTGGGGAAGTGAAAATCCCATGCTCACCAATCTTGACCTTGTCGTCGCCATCTTGCACCTTGGCTTGTGTAGTCCTCTTGACGTACTCGTCCAACTTTGAGAAGTAGAGGTCTTCTTCCTCCTCATCCATGAGGTTTCATGCGTCATCTAGGACGTCAAGTCTTGGCGTTGAAGCTTGACAGCATGGAGGAGAGCTTGCTCTTGGTGCCATTTTGGTGGTGGCACGAGTAGTTGAAGGTGCCTTATGATGGTGTCGACGGAGGTCATTGGCGTGCCTTGCCCAAGGTTGATGTAGATGGCACACTTCATCATCCACATGATGCTCGCGACGATGCTTCTTGTCCTTGGCACTCTTCTTGTGATGGTGGTGCCTTCTTGAGCTTGGTTGAGAATTATGTATGGTGCTCAACATGTATTCTTCATCTTCATGGCGAAGATGCCTTGAACGACGTCTTGTATCCTCTTGATGTTGGTGATGATCTCGAGAGGATGTTTGTCGATGAAGATTCTTGCTTCTTGGTGCCTCTTTTGGAAGGTGATGTTGGGGCGCCGCTCTTCTTGTAGTTGGTGGCACTTGATGCCTAGGAGGTTGTTGCACATGACGCCTTTGAGGTGGCCTTGCTTGGCGTCTTGGAGATGGTGGCGCTTGACAGCCTGGACGTGATGGCGCTCGTCGCCTTAGAAATGGTGGTGCATGACCCCATGTAGGTTGTGGCGCTTGACGCCTTGGAGGTGGATCATCGAAGTAGGTGGTGCCCTTTGGTATGGCACGCTTGGCCTTGAAGGTCATGGTTTCTTGATGATGCCTCTCCGCTAGCTTGGCGTAGTAGTCCTCCATCTCCAAGCGATGGAGGTATTCTTCATGGCTCATGGAAGAGCCCTCTAAGTGGGTGAAGCTCGCCATGTCCTCCATGCTTGGTGAGGCGTCGTCGTTGTAGCACTCGAAGTCGTCCATGCTTGGGGAGTCATTGTCGATGTAGTACTCCATATCACCCAAGCATGTGGATCCATTGTCGGTGTAGTTCTCCATGTACTCCATGCATGAGGAGCCATTGTCGATGTAGAGCTCCAAGTCCTCCATGCTTGAGGAGCCATAGATGATGACGTGCTCCATGTCTTCCATGCATGTGGAGCCGTCATAGGTGCAATGCTCTGGGTCCTCAAAGCATGCGGAGCCATTGTCGGTGTAGTGCTCCATCATGTCCTCTATACTTGTGGAGTCGTTGTCGTGGTGGCTCATAATGGATTTTTCATATATATCATCCTCGGTTCCGGAGTCCCTAGACATGATTCACAAGACCAAGTGGTGTATATGCAAGTGGAGGGGGGTTAGGAATGCAACGCCAAACCTAACTTTACCTTGGAAAATAGTATCATGCAAGTGGCAATACTTGAGAGCAATCAAAACAAAGCAAAGTGAAGTTCACGCGGAACACCAAAACCAACTAACCACTAAAAACACACACACAAAGCTTATGGTGGATAGGTATGGAAGGTGGTGTGTCCAAGAACAATCCGAAATCAAGATGTTGTAATGGCAAGTAAAGAACCACGATGATCACAAAGCAAAACAAGTCAATCCACAAGAGGAAATATGTACAAGGAAACACACACGGTGGGATAAATGGGACTTGCGTGACGGAGAAAGTGATTTAAGAACCAAATGATTACCTAGCGAAGACTATAAGCTCATATCGCACAAGTGCAAGTGAGACGCTAGTTCGATTGCAATAAATTGGTGGGCTACAAGATATGCACAATAAGTACCACCTATTTGATGTTTATCGAGCTTGCGCTTCCTATTCTATGAGGCACTTGTTTGTTTCTTTCTTTTTCTTCTTTTTATTCTTTTTATTTTTTATATTTTTTTTCACTTTTCTTTTCTTTTTCACTTGCATCTTCCTTGTGCCAACAACTATACAAGATAACTATATGAGATAGCACGCTCACAACTTTTGCTCGGAATTCTACAAGGTATCAAATGTGCATAGCCCAAGAAATCATAGGAGGAACTAGTCTCAATAGGTGTTTGTTGAACGCAAAGATAGTGTGGCTCACAAAGGGATGCAAGTGGGGAGAAGTCGCGGAATTTTTATACCTTTCGTCGCTGATCTTCACCCTTTATTGGTGGATTCCGCCTTGCTCACGGAATTTGGATGGAGTAGATAGCATGAACCACGGATATGATGATGTAGAGCTCTTTCTCCTCTTCAAAAAAGCTAAAGAACACCAAAATCCGAGTTCGTATGCAAAAGTTATGCTCAAAAACGTGAAGCAGATTTTCTTTGTCAGCAGGGGGCAGACAGTCCGGTCAACGCAGGCCGGACAGTCCGGCCAGGCTGGATATTCCGGTCAGTTTAGGCCGGAAACTCCGGTGGGGCGGATATTCTGGTCCGTTTTGGCTAGACAGTCCGGTCCGGTCGAACCAGAACTTCCAGAACACGAACGGGACGAGTTTTGGCGGAAAAACATCAAATTGATGGGGGAAATCAAGGAATTAGGCTATGAAAACGCAGGGGAAGGTAGATCAACAAGTTTAGCAAGTAATCCACGGGTCAAAACCTACCAAAACGCACTCAAATCACAGATCGGTCCAAAACATGAAATTGTGTCTATTTTTTGGGGATTTTTGAATTTATGGCGGAAAAGACCAAATCGAGGAGAAATCCGTGGCAACCAAAAGCTGCTGATACCAGATGATGAGGGTTGACACAAGATCCACTTGAATTTGTGGCTATTTTTTTGGTTTTTCAAGAAAAAAATTGGTGGGGAAGAACGCGGATGAAATCCGTGGCAACTTGGGCTCTGATGCCAGATGATGAGGGAAAACCTCTAGGATGGCACGATTTTCACGGATCTCGTGGTCAAATCGATGGGAATGCGAGGGAAAAGGGACAAGGTAGCGGAAGCGGACACACACCTCGCGAAGAACACGATGAACACACGTAAACCACACACGATACAAGGCCGATTGCTCTCACCGGTGGCCACCGGTGCGATAGAATCCTCGCAAGGAAAGATCGGTCAACGTGCTCCCGTCAATCCCAAGCGGAGAGGGGAGAACACCTTGGATAGGGTCTTGATGTCTCTGCAAACGGACACCGATGCCAAGGCCTTGTACAATGAGGGAGGCGCGATGCAAACTCCAACAAGGTGATGACGATAGTCGATCCCCTTTGGTAGAAGGGGATGAGGCAAAACTAGAGATTCCACAAAGGGGGTTGTCTTTAGTCTATAATCTATGCCTAAGGGATACAATGAGGGGTGGGGGCTCTATTTATAGTCCAGCTACAAGTTTAGGGGTAGTTTGGGCATAAAACTAGGGTTTGGTGCGAAATAGAGGGGTACATGGGCCAAGGGCCTAGATGTTGGCACGCAGGCCCATCGCGTAGGCCGGACACTCCGGGCCGAGTGGGCCAGACAGTCCGGGGTGGCCGGACACTCCGGGTAGTGTCCGGGTAGAGTCCGATGTAGCACACAGAATGTCCACGCCAGGACGGGGCTGGGGTAGGCCGGACACTCTGGTTGAGTAGCGCCGGACAGTCCGGCTGCGCCGAACACTGGGCCAGATTCGGGCGGACTCTCCAGGGCGATGACGGCAGAGACTCTCGTTCTAGAGCTAGCTGCTCCTAGTCCATCTTCTTGGTTGACTTGGGGACGATCTTGGGGACTTGGCGTTGTGGATGTAGTAGCATCCGCAGGACGGGCTGCATCACTGCCTAATTACAATTGTGCAACTCTGAATTGCAACACTGAAGAGACTCTAGTTCATCTCTTTTGGGACTGTCCATTTGCCTTTGAATGCTGGGATTATATCTGCCATTAGAGAACTAGAAACCTTTTGGTATTGGAAGATTTCCAGAATATCAACACAAAAGTAGGCCTACCTTTTGCAGTGGAAATAATGATTATCGGCGCTTAAAAGTAAATTATCATATATCAAATATGATTCCCATAAATTTGGATCCTGACAAGCTGACTCACTTTGCTAGAACTTTTGGTTGTAATAAGGGAAGCCTCCCATTTACTTATCTTCGTCTACCTATGAGTTTGACAAAGCCTTCCTTGGAGTATTTTCTTCCTATGGATCAAAGAGTTCAATGTAGCCTTGGAGGAATTGCTGACTTCCTGAATTATGGTGGTAAACTTCAACTGGTCAGGTCTGTTTTATCTTCTTTACCTCTCTTTTTTCATGAGTTATCTGGAGGTTCCCATCTCATTCAAGGATCAAGTGTTAAAATACATGAGACATTGCCTATGGAGAAAAAAATAGATGACATTCAAGAAAAAGGTTCAGCTCTTGTGGCCTAGACATAGGTGTGTAAACCAAAAAACCAGGGAGGATTGGGATTTCTAAATCTGAATATTCAAAATAATGCATTACTACTCAAGAACCTTGACAAAAATTTCAATCACCATGATACTCCATGGGTCCAACTCATTTGGAACACTTAATTCTCTGAAGATCACCTACCAGGATATCAATTTGAGGGATCATTTTGGTGGAAAGCTCACCTAAAGATTTCTGGAGGAATGAATGTCTATAATTCAAAATGACACACCTTATATCATATGCAAAAAAGACTAAAATCACTGTGCATGAAGCAATTCACACAGAGTACCTTGAAGACCTCTTCAACCTCCCCATGTCACAACAAGCTTTCTTTGAATTTGAAGAGTTGGAAGACATCTGCCAACAATCCTGATTTGCAGCCAACTAGAACACCCTAACAAATGAAGAATTTTCTGTTACGAAGGCATACATGGTGCTAGCTTGCTCTCAACCTGCCCTACCTCACATCACATGGATATGGGCATATTCTTGGCAAGATAAACACAAGTTTTTCTTCTGTCTCTTGCTCCTTGATAGACTAAACACAAGAAATCTTTTAAAAAGGAAAAACTACTCTCTTCCTAATTACAACTGTGCAACTCTGAATTGCAACACTGAAGAGACTCTAGTTCATCTCTTTTGGGACTGTCCATCTGCCTCTAAATGCTGGGATTATATTTGTCGTTAGAGAACTAGAAACCTTTTGGTATTGGAAGCTTTCCAAAATATCAACACAAAAGTAGGCCTACCTTTTGCAGTGGAAATAGTTATTATAGGCGCTTGGGGAATTTGGAATTGTAGAAATATATTTTTTAAGACATAAGGCCAAGCTTTGCAAATTGGAAGACAATCTTTCTTCAAGAGATGAGATGGATATGATACAGAATGAAAAACAAGTACTCCCTATAGTATAATAATTGTTTTCAAACACAAGTCCATTAGAAGATTCTTTTGTAACTTTGTAACTTGGTAGGCATGTTTCATGTAACTTGTATCTTGTAATCTGATCTTAAAAATAAATGAAATGAAAAAAATTACAGTGCGGGTTTTCCCCTACCGTTCTACCCTCAAAAAAATGTTGTTTTCTTTGGAGGCCACCTTTTATTTTTTTTTGATTCTTCGGTGGCTTCCAAATTTATTTACAAATGAGTGCTTGTCCCTTTGGTTTGCATATTCGGGCACTCATCTTTGATCTCTCTTACCTTGAATTGTTAATTGAGTTTGGAGGAGTGAGAATTCCATGGTTATGCATGTTGTTTCCAAATATAGTTATTATAATTGGTACATAATCTATGGGGAGCTCCTCTTATTCGTTTAAGAATACTCATTTCCCTTCTTGTTCATATTTTTGTTTTAAGTGTCTATGGGGGAGTGAGGAGTCCATAGTTCTGCCTATTATATTCAAATGCAATTATTCTAATTTGTGCATAAATCTTGGGGAGCTTCTCTATTTTCATTAAACACTCATTTGATCTTATCATAATATCTTGTTGTATTTAAGTTGTTGTTTGGATCCTTTTATTGCTTGCTTCATTTGTTGATGCTTATTTACTTCTTTTTTTGCAATTTTTGGGTCCTTAGTATAGTTTGATTTCCTCCCATGTAATCATCCTTGGATATGTCCAAAAGCACACCTTTGGAGGAAGTGTCACTGTATTGGACTTCTAGAATTTTTCACCCATTTTGGCAGTCGATGCTAATGGGGGAGAAGTTTTAGAGGGATTAAGGCATGTTGGTTTATGCCTTGAGTTTTTTCTTAAGCATTTTCCTTTCATGCTCATGCGTCCTTGTGGTTGCTTTGCATGTTTAATACATAGAGGAAACACCAACAATGTTAATGGTTGATAAATATGCAATGAAATTCAAGTTCATCACCCGTTCATAGGTTGCGAGAGAGTTTGCTATATATATTGTGGTTGTAGCAACATCACATACTTGTGTGGTATTGGATGTTAGTGCTACCGTTTTGTTTGTTAAATTCCATATTTAAACCCTTACAAAGGGATTGTCATCAATTACCTAAATGGTGGAGATTTAAAAGGCATGTGTGCCCCAATGTGTGGTTTTGGTAATTAATTACAATCTCTATGGACTAATATGTGCATTGAGTTACAGTTGTAGGAATTGTCCATTGGTATCACTTGGACCATGTGTTGGCTTCAAGGTTGAAGAAATGAAGATCAAGAAGCAATGTCCAAGGGCTTTGGGACTTTTGGAATCATGTTCAAGAAGAAGAGTACTAAAGAAAAGGAGAACAAGAGTGTCTTGAAGAAGAAGATGGAGTTACTCATTAATATCTTCAAGACATCATCCTAATGGAGTTAGAAGAAATTATGTGCAAGTTCAAGATGTGCCTTCTCTAAAAGATCTCATGCTTGAAGATTGCCATCCTAAGTTTTCATGGATCGATGAAGACAAGCTGAAAAAATAGGTTTGCCCATGGTGTATGGGGGAGCAATTTGCAAGTATTCATCAAGCAAGCATGGCAAGAGCAATCAAGAAATATGATCCATCTTGAGTAGGACAAGATCGTCTACATCATGGTGAAGTGGAATGCTCAAGGCAAAGTTATAATCTTGATAGGTTTTCCCTTTTCCCTATCTCATGTTGGTAGTTGGGAGACTGGTTTTAGGATAGATAACCGTACTATTAACAGGGGCTCTCGAGTGAGTAACTCGATCGTATCTTTCGGAGAGAGCTCAAACATTTGCATACTTAGCACCATGTTTCTTGGTTGTTAGTTGGATCTTATACATGTGAGGTTCTAGATCTTGTGTTAATCTTCATAACAAGCTCTAGTTCATCAAAAAACAGATTTCCTTTTTATATCTTATTGTGTTTTTAATCTTGTGACTTTTTTTGGCTCCACACCTTGGGAGATATCTCATATATATATACTATATATTTTTTTTCTCGGTGGTATCAAATATTTCCATTTTTGTTGCATGCTACTTGTTTGTATCTTTCCAACAAAAATGGTTTCAACCTATTCGGAGTTTCTGAGGTCAAGTTATTGTGTTTTGCGTTTTGGAGGTTTTACCAGTTCGTCTCTTGTAGATAGGTCAAACCTTTCATCTTGTGGTTTTATTTCCGTGGTTGTACAATGATTTTTCTCTGCATTATGTTTTAGTTCTTGTTGTCCACTTCGAAACGAGCCCAATATCAGTGAAATCGGAGTCTGGATGCAAAAGTTATTACCGCTTTCGTCACGAGTGTCCGAGAGTTGCGAAAATTTGGTAGTACCGGGAAAAAGTCCGATAGTACCGTGCGTAACTAACTAGAATGTGTTTGAAGACCCAGGAACCCCAGGAATTCTGGTAGTACAGGAAACAAGTCCGGTAATACTAGGATTTTCTAGCAAAAGTGCGTTAGGGTGACCTGGGAACCCCAGGGAAAGTCCGGTAGTATCGGAAAAAAGTCTGGTAGTACCGGGAATTGCATTTTTGGGATGCAACGGCTAGATTTTTGGGAGACCTATTTAAGGGGCCTTCTTCCCCAATGGTTCCCCAACTCTTCTTGCAAGTTTTATCCTCCATTGTTGACGGTCCCAAGATTTCTATCTATCAATCCCTCCAATGATTCTTGCATCTTCCTGAGGGAAAAGAGAGAGAGAGAGGAGATCTAAGTATATATTTCCACCAATCAATCTCTCCTCCAAGTGAGGAGACACTACAAGCAAAGTCTCCTTCCACCATGAAATTCTCGGCTCGGCCGATGGAAAACTTTTTTTCCGGTTTCACGGCACTCTACTACGACGGATCTGCTAAAAACGTGGAGGAAGCTCGGCCAACACATGGCAGAAGCAAGACTTTCGTTTCCTCATGCGATGTTGACTCACCGAAGTCTTTTGAGGCGTGTGGGTCCCGAACATTAGTGTCTCTAGCAGACCATACTTTTCGGTCGTGCCTCCCTGATTTGAACTCGATAACGTAGGTCGAGGCGTCTGCCGTTTAGTCAGGTTGATAGGTCCCACATCATAGCCTCTCATTAGAAGGATCGCGTGTATGATGGAATTTTTTTCCTTCGCTCGCGCTACCCTGTTCCGAAGTTGATAGCACTGCTCGACGCATCTGCCGTCTAATCAACCTCCTGGGACCCACATGTCAACCTCTCATTAGAAGAAACATGTGTATGATGGATTTTTTTCCTTCGCTCGCGCTACCCTGTTCTGAACTTGATAGCGTTGTTTGATGCATCTACCGTTTAATCACGCAGCTGGGCCCCACATGTCATCTTCTTATTAGAAGAAACATGTGTATGATGGATTTTTTACCCTCTTTTGCGCCTTCGTGTTCCGAACTTGATAGCGTTGCTCGCTGCATCAGCCGTTTATTCAGGCTGGTGGGTCTCTTATGTCAGCCTCACATTAGAAGAATCATGGGTATGATGGTTCTTCTCTAGAGCTACCATGTTCCAAAATAGATAGCGTTGCTCGACGAATCTGTCATTTCCTCACGCTACTGGGTCCCCCATTTCAGCCTCTCATTAAAAGAAACGTGTACATGCTGAACTTTTTTCTCGCTCGCGCCTCCCTGTTTCGAACTGGCTACATTGCTCAATGCAGCATCTGTATAAGGTCGCGCTGCTGGGTCCCACATATGAGCCTCTCATTAAATGAAATGTGTACATGCTGAACTATTTTCTCGGTCGCGCCTCCTTGTTTTGAACTAGCAACATTGCTCAATGCAGCATCTGCATAAGGCCGCGTTGCTGGGTCCCACATATCAGCCTCTCTGTAAATGAAACGTGCATATGATGGACTTTTTTTGTCCATGTCCACTATTTTGACCTTGGAAACTTGTTGGGTCCTAGATGTCAACCACCTCTGTGCAGGAAATGTGTCTATGCTGGGTACCAGCTGACAGCCTCTATTTAAAAGAAACGTGTGTATGTTGGACTATTTTTTCGGGTCCCACATGTTAGTCCCACGTGTGTATGTTGGAGTATAAAAAATGATCAGAAAGGCCGAATTAAAAAGATTCTGGGCTAATTCGGGGCGGATGCCCTATTCGTCATGGCTTATATTCCATGGGCTCACTCCTAAATCGAATGGGCTACGATTAGTGGCAACAAGACCACGAAAAGGCCAAATTAAAAGGTATTGGGCTATGCTTGGGGCTGATAGGCTAATTTCATGGGTTATGCTTGGGCCTGCTGGGTCCGACATGTCTAGCTTCTCTGTAAGTGCAACGTGTGTATGATGGACTTTTTTTCGGCTGTGTCTGCTGTTTTCACCGAGGCATCCCTATATGGTCTTATTAATGGGGCCCTTATGTGAGTCTATGGCATGTTCTGGCTTGTGGGTCCCTGATGTAGCCTTGTATGTTCTGTCTGATAGGTCCCTGATACGAGTCTCTCTGTACAAGTATTTAAACTTTTTTTTCCGAACCCACCCTGAAAACAAACTCCAGGGACGCTGCATGCTGGTGGGTCCGTGATGCCAGCCTCTCCGTAATGCGATATTGCTAGGAGAAAAAAAATGTAAACCCAAGATATACACACACACGCACACACAAACGCGATTCGAACAAAAGATCTTCAAATCAAATAAACGTAATCTGAGTGCTAAATACAACAAAGATATTTATAGAAAAAATATCATTAAACTTTTATTAATACTACACCTTCTGTATTAGTCTCCTTAAAATATTTTGTGTGACTATGCTTATCTCTTTTAAAATATAAAAGGACAGCGCTCCTGACATCTCAATTTATAAAATGCCACATAGTGGGGTATTTTCTTAAAAAACATGGGTAGGAAGAGTTTTTATTATTCCAAGAGGTGGGGGGCAATGCCCAAAAGGCCAAATTAAAAAGAGTTTGGCTACTGCTCTACGTGGGTTATATTCCATGGGATATGCTCCATGGGCTTCATTCTCAAATTTCACTGGGCTGTGCTCAGCAGTCCACTGACCCATAAAAGGCCGAAGTAATATGTTCTCGGCTATGCTACATGGGCTCCTTTCTAAAATTTTGCTAGGCTGTGGTCAGCAGTACCTGACCCCTAAAAGACTGAATTAAAATGTTTTGGGCTAAAGAGGGACCGAATGAGCTACTCCCTCCGATCCAAATTAACGTTCTCGGATTTGGCTAGATTTGGACGTATGTAGCACTAAAACATGACTAGATATGTCAGAATCTAGACAAATGTAAGAACATTAATTTGGATCAGAGGGAGTACTACATTTCTTCTCCTGGTTAATAAAAATTGCATTGTGATGTGCTCTGCCGGATTCGAAACAAAGACCTCGGTGAGGGCGGGGGAAAGCGATAATTCTTTTTGGAAGATATTCATGTCAAAATTTAGCAGTAAAGAATGAGGTAGAAAAATTATCAACAGATTAGAAATTAATATTCGAGAGCACTTGACCAATTCAGCAGCATTTCAAAAGTGACCAATGCAGCAATATAAACAATGAAATACAATACCAGTACATCAGTATTATTTGCACAAATGTTTTAGTAATTGCACCAACAGAACATTTGAGAGATTCAGTAGCTTTCCTGCTTGAAATTCAATAGCAGTACATAGAGAATCAGTTCTTGTTCCAGCTAAAAAACCTTGGCCCATGATCAGTTTGGCATGTTCTCCTAATACGCTCAATCATTGGAGCAATCAAAACTGATGATCAAGTCTGCTTTTCTGTGCATGCCTCCTTCTCACATCAATGCAAAGCCTGGTCAAGATTATGAGTTTATGAGGCCAAGTTACAAAAGAAAAGCAAGACCATCTACTACACTTGATCTAAACAAGTAGCAGTACATTAATATTAGTTCTATAAAATGCCAAGTTCCAAAAGAAAAACGAGACCATGTACTGCCCTTGGTCTAAACAAGTAGCAGTACATAAGTATTAGTTCTATAAAATGCCAAGTTCCAAAAGAAAAGCAAGACAATCTACTGCACTTGATCTAAACAAGTACACGTACTTTACAGTTAGTTCTACAAAATATTGTATTGTACGTACTAATAGTAACAATAGAACATTTGATAAATTCAGTAGCATTTAAAAGATTCAGCAGTACAAAATATGACTAAAAAAACATCGACAAATTCCTAGCTCATAGTCAACAGCACTTGACAGATTCCCAATTCATATTCATCAGCACTTGACAGATTCAGCAACATTTCAAACTGACCGAATTAGCAGTACACAACCAATAATTAACAGATTCAGCAATGCACACATTGAAATTCAATAGATGTAGCTAGGACTTATTCAAAAGTAAAGCGAGATCACACTCTGCACTTCATCGGTCGATCTGAACAAGAACTAGTACATAGTTATTATTGCAAAATAGATTAGCAGAGGAAGAACTCCATAGAAAATACTTAGAACTACCTTAAGTTAGGAACCACATCTCCCAAAATGATAAGTACTAGTACATACAGTAGGTATTACTAAAAAATACGTTAGCAGTAGTTGAACTCCATAAAAATACTCCTAACAACAACTACTAAGAACAGGTAGTAAGTCTTTCTAGTAGTTCAAATACTTCAACAAACATTGAGATGTGTTTATCTCACTCATGAATCCTGTTAATCGGAAGACAATATTCCAAGGTGAACACCGAGGGTTGACGAGCAACCAAGTGCGACATCGGCACCGGTAGGAGCCACTGCAACTCTTCGAACAGGATGCCGTCGAGCGACACGGTGCTCTCCGACACGCATAGCCCGGAATTTTTTATCCTTCTCCCCTCAATCTCCGACACGCATAGCGACATGATGATACCTACTGTCCGTAGGCCTGTTGCCGGTAGAGGCTTAGAGGAGTACCTGCTTGTTTTTCCGTAGCGGAAACTGCGCACCCTCATCAAGTGAGCTTAACAGAGGTAGGTGAGGAGCGCCGCCGGCAAGGCGGCGAAAATGCAGCCATCCTCCATGCAGTTGCAAGGTCCGTGCGTGCACGCAATCTTGTGGTTGTGGACCTGACGGTACGCGGCCAATGTCCCGCAACCATCGTTGGGGCATCTGATACCTTTTCCACTGGTGACTCGGAGGTTCAACTCCTTGGAGCATGCAGCCAACCGGATAGTGCTGGTAGTGTCCATACGCATAGTGATCTCGTCGAACATGTCGGCACCGACGTTGCTCCATCCGTCGTACCACTAGTTGGGCCTCGAATCCGCCATCGTGTCTCGATGGTTTGGGGGCGAGGCGGATCAATCTATGACTGTTGGGAGGTTTTGGAGGATAGGGGTGGTGGCCTGGAAGGACCGATGCTGCAGGCGAGATGGCGAGGAAAATGAGTGATGCGCACGTTGGATATGATACCAAATACTGCCAGAGATGGGGAATACCGTATGGCTCTTTGAACGAGGAGTTTTTTGCGTGTTCCTTCGTTGGTCTTCTGCTGCAGGGCGCAACTGCATCGAGGAGACTTTAATTATTAGCTATCTAGTGTAGCACACCAACACTGTCTAGTACTACTATAGTACTAGCATCGAGGAAACTTCACTAGTAATTAGCTAGCTAGTCTAGCACACCAACGCTGTCTAGGGGTGTGTTTGGCTCTAGAATGTAGTAGCATGGAATGGAATGGTTCCATTCTCCGGGCACAGAACAGTTCCATCACGGTGTTCGGTTCAGCCAAAAGTGAGGAACATAATGGTCATATTTTGTTCGGTTGGATGGAATGGAATGTCTAGGATTGGGTTCAGCCCACCTCATTCATACCTATGGTGAGGATACCTCCTAGATGTAAGACAAACTAAGAAAAAATTCAGCAGCATATTGTTTGTATTTTAAGCAGTAAGAAGAACAAATATATTTGATCAGACATATATCATAGATTTGATCAAGCAATCAACAAAACTTGCAATATTTGGTCCAAATTAAAGTGGACAGGGCACATAGATGAGGATATCTCATTGTTGTTTGCTTGCCCCACCATCGCCGCTTGCCCCACCACCGTTGCTGCTTGCCTAGGAGAGAGGGAGAGGTGTGGGAGAGACGTGGGAGGGTCGCCGGGGAGGGACTAGGAGCAGGGCACCGCCGGTAGTGAGAGAGAGGAGGGAGGGGTGGATAGGGTTGCGGGCTGGGTGGTCGCCCGACGGGTGAGAATAGGCCTATCTTTTTCTAGAGCAGTTTGGGTGCTGGTTAGTGCCTCGTTCCTCGCGATTCCACCGATTCGGTCGCATCAGTTGATTCCGCATCTTGAAGGAATATTCGGTTTCGTGGAACTAGTTGGTTCCATTCTATTCTGGAACCGAACACTGGAATTGTCTCTAGGTACAGAATGGTTCCGTTCCATTCCACCTAATTCTCAAACTGAACACACTCTAGTAGAATGAATGCCATATCATCACAATATAAAATTGTACTACTCCATAAAGTAGTAATAGGTAAAGCTGAGAAAATAATTATAATTTTGAGCCGCTTCCATAAAGTATCGGGTGTATATTTGGTTCTTGTACTTGTGCATTGCGTTCATTGTGCAAAATTCTAGTACAATATCAATAGAATCTCCTACTTCCTCTGTTTCAAAATATAAGATGCTTTAGCTTTTGTGAAAAAATGTATCTAGACATCTTTTACTACACACTAAAAGTAGTGTGTATGTTCGGAGTGAACCACACACTAAAAGTCATCTAGATACATTCATTTCGCACAAGTTAAAACATTTTAAATTATGGAACGGAGTGAGTAGATGCTAGAATGAAAAAAAGATTCGAGGGTTAGAAATGTTAGAATTTGCTAGTCTTGATACAACGGTTAATGTTGAAAGTTAACCGTACACTACATAGTGGTAAGATAAGATAAGATAAATCTCTAAAAAATATGGTCTCGTCAAATCAGCTTATCCAAAGACTAGTGCATGAGGCTATAATCGTTCAAGCCAAGGTTGTTTTCATAGAGTACGACCCTTACACAAGCATTTAGGTGATTGTTCATGTGGCATGTCGTCCATAACATCCCGTTGATGCTAAAATATCCATAATTTCTAAAAGAACTCTAGAATCGGCGGACTAAAGTGCATTATGCTGAATGTCCAAAAAAATATAGTCAAGTTCATACGAGTAAATAAACATAGTAATGATACAAGGACATGTTTCAAAAGAGAGGAGACCAACAAGTTGAAAGCTAATGACTTCAGACAACTAAACAAAATAAACAGTTCAACATGGTCCAGAACTCTTTCTCTACTTGTAGTACCAACTATTACATATGGATTGCATCATTACGTACTATGGCAACATGTCTTGTTTGTCAGGTAAGCATGAGGACGGTTCCAATCGACGGTGTTCGCGAAGGTTGGTACGAACCAAAGCGGATGCTTCACCGTTCCTGTCTAGAAGTGAGGGTTACTAATTCCCTCAAGGACATTGATTTCAGAAGTAACATCACAGTCTTTACCACTAAGATTGAAGCGGCATAATTCAGGTTGCGCCTCTTTGGAAAACCATGATGCAATTGGTAAGATGTAGACACAGTTGCTTCTCGTCAGATAACCTGAAGTAAGATCTGCACCGCCTATACGCACGATAATCAGATAGTTGACTCCAAGGAAAAGAGAATATGATCCAAGGTCATCAATCCTTCCCATGGATTAGCTTGATCAACCTGACCAATATTCATTGAGAACCAGTGTTAGTAACATGTTGAATACTAACAGGCCAGAACAGTAACATGCATGAATAGTAACATGCCAGAGCAGGGGCAACCAGCACAGTAACGGGCCAGAACAATAAAGGCCACAACAATAACAGACATGAATAGTAGACGGCTAGAACAATAACGAGCCAGAAGAGTAAAAGGCTAGAACAGTGTCGGACCTTATCAAAAGTGGGTCGTTTGTAGGCGGCCCATGACCAGCTATGCGAACAGTGACAGGTTGACCGTGGGATTTAACAGTATCGGGCCTACTTGATGCATCATGTTAACGGGTCGCATAGTATTCAAAAAGTGTGGGCTTTTGTAGGTGGAAACAGTAACGGGCCTGACATTCTCGGGCCGCAGCTGGCCACATCTTTGGGCCCATTTGAAACACTGTCGGACGAAATAGTAACGGGCCGTAATCTTATTGGGCTCTCTGGATGGGCCAGCCAAATTAATTATGAGCAGGCCCTTGTTGGGCCTGGCTTCTACCACGGTTTCTGTGGCTGTTAATGGCGGTAACTGGTCGTTAACAGTGTTTGTCACGTGGCATTTTGGATGTTGTCAGCAGTCAACGCGGCTGGCAAACTGATCTACGATGAAACAAGTTTTCGTGGCTGAAGGGTGCGATCCTCCATGGCCAGGAAAAAAACATGGCAGATTTTTTTGTGATGGGGGTTTTACCACAATGGGCATCCTTCGTAGAAGAGTTTTTAGCCACGAAAAACGGGCCTTCAACCACGAAAATCGTCCGTTGTAAAAGCCAACTTTTCTTGTAGTGAGAACCCATTGGATCTAGATCTTGAAGTCTTTTGTGGATTTCCTGTTGTGTTCTTCCTCTCTTGTCCCACAATAGCTTTTGTAGATTTGATGGAATTTGGGAATGAAGGACTTTCCATTGCATTAGGTGCATTGGTTTGAGTTCTCCTCGAAGGATTTGGTTGGTTAAGTCAAGAAGCTTGTTACTCTTGGGTTCTTGGAACCCTAGTCGGTTAAGTCGCCTTTGTGATGTGTTCTTGGGGTCTCCAATTAAGTTGTAGATCTCTCGCCAAGTTAGTGGCCTTGGTGATGATTATTGGGAGCCTCCAATTAAGTTGTGGAGATTGCCTCAATCTTGTATGGGTTTGGTGACTGCCCTCAAGTCTCCCATAGTGGACCAGGGGCTTATCGTGCGGCGAGTGCTGAGGAGAATAGGGTGATGCCTCTTGTGGTGTTGGTGGTCTCAGTACCTCCCACCCCTCCAATGAGACATACTCCCTTATAGGGGGAACTCGGTAAAACATCGTCATCTCCATGTGCCTCGATTATCTCTATACCCGAGCTCTTTACTTATGCTCTTCACTTTGTGATAGACTTCGTGCTTGAAGTAATCTATCTTGCTATCACATAGTTGCTTGTATTTTCTAGCGTAAGTTGTTGGTGCACATAGGTGCACCTTAGTATTTATAGGTTTTGTTCTTGATAAAGTAAACACTAGTTTAATTCCTCCTTTGTTAATACCATCTCGTAAAAGTTGTTGGTGCGCATAGGTGAACATGTAGTTTTTACAAACTTCCTACCAATTACCAAATTGGAGTAACTGATGGCGCAAATCCAATAGACTCAATCATAGCTACACATTATAGTCAATCCATTGAATTTCTCCAAACATACTTTGTGCCAAATCGAGCTTTTAAGTTTTTATTTAAGTTTCATTTCTTTCCTATTGACACTTCAGTCCTTTAGAAAGATTAAGTAAACATATTTACTTAATAAGATCAGGTAACATATTACTTTTCAATCTTAAATGTAACTTAACGTAGGATTCTATGACTCCTAGTCATTCCTCGCACTTAGGTCCATGACGCTTCTTTGTTGTTCGTAGGTATGTCATGGTTCATCAAGATGTCAAGTGAATCAATAATACAATTCCGCAAACTTGTAGATTATATATTCTTGAATCCTACTATGGTAAAAGTATTAACATAAACTTTTATGATGATTATCACAAGTTTCTAGTCATGTAGAGTTTAGCCCTTGGAACAAATTCCACTTCACTACTCTTCATTTTGAATCTAAGGTCAAATCCCTTATTTGAGATATTTCTTTCTTCCACCCGCATCTTCATCAATATACTGCTTCTTGAGAAAACACAATACTTAGGACAACAATAGGTTTGTCCTTTGTGGATAATGTATTCATTGTTTCCTAAGAATACACTACAAAGATTTATTCGCCACGATTTTGAACTATCGAAATGTCCACAAACTCGAACATGACATGACTTGTTATGGTGTTGTTTCAACGAATCTTTTAGGTGTTCCTTATATTTCATATGATTTTTTACTTATTTGATTTTTAACTCTAACCGACAACTATAACCCTATAAGAGATAATATTAGACCATATGTATCCAATACAAAATGATTATGATGTTTAGACAAGTCAATACACCTTGAATTTGTCCAATTTTCATAATTTCTGAAACAAATTTCACAAGTCCTTTTATGCTAACACTTAACTTAAACACTTCGTCATATCAATCAAATCGTATAGACATTTTAGTCTTGTTAATTTCATTATCCTCCTTCATTCAGAAATAATTTGAATCATTGAAATAGTTTCAAACTTGTGTTTCATTAAGTAAACACACATATTTACTTAAACTCACAATGAGGATTATGAAATAATGATTTCCACTATTTGTTGAAAATGCAATACTTCATATGTATAAAATTCAACACTTCGCATATCATCATTTTACCAGAATGTAGAGTTTTAGCCATTCCAGCCAACGTTGCAAAGTCTCTAGATCAAATATCTAAGAACCTGATTTTCATTAATATGAAAAACATGAAATGACCAAAATAATTTAAACTATAGTGTCATTCAATATTTTAAACATGGATACTTTTAGAATTATAATCATTTGTATATCTAACATATACCCTTTTTATCCATGACTCCCACTGTGATTAATCCCTTTTGAGAGTTCTTAACTATGTCGTGAACTTATGAATGTGAACTATTCGTGTTTCACGATATAGACCCTGATAACATTTTTGTGATCGGGAAGAAGCAAATTGGAACGACCCATTTGCCACAAAGTTGTCCATAGTCCACATTGTCTATGTGGCGTTCATGAATGTAATACAAGATCACTAATTTATTCTCCAAGATCCGTTTTCTTTCACCTTGGAAGGAAACTCATCCAACGTATCATACATTATGCGCCTGATCTATGTAAAAAACAATTATGGTCCAACCAAACTTCCATTGAATGGAGAGTGGCTTTATTGGACGATAATGGAGAAAACACAACATATCATTAATGGGGAAAGACCATTAGATGACTCTGCGGAGTTATTGGTATATCTCCTAATGGTCCTTGTATCAAGAAGAGAGGATCATCTATTACGAGGACATCCCTCGGGCATGGGTATTAACCTATGAAGTTGGAGCCTTCACTACAAGAAACATTGGCTTTTGCGATAGACCATTTTCCTAGTTGAAGGACTATTTTTTGTGGTTAAAAGTCTTCTACGTAGGATGTCCTTCATGGTAAAAGCCCCATCACAAATGATTCTATCATGGTTTTTTGCAACTATGGAGGATCGCACGCTTCCACCATGAAAATTTGTTCCGTCATAGATCTATTTGCCAGCCACGTTGAATGCTGACTTCATGCAAACTATCACATGGCAAACATCGTTAACGGTCATGGAAACCATGGTAGAAGCCAGGCCCAGTCAAGGCCTGCTAAATATTAAGTGGTCAGTCCCATTAGGAGAGCCCAATAAGAAGAAGACCCATTACTGTTTCGTCCTACACTATTTAAAATGGACCCATTAAGGTAGCCTGCCGTGGCCCGTAAACTTCTAGGCCCATTACTATTTTGGCCTTAATGAGGCCCACCTTAGGGAAATATTGTGTGGCCCTTTAGCGGCAGGCACAAAGTATGTCCGGTACTGTTAGGGCCTACGGTTGGGCCATCACTATTCTTACAACCCGTCGTGGGCTACCTACTAACAACCCTCTTTATGAGAAGGTCTGTTACTATTTTGTTCTTTTGCAGTTCTGGCCTACCGTTTTGGCCTCTTACTATTTTGGTCTTTCATTGTTTTGGTGTTTCACTATTCTGGCCTTCTACTGTTCAGGCCCGTAAGAGACATGTTACTATCTGGCATGGTACTGTTCTATCCTGTTCAATTTCTGGCATGTTATTGTTCTAGCCTATTCTTGTTTTATCCTCTGTTGTTCTGGATTTTTACTGTTCTGGCCTTCCTCTATTCACACCCATAAGCGACCTGCATTGTTCTGGCCTGGTACTGTTCTGTCCTGGTAATTTTTTCGGTCAGTTATTGTTCTGGCCTATTACTATTCTAGACTGTTATAGTCCTGGCCTATTACAACTCTGTCTTGTTGCTGTTCTGTACCCTTACTATTATTAGAGCCCGCTTGTAGCTCGCCACCATACTTTTACTATATTTTATAGTTTCGGCCTTTTGAGAGTTCTTAACTATGTTGTGAACTTATGAATGTGAACTATTCGTGTTTCATGATATAGACCATGATAACATTTTTGTGATCAGGAAGAAGCAAATTGCAACGACCCATTTGCCACAAAGTTTTCCATAGTCCACATTGTCTATGTGGCATTCATGAATGTAATGCAACATCACTAAGTGATTCTCCAAGATCTGTTTTCTTTCACCTTGGAAGGAAACTCATCCAATGTATCATACTTTATACGCCTGATCTATGTAAAAAAACAATTATGGTCCAACCAAACTTCCATTGAATGGAGAGTGGCTTTATTGGACGGTAATGGAGAAAACACAACATATCATTAATGGGGCAAAGCCCATTAGATGACTCTGCAGATTTATTGGTATATCTCATAATGGTCCTTGTATCAAGAAGAGAGGATCATCTATTATGAGGATATTCCTCAGGTGTGGGTATTAACCTATGAAGTTGGACCCTTCACTACAAGAAACATTGGCTTTTGCAACAGACCATTTTGCTGGTTGAAGGCCTATTTTTTGTGGTCAAAAGTCTTCTACGTAGGATGTCCTTCATGGTAAAAGCCCCGTCACAAATAATTCTATCATGGTTTTTTGGGACTATGGCGGATCGCATGCTTCCACCATGAAAACTTGTTCCGTCATAGATCTATTTGCCAGCCACGTTGACTGTTGACGTCATGCAAACTATCATGTGGCAAACACCGTTAACAGTCATGGAAACCGTGGTAGAATCCAGGCCTAGTCAAGGCATACTAAATATTAAGTGGCTCGTCCCATTAGGAGAGCCCAATAAGAAGAAGACCTGTTACTGTTTTGTCCTACACTATATAAAATGGACCCATTAAGGCAGCCTGCTGTGGCCCGTAAACTTTTAGGCCCATTAATGTTTTGGCCTTAATAAGGCCCACGTTAGGGGAATACTATGTGGCCCTTTAGCAGCAAGCAAAAAGTATGTTCGGTACTATTAAGGCCTACGGTTGGGCCATCACTATTCTTACAACCCGTCGTGGGCTACCTATAAACAACCCTCTTTGTGAGAAGGTTTGTTACTGTTTTGTTCTTTTATAGTTCTGGCCTTTTACCGTTTTGGCCTCTTACTATTTTGGTCTTTCATTGTTTTGGTCTTTCACTATTCTGGCCTTCTATTGTTCAGGCCCATAAGAGACATGTTACTGTCTGGCATGGTACTGTTCTAGCCTGTTAAATTTCTGGCATGTTATTCTTCTAGCCTATTCTTGTTTTGGCCTCTAAAGTTCTGGATTTTCACTGTTCTAGCCTTCCACTGTTCACGCCCATAAGGGACCTGCTAAGTTCTGGCCTGGTACTGTTCTGTTCTGGTAATTTTTCGGTCAGTTATTGTTCTGGCCTATTACTGTTCTGGACTGTTACAGTCCTAGCCTATTACAGCTCTATCTTGTTGATGTTCTGTACTCTTACTGTTATTAGAGCCCGCTTGTAGCTCGGCCCATTACTTTTACTATATTTTATTGTTTTGGCCTTTTTGAATCCCACGACAATATCATAAAAGATGTACAATCATCGGCCCAATACAAGATGGTCCAATAACAAAGCACGATACTATTTTGTAATTGACCTGACTGGTGCACTTATGGTACCGCCTACCGCCATGTGTGGACAAGATCAACTAAATGCCTACATATCCTATGAGATTTATCTAAATATTACATCAGGTGCAAAATTCTTAAAGTTATTACATATTATCAACGCAAAGGAATGAAAATTTGGCATTACAGTTGACAATCGTTGATAGCAGTCCTCAATTTGCTTTCTCAATCCACCAGCTGCATCTCCCTTTTGAGTGTGATAGCTATATTGGAAAACCACCTTGAGACATGATCTTGGAACCCCCTCTTTGGTGAAGATAGCAATAATTACAGTCTGAAACTAAGTAATAACAAGTTAATACATTTAACAAGGCAAACCACTCATTTGACTGATATGACAAGAGCTAAGAACTAGAGTGAACTACTGGTCAATGGTTCAATTATTGACCAACATGTCAAACTAACAAGACAAGAAAGCATTAAACAAGTGTACCTACCATGAAACGCGCAATCAAACAATGTGTGTGGCTTAGAATTTCAACAAATATAAACTAGGCCGGTCATTTCAACAAATATATATGGAAGAAGTTGTATACTCTAGAATGCAAGAGATGTTGGGTTACTAGGAATTTATGGTGAGCTACACAATATCATGCAGTTACTGTCATAGCTAAGGATGAACCAAATAGATATTATAACAGCATTGTACGAGAACTTATAGAGCATGGATCCAAACCACGAATGAACTATATAGTAGAGGATAGTTATTTCATTGCTTAGGACAAACCATAATGAGATACGAAATATAATGGTGTCACTTGGAACCTGTAGAACAAGACAAGCAAGCATTTAGACAAGCATGCCTACAATGAAATGAGCAATCAAACAAAGTGTTTTTTAGAATTTTAGCTAATATAACTAGGCAGGTCATTTTATCAAATATATATGGAAGTAGTTGTTTATCCTAGAATGCAAGAGATGTTGGGAGACTCAGAATTAGCGGTGAGCTACACAATGGCATGCAGTTACTGTCGTACCTAAGAATGCACCAGATAGAAATTATAACAACATCATACAAGAACTCTTAGAGCAGGAATGCAAACCACAAATGAACTATATAGTAGAGGATAGTGATGTCGTTTCTTAGGACGAACCATTAGATACGAAATATAATGGCGTCGCTTGTGAACCTATAAAACAGGACAAGCAAGCATTACACAAGTGTGACTACAAATGAATTGAGGAATCAAATAAAGTATTTCTTAGAATTTTAGCAAATATAAACTAGCCCTGTCATTTCAACAAATATATATATATTGAATCAATACTATATCTCGGAATGCCAGAGAAGTTGGGTGACTCAGAATTTGCGGTGAGCTACACAATGTCATGCGGTTACTGTCGTAGCTAAGAATCAACCAGGTAGAAATTATAATGGCACCATAGGAGAATTTGTAGAACAATAATGCAAACCACGAATGAACAACACAGTAGAGGACAATTGTGACATTGCTTAGGATGAACCACTACCAGGTAAGGAAATAATGGTGTCGCTTGTGAACCTGTAGAAGAGGCTATGCAAACCAACATGTTTATTGTTTCATTTTCAGCTATATGCAATAAAAAGAAAATAGTTAGTGTTGTAGCTTCGAAGATCCAAATGGAAACAACAAAATTATAATTGAATTAGTATGAAGAGTTTAAACAGGTACTACAGGATAGCAGAATGATGCCAAGGAGGAACAAATAACAGGAACTTAGCTCACGACAAACCAGATAGATTTAGTAACTATAGAGCAGGGACTCCACTCTAATATTTTCCACCAACTTTAGATTTTTCAAGAATTACACGATAGGAGGCAATTAGTTACAGAGTAGCTAAGGACATGTGCATGACTTTAAAATTTGTAGAGCAGCGAATGCAAACCAACATGTCTGGTAACCTTGTATGTAGCACGAAGAACATGCGTGCACATTGACATTATGTGTAGCATGATTACAAAAATGCAATTCACTACAACGGGCTTGAACCTCCTATACTGCTGACAAAACAAAAAAGAGTTAGAGATTTTGTTACCATGGTTGGAGAGGCTTCTAAGAATTATCTGTAACCTTGCAGGTGACGTCCATGTTATCGAGGGTGTTGCGGTTCGCTGGCTGTTTGCATGAGGGAAGCAGATCATGGGCGCTTGATGCCGACTTGAGTGCGGTGGACGAGAGTGTCGCTAATGAAAAAATGGTGCAATACACTGCATCTCTGGTACGGTACGATTGGGGTGGATGTCGGCGGCGGTGAAGCACATCTTGGGCAGTCGTTTGCTAATTCGGTGCCATGGACGGGAAAGTGGGGGAAAGGAAGTCAGGTGTGGTGGACGACATACCTAGATCGTGTGCACTAGACGTCGGTGAAGTGGCAATTGTGCGTTGGATAAGACCATAGCTGATGCATCTTTGGTATACTGGTGGGTGAGGTGTGCATGCTAGTGTCGAGTTCCAACAGGAACAACCACCTGGAGAAGTGCTACGAGAGGTTCCAATATATGGAGGCGATGGTTGAAGAGGCAATACAATGTGAGCGGGGTACGCATTTTTTTAAAGGATTTTCCTTTATGTGTGTGGGGAAGAATCATTTTTTGAAATATATTGGTACTAGTACTGACCTGAGAGGGGAACACTATTAATTAGTATTATTTGAAATAAAGGGGCGCGAGAAATTTTGCAGTGTTTGAAATAGAGGGGCGTGAGGGAGTGGGGACCAGGTGATTTTGGTCGTCTAGCAATCTTGTCCGCCAATCCAAGATCAACGGGCTAGAAGGGATACCTTCCCTTTGAAGGCTCTCATGCGGACGCCTATGCATGCAATCGCTGGATGTCCTAGAGTAAACTATAGGGGTAGATGTGTAGGTCACAATATAGTAGTAGCACACCATTAATCGGGCTAGCTAGAGGGCACATGATTTTGGTGCTCGACGAGTTCAAACTTTTTGTGTACTCCATTTTCAGGAGTGAATACATGCACCTCACAAAAAGTACTAACGCATGTTATTGCTAGTATTATGTCAGCACATCATGATTACATGCATGATATTAGATTACTGAGTTGCATGCATCTTGTAGTAATCAGTGGATTCTATTGGGTTGATCATATTACTCGTACTCTCCGTATATGCGTTGATCAAAGACTAGTTACTAAGTTGCATGCATGTGCGCACAAGCTCCATTTCTTTTATTGAGTGACAGACCTTTTTTAGTGCGGTCGAGGATGCCATCCGCCGATGACTCTCACTAATCAACGCAGCTCACACATACTGTACTTTGCAGTCATAACTAGACTGATAATGAAATCGGACTAGTAACTCATCAGCACAATTACATTTGTTTTATAAGTGTATTTTACATAGTAGTAGTAACAACCAAGGAGACACAATTCAACATCTAGCAATCTTGTCCATCCAATCAAAAATCAATGAGCCAGAGTAGATACCTTCCCCATGAAGGCTCTGACATGAAATCCTATGTAAGGAATAATTGGGTGTCCCTGGTTAGACTATAGGGATAGTTGTGCCTGTGACCCAAAGTACTCCAGAGAATAGCTGGGTGTCCCTGACCCTGATGGTGTAATTTCTTTTCTAGATAGACACCTCCTCCTAGAGCATATGCAGCATACTAAAAATTCTGGGTCGAGCATCTGCACTGTGCAAAAAAGCCTAAGGTTCACCTTATATATTGTGGAGAAAATAAACATGTCTTGTAGCCTAAGGTGCACCTCAAGCTTGTGAGTTGCCCATAAGGGGTAGAAAGATGATTTTCCCTATCGCCTCTCTCTTGCATAAAGCAATATGATAAGCTATGTGGGTCCTATCTTGTGGAAAATGGTGATCTCATTACACATTGTGTGATTTTTCCATTAGCCATGTGGGTCCTACCTTGTGGAAACACTTCACCTCATACATTACGGATGCCAAAATCCTTACATATATGTCTAAATGATGGATCAGTTGAGTAAGAAAAAGATTCCTTGAGGTGAGTCTAGTACTATACACAATGTCTAGTGCAATAAAGAAATGAAAAAGGAACCAGAGAAGAGAACAAGGTTAAACAAAACTTGAGTTAAGAGCAAGTCCACCAAGATGCCATTTTCAAAAAAAAAGTCTAGGAGCACGCCTACATTTTATCCCCTATGTGTGTATGTGACATCCCTTAAGGCTGGTCATAGTGGAGGGTAACATAGACAATAACATGCATAAACTACCTTCATAGAGGAGAGTAACATAGTGGTGTCATGCAACGTAGTTCATTTATTAGGTAAGACTCATTTCACCTTGGTATGTGTCATTAACTATACATCAAGTATATCATTAAAAAATCTCTAGAGAGCGCATTCGATTGTTAAGTAGTGCAATATAATTATGCGAAGACGGATGATAAAAACCGATCCATGCACCCAAAGGAAAAAAAGAGGGCCTGGGGAAGGCTTATCCCTTCCTAGTTCCTATTCCACTTCAAACTCTTTCCCTGTCTCAGGTTCGGCGATTGCAACACTATGGTCGCCGTACGAAGGCACGACCTCCGCGACCTTCACAATTGCAACGACCTTGACGACAACATGAGATGGATTCTCCCTTCCTACTTAGCGAGTTGTGACCTCGACGTCCTCCACAATGGTAGTCACTGACTGCGGAGCTCCATGAATTCCTTATTTAAATTTTTGCACCCAGCACGAAGCATCAGGGATTCACGCTCATAAGATTGTGCGTGCTTCTTTTGAAAAGCCAAATCAGATCGGAGCCGATCACACTCCAGGTTGAGCTCGAAGTTTTTCTATAGAATGTCGATGTTATGGCTATTGATTACATCAACATTGGCAGAGACTCTCGCTCTAACTTCTTTCATGTAAAATTCGTCATCAGTAAGAGAGAATGGCGTGCATGCAGAGAAGAACATAAAATACCAATACATGTATAGTGCCTACCTTTATTCTTTTACGAAGAGAAGGCATGATGTCATGGTACGGGTCAGAGGTATCACTCACGCTATCGACCCGTCGGGTGGAAAATTCGATGCTCGAGCCGCCTTCCCTGGAAGATGTACAAAGAAAGTTCAATAGTAGGAGCAGACATGTAACATCCCAAAATTTTCATCTAAAAATCATCATCATTGTATTCATATCATCATGGCATGTACTACTTTGCATTAAGTTTGTCCACCAAAAATTTGGTGAAATTTAGAAGCATTTTGGAGTAGTTTTGATAAATTCAAAAACCTAGAAAAGAAATTCTAAAGGAAAAAGAAAAAGAGGGAAAAGAAAAATTTAAACAACAGCTTGTACTCTGGCCTTTTCGGCCCAAGCCAGCCCACCCGGGCCACTCTCCCCCTCTCTGTCTTTTCTCACGCCCCCACCGCTCACCCCGACCCACTTACCTCCTGGCCCCACGCCACATCGACGCCACCTCACCTTCTTCCACGCGAATGGCCACCACCTCTGCCGTTTCCAAACACGGCCAAATTCTAGCATTACCGCGATTAAATCGCCATCACCACTGCCCCTTCTTACTCCCCCCCTCCTCAACAGTTTCCCCTAGCCACTACCCCTAGAGAGCCCCCAGGCTCCCCAATTGCTACCTCAAACCACCGTCGTCCGAAGCTACTCCGGCGACGATTCCGATGAGCTTCGGCCATGCCGCGTCCTCCTCTCTACCTTGTCTCGTTTGCCCTGTCATGGTGCGTGTTTTAACCTTGGCCGCGTGCCTTCTTTTGCTCCAGGTCGGCGACACGGTCTACTCCGGCGAACTCCCTCTGTCGCTGCCGTCCGTCACTTTTTCCGGTGAGGTTAGGGTTTCCACCGCCCCGTTTTGGCCTCTGCTTGATCGTGCTGATCCGAGCGCGTCTCACTGACCCCTTTTCTTACTTGTTCGAGCCCCAGGCCGTCGTCTCCGACACAGAGCCACGAGCTCCGTCGTAAATGCAACTTTGGCGAAGGATCATGATTGAGCTAGAGCACCCCCCACGCCACTGTGACCACCATCGAGACGGCCACGACCACCTCGACCTCTGGTACGTGTCCATGGACACCCTGCCCCAGTAGAACCACTGGAACGCTGTCCGCAGACCCTCCGCCGCCGCGCGCAGCTGGTCAGCGCCGCCCGTTCTTGGCCGGACACTAGGAACTGTTAGATCTATCGTCTGCGGCTAGGATTAGATCGATGACCGAAGCGGTATGGGCTGATCAGATCCGTCCGTTTGTCACTTAAGATCTAACGGTCTGCAGCAGTCGATCCGACTGAACCGGTCCAGCCAATAAGGTTGTGCCACGTCGCCTGGGCTATTTGTTTAAATAGAAAAATAGACAAATTATGTATTAAAGTTAGAAATTCAATAACTTTTGATCCACAATTCAGAAAAATGCAAATTTGGTGTCTATGGATTCATAAAAATAAGACCTTTATTATATAGGCCTTGTTTCACACTTTTGCTTCTGAAAAATTGGAATTATAGGCAGAACCTTTTTAGGACTATTTTGCTCATAAAAATTATTCCATAAATTTTTTTGGGTATTTCTTATGCCTTTAGATGGGGGTGTTTTAACCTCTGTACTGTAGACTCTGTGAGTTTTAGAGTTGTGATCATATCATTGCATTTTGCATGCATTCCTATTTTTGTAATGTTTTATGGATTGATTTATTATTGTTGTATTATCCTTTGTGTAGATTGTGTGGATTGTGAATTTTGTTGCTGTGAGGATTGTACCTATTCCCCTAGCTACCAAGGTAAGTGATATTTCATCTCATGTCCTATTATTTTCACTATTGCACTGGTGTTATTTTGGTAGATCTTAGCATGATAGGATTATTTATATGTCACTATACTATGCTATGCTACCCTATAGATTATATCTTGGTAGTACTTCCTAGTTGAAAGACTTCGTATGCTAGAGTGCTTAGCCATGCTATTAGAATTCGTGGGTGGAAAATACATATCAAGATAGTATGGAAAGATATTATTTTGTTTGACTAAGAAAACAACTAATGATAATGAAACACCTAGGTGGAATGGGACTCGCTTGGATTATATTGAGTGGTTACTCAGGGGCCATGTCTATGGTCAGCTGGTGTATCACACTTGTGGATGGCCACCCAGGAACAAAGAGATTGGAGACGTTCTTATCACGAAGATTCCAGGGCAGCCACATGGCATATGGGCTCTGCCTTGACCAACTAAGTTGCAAGAACTCAGTCAGACGAACTGAAGGTGGTAGTTATGATAGGATAGAACGCGTCCGTGGTGGTCTGAGGGATTGCTTCTGAAAAGTCTCGTCTTGATGCATGTCGAGTCTTGTGGGGAAAGTGCACCACCTCTCGAGAGGGTAAAACTAAGTACTTATCCGTGTCCCCGGTTATGGACAATTTCTGAGCCTCAAGACAGTGAAGCAGTTCAATAATCTCCTCATCCAAATTTCTCTAAGTTAAAACTTGTGGGTAAACAAGGGTAGAGGTTCAATGATGTCTATCATTGGTACCTTAGTGTTCTGAAAGAGAAAATTTACTCTTCAAAAACTATAAGATAAAACCTGCTTTTAGCAAAGTCGTCCAAAAACCACACTTAGCCATATATTCATGTAGTTGTTGGATTATACTAAGTATCTATGGTATCACTTGCCAATACAATTCCAAATGTATTGACCCTTGTGGTTGTAACTTATTATGTTGTTGGATACTCTAATGATGAGTAGGGTTGCGGGTCTACACTCGACATGCTTGCCTGTGGCGCATGAAGACAAAGACTCTATTATTATACTATGTAATGTGAACCTTGAGTATCTTAGCCTTGGGCTAAGTGAGTTGTAAGAACCATTATATTCCTGGATATGCGATGTAATAATGACCTTTGTTTCTGTGTACTTCATCTTAAACTGTGGGTGCTAGCATTTCGATCCAGGGACTAGCACTGCAATCACAGGGATCTTACCTTATTATGGTGAGATCTTACAAGACAACCTAGGAATCAACGAAAGTAAAAACCTACCCGGACTCTTGGTCCCCATGATAACCTCTCTTCGGATACATGCGCAAAGACGAGCCCTCTTCCCATGGCTAGTATCCTTTCTTGTTCTGAGCCTACATGGCCCCCAACCAACGGGATTTCTCCATGGCTCTAACCACCTCCATCTTGTTGTTCTTCCAACGAGACATGTTATTTTGTGACATCGCTAGATGAAGAAGTAAAGAAGCAAGAGAGGAGAAATGGAAGAAAATAGTTTCTGCGAAGGTGGAGCGAGGTAGTAGTAGGAAGAGAGTGAATAGTGGAAGCAAGATGTCAAAGTCTAGGTCTTGTCGCCACCCTTTGAGAAATCTGGTCGGTCCATCTAAGACCCAACGGATAGGATGAAGGCTCTGCCACAATAGCAAGGAAAACCTAGGTGTAGCGGAGTAGACTATGGCTAGGCCATCATACTAGCGATAGAGCTACTAGCTATAAATATTTATGATTCACCCAAATTTCTATACTAATGTCTTGTCAAAGTAGTACACAAGATTCCATCCGAGAGACGTGTTTTTATTTGCTTGTGTAGCTAATACGCGCGATGGAGTAACTAACAAAAAGGTTTTCTTTATTGTGTCTTTCTACTCAGATGAGTGGGTTCCCTACCTAGTCTAAATGGTGGAGAAGATTTTATATTCTTAGGGCATCCACTATGTTGGCCACAAGCTATCAATAAGGGAAAAAGGGATCCATAGGGAGTTTCACATACAGAGTGGAGCCTATCCATAAGCGCTCCATAAGCTAAAAAACATAAAGGTGACCCTTAAGCTTGTGGGTAGTAGTCCATAAGCATTAAAATATTATTATTAGGTACACATAGCAATAGAAACAAATTCCAATCACAACAATGTGTGACAAGGCAGCTCTTACACGTGGGTCCTAGCTTATTGATAAGTTTGGCAAGATACATAGTGGTGCAATCAATTGGCTTATGGTATTCTAACTGGGTCCCATCTTAAGGATTGGGTTTTCCATATACATAGGTGATGCCGGTGAATCTAGTACATTTATAATAGATACACAAAAAAGTGTAGTAAATTTCTTAGCCACGTATAGTAACAGCTCACGCTGTGCTTGCTAGTAGTAGTACTAGTAGTAGTAGTAGTCACATTAAATATACTTAGGGCTTGACGCCTAATCATAACAAATGGTCACCAAAAGATCGAATGACAAACTTAAAGAGAACTTAGGGTTTCTTTGGATAACAGGATTTCAAAACACATGAATTTCACTTAGTCACAGATACAAAACTATCGATTGCAAAACTGAGGAAATCTACAGCTTTCTTTGGATCACGTGATTTCACACACAGGAATTTAATAGGGTTGCATGTACAAAATACAGGAAATCTGCAGGCTTAAAGTCATTTGTATGAAACATAGAAAACACACAAGAAAAGTTCCTCAATCCTACATGAATGATTGTAAAAAAGTGGATGTTGAAATTCCTATGGGATTGGGGTGTAGAAATGCAATCCATAGGAATTTTGGAGGTATGATTCCTTTCATCCAAAGGGCTTACATATGAAAAAAAATCTTATGGGTTGAATTCCTCCAAAATTCTTTTGAAAATCCTTCCATCCAAAGAGGCCCTTAATCAAGATTAGCATGCTCATGACAGGTGAACACCTTCCGCCAGGAGGTGATGCAGTCGTAGATTTTCATCTTGAACCCATATGTGGTTACCTTGAACATACACTACTACATATTTTCCTATCAGTGGTGCATTGACTAGAAGGTCAGTGGCGCATCCAAAGAGTCAACTTTTTCTGGCATAAAGTATTCCTATCAGTGGTGCATCCAAAGAGTCAACTTTTTCTGGCATAAAGTATTCCCCGTATTTCCTTTTCCCTTTCCCTTGATGATTGTTTTAGCTCTCGATGGTAACCAATTAAGATCGTAACAATTTGGAAAGAATAAGAGTTAATATACAAAACATCGTGAAGTAATTTACCTCTTCACAACTAGCACTTCCTATGTGCCAACAGATACAGTCGGAGTTTTGTGCTTCCGGGTAAGCGCCTCCAGTAATAACTCAAGATATTCATCCTCTTGAGGATCCGGATCCTCAAGAGGATATCCCTCGAGAGGAGAAAACTCCGACTCGAGGAGGTCATCAAGCTTAAAGGCGGATTATCCTAGGATCCCAAACAATAAAAATATAGATGAGAAAATAAATGAGTGTGAAAGAATTAGTCATAGATCTTACTGGTGTCAAGGGCTTATCGCCCGTGAACATGTCTAGAGAAATCTCTGGAATCTTCTTCTCCACCCACTCCTTGATCAACCACTTAATCCGGTTCTCTTAATCCTTTTTGTGGATCAGGAGCTATTTGATCCTTAGGCTGTCTTTCTTACTCTTGGTTATTGTGTGCATAAGACGATCACCATGGTACTGGAGGGGTTGAATCCGACATCTAGCCAGTAGTGGTGTAAGATGAATCCCTTCAGGCCTTTGTGCTTCATCAAATATTCAGTCCGCCTCTTGGCACATATCAAATCTTTAGTGAGAGCCAGTGCGTATGCATCCCAAGACTCTTGGGTAGTGGCACACCATAGACGAAAGCAGGCAAAGCTTCTTGCTTGCCGGGAGCAGGCTTATCCTTGTGAGACTTGTTGGCTATAACTTTAGGGTAGACTCGGTCTCTCCTAAGGCTTAGGCTTGGTGTTCTAGCATTGTAGGGATTATCAGCGGTGATGGACTTTTTCCAGGTACCAAAAAAGTACCGGAATAATGTAAGACTTGGCTTGATTCTGAGATAACCCTCACAAAGGGCTGCATGGGTGCTAAGGTCTAGAATCATTTTGGGGCGAAGATTATGGAGTTGGACTCCATAGTAATCGATCACCTCAAAAAATAATTTCAAGGGAGGAAAACTCAAACCTTTGTCCAGATGCGTGTCGAACTGGATCCTCTCATTAGCGTGAGGGGCGGGAATGGTTTTGCCGAAACTACTCCGCCATGCGTCAGCACAGAGAAGACATTCCTTCTTGACGCCGTGCAACTTTTCGTCATCCAGCATGCAGGGAATCCAGACCTCACAGTAGTTCTTTGATGTCGCCGCCACTGCTGCCTTCTGATTGTCCCCTTCATGCCTTCCTAGATGGCACTGCCGTGTTCCACACCATGACAGTTGGAGCCCATCGTGGGGCACATTGCTTCGGCTGGGGTCATCTTTCGCACGGGACTTCCGCTTGTCGCCGGCGAGCGAGTCGCTTCTGGCCTCGTCCTCACTTTCGACTCCTTCGACTGCGTCCTCAACAACGCATCCTGCTTCACTGGGGGAACCTTCCCAAGTGGAGGCTCCATCATGCACTTCGGCGAGCACCGCGTCTATGTTGCCTCCATCGCCGAGACCTTTCCTCATGAGGTCATCACCGTGTCCGACTCCCCTCCTAGCTTCTCCGCTTCGTGCGCCGCCAATGGAAGCATCGAGGTCATGATGGCGGGCTCAGGCGAGAACCGCCGCCCACCTCTAGAGCGCAACGGGAATAACTGCACCGCTAACTTACGCCTCCTGAACCAGGACCTGCTCACTGCATCCATCGAGCACCTCCGCAACCCCATCATGCCCATCGAGGCAGATCCAGCAGAAGCTGCGACAGCACTGGTGGCTAATTGCCACAACCTCCTCGAAGAAGCTGGCAAAGTGGCAGCTGCCCAACGGCGGATGAACGCAACCATGCGCGAGTACAACATTGTGCATGGCTTCGCCCGCTTACTCGGCACCAGCCGCCTGGCCCAGCCCCAAGGCCGAAACCTTGGTTCGGAGATGGATCGCGCTGCTGATCCGCGTACACCCGTAGTGCAGACGGTTTATAGCACTCCCGCCAAAAACATGAGGGCCGCAGAGGCGGTAGTCATAGAACTAAGCCACCTGGAGGGCGAGGAGCTGCTCCATCAGCAGGGACGTGTCCACCTCCTCGTGGTCATGGCAAACAAACAGTAGGCTAAGGCAGAACTCAGCATGGCTGGCAACAGCAGGACCCAACCGGTTCGCTGGGTGGCGGATCCGATTGCAGGCGCCCGCAAGGCATCTTCCCCAAATAGAGCGAGGCCGAGCAACCGCCCACGCGGCAGATCAGCGGGTCGTGCGCACAACGCCCGCCACGCAATAGCTGTTACTAGCAAGAACCGCAAGCCGACTGATGAAGCCAGAAAAGGCCAGGCGCTGCCCAAGTCCCGCCTATCTGGCCTGCTGGAAATGCTCAAGCCGGAAGAACCACAAGATGCACCTACACGCATCGACCTGTGATACGTTGCTAACGTATCTATAATTTTTGATGTTCCATGCTTGGTTTTTATCTACTTTCTTATGTTTCTTTGGAGTATTTTAATACACTTTCTTGGACTAACCTATTAACTAGATGCCACAGCGCAAGTTACTTGTTTTCTGCTGTTTTTGGTTCCAAAAAATTCAGAAAATGAATATTCTTGGAATTGGACCGGACAAAAGCCGAAGTCGATATTTTATGGGAAGACTCACGGAGCCAGAAGATGAGACGGAGAGGGGGCAGGGGCAGACCACACCATGTGGTGGCGCGGGCTAGCCCTGGCCCCGCCACCAGGTGGTGTGGCCCCCTGGTCCACCCACCGACCTTGCCCTTTCGCCCATAAGAAACCTCCGATGCAAAAACCCTAAATCGTCAAGTCTCCAGCCACGAAAAGTTCTGCCACCGAAGGGGAGATTTGGGGGACAGAAAGTCTCTGTTCTGGCACCCTGCCGGGATATGGAAGTGCCCCCGGAGCCATCTCCATCGATCTCCACCATCATCTCCATCGTCGTTGTTGATTCCCATGATGAGGAGGGAGTAGTTCTCTCTCGAGGCTAAGGGCTCTACCAGTAGCTATGTGTTCATCTCTCTATCTATGCATGATCATATTGTGATCATGAGCTTTGTAATCAAGTCGATCTACCTTGCTACTCAAGTGCTTTAATAGATCCGTGCTATCCCCACGCGTGTGAAGTTGACAGTGTGCACACCATGTGGCACTTAGGCTAGCGATTAAAAATACTTGTTATGAGTTATATTTGGAGTTTGATGTGTCTATGAAATTGTGGTGTTTGTTGGAACCATCTAGAGCTCAAGGTGATAGTGTGGGGTTATCTGGATGGGGAAAGCGAACTTTGAGGAGTGCTGTTATAGCCCTACCATGGATTAGAGTGTCCAACCAGAGAGTAGTTCAGAGTAGTATCATAAAGAGAAGATATTTATATGAGAGTGTTCACTAGTGAAAGTATGATCCCTAGGCCTTGTTTCTAAGCATTGAAACACCGTTTGCAACTAGATATGTAACATGTTTGCTTGCTGCCATCATTATTTCAGTTTGCCTCTAGTCTCTTCCACGCCATCAAGCTATTTTCTAGCACCGTTACCACTTATAATATCTATACCACTTGTATTTCACTATCTCTTCGCCGAACTAGTGCACCTATACACCTAACAAGTGTATTGGGTGTGTTGGGGACACAAGAGACTTCTCGTATCTTGATTGCAGGGTTGCTTGAGAGGGATACCTTTGACCACTTCCTCCCTGAGTTCGATAAACCCTGGGTAATCCACTTAAGGGAAAACTCGCTGCTGTTCTACAAACCTCTGCGCGCATTAGAATAGAAGTGCATAGACATCAACCTGCTGGTCCAGTCGCGCGCACTAGAAGAAGAAACCCCAGCCGGCCCATGGTGCTTCGGCCGTGAATCCAGAATGAACCATTTCCAAACGGATTTTCGCTCCCAAGGGATACACCAACATACAACGGCTTGGTCAAGCCGAAAGACTGGCTGGTGGACTACACCACCGCGGTCGGCATCACAAACGGCAACTGATACGTCCATTTTGCATCACTATTCTATGTCAAAATTCACTGTTATTCATTGATATATTTCGTGTTGAGAGGTGATACTTATGTTATTTCATCTGTTTTTGCATGGTAGATGACTTTTGGAGCATGGACCGCTACAGTCAGGATTCTGATGGAAAAGGTTTGTGTTTGGAGGCAAATTCGCGAAGATCAAAAAATCCGGGAAAATATACAGAAAATCCTATTTTTCCAGAAGACGAAGGAAGCCAGAAGGGGGGCTGGTGATGGGCCACAGGGGGCCCACACCACCTCCTGGCGCGGACCACCCTGGGCCGCGCCACCAGGTGGTGTGGCCGCCATGGTCCACCCCTGGCACTCCCCTCTGGCGTATATTATCCTCCTGAAACCCTAAGACTCAGGGAGCGACCACAGAAAGATTCCGCCGCCTCTGCGGGGCGGAAAACAACGAGAGAGAAAGATCTCTCTGGCTGACAGATTTCTGCTCGGGGAATTCCTTTCCAGAGAGGGGAGATCGTCGCCATCAACACCACCATCAAGCTGGACTTCATCGGGATCATCATCATCATCATCACCACCATCAGCACCCTCATCACCATCTCCATATTGCTGTAACAATTGAGTTGAATCTTTCATAGTTCTTAGGGGAAACTTTCCCGGTGTTGATTACTCTTTGTTGTTGATGCTACTGAGTGAACTGTTGAATTATTGTTTATATTCAGATTGTTATACATCATTATTCCATCTCTGATCATGATCCATATGATGTCTTGCGAGTAGTTCGTTTTGTTCTTGAGGACATGGGAGAAGTCATGTTGTTAGTAGTGGAATTGTGTTGAGAAAGATTCAATAATTTGATATTTAAGTTGTGGTGTACTTCTTCTAGTGGTGTCATGTGAACGTCGACTACATGACACTTCACCTATATGGGCCTAGGGGAATGCATTGTGTATTTGGCTACTAATCGTAGGGGTTGCCGGAGTGACAGAAATCTGAACCCCCGTTAGGAAACCATTGCACAAGGGATGTAAGGGTCTTAGAGTATAAAGCTATGGTTAGGTTTCTACCTTAATTAATTTCTTATACTTACGGATGTTTGCAAGGGGTATAATCACAAGTATGTATTAGTCCTAGGAAGGTCGATACATTAGCACAGTTTCACCCACACAACACATAGCAAGCTAAAGAAGAATAATCAAGCGAAAGCACTTGACAGTCTTCCCATGTGTCCTCGAGAACGTTTGGTCATCTTAAGTAATACAACTAGCCTGTCCTTTGCTACATAAAGGATTGGGCCACTTGATGCATTTATTCCTACTGTTTTTTATTTACTCGTACTTTGTTTACTTGCTTTATCAAAAACCCCTGAAAATCCGTTTGCTAAGTATTTGAAGAGAATTCCTGATCCATACCACTAGCCAGCACCTTTTGCTCCTCGTTGGGTTCGACACTCTTACTTATCGAAAATACTATGATACACCCCCTATACTTGTGGGTCATCAAGACTATTGTTAAAGGAAACTTGTGGAGAGTGGAACTGGTAAAGGAAACTTCTACTGTGAGTATTGTTTACTCCTGTTAGTTGCTTTTTTTGTTATGGATAATCCGCTGAGTTTCTTATTTGGTAATGCTACCACCACTGCTAAGGTAGTAGATAAGCCACCACCTACTGAGAATGATGGTTTTAAAATACCTACAAGAATTATTGATCGTGTTATGGATAACTACTATGTTGGGGATGGAACTATCCATCCCGGTGATCATTTGCTCTTTATACACGAATTATGCGGGTTGTTCAAGTGTGCAGGAATTACTACAGATCAAGTTAAGAAGAAGTTATTCTCATTATCGTTGAAAGGAAGAGCTGAGGACTGGTATAAGCTGTTGAAGAATGGTCAAGCTCTGGAATGGGAGGAAATAGTGCCTCTCTTTTATTCAAAGTTTTATCCTCCTAGTGAGATTCATAAAGATCGGAATCAAATATACAACTTTTGGCCTCTTGATGGAGAGAGTACAACTCAAGCTTGGGGGAGATGGAAGTTACTAATGCTCAAATGTCCCATTCATGAGCTCCCCAACAATATTACTATCAATAACTTCTATGCAAGGCTTTCTCTACATGACAAGGATTTATTGGATGCTTCTTGTGCTGGATCATTCACTCGCATGGAAGAAGAAGCTAAGTGGGATCTTATGGACCGTATTCAAGATAATGTTGAAGCATGGGTGAATGACAAAGGTAGAAAGTCAGGTATAAATTATGATTATGAATGCATTGAATCTTTTATGGGAACTAATGACTTTCAAAATATTAAAAATTCTTATGGTCTAGACTCTCAAGTATTGCTTCTTATTTTAAGGCTTTTGCTTCCTACATTGAATTACCTAAAAAGAAGTGGAATAAGTATCATGAACCTTATAAAGATATTGCTAAGAGTGCTCCTGCAATAAATACTGAAGTTTACACTACCAATCATGTTTTACCTAAACCTTACATTGAGAAAATCCCTTTCCCATGTAAGATAAAGGAACATTCTATGATAGCTAGTATGGTTAATGAAAGTACAAGAAAAGCTATTGAACCTGATAAAAAATGGATGATGAACCTATAATAGAAAATGTGAAAGACTTTGTCAGTAAGTATGTAGAAGGAGGACACACTATCCTTTGCAAGGATACCTCTTATGCAAAGTAGACTTATGAGAGCTAGTATTCCTGTGTTTTCTGTTAGAATAAGTAATCATTGCTATGATGGTCCTTGTGATAGTTATATTTTTAAGTATGTGCATGATAATGAAAGTTATTATGAGAGAGGGAAAAGTGTTCTTATGCATCTCAATAATATCAAGTTTCCTCGTTTTATGCTGAAAGTTTTTATGTTGCACTTCTTTTGCCTTCTTATGCAAGTAGCCTCTGGTTTTAACAACCTGTTTATTTACAAAATTCCCTTGCATAGTAAGTGGGTTAGACTTAATGTGTGTATTTTTGCTTCTTAATGCTTTCTTTCACTTCAATTCATATTCCTATGTGAGCATCTCCAAAATTATCATGCCCATCTAATGGCTATAAAGAAAGAGTTTTTTGGGAGACAACCCAATTTGTTTTTGCTTTCAGTTTGTTTTGTTTCTTTGATTCTTAGCAGTTATTACTTCAGTAATAACCGCTCCTTATCCGTTTTGTTTGGTTTTTGTGTCAAGATCAACCTCTAATGAGAGAGAAGTAAGATTTGGGGAAGTTGTTGTCCCGAAACAGATTTTTGTGCTTCACCGTAAATATTCGTGAGAGATCTCTGTATGTCGGATTGAGCTGTAATTTTTTGTTATTCTGCCCCAGGTTATTATATAACTTTCGTTAGTTTTGCACTTTTTTATTTGAGCAACAAAAGATTTTCGAAAAAATCGATCTTTAGCTGCTGCTCTGCTTTGACAGATTTTGCCAATCTTGCATTTGCTTCTTTATTCAATTTCCTTTTTGAATTCTTTTGAGTTTTCGGAAGGAGTTGCTACAGTAGATTATGTTCTGATAGTTTTCAGTTGAAGTTGGACTCAAATGTTTTTATCACTTCACTTATACTAATGTTGCTAATGAGAACTGTGTGAAGTTTTGTGTGAAAGAAATTTCCAGGAAGTGGAGATAATGGTGTAATAAGGAAGAGAAGGGTTTTATGACTCAAGTAATAAGTGTATGAAGATGAAGATACTGATGATTATTCAAGTGGTGACTCCGGAAAAATCTACTAAATACCAAATTCATAGACTTGTAGAGTCCGCTTTCAAATAGGTAACAGTTCTGGTAAGAAAAGTTCCACGAAAATACAATCCAACTATATTTTTGAACTTTTTAGTCAATAAGGAAAGCTACAAAGCGAAAAAGGGACGAAGACGGAGCAAGGGTGGCTCACACCACCATGTGGCGTGGGCCCTCCCCAAGCCGCACCACCAGGTGGTGAGTCCACCCTGCACTCTGCCTCCGACTCATTTTCTCCCAGTACCTTCCTTTTGATATGAAACTTCGTAATATATAACCCCCGGATCGCCCGAGGTTTGTATATCGTGTTTTCGTCGTGTTTTATTTCGATCTGTTTCTGCCAGGATATACTCTTCGAAGGTTTAGAAGCACAATGGTGTCTGCCAAGGATAATGGAAAGGAGCCTATGGAGGGAGATCTCCAAGACCTCGGGAAGGAGAAGGAGATCAAGAGTGGAGATGAAGAGGAGCAAGGCCAACATCCGCACACCGGAACTACCATTTCAAGCATTGGAGTGGTGAAAAAACCTGCCAGGGTTAGAAGGACTGCACGGATTCAGACTGGGGGGAGGGCTCCTCGTCACTGGTTGGATCCACGGTCACTTCCTCCGCGCACCAAGAACCCTTTCCATACCCTTATCCATGAGCATCAATACCAGAATATGCCCAAAGGGAAATTACCCTCCAATTGGTATTTGCCTCATTCTAGCCATGCAGGAAAAGAAGACTTCAAGGAGGAATAGTGGGGAAAGAATAGCAAGAGCTAGAATTCTCAACCCGACATGATCATGAGCCGCATTGAGCAAAACTCACAGATGATTCGTAATCTCACCTTCGAGATTAAGGACTTGGGGAAACTTATCAGAGAGCTCATCGAGAGGATACCACCACCACCGAAGGACTAATTCATCATCGGGTTTGGCATCCCCTCGGTTTGTTCCAAGCTTGGGGGAGTGCCGCGGTATCACATAACTATCTTCTATCTTTTTACCTTTATTAGTAGAGTCATATCATTATTAGAGAAGTTATTATGTAGGATGGTTTGCATTATGGAAGTGTCCCCTCTCTCGTTAGATATGTATCCCTTGGTGTGAGTTGCCGTTATGGAATATTAATGAGAAGTTCTATCATTTACTCTTTTGAATTTCTTATATTAGTTTTCAATTCGTGGTTATATGATTGATCGTGTTGTTAGTATTGGTATCACTTTGGGATCATTGAGTTAATTTAGTTGGTTTTGGTAAACCTGGCTCGGTCAGTAGCACACTATTTTTGAGAGTTGAAAGAAAAGATAGAAGTACTCTAAAGTAATATAATTTCATCATATTTCTTTCTTGATTTGCTCATAAGTCTAGTATTCTCTAGTTAAGATCTTTTGTGCTTCCAAGGAAGATTGCTTGTTTGTCTTTATCACTTGTATGTTTGTTTGTTTACTTCAACTCTTATACTTTCTACCCAGCCTTCCTAGCCAAAAACCTGTACTGAGAGGGAATTCTTCTCGTGCATCCACCTCCTTTGAACCAAAACCTCTGCCATTTCTTTCCACCATACCTACCTAGTAGCATTATCAATATTCCAAGTAAAATTTTGTTTTATCTACCTCCCAAATTAAACTTGTTATGTGAAAAGTAGTTATTAAATCTCTCACGAACTTGATGGCACACTTTATTTTCTTGCACTTATAACTTGAACCATTGTGCTCACCTATGTTGTGTATATGCTTGCGCTTTGTAAGTTGTGAATTAGTAGAACCATGCTGTCATGGGGAACGCTTTCAACATTTCACTGGTACTTTGTACCTAGTTGATATCATGTTCTTTTGTCTATGGATGTCGTCGGTGTGAAATGAAAGGGGAGCTTGTAAGTCAATGGAGTTATGCATGTGTGTTAGAGAAACGCTTGGGCCGCTGGTCTAATCCATGCTGGCAGGGTGGAAACCTGCAGCGTAACTATAATGGGCATCTATGAAGCATTCTTCTTATAAAAAAAGAGTCTGATATTGACAAAAAAGAGAAAAAGAAAAAGAGAGATTATGAAAAGAGGAAAGAGAGAAAAAAGCACCATATTCCCATGGTAAATAAGAAGATTGTTGAGATGCTTGTTGTCTGCTTGCCTTATCATTTTGATATGGGGATTCTGTATCATCGGGCAAGGGGTACCCCGTTGGCGGTTCTCTATGATACACATATGCTTACAATGACAAGAACTTACCGGTGACTAAACTTGAGTAGCATGAGGAGCGGCCCTCGTATTCAAGGGACATGAGATTCTCAATTTACAACTTGTCAATGCATATCCTCATATTTGATAACTTTAACCTTAATCACCTGAAGATGCCTATGATAGGGGAAATGAGAGCTAAAAGCTAGTAAGTATCATAATTTTTGGGAGCTCTTTATGAGACTTGCAATCCCTGCTTCCCTCTGCGAAGGGCCTTTCTTTTACTTTTTAGTTAAGTCGGTAAACCTATTCCCTTCTATCTCAGCAAGTATTTTGAGTTGTTGTGTTTCATTCATTCATATGATGATTTATTCAATCATGTTTCTTATGTTTCTTGTTTTGCACATTGATCTTATCTTGATGTTTACTACTTTGAAAGCTATCACAGAAAACCAATTATTTGTGAACTCCAGCAAATTATCAACTATTCTTCGACCAAGAGCTAAGTTTGCCATTACCAATTACGATTTACTTCATGTATCTTTATTGTGTTTCCTTTACCTATTACATGTTGAGTTATATAATAGTGAGTTGTCTTCTATTATGATCCATGTATTTGATGAATGTGATGCTTCTTGTCCGTATACTTTTATCGACTCTTCACTCCATAAACTTGAGGCCATGTTTATTGAGCTCAGTTTCGCTTGGGGACAAGCGAAGTCTAAGCTTGGGGAGAGTTGATACGTACATTTTGCATCACTATTCTATGTCATAATTCACTATTATTCATTGATATATTTCGTATTGAGAGGTGATACTTATGTTATTTCATCTGTTTTTGCATGGTTGATGACTTTTGGAGCATGGACCGCTGTAGTTAGAATTTTGATGGAAAAGGTGTTGTTTGGAGGCAAAATTTGCGAAGATCAGGAAATCCAGGAAAATATAAAGGAAATCCTATTTTTCCAGAAGACGAAGGAAGCCAGAAGGGGGGCTGGAGATGGGCCATAGGGGGGCCACATCACCCCCTGGCGCGGGCCACCCTAGGCCGCGCCACTAGGTGGTGTGGCCGCCCTGTTCCACCCCTGGCACTCCCCTCTGGCGTATATTATCCTCCTGAAATCCCAAGACTCGGGGAGCGACCACAGAAAGATTCCGCCGCCTCTGCGGGGCGGAAAACACCGAGAGAGAAAGATCTCTCCGGCAGACAGATTTCTGTCGGGAGAATTCCTTCCTGGAGAGGGGAGATCGTCGCCATCAACACCACCATCAAGCTGGACTTCATCGGGATCATCATCATCATCACCACCATCATCACCATCAGCACCTTCATCATCATCTCAATATTGCTGTAACAATTGAGTTGAATCTTGCATACTTCTTCGGGAAAACTTTCCCGGTGTTGATTACTCTTTGTAGTTTTCTTGTGAGTAGTTTGTTTTGTTCTTGAGGACATGGGAGAAGTCATGTTGTTAGTAGTGGAATTGTGTTGAGAAAGATTCAATAGTTTGATATTTAAGTTGTGGTGTACTTCTTCTAGTGGTGTCATGTGAACGTCGACTACATGACACTTCACCTATATGGGCCAAGGGGAATGCATTGGGTATTTGGCTACTAATCGTAGGGGTTGCCGGAGTGACACAAACCTGAACCCCCGTTAGGAAACCATTGCACAAGGGACATAAGGGTCTTAGAGTTTAAAGCTGTGGTTAGGTTTCTACCTTAATTACTCTCTTGTACTTACGGATGTTTGCAAGGGGGTATAATCAAAAGTATGTATTAGTCCTAGGAAGGTCGGTACATTAGCACAGGTTCACCCACACAACACTTAGCAAGCGAAAGCACTTGACAGTCTTCCGATGTGTCCTCGAGAACGTTTGGTCATCTTAAGTAATACAACCGGCTTGTCCTTTGCTGCATAAAGGATTGGACCACTTGCTGCATTTATTCCTACTGTCTTTTATTTACTCGTACTTTGTTTACTTGCTTTATCAAAAACCCCTAAAAATCCGTTTGCTAAGTATTTGCAGAGAATTCCTGATCCATACCAATAGCCAGCACCTTCTGCTCCTCGTCGGGTTCGACACTCTTACTTATCGAAAATACGGCGATACACCCCCTATACTTGTGGGTCATCAGCAACCGCAGGGTGGCTGCGCGCTACGGCGCCCTCATGCTCCTCGACTAAGCCAGGACATGGCTCAACAGCCTCCCCAACAACAGCATCAACACTTGGCTTGATTTCGAGTAGGCGTTCGTCCGCAACTTCACTAGCACCTACAAGCGCCCAGGTCGACCCGATGAGCTTGCTCTTTGCATGTAGGGGCCAGATGAATCTGACTGCTCCTATATCACCTGGTGGACAAGCATGCACAACTCCTATGAGGGGGTGCGCGAGCACCGGGCGGTCGACTTCTTCATCAACGGCTGTAGAGATGGCACTATGCTCAAGCACAAGCTTCGTCGGGTGGATCCTACCACCATGACACAGACCATGGCCATCGTGGACAAGTATGCCACGGTCGATGCGACAATGAAAAGATCCGTCTGGGTGGACGACCAGGGGAAAATCATCATCGACGTTGCTGTGGATCGACGCCAGCCGGAGGGGAATGACAACAACTCCACCCGGCGTGACAACCGCCATGGAGAAATAAAGGACGACCAGATGGATAACCAATACGGTTCCAGGCAGGTGGCAGTGGTGCAAGAGGATCCGGCTACAGGCGGAAGCCGGAGACAGAAGCCTGATGACCGGCCTCCAAGTCCCAAATACACCATCTAGTCAATGCTTGATGGGCCATGAAAGTTCCACAGCGGAGGCAACAAACCGGCTACACATACCACATGCCAGTGCTCATGGACGAAGAAGATGGCAGAAATTGCTAGCGCACCGGCCACGCAGGCACCACCACCCCCATCCAGGCCACCGCAATAACTAGCGCCGGAGGGACGATGACAATGACAACTACCCCCGCCAAGTGGGAAACTACCACATCTTCATGACGGAGCCGGAGACCAAGCACAACAAGAGACGCCGCGAGGCGGTGGTGAACGCGATCGTCCCTCCCGTCCCCCAGTACCTCAACTGGTCGGAACAAGAAGTTGCATGGAGCCGGAAGGACCAGCTAGCTGAGCTACTTTACCCAGGCACTTACGCGATGGTTTTGGATCCTATCATTGTCTCCATGTCAAGGTCGTAATCCTTGATTAACTATATCCATCTCCGTTGCCTCATATTCATCTCCTTCTGGGTGAAAATATACTTTGGACACTTGTGATCCGAATAAATCTCATAGCTGTTACCCATGAGGTAATGACGCCATGGCTTCAACGCTAAAACTACGGCTGCCAGTTCTAAGTCATGGGTGGGGTAGTTCTTCTCATGTTGCTTCAGGTGTCGGGACAAATATGATATTACTTTGCCTTCCTGCATCAACACACATCCGAGACCAATCTTGGATGCATCAAAATATACATCAAAAGCCTTCATGATATCCGGCATGATCAAAATTTGTGCTGAAATCAACCTCTTCTTGAGCTCTTGAAAACTTGCTTCACATTTGTCCATCCATTCAAACTTCTTATCTTTCTTTAATAGTTGGGTCATCGTCCTTGCGATGCTTGAAAATCCTTCAACGAACTTGCGGTAATATATAGCTAATCCAAGAAATGCGTGGACTTTGGTTTGAGTGGTTGGGGCTTTCCATTCTTCAACATCCTTAATCTTGGCGGGATCAACAGCGACTCCTCCTGCTGACAAGATATGTCCTAGGAATCCTACTTCCTTTAACCAAAACTCACATTTGCTAAACTTGTCATACAACTGATGCTCCCTAACGGTTTCTAGGATGGTTCATAGGTTCTTCTCATGTTCTTCTTTCGACATGGAGTAGATCACAATGTCATCGATAAAAAAATCACAAACTTATCTAAGAAGTTGATAAAAATCTTATTAATGAGATTCATGAAATAAGCGGGGGCATTGGTTAAGCCAAATGACATGACATTGTACTCATATAATCCATATTTGGTAATGAAGGAAGTCTTTGGGATATCCGTTGGCGGATCTTTAGTTGATGATAACTAGTTCTAAGATCAATCTTAGAAAACACTCTAGCACCAGTCAGCTGGTCAAACAGATCTTCTATATTTGGCAGTGGGTACTTGTTCTTGATGGTGACGTCATTCAGGTTCAGGTAACCTGTACACAAACGGTTGGCACCATGGAAATGCACTTGGTTGTATTAGACCTTTCCCTAGCATGTCATCAAGTTGCTTATTCAACTCCACTAATTCAGCTGGGTTCATACTATAGGGTCTCTGAGCTAGGGGTCCAGGTCCAGGAACTAGTTCAATGATAAACTCAATATCCCGATCTGGGGGCATACCGGGTAATTCATTTGGGAACACATTGGGGTATTCACAGACTACTCTGACTTGGTCCATGGTTGAGTGGGTTAAACTCTTGTTGCATTTGAATTGATGGGGCAGCTTCTCAGACACATGCTCTAATTATACTCCGGTGCTACTGGTCATGGTTATGGCTTTCTTGGCACAGTCTATTAATCCTTGATGTTTTGACATCCAATCCATTCCTAGTACTACTTCCAATCCTTTGGTTCCAAGTACTATTAGATTGGCATAAAAATCTATCCCATGTATTCTGATAGGCACGGCCTTTAAATTTTTTCTAGCTTTGGTGGTTGACCAAGGTATTTGAACTATCATAACATGCTTCAAATTTGTTGGTTGAATCTTACCAGTGCATGTCAATTCTTCTGTAACAAACGAGTGCGATGCTCCAGAATCAAACAACACTCTTGCAAGTACGGAGTTAATAGAAAACACTCTTGCAAGTACGGTTGTGTGGGTTTCCTGAAGCAAACCTCTTTCTAGGCTGGACACAGCGCTGTTGCTGGGTAGGTGCAGTGACATTGGTGGCTGTAGAAAGCTTCATGGGGCACTCATTGGAGTAGTGACACGTGACTCCACATTCCAAGCAGGTTATCCTTGACTTGTCTTTCGCTACGACAGGCACAACATTGCTTCCAGTCCTTGGAGCGGTATTGTTGTTGTTGTTGTTTTTGTCGGTGGACCTTGGCGGTGCACAGTTGAAGTTATGGGTGTTACCGGTATTGTTGTTGTAGCCTCTGGGCCTCGGGTTTCCTCCGCCACAATTGGGATAGTTCGTACGGGACATAGGGGGTTTGTTGTTTGTTGGTGCAAATCTTGCAGACGAGCTGGAGCGGTACTTCGGGTTATGGTGGGGTCCAGCTCGGTCCATCATACGATGCTTGCGGTTCTCACTGGCTTGGTTGATCTTTCCTTCCATCTCGATAGCAAAATCCACTAGAGCTTCTAGGTCATCAAAGGGAATGTTGACTAACACCGTCTGCATCTCATCATGGAGGCCATTCAGGAATCTCTCCTTCTTCTTTGCTTCTGTGTCAATCTCATGAGGGGCATACCTAGCCAGAGATAGGAATTTGTCACGATATTCTACCACCATCATCCTTCCTTGCTTCAACTCCCTTAATTCATCCCTCATCCTCTTGATCAAACCCGGGGGCACATGGGTCCTACTAATCTTGAGCTTGAATTCCTCCCAAGTCATCATTTATCCTCTGTTCATTGTTCGAGTGTTGTTCCACCATGAACTTGTATAACCTACTAGATAATGGGTGGCAAACAGTACTTTCTCCACAACATCTACTCCCGCAACTTCTAGGTTGTTGTCCATTGTTTGCAGCCAGTCATCAGCATCTAAGAGCTCTTCAGATTTACTAAACATAGGAAAATTGGTGTTTTGAGGGTTCTTGAGCTTAGATCCATGGTGATCTGATTTACATGGCCTTGGTTGTTGTGTGCCATCTGGGCGATCTTCAAAAGAGTTGCTAGATTGTCTTGACGCTCGGCTCTACTAGCTTCACGACTTGATAATAGCATTTGCAGAATCTGAAGCATTGGATCCTGGGATGTGTTGCTTCCACCGGGGTTTCCGCGAGTTATCTGAAGATTGATATGGATCATAAGACAAGGGGGAAATTTCTATGGCTTATGGGTTTGGTTCAAAAGATTTAAACTGGAGCATTGCTAAGGTTTTAAAACCACAACTCTTTTTCATTCATTCCAAGCAACACATTACAAGCAACACATTACAAGCAACACACTACAACTACTAAGCATATGGTTTTAAGAACCATTATGTCAAGCTTCGATACAATGGGACCGGATACAAACTCACACCTATGACAGTGCTCTAGTGCGACTACTCATCATCGGAACCGGTGGGTTCTTAATCATCTAGGAAGTCGGCATCCTCCTTGTTGGTGTTGAACTTTGTGGCGACGTCCTCCAGATAGTCATCATCATCACTGAGGTAAGAGGTGATATCACCACGGATATCTTCACCTTCTTCTTCCTTCTCCTCTAGCTGAATCTCCTGGTCATGGATGGTCTCTTCAAGGGTTGCCACCTTCTGATGGAGGCGAGCGATGATGTGGTCCTTCTTGTTACACTGGCGATGAAGTGACTTGCGCTCCTTAGTGAGGATGGCGAGGGTTTGTTTCTTCTCAGCTGCGACATTGTGATTGTGGTTAGTGATACATTGCAAATGTATCTATAATTTTTGATGTTCCATGCTTGGTTTTATCTACTTTTTTATGTTTTGTCCACACTTTGGAGTACTTTTCATATGATTTCTTGGACTAACCTATTAACAAGATGCCACAGTGCCAGTTGCCTGTTTTCTGCTGTTTTTGGTTCCAGGAAAGTTAGAAAATCAATATTCTCGGAATTGGACCGGACAAAAGCCAAAGTCGATATTTTACCGGAAGACTCACGGAGCCAGAAGATGAGACGGAGAGGGGTCATAGGGCGGCCACACCACCTGGGGGCGCGGGCTAGCCCTAGACGCGCCACCAGGTGGTGTGGGACCCTCCAGCACCCCCTCGGTCACCCCTCTCTCCTATAAGAGCCTCCCGATGCATAAACCCTAAATAGTCAATCATAAATCCACGAAAAGGTCCGCAGCGCCGCCGCCACCGAAGGGGAGATTCGGGGGACAAAAAGTCTCTGTTCCGGCACCCTGCCGGGATGGGAAAAGTGCCCCCAGAGCCATCTCCATCGATCTCCACCACCATCTCCATCGCCGTTGCTTGTTCCCATGATGAGGAGTGAGTAGTTCTCTCTCGAGGCTAAGGGTTCTACTGGTAGCTATGTGTTCATCTCTCTCTATATGTATGATCATATTGTGATCATGAGCTTTGTAATCAAGTAGATATAGCTTTGTACTCAAGTGCTTTAATAGATCTGTGATCTCCCCATGTGTGTGAAGTTGACAGTGTGCACACCATGGTGGGACTTAGGCTAGAGATTTCAAATAATTGTTATGAGTTATATTTGGAGTTACATGTCTTTATGAAATTGTGGTGTTTGTTGGAACCATCTAGTGCTCAAGGTGATAGTGTGGGGTTTTCTAGATGAGAAAGGCTTACTTTGAGGTGTGCTATTATAGCCCTACCATGGATTAGAGTGTCCAACTAGAGAGTAGTTCAGCGTAGTATCATGAAGATAATATATTTATATGAGAGTGTTCACTTATGAAAGTATGATCCCTAGGCCTTGTTCATAGCATTGATACACCGTTTGCAATTAGATCTGTTACATGTTTGCTTGCTTCCATCTTTATTTCAGTTTGCCTTTAGTCTCTTCCACGCCATCAAGCTATTTTCTGTCACCGTTGTCTTATATCCATAACACTCGTATTTCACTATCTCTTCGCCGAACTAGTGCACCTATACACCTGACAAGTGTATTTTGTGTGTTGGGGACACAAGAGACTTTTTGTATCTTGATTGCAGGTTTGCTTGAGAGGGAATACCTTTCACCACTTCCTCCTTGAGTTCGATAAACCTTGGGTGATCCACTTAAGGGGAAATTTGCTGCTGTTCTACAAACCTCTGCACTTGAGGCCCAACAACTGTCTACAAGAATTTAAGTGCGTAGACATCAACGACATTAAAAGAGATGACACCGCTGGCTACAAAGCTAAGCGGAAGTAGGGAAAGAAGAATCCCGAAAAGGATAAAGAGACCAAGGAAGATTCCGGCATGGAGGAAGCCGATGCTTCAAATACCAAGCCGGAAGGGAAGAAAAAATTTCTGACCAAGAAAGACACTTACGTCACCTTCCTCGTATCTCAACCAGCAAAGGTCAAGAAAGCAGTTCTACGTGAGCTCAATGCAACAGTTCCGACTATCCCCCAATTCTTGGACTGGTCGGAGGTGGCAATCACGTTTGACCGCGCTGATCATCCACCTAAGTTTCACAGGCGAGGAAAATACGCCTTAATCATCAATCCACTTATAGACGGTTATGGTTTCTCCAAGACTCTCTAAACGGTGGCAGCAGTATTATTATTCTGTATGTCAAAACGCAACGCCGGATGAAGATCTCGGAGACCCAGCTGAATCACAGCTATGTCATTTTTCACGGAGTTGTCCCAGGAAGACAAGATAATTCCCTGAGAGAAATCACTTTGGACGTTACCTTCGGAACTCCAAAGAACTATCAGACGGAGGCACTTTCCTTCGAAGTGGTCCCGTTCAAGAGCGTGTACCATGCTATATTCGGACGTCCGACTTACTGGGCTTTTATGGCTCGTCCATGTTACATTTACAATATGATGAAAATGCTAGGTCCCAACGGCGTGATCACCATCAGGGGAGACCCGAAGAAAGCGCGAGAGTGCAAGGATGGAAATGCCGCCTTTGCTGAAGCCATGCTGCACGCCCAGGAGTACTAGGAGATCAAGAAGAGCATAGATCCATCCAAGATGCCCGCAACGAAGAAAGAGGTGAAAAAGCCGAATCCAGAGTTCAAGGCATCAGAAGAGACAAAGAAGATATCGTTGAAGGATGATCACCCCTCGAAGGTGACCCAGATAGGCGTAGGCCTAGATAGCGCATAGGAAAGCGCGCTCGTCAAGTTCCTCAAATCAAATCAAGATATCTTTGCATGGTAGCCATCTGACATGACCGGACTACCTAGGGAACTTGCCAAGCACTCTTTAAATGTAAACCCGAACGTTAAACCCGTCAAACAGTCCTTACGATGTTTTGGTGATGAAAAGCGTGAGGCAATAGCTAAGGAACTAGCACGGCTCGAGTTAGCCGGAGTCATAGAAGAGGTCATCCACACTAACTGGTCGGCCAATCCTATAATGGTCCCTAAAAAGGACACCACTGATTTAAGGATGTGTATTGATTATACTGCCTTGAAGAAGGCTTGTCGAAAAGATCCGTTTGCTCTGCCTAGGATTGATCAAGTTATCGATTCTACGGCAGGCTCGGAACTCCTATGTTTTCTCGACGCATATTCTGGTTATCACCAAATTCGGATGAAGGAATCTGACAAAGTCAAAACTTCATTCATAACCCCCTTCGGAACCTTTTGTTTTGTTACGATGACTTTTGTGCTGAAGAACGCATGAGCTACGTACCAAAGCACAATGCAACGTTGCCTCCATGATCAAATCGGACACAATTTACATGCATATGTGGATGATATTGCGGTAATGTCCAAAAGGAAGGAAATGCTGATTTCCGACATGGAGGAAACGTTTGCCAATCTACAAAAATACAACATCGTGCTTAACCCGAAGAAATGTTTCTTTGGAATTCTAGCCGGAAAATTGTTAGGTTTCATCGTGTCACAAAGAGGCATAGAGGTGAACCGAGACAAAAGCAAGGCTATACTCAGTATTTCCAGGCCAACTCACCTAAAGGACATACAAAGACTAACTGGTTGCATCGCTGCAGTCAGTCGGTTTGTAAGCCGGCTCGGTGAAAGAGCCGCACCATTATACAAACTCCTAAAAGGACCAAGGATTTTGTGTGGACCGACGAAGCTGAAGCTACACTACAAGACCTGAAGAAAGTACTCTCATCATCTCATATCCTTTCTGCACCGGAACCACATGAAATGATGTTGCTTTATCTTGCTGCGACAAACAAAGTCGTCAATATCGTCATGGTAGTGGAGAGACCGGAGGAAAATCAGGAACACTTCGTGCAGCGTCCGACTTATTTTGTTAGCGAGGTCCTAACATAGTCAAAACAGCGGTATCCGCACTATCAAAAGTTGGCTTACGGTGTTTTCCTAGCATCTCGTAAGTTACGACACTTTTCCCAGGAGCATCCAATTACCGTGGTGAGCACAACTCCCATGAGAGATATAATCAACAGCAGTGACGCCACAGGACGCGTCACCGAATGGGGCATAAAGCTCTCAGCTGTCAATATTGAGTACAAACCTCGGACAACAATAAAATCCCAAGTCCTTGCCGACTTTGTTCCTGATTGGACAGAGACAAAGGAGAATATGACCCTCCCTAGGAGATAAACTTCTATATGTGTTGCAGATCCACTTCACAACGACAAATAATATTGGCGAGTATGAAGAACTGCTACATGGAATCCCGATTGCTAAGGATATCGGCATCCGATGTTTGATGTGTTACGGAGATTTGAATCTTGTGGCTCAACAAGTGTCGGATATTTGTAATGCAAATAAACACATGACAGCATATAAACCTGTCGTGGATGATTTATCTAAATCGTTTGAAGGGTTTGAGGTTCAACACATACCTCGAGCAGAAAATGAGGAGGCAGATGCCTTATCTCGGATAGGCTCTGCATGGAAAGAGGTCTCGGATGGCGCTTTTTTAAAGCACCTCAAGGTTTCCTCAATAAAGAGAGTGGGCGAGGAATAGCTGACCAAATCCGACTCACCTTTGATAGCAGTTTTGGCTGTAATTCCCAGGTGGACTCAACCCTACCTTGACTATTTGGTAGATGGCAAATTACCCGAAGACGAGGTTCTAAGCCGACAAATTATCCGACGAGCAAAAGCTTATACTATAGTTAGTGATGAGCTCTATAAGCGGAGTGTATCTAGGGTATTTCAGCGCTGCGTATCTCTGGAAGAAGGAGTGGAAATCTTAAGAGAAATCCACGAAGGCAAGTGTGATCACCACGCTGCAGCCAAATCTTTAGTGGCAAAAGCTTCCAGACACGGTTTTTTTTGGCTTACAGCCAAGGAAGATGCCAAACGGCTGGTCAAGACATGCAAAGGCTACCGAACGGCTGGCCAAACAAGCTCATGTTCTGGCTGATCATTTGCGAACAATACCTATAACATGGACTTTTGCGGTATGGGGGCTTGATATGGTAGGACCGTTTAAACGGGTTGCAAGTGAATTTACTCACCTCTTAGTTATGGTGGATAAGTTCACCAAATGGATTGAGGCTAAACATATCACTAGTTGTGATGGACCAACAACCAAAAGATTTGTTCAGGATGTTATAATCCGGCATGGTTATCCACACAGTATTATCATGGACAACGGGAGTAATTTTTCTATGGGAGAACTTGCCAAATTCTGCAATGAGCAAAATATCCGGCTTGACATTGCGTTGGTCGCACATCCACAAGCTAATGGAAAATTTGAAAGAGCAAATGGTTTAATTCTACAAGGCCTAAAACCGAGACTCGAAGCACCATTACGACGTGCTGCGGGGGTTTGGGCAGAGGAATTACCCTCTGTAATATGGAGTTTACGAATAACTCCGAATAGGTCAACCGGATACACACCTTTCTTCTTAGTCTATGGCGCAGAAGCAGTTCTTCCTAGTGATTTGATTCACACTTCTCCTAGAGTGGCCGCGTATATCGAAGAAGATGCCGAGATTTCTCGACAAAATAATCTTGACTTATTCGAAGAAGTTCGCGTCGTTGCTGAAATGAGATCAACAGCCTATCAGTAGAAGTTATGCAAGTATCATAGCCAGAGAGTCAGAAACAGATCTTTCAATAAAGGCGATTTGGTTCTCTGGCTTGTGCAACAAAGAAAGCACAAAATTTCCCTAGTATGGGAAGGGCCCTTTTTAGTTAGTCGAGTATTGCACAATGGTTCGTACTATTTAACTGATATGAGGCCAGTCAAAGAAAGACCTGCTACTAAGAAGAGAAAGAGAGCTGGAGGCAATACAAATCCGGATGAGTTAGACAGACGATGGAATATTTCTCAGCTACGTCCCTTTAATTCTTAGTTTATCCTTGTTTGTAATCTTATATGTGTACATGTTTTGAGAGAAATAAAAGTTTTGGTTGCCTCAAGTTTTTCTGAGAATTTTTTTGCCATCTTATTTCCGAATGATCATGTCACAATCGAAAATCCTAGAATACTTGAAAGTACTTATGCTCATGTTTATTCTGGTTTAGATTTCCGATTAAAAAAATGCTACCTTCGGGTATAACTCTATATTTCATAGTCTATACTTTGGTTATTTGTCTGATTGCTGGATTCGGGTATTTTCTGAGTAGTGAATTGTTGGTACTGGAAGGCGGCTTTGTTTCCGAGTTTAAACTGGTTTAGCAATTTAGCTCTGTTGCTCGGCAAAGTTTCTGTGCAGAAGGTTTAGCTGGCTCATGGAAGGGACGAGGCGGAAAGCCAGATAAATAATAAGTATTGGCAAAAAAGTACATGTGCTTATGTAAACATTTCAGGCACACAAAAATTTAAAGTCAAAAGTGCTGAATAGATTAAAACTTAGCACTAGCCAAAAGTATCATGCTACATATTTACATATCCATAATGTTTTTCAAAATAACACATTTGTTTTCTGATGATCTATGATGCAGAGGAAGAGGTAGGCGCTGCCGGCTCGCTGGATGCATCGGCCTCGGTTTGATAACGTTTCGAAATGTTCAGATTCAGCTACGTGACATCATCAGAAACTTCAGCTGCTTCTTCCGGAGGCGGAGGCGGTGTGTCCACGCGGGTGAAGAAGGGAGTGTCATAGCTGGTTAAGTTAGCTACGTGACATCCATATCCGGCGCTAATGGCCTTGATGTCTTGCTCCTGTCCGTCTTCATCCACCATAGAGTACCCTTTGGTCACTTGCCATATCTCCATGCTTCCATGGTGGCTCATGACCATGATGAGAGTCTTCTACGCCATGGATCGCGCGTAAGACATGTTCCAGTCCTGGACAAGTTGCGGCATCTCCTTTGCCTTGTCCCGCACCTAAAAGTCGGACATGCTATGCATGTCCGGAACCTTGAGAGCTTCGCCAATATCCTCAATGGAATGGCAGAAGTCATGAAGCAGATCACTGACTTGGGTAAGCCGGTGGGTGCGAGGCTCGGCAGAGGTGGCATCTGTCAAGTTCAGAGGACCTATACACACACCACAAAACGATTAAGTAAATCCGACATCGAAAGTGTTGAAGAATGTAGGCAAGTCAGAATGATGGAAAACATACCGAAGATGATGTCATCAACTTTGGTTTTCTCTTCTCGAAGACTCCGGAGCGCCTAGGAAAGATCCTTCTCTCTACAAAGCTCATTGTTGAGATCCGAGATTTTCTGATCTTGGGTCGTAATCTTACGATCACGTTCATCAGTGGCCATGGAGGTGGATTCGAGAATTTTAGGGATGCTCTTCTCATGATCTGCCTTGAGCTTATCCAGCTCTTGGCGAAGTTCTTTATTCTCCACCACCAGGGTTTCGAGGTTCTCGGCCTCCTCAATTATAGCACATGACTATTTTACCAGTGTTGTAAGACAAAAGAACAATAGTTCAGCAAAAAATATTCGACTATGAAAATACAGGACAAGGCTTGAGTCTCGGAATGTTTACCTTCGGCCTCATCCTTGGAAACCTTCAGCTCAGCATTTTCATGTCGAAGAGCCTTGATCTCTCTCTGCTTGTTGCAGATATTCTTCAACAAATCATGGTTATATGAATTAACTTTCTGTAAGTCAGAATACCTAGAGTCAGAAGTCTAAACCTGGATTGTTACTAATATCAGCATGATCCTTGGGGGCTACACTAGTTCATTCTTTGGCATCCTAAGGAAGCATAATCCCGGATCGTATATCCTGCTTCATGCTTGGGGGCTAGAGGATATGATAAAAAGTACAATAAAGAAAAATGTGAGTTGGAATTCCGACTTACATGATGTTCATGTGTGAGCTTGCTCAGGCACATGTTCACCTCGGTAGTAACCTTCTCAGCGAGGGTGAGTGGAATAATCGGAGGTGGTGGAAGCACACCAGCTCTATGTCCCTCGTCACGAAGGCGGACTTGTTCAAGAAGGTCAGAGAACTTGATGTCCTCCGCTTCTTATGCTTCTTCTTCGATAGAGAGATTTCGGCTCTCTAGGAATTGCTGGGCCAAAAGCTGGATTTTTTACACAGATTTCTGAGACAAACAAAATTTGGCAAGTCCCGGATTGTTCAGGAGGATTTCGGCAAAAGTCTCTGCTGAGGGATCATTACCCGAAGAGGGTTCACCCTTATCTAATCCTGAGCCACCCATGGTGGTGTCAGTTTGCGAGTCAAGGGTCGCTGGCCCCATTGAAGTAGCCAGATCTTCTGCGACAACAGGCGATGGAGTGATCACCCATGTTGCAGAATGTTGTGGGGCAGGAGTCGGAGGAGCCGCAGCAGGAGAAGCCATAGTCACCTTCGTTTGCCGCAAGGGCTTCAAAGAAGTCCCCTTCCCCTTGCCCTTGATGAGCTACTTAGCTATGGGAATGTAAAATAATGGAAAACATTACATCTCGGAAAAAATTACGAGTAAGGTACAAAGTCGGAAGTTGTGTTGAAAGTTACCTCTTCACAACTGGCACCTCCTTTGTGCCGATGGCCACTGTCGGAGCTTTGCGCTTCCTAGGCACAACGTCCAATAGTGGGACTAGTTCCTCCTCCTGAGAAAACTCCGGAGGATACCCCTCGATGGGAGCCAGTTGTGACTCGAGGAGGTCGTCAAGCTAAAAAGAAGAAAATATCTCAGTATTGCAAAATAACTTAAAAGGTGAAACACATAAAAGGGTTTATTGTTAAAAGCTTACCGGAACTACAGGGTCTTCCGTTGTGTGGATGTCCAGAGACACATCCGTAATCTTTCTCTCAATCCGCTCCTTAATCAGCCATTTAATCTGGCTTATGTAGTCATGTGGATTCAGGGCATTGGGCCTGATGCGGAGGGAGTCTTGTTTCGACGCCGTGATGTAATGCATCAGTCAGTCGCAATGGTACTTGAGAGGCTGGATCTGGCGTGCCACCCAGGACTAGACTAAGTTGGATCCTTTCAGGCCCTTATGCTTCATCAGGTATTCGATCCGCCTCTTCGCGAGGATCAGATCGTCACTGAGAGCCGGAGGGGCCTCGTCCCAAGAGGGTTGGGCCGTGGCAGCTCCGTCCATGATACCCGGCAAAGCAGTAGCTTTGCCGAGAGCAGGAATATCCTTATGATAAAAGAAAGTGGTTGGCCATTGTTTGACCGACTCACTAGCTAGAATACGAGGATAAACACCCTCGCGTCTAACTGAAAAGCTAATAGTGTCGATAATATAAGGATTACCAGCAGTGATGGAGTTTCTCCGGACATGAAAGTAATACCGGAACAAAGTAAGACTCGGCCTAATGCCAAGATACCCCTCGCACAAAGTTGCGTAAGAACTCATCTCTAAGATGAAGTTCGGGGGAAGATGGTGAAGCTAAACGCCATAGTGATCAATCACCTCGAAAAATAATTCCGAGGGAGGGAAAGACAAACCTCTGTCGAGGTGGGTGCCAAAGTTTACCCGCTCGTCGGCGTGCATGTTGGGGATGGTTTCGCTAGAACTGCTCTGCCAGTCGCCAGCGCGTAGGAGACCTTCATTCTCCATGCTGTTGAGTTTCTCGTCGTCGAGGAGGCACGGGATCCAAACCCCCCGGTTGCTCTCCTTCTCTACCGCTGCCATCGCCGCCGCCGCTGCCAAACCGGATGATGAAGAGGAAGCCATTTCTCCAGTGCGCCAGTGACCTTAGAGGGGCGGCGCTAGGAATCTGGGAGGCGGGAGAGCTCTATGCGCGAGGGAGAAGTGGAGGAGAAGAAACGGCAAGGGGAACAGGTGAAGATGGGAGAAAGAGAATCCTAACCCCTTATAACCACCTAACCACGCTAAGATTCCTGCAAACGACACTATGTAAACGCCACGCATCGTGGAAGGAACTGGGAAGGACCCATGCGATGATTACGTCGCCTCGATCTCCGCGTACGCATTGAAACGACGCCTTGGTTCCGCGAACGATGGACCCACCAACGGTCGTGCTGATAGGATGTTTGTCAGATGATGTGACTTGACCATGACCAGTGCCAGATGACGTTAGAGACCAAGTTTCGACTTAGTTTAAAAATCAGGCTAGAAAATCCGAGTAACGTGTTGATAGGTCCGACTTATTTTTAAGACCCGGATCGTGTTTTTATTGTGAAGTTTCAGGAACCCTTCAAGATTCTGCAAGCCAAAGATCAAGCTAGACAATGATGAATCTGACTTTGGATCTTGGAGAGTTCCGGCGGCTGCTGTTGGGGATATACTTTCTGGGTATCCTCATAGTTCCTCACTGACCAGGGTGGCCCACTTTGGGTTAGAGCTTTGCTTCACGGGCGGCCCAGGCAGGGAGAAACGACGGAGTCCAGTCCGGCTATGGGAAGGCCCAGAAGACTTACCGACATAGGCCCATAATGTTACTTGTAGTTCAATATGTACTCTGTAACCAACTCTTAGTCGTAGTTGGATAGATCTCTCCTGTAAACCTAGGCCAGATATCTATATAAGCCATTCTAGGGAGAGCCTTTAGGGCACCCTCAATAGTCTACAATCTCAACTCGCACAGGCGAACCCTTGTAACCCATAGTCCGGCTCTACCGTATTACTAGATTGCTAGCAGGAATAGGATCCGTCCAAAGCCGGCGGATTCGAACCTAGGTAAACTTGTGTGCTTACCGTCCCGGAACACCGTACATCTCACACCCCTCTCTTCCGCATGCCTCGAGGACCCCCTCATGGCATACTTGTCATCAATCCAACGACAAAATCTCTACGTAAATTGGGTTCCTCGATCCGATACTATGGTCTTGGGGGTTCCATGCAAACTGACGATTCTAGCAATATATAACTCTGCTAGCTTGGAACTCTGGTTGGTTGTCTTGACCGGTATGAAATGGGCTACCTGGGATAGTCTATCAACGATTACCCAGATTGAGTCATTTCCCCTACTAGAAGTAGGTAAACCGGTGATAAGGTCCATTCCGATGGAATCCCATTTCTATTCCGGAATCTGTAATGGTTGCAACAATCCTGCGGGTCTCTGATGTTTCGCTTTGAATCTCTGACAGATATCACACTTGGCGATGTAGCTTCCAATTTCTCTCTTCATCTTGTGCCACCAAAATTACTCCTTCAAATCCTAATACATCTTCGTTCCTTCCGAGTGGATAGAATAAATAGTATCATGAGATTCTTGCATGATAACCTACTTCAGCTCCGAATCTGCTGGCACACAGATACGTCCTTTGTACCATAGAACTCCTTCTTCGTCTTCGGTGAATCCAGGTACCTTTCCTGTACCAATACGATGCTTGATTCCGTCAATACTTGCAATTCCCTTCTAGGCATCCTTGATTTGGCTAATCAAAGTGGGTTGAAGTTCAATGCTAGCTAAAGATCCTTTTGCTAACTAGCTCAGTTCTAAACTGCTCCAACTCATCATGCAAACTGAGTTGCTGCTCCTTGATCATGGTGTTTAGCCTACACGGCAATCTGCTAAGAGCATCCGCTACCACATTGGCTTTGTCGGGGTGATAGTGAATGTCAAGGTCATAATCCTTGATTAACTCTATCCATCTTCTTTGCCTCATATTCAAGTCCTTCTGGGTGAAAATATACCTCAAGCTCTTGTGATATGAGTAAATCTCACAGCGATTACCCATAAGGTAATGACGCCATGTCTTCAATGCTAAAACGACAGCTACTAACTCAAGATCATGGGTAGGGTAGTTCTGCTCATGCTGCTTCAGTTGTCGAGACAAATATGCGATGACTTTGCCTTCTTGCATCAATACACATCCGAGACCAATCTTGGATGCATCTCAATACACATAAAACGGCTTCTTGATCAATATTGGGGCTGAAATCAATCTCTTCTTGAGCTCTTGAAAGCTTGCTTCACATTTGTCAGTCCATTCAAATTTCTTGTCCTTCTTCAACAATTGGGTCATGGGTCTTGTGATGCTCGAAAACCCTTCTACGAACTTGCGGTAATATCCTGCTAATCCGAGAAAGGCACAGACTTGGGTTTGAGTGGTTGGGGCTTCCCATTCTTCAGCATCTTTGATCTTGGCAGGATCAACAGGGACTCCTTCGGCAGGCACAATATGTCCGAGGAATCCTACTTCTCTCAGCCAAAACTCACATTTGCTGAATTGGAGAAGATAAGGATATTGTCGATGAACACAACGACAAACTTGTCTAGAAAATTCATAAAGATCTTATTCATGAGATTCATGAAATAAGCAGGGGCATTGGTTAATCCAAAAGACATGAATGTATACTCATATAATCCATATCTCATGGTAAAGGCGGTTTTTGGAATATCCGTTGCACGAATCTTAAGTTGGTGATAACCAGTCCTAAGATCAATCTTAGAAAACACTCTAGCACTAGTCAACTGATCAAACAGATCCTCAATCTTGGGCAGTGGGTACTTGTTCTTGATGGTGACATCATTCAGCTTCCTGTAATCGGTGCACAAATGGTTACCTCCATCCTTCATGTCAACAAACAACACGGGCGATCTCCATGGCGATGCGCCTGGTTGAATCAAGCATTTTGCCAACATAGCATCCAATTGCTTCTTCAACTCCACTAACTCTGAAGGGTTCATGCTATAGGGTCTCTGACCTATGGGTCCGGTTCTAGGGATTAGTTCAATAATGAACTCAATATCCCTATCCAGGGTCATACCGGGCAATTCATATGGGAATAAGTCGGGATATTCACAGACTACTCTGACATGGTCTATGGTTGGTAGGGCTAGACTCTTATTGCATTTGAATTGACGGGGCAAGGTTTCAGATATGTGCTCTACTGATACTCCAGAGCTACTGGTCATGGTGATTGCTTTCTTGGCACAGTCTATCAATCCTTTATGCTTTGACATCCAATCCATTCCTAGTACTACTTCCAAACCTTTGGTTCCAAGTACTATTAGATTGGCATGAAAATCTATCCCATGTATTCTGATAGGTACAACTTTGCAAATTTTTCTAGCTTTTGTGGTTGAACCAGGTATTTGAACTATCATGACATGCTTCAAGTTGGTTGGGTGAATCTTACAAGTGCATGCAAATTCTTCTGTAACAAACGAGCGCGATGCTCTAGAATCAAAAAACATTGTTGCTAAAACAGAGTTGACAGAAATCATACCCAACACTACATCTGGCGCTTCTTGGGCTTCTTCGGTGTTCATGTAGAAGAGATGGCCGTTGCGGTTGTGAGGCTTCCCTGGGGCGAATCTCCTTCCGGGCTGAACACAGTGCTGCTGCTGAGCTGGGGCATTCACATTGGCAGTGGCGGCAATCTTCTTGGGACACTCATTGGAGTAGTGACCCTTCACTCCACAATCAAAACAAGTAATCTGAGACATGTCCTTTGCTGCCATGGGCACAGCATTGCTTCCAGTCTTGGGTGCAGTGTTGTTGTTGTTGTTGGGCTTGGGTGATGCACAGTTGAATATGTTGGAGTTGCCGGGGTTGTTGTTGTTGTTGTTGTGATTTCCTCTAGACTTCACATTTTCCCCTCTACGGTTGGGGTATCTTGGACAAGACATTGGGGTCGATTGTTCCGCGGGGTATATCCGGTAAACGGGTTGGGACGATACTTCGGGTGATTGTTGGATCCACTCTGGTGCATCATTCTACGCTTGCGGTTGTCGTTGCCTTGGTTGATCTTTCCTTCCATCTGGATGGCAGAGTTTACTAGCTCTTTGAGATCCTCGAAACAGATGTTGACAAGTACTGTCTGCATCTCATCATGCAGTCTATTCAGGAATCTCTCCTTCTTGGCCTCTATGTTGATCTCATCAGGCGCATACCTGGCGAGGGACAAGAATCTGTCACGGTACTCCACTACAGTCATTCTGCCTTGCTTTAGCTCTCTGAATTTATCTCTCATTCTGGTGACTAAACCCTGCGGCACATGGGTGCCGCTGAACTTGACTTTGAAAGCTTCCCACGTCATCACTTGACCGTGGTTCATCGCGCGGGTGTTGTTCCACCATGCTCTTACATCTCCTGCCAGATAGTGGACGACAAATTGAACTTGCTCATTTGCATCCACTCCTGCTGCTTCTAGGTTATTCTCCATGGTCTGTAATCAATCATCAGCATCCAACGGGTCTTCAGACTTACTAAAGATAGGGGGATTGGTATTTTGGAAGTTTTTGAGTTTGGATCCATGATTATCCTGATTTCCATGGCCTTGATTGTTGTGAGCCATCTGGGCGATCTGCTATATGGTGGCTAGATTTGCTTGGCGCTCTGCCCTACTAGCTTCGCGGTCTGCAATGAGCATCTGCAAAATTTGCACCATTGGGTTCTACGATGATCTGCTCCATCCTTGGTTTCCACGAGTCATCTGAAGATTGAGATAGATAATGGGGTAAGATGGAAAGTTCTAAGGTCCATGGTTTTGGTTTCAAAGCTAAAACTTTGAGTTTGACTCAGGTTTTGCAACTAACTTCTTTTCACTCATTCAAGCAAAGCACACGATACAAACACACACACACCACAACAAAAGTAAAACAGATGGTTTTAAGAACCATTTTGTAAGCTAAGATACAATGGGACCGATACTTCTCACTCCTACGATAGTGCTCTAGTGCATCTACTCATCATCGATGAAGTCAGAGTCATCATCATCGGTGTAGAAGTCCATGGCATCATCCTCCAGGTAGTCATCATCATTGCTGAGGTACGAGTGAATATCCCCTTGGATGTCTTCACCTTCCTCCTCTTCTTATTTTGTTGCAAGCTGAGCTTCTTTCTCCTTGATGGTCTTCTCGAGGTTGGTCACCTTCTTGCGAAGACGGTCGATGGTGCGATCCTTCTTTGCATGTTGACGACGAAGGGATTAACGATCCTTGATGAGCAGGGCGAAAGTCTAGGCCTTCTGGGCGGCAATGGCAAGGTTGTGGTTGGTGTACTCTCGAGAGTTGTCCAATTCCTTCTATCTGTCGTATAGCAGGAAGTCAAGGTTCTCCACTTGACGCTTCAACTCCGGGTGACTTGGCATCTCTAGAGGCATTCCCATAGAATCACGCCTTGCATAATGAGAAAAGTGGGTACCTTGGATCAAGTTGACATTCTGTGCGCAAAGACGAGTGAGAGCTTCATGCATTTCCCTGGCTAATCCATCTAGTCAGTTGTTCTCTCTCACGATGAATTGAATCTTCTTGGACATTGGTGCCTCTATGTTTCCTCGAAGATCAGCAACGATTAGCCATTGTAAATATCCTCCTGGGAGTCCATTGAGTTGAGCTCCAAAGAATTCCGGATGTGGGCTCTCTAAGTATTCAGATAGTGCATCAAGATCCCTCTCGAAGATCAGTTGGCCTCCGTTGCCCAAGTAGAAGAACTTGCAGTACTGAACTTCCATCTATAAGTATTTAGGATGAGAAAGTTAGGGAAGTGATCAAGTGTGTCAAATGTTATGTAGTAATGTAAGAATTTTTGAGGAACATGTATTGTTTGGAGAGAAAGAATGCCAAGGGTAAGAGAGGAAATAAGTTTTCATAAATACTCACTTTGGTTTTGAAACTAAGTTTTTGTTTGGACGTCCATTCTAACTAGGGTCTCCTATGGTCAGGATGGCTCTGATACCAACTTGTCAACACCCGGATTTTTAATCCCAGATGCCTGTTATGCCGTATATCGCAATCCTAGGATTACCATTTTTGCGAGACATAACATATTGGATATCACAGTACATCATCCATTACAAACCATAAGAAGGTCTTACACAAATAAAGGATCTCATGATCCAGTCTTAATACAAATATGTAGCGGAATAAATAGCATAGCGGTGGGGTCCATCTTCAGTGTCACAGGCAATGCTGACGATGGGAGATGATCCTAGTTGTCGTAGCCATCCTATTGTGCTCCTTCCGGATAGTCCTCCTCATAGTTTGGCCACAGGAATATCTAGGGAAAAAGCCATGAGTGCTCTTTAAGTACTCGCAAACTATCACTAAGAAATAAGGTAGTCTAGTAGGAATGCTAAACTCTAAGTTTATTTCCAAAGTTTAGTTTGAAACCTAAGCTGAGTTCAGAGACAAAGAAAGATAAAATAAAGTTCTAAAATCATCTAAGTTGGGAACTTAGTTGTCATAGTCACAACTTTGTTGTGGTCATGTCATGTCACAATTCATTTCATAAGTCATTTTGAAAATATCTAACAACGTAACGGTATGGCCACTCCAACTGTCCATAACTGCGGACGTGGCTATTCGAATACTTTGACACTCTGCAGAGGTGGTACACTTTCACCACAAAATTCGATACATCCGTCAGGGATAACCCTGAATCATCATACTTAGTATGCAGATAATCAAACATAATCTTTCCTTTACACACCCTAGTACAAGCACCTCTCCTATGAGCTTGGCCTCCCAGCCATGGCCATCTGCCATCCTGGGCACTGCATAGGTGGACAACATTGAGAGGTAGCCATAGCTCAGACCTCTCCCACGAGGGAACTTATACTAATGCGTATAAACTTCCGGCTAAGCCTTTCCCAATTCAGGTATTGTGGTTGTACGGTAAAATTGGAATGGTATCGCATCCGAACCCAACCATCAGTTTTTAAAAAGGGCTAAGGCTGATGCCTCAACATTTTCATCATCATAAACCATTTGTTTTTCTCAATACATGTCAAAACATCTCAATAGAATGACTCATCATTCCAAGGTTTTCACAAGTCATTTTCACCAAGTATTCCCATCTAATGTGATCAAGTTTCTGGTTGAGCTCTAATCACTAAGTTAAGAGTGTTCACTAAGGTGGGATACTAATCTCAATCTCATGCCATAGAATGACATCTAAGTCTAACTAGGTAGGCCAAGTTTGATACTCTTTATGCTATCTATAAACAAAGTAAAGAACTTTGACAAAGTAAAAGAAGGTAAAGCTTGTAAGTAAACTTGGGGTAGGTATAAGTCAAAAATGTATAACCAAGCATGCATATTGCATCTTGCTTGGGTTATTGCATCTAGTGAGGGCTTGCTAAGTATAATACTTGCAAGTGTTAGCTTGCTAACAATAGCTTGCCAGTAATAGCTTGCATTGTTAATGATGGCTTTCCTTGGTTGGTGCAGTGGTTGAAATTCTCCTCTTCTTCCTCGGGGTAGAACTCCTCCTCCTCGAAGACTTGTTCGGTATTATCGTCTATAAATGCATACAGAATACACAATCACCAAACAATACTTAGATAGTCTATTTAGCACACTAAGGCACATACTTGATGATCTAGCATCATCACAATCATCACAAGTTTTAATGAACTAGTTTCATTTATTTTATTTGAGAAAACTAATTTCTACTCATTGAATTAATTAAGATTTAATATTCTCCAATTAAAATATGGGATCATGTGGACACATGTCATCACCACATATTCTACTGCATGGGAATGTCATTTAAATGTTGGATCACATTTTAATAAGTTTAAGTTTAATATTTAATGATTTAAAGTGACTAGAAATGCCTAGATAGCATTATTTTGGCACCTGTCCAAAGTCACTGCATGCAAACCTTAATATTTTTACATATTCAGATAGGTATGGTCAAATGTGATTTTTGAGAGTTGGAAACAACTCCAAAGCTATTATGGTTGATTTTAGAAAAATGTTTGAATGTGAAAATCCTCTGTCTTGTTATTTTTTCTAAGAGAGATCTCTAACTCTAATTGATTTAAATCCAACGGGCTTGGATAGAGATTTTCATTATCTTTGCAACAAAATTTGAATCATTCAATTTGGTTAAGTAAATCTTTCAGAATTGATTTTCAAACTAGTGGACAGAATCTAGATTAATTCTAAATAGATAAATCTAAATTTGAAATATAGGGCCAGCACGGGAATACTAATGGGCCGGCCCAGTTTAACTCCGTGGCGCAGAGGACAGCTGACAGGGGGTCCCACATGTCAGTGGCTCTTATAACACGAAGCGGTATGGGGCAATGTGAACAACACGATTAGAACTAGGATCAACGGCTATGGCTCGTCGTCGACGTCGGACAGGTCGCCCGCGAGACGGAAACCTAGCGGTGCGGTGGGGGTCCAGTGGGGGCATACCAGGACTCCAGCTAGTGCAGCGATGGGAGTGATCGAACGACGCGACGATGGCGGACTCAAGCGAGGTCACGTCAGCTCCTGGGTGGACGAAATCGTCGGGCCCGTTCCTCCTCTGCTGCGGCGAACCTCGTCGCAATTCTGGCGACTGGCTGCTCGAGCGGCTCCAGCTAATGGTGGGGAAGGATTAGTGGTGAGAGGGGAGCTGAGTGGTGTGATGAATTTGTGCTGGGGAGGGCTCCTTATATAGGCTCGATGAGGGGATCGTGCGGGCGATAGTGAGCTCGTCGATGACGAGGATAAAGGCCGCTAGAGGCATGGGTTGGGTAGGCAGACAGTGGCTTGCCTCCTAGCGGTTAGCGACGGCTCGATGGCGATGCTAGGGGCGGTGGCAGGTGGTCAGCAAATGGCGATGCTCTGCACGGCAGAGGTGGTGCTTAACGCGGCGTGCGGTGGTTGCTTGTCGCGCGGAGGGAAGAGGGTGTGTCTGGGGAGGTGCTAGGGTTATGGCGGAGCAGCGCACGTGAGCTGAAGGCAAGGTGCGGCTTGTGCGGGCTTGTGCGGGATGGTGCTCTGGCGTGAGCTGGGCACAGTGCAGAGGCGGTGGGCCTGAGCGATGTGAGGTGATCCAGGGACTGGCAAGGCTTGGGGAAGGGACCGTGGGCAGTGGTAGGTTTTGGCGGAGCTAGGGCGTGCTGGATTGGCGATGCGTAGTCGCTGGTGCGTTCCCCGCGTTTGGCCGGCAAAGACCATATTTGGGCGGCGCGCCACTTCTGCTAGCGGTGAAGGGGGAGCTGGTTTGGGCTGGGGTACATGCTAGGGGACAGGGGATTAAGTGGGGACCAAATTGGTCGATGATCACTGTGGAAACAGTGAAGCTACTCTAGTGCTTGATTTGTGCCTGCCATGTGTTCGGCATAATGGCCGCATGAAGAAAATATTTGAATTTTGGATTCAAAATTTTTCAGTGTTCTCCACTTAAGCTTGAGGTTCTATGCCTGCTTGGAAAGTTCAAGGGGAATTCATTTGAGTGGTTTTTGAAAAGGTGTGATCTATGTACCTACACTTGATTCCATTTTCAAATGCCATTTAAATTTAGAGTTCAAATGTTTTTGCAAAATTTCAAAGTGGTCCTTGGTAGATCATTACTTGTACTAGCAAGGAGTGCAAAGAGTGAAAATTGTTTCTGTTGGAATTTGAGTTCTAGGAACACCCAAAGTGGCCTAGTTGATTAAAATGGCAAAAGTGACCATTTCTATTTATTAATTCTAATTCATTTCTTTTTCTTTGGATTTGGTTTGGGAATGATCTAAATATGTGGAATTCATCTTAGAATCATTTTACAACTATTAGAACAAGCAAACATGGCAATTTGAAACAATTCCATATTAATGCAACACACATATGCATTCTTATTTATTTAAATGAGAAAAAGTTTTTGTTAACCCTAAATTGGGTGATTTGGATTTTAATAACCTTGATTAAAGATTTGGATGTTACATAGGATGAGGAAGTTAGTGAGGTGATCAAGTGTGTCAAATTTTATGTAGAATTGCAAGAATTTTGAGGAACATGTGAACTCCTTTTTGAAAGAATCTCAAGGATAAGAGTGAGAATAGGATTTCGTAAATACTCCCTTCGTTTGTTTTGAAACTAGGTTTTTCAGACGTTAATTCTTACTAGGTTCTCCTATGGTCAGGATGGCTCCGATACCAACTTGTCCACACCCGGATTGTTAAGTCCAGATGCATGTTATGCCGTACATCGCAATCCCAAGGTTACCATTTTTGCGAGACATAATAGAATTGGTAGCACAGTACATCATCCATTACAAACCATAATGGTCTTACAAATAGTGGATCACATGATCAATTCTTAATACACATCAAAGGAGCGGAAATAAACGTAGTAGACTCCATCTTCATTGTCACAAGCAATGATGCCGATGGGAGATTATCCTAGTTATCGTAGACCTCCTGCTGGCCATCCTCCGGATAGTCCTCTTCATAGTCTGGCCATGGGAATAGCCAGGGACAAAGCCATGAGTGCTCTTAAAGTACTCACAAACTATCACTAACACAAGTAAGGTAATTCTAGTAGGAGTCCTAAGATCTAGTCTTGTTTGCAACAAGCCAATTTTATTTCAGAAGTACTTAATAGTAAAGACCTAATTTAGTTCTATAGATTACTCAAGTGGGAACCTAGTTTTCATTTCCACAACCTATTGTGGTCAAGTCAAAGTCATTTTTCAAGTCACAGGTCATTTTGAAAACATGTGACAACAAAACAGTATGGCCACTCCAATTGTCCATAACCCCGGACGCGGCTATTCGAATAGTTTGAAACTCTATAGAGGTGGTACACTTTCACCACAAAATTCGATATATCCGTCTGGGATAACCCTTACTAATCATACTTGGTATGTTTATAATCAATACTAATCTTTCAATTACACACCCTAGTATAGGCACCTCCCCTATGAGCTTGGCCTCCCCACCATGGCCATCTGCCCTCCCGGGAACAGCATTGGTGGACAGTCATATTCACGAGGCAGCCTCAGCTTAACCTCTTTCCGGGAACCCATACTAAGATATATAAACTTATAGTTAAGCCAAGTGTTCCCATCTAAAGTGATCAAATTTAGTTTAGCACTAGCCACTATCAATGAGGTTATCACTATTGAGGGGTGCTAATCAGGTGTAACTCCTCAAGACTAGCTCTATGCTCTTCATGGCATATATTCTATTCTTCCACTAATCACAATTCATTAACTATTTAAGAAACTTTGGTAAAGGTAAAATAATAAAGCTTCTTAGTAAAACTTGGGATTGGTATAATCAAGGTTGCATAACCAAGCATGCATAATGCATCTTGCATGGATGGCTTACCTTGGTTGGTGCAGTTGTTGAAGTTCTCTTCTTCTTTGTAGTACTACTCCTCCTCGTACCCTGGGTCGGTACTAGCGTCTATAAGTAAATACAAGGTACACAATCACCAAACAATACTTAGCTACTTCTATTTAGCACACAATGTCTCACACTAGATGTCAACACCCGGATTTTTAATCCCAGATGCCTGTTATGCCATACCTCGCAATCCCAGGATTACCATTTTTTAGGAGACATAACAGATTGGATATCACAGTACATCATCCATTACAAACCATAATAAGGTCTTACAAATAAAGGATCTCATGATCCAGTCTTAATACAATCAAAGCATTGGAATAATAAGCGTAGTAGTGGGCTCCATCTTCAGAGTCACAGGCAATGCTAATTACGGGAGATGATCCTAGTTGTCGTAGACCTCCTGCTATCCATCATCCTGGTAGTCCTCCTCATAGTCTGGCCACGGGAATAGCCAGGGACAAAGCCATGAGTTCTCTTTAAGTACTCGCAAACTATCACTAACAAGTAAGGTAGGTCTAGTAGGAATCTTAAGCTCTAGGTTTATTTGCAAAAAGCCAGATTTATCTAAACTGATTTTAGACGTAAATAAAACTAATTTAATGTTCTAAATCAACTAATGTGGGAACTTAGTTTTCATATCCACAACCATGTTGTGGTCAAGTCAAAATCATAGTTCATTTCACAAGTCATCTTGAAAACATCTGACGACGTAACAGTATGGCCACTTCAACTGTCCATGACCGTGGACGCGGCTATTCGAATAGTTTTGTAACTACCTCGGTGAATTACGCTCTTAGTTAATGCCTGGATGAACGAAAGTGGTTAAAATAGTACGGTGGGGCCCAGGGCCACTCACGGTAGATCTTTCGGCCGTCCTAACCACTTTCAGACAACGGGACAAGAACGAGCAGCGTAATCGGTAGGCGAAGGGATCAACTACATACACAAATGAGTATGATGCACGCCACATACAACAGTCCTCAGAGCCATTCCATCTAAAAGAAATAGAAATATAGCAACGCCATATGACAAGATCCAAATGCCCTAGATAGATATAATAATTTTAGGGTAGCTCCTCATACATCACACATCAGAGTATCAGGCGGAAGCGGAAAACAAGATCCGAGTACGGAAGAGAAGCAAATTGGCATAAGATGTCCCATAAATAAACACATCCCGCCCACAGATCTCACGGATCCCCGTTCCCGGAATCTCTACACCGAATGATCGTTGCCAACATCATCTGTCTCTTCCACCCAGTATCCATCTTGCGGGTACACCTGTTCATATGAATCAAACAATTTATCGTGTGAGACCCTAGGGGTACTCAGCAAGTCTTTATGCCCCTAAAGGGGACACAACCTGGGGTGACGCAATTGCAGCAAAAGATAATACCTAACAATTCTACAGATACTCGCTAACCATCCGCCTAACCAATGATAGACGGATGTCCGTGAATTAATAACAACAGTTATAATAGTATAATTAACAGATCCATCCTCCTCCTCTCTTACCAATGAGGAAGCGGACGAACAACCCCCATCATCCGTTGGCAGTTTTATTAACCATTCCGTGAGGATTGCGCTATTTACTAGTCAAGTACTTAGTCAATTTAAAAGCGGTACTTTAGTTATACTTGTCTATGATCGAGAAACTGTGCTCCAAGTCATCCATAACCGCGGACACGGCTTTCAGAAAGATTTACCCTGCAGGGGTGCACGAATAGCAACACACACTCGATCAACCTCGGAAAAACCAAATCAAAACCCAACGAGGCATTCACGACAAAGCAATCACAGGATTCAGAAATATTTCAGGGGGCCACCCCAATAAGCTACCCGCAACGAAGTTGGCCGGCTCCGAGATGGACCCAGGGTTTGCGACGACGGCTGTAAACAACTAGGAACCCGAAAATGTGACTAGGCTTGTCGATACCGCGAAAACGTGGCGCGATCCAAAACAGTACAGGTGCTCCTCGCACAATCTTAATAAAGTAGTAGCATGGCATAAGTACAGGATAGTAATAAAGCCCCAAACTAATTTTGGCCCCAAGAAATAAGACTGAATCAAGCTTTGGCTCAGGGGGGTCCATAAGGCCTCCCGGATGTGGATAGTGCGAATAGTCAAGGAACAGGAATCAAGTACTCGGGGTCCTACGGGACACAAGTGAGCATGAAAAACCAAATAGCAGATATTGCTCACCGGTGCCTCTTTCATTAGTTATCCCATTACTACTCAGGTTATGTTGTTTAGGTACCTCGTTATTCACCAGACACTCACATACCCTACACATGCATTTCTACGACTCGCATGGCTCAAACAACTCCTGTAGTAATGGCTCATGGGATGGAGGAACCAGCTTCGGTGGGGTTTAAAAGTAAAGGCTATGCAGTACTTGGGGTTCAATTTGATGCAATCGCGACTCAATGATGCAAGAATAAGATAGAGGCTATAGGTATTGTATGTATGCAAGCATGTGGTAGTGCTTGCCTGGTAGCTCGGTTGAAGCGAGAGATGGATCTGGGTAGTACTCCTGTGATTCCTGGTAATTCTCCTGCTGGGCGTCTATTCGAAGAAGAACCAAGCAAACAAGGGCCAACATAAATAAAGTGCACAAGCATATGAATTAAAATGCAACAAGCACACAAGCATGCCATGATGAATGATGCATAATTTGCATGGCATTAAAGTAGCATGGCAAAGGTGAGGTGTGGATGCAAGAAATAAAGCATTTTATTATTTATTTAACCAAGTTTTATTGTCATAAACAGTTCAGATTTTTATTGACAACATGATGCATGCTTCAATTCAGAACAAGGACTGCATAATTAGAACGGGCTCGTCGCGCTGATCGATTTAGACATATTATTTGTCAAATTTGGAGTTATAAATCAAAAGTTATTAATTAATTAAGGAAAAGGGAATTTTAATGTAATTTAAATCATCTCGAAAATTTAAAGTGTGCAAAACATATTTTTGAAGGGCATAATTGAATTCCTCACATTTTTCTGATTCCAAAACATATATTATATGTATTATTTGGATTTGTATTTTAAAAATTATTTAAATCTGATTTGAATTTGAATTTAAATCAATTGAAAAAGGTTTAATTCAAAACAGACAACCAGAGATACTTTTCTTACTCAGTCAGATTTAGCCACAGCCACTGACGGGTGGGCCATGCGCTGACTAGGGCCACGCGCGCGAAAACATTTTTCCACCAAGGGCTGAGGTAGCCATAGAGGCTGACAGGCGGGGCCAGCGGCTTCGGGCCCACGCGACAGTGGGGATGTCCCCAGAGGCCGACAGGTGGGGCTGGGGCTGGAGCGCGGGTTACGCCTGAGAAAACAGGGGGGCCTCCCTGCAAAAATACTAGTGCGGCTGACTAGTGGGGTCGCTAGGAGCGCGGGTTGCGAGCGAAAACAAAAAGGGGGCTTAATGCAAATCTACCATGGCCCGGTACTGTTCTTCTTCTTCTCTGTCTGACGAGAATTCGGCGCGCGGCGCGGGGCGGGGATCAAACCCAGGTCACGGGCGTGCGCGCGGAGAGGGCTAACCAGTGCGGCGGGTCAAGGGGAGTTGGCAGGGAGGTAAACGCGGGCTAGTTAGGGTGTGGCGCGGCGCGGGGAGGCTGCAGACGCCGGTGAGCCTGGCGCACGAAGAGCGTTCAGCGAAACAAACGACGACGCTAAACGTCGACGGCGAGGCGAAGTATGTCAGGGAGGGAGAGAGACTCACTGCGGGCTCGACGGCGGGCTCGGATCGGAGCGAGGAGCGGCGGAGCAGCGAGATCGCTGGCGCTCTGGCGGCTAGGTTTTCGTCGGGATAGCGAGGATCTGGTGGCCCTGGGAGCTTCTCGTCCAAGTCGGCGAGTGCAGGGCGTCGTAGAGGAGCATCCTCGAGCTTCCAGGCCACCTCCATGTCACGCTGACCGGCTGGAATGACGGGGACAATGTGGTGCTGGCGGCGAGTGGCGGCAGGAGCTGGGCGTCGTGGAGGAAGAAGGAGGAGAGGAGGTGGGCACGGGGCAGATCTAGCGAGCCAGGAGAGCCGTGTAGTAGGAGGAAAAGGAGAGAGAGGGAGGAGAAGCTGTCGTGGTAGGGGGGTAGATAAAGGTGGCATCGGTGCCACCTTTTGCTTCTCCCTCACGTGGTCGAGCTGGGGCTCGACCTGGGGCTGGTAGGGCACGGCAGGGGCTGTAGGTGGGCTTGGTCGGGAGAGAGGGACAGGCAGGTGGGGCTAGCTCGGCCGGTGGAGAAAGAGGGAAAGAAGAGGGGTAGCTCAGGCTAGGTGAGATGGGGCTTGGGTTAGGGCTTAGCTAGGGTTAGGGAGAGGGTTAGGGTTAGCTGAGGTGGCCAGGGAGAGAGAGGGTCAGGTGGTGCTCATGTTAGAGAGAGAGGGGGGTGTGAGAGAGAGAGGTAAGGTGGAGTTAGGGTTTAGGAGAATTAGGGTTATGTGGAGAATAAAGAGAGTAGCTAGGTTAGGTTTTATTAGGTTTTAGATTGTTAAAACTTGTGAGAAGGCCATCCCAAGTGGAACATGGTGGATGCTTGAATTATCATGAGATGAAGGTGAAAGAGAATTCCAAGAAAAGAAAAAGAAAGGAATGATGGAATAGGCCTCATATGGTTCATGCATGGAGAAATAAAAATAAGAGGAAATGATATGCATGATACTATGAGGATGGTGGAATGGTAGGAGATGGTTCCCCAAGATAGGATCCATTAAAATAAAAGAAAAACCAATGGAGTAAAAGGTGCTGAAGGAGTTTGCATGGCCCATGCAAAATAATAATGCCATGATTTATTTTGTCAAAACAACAATAATTTTATGGCATTATTCTTATGCATTTCCAAGAAGTGGAGAAAAGCCAAGCAAAAGAATTTAAAGGTTTTGATCCACCCCAACCCACATGAGCTAGAATAAAATATCAAAAGAAAAGAAAAACAAGCTCATGGTTAATGGGATGGTGGGATTATAAGGTGGTGGAAAAGAAAGGTGATGGAATGGAAATAAAAGATATGCGCCCAACTCAACTTGGGCATTTAAACAATATATCAATAACCATACAATATCAAGAGGCAAATACAATTAATAGTGCATATGAGAGAAATACCAAAAGAAGGAGGGTTTTATATGATGCTCAAATGCAAGGTGGCATGATGATATGAGCATGATATAATTATGATGCAATAATAATATATATGAAGTAGCCAATATCTTACTAGGACAAGTAGCATTACAATTGTTAGACAATTGGGATGCTACAAGTTTGACACTCTGCAGAGGTGGTACACTTTCACCACAAAATTCGATACATCCGTCAGGGATAACCCTGAATCATCATACTTAGTATGCGGATAATCAATCATAACCTTTCAATTACACACTCTAGTATAGCCACCTCCCCTGTGAGCTTTGCCTCCTAGCCATGGCTATCTGCCATCCTGGGCACTACATATGTGGACATTCACACTCACGAGGTAGCCTCAGCTCAAACCTCTTCCGCGAGGGAACCCATACTAATGCATATAAGCTTCCGGCTAAGCCCTACCCAATTCAGGTATTGTGGTTGTATGGTAAAATTGGAATGGTCTCGCATCCAAAACCAACCATCAGTTTTTATAAAGGGCTAAGGTTCATGCCTCAACATTTTCATCATCAAAATCCTTTTCTGTTTCTCAACACATGTCAAAACATTTCAATAGGATGAATCCTCATTCCAAGGTTTCCATAATCATTTTCACCAAGTATTCCCATCTAAAGTGATCAACTTTTATGCTTAGCACTAGCCACTAAAGTTAAGAGTGTTCACTAATGAGGGGTGCTAATCTCCAATCTCATGCCATGGAATGACATCTAAGTATAACTAGTTAGGCCTAGTTTTATACTCTTTATGATATCTATACTATTTTTCCAATACTCACAAAGCACTAACTAAAAGTAAAGAACTTTGGTAAAAGCAAAAGAATAAAGCTTGCAAGTAAAACTTGGGATTGGTATAATCAAAGTTGCATAACCAAAGCATTCCTAATGCATCTTGCTCAAGTTATCAAGTTTGCAAGTGTTAACTTGCATAGTTCTAGATTGCATTTAGTGATGTCTTGCCTTGAGTAGAGCAGTGGTTGAAGTTTTCTTCTTCTTCTTGGTAGTACTCCTCCTCCTCGTATCTGGGTCGGTACTATCGTCTATAAATGAATACGGGGTACACAATCACCAAAAAATAATTAACTAATTCTATTTAGCACACTAAGGCTCACACTTGATGATCTAGCAGCATCACAATCATCACATGAAATAAAGAGTTAATCTTGTTTATCTTATTTTAGAAAAGTAATTTCTACTCATTGAAAATAATTAAGATTTAATATGCTCCAATTAAAATATGGGATCATGTTGACACATTTCATCACCACATATTCTAATACCTGGAAATGTGATTTAAAGTTTTGGTCATATTTTATTAACTTCAAGATTATCATTTAATAGATTTGAAGTGACTAGAAATGCCTATATAGCATTATTTTGGTACTAGTCCACTGTCACTGCATGCAAACCTAAATTTTTTTACATATTCAGATAGGTCTTATCCAATGTGATTTTTGAGAATTGGAATCAACTCAAAACCATTTATGGTTCATTTTTGAAAAATGTTTAAAATTGAAAAAGTCTATATCTTATTATTTTTGGTATAGGTGATCTCTAACTCCAAATTATTTGAATCCAACGGGCTTGAAATCATGCAATTTGGTACAATGAAACTCTCTGAATTGATTTTTGAATCTAATGACATAATGTGGTTTTAACTAAATTGAAAAATCCTTATTTGAATTGCCAGGCCTGCACGGGAAACTAAATGTGCTGGCCCAATCTGCACAGCATAGCGCAGCGGGCTACTGACAGGGAGGGTCCGCCAGTCAACGACTTAAACTAACCGAAACGGTATGGTTAAATCTAGGCCATGTGATTAGAAGACAATCTAACGGCTGTGATTCGTCATCTCCGACGAACAGCTCCACTGAGGAATTAAACCTAATGTGGTGGTGGGGGTCTGGTAAGGCTCACCTGGGCTCCAGCTAGGGTCAGCGATGGGGGCGAACGACGTGGTCGATGACGGCGGTTCGAACGGTTGTCGCGGCAGCTCCTGGGACGGCTCCAGTCGATGTTGCCCTTCTCCTTCTGCAGCGGCAAGATCCAGCCAAATTCCAGCGATGCTGAGCTCGCCATGCTCCGGGGAAGGGTGTGGGAGTGTAAGTGAGGAGTGGGGAGTGTGTTGGTGCGGAGAAAAGAGGCGGAGGGGGTCTCTATTTATACAACAGCGAGGGGACTGACCGGGATGGGTTGGCGTCTCCGGGGAGGGTGGTACAGTGTGCTATCGGCGTGGCTTTGGGTAGGGGGTGGTGCGGTCTTACCTGGCGATCATCACTGGCTTAATGTCGAGTGACGGTGCGGTCTAGGTTGGTCGGGCGCGTGCGATGCTTTGCGCATGAGTAGCGGTGTTTGCCATGGCGCATGGGAGCTACTAGTCGCGCGGCGGCGAACAGGGGTGTCTAAGAGGTCGATGTGATCATGGCGAGTGTGTGCGTGCATGGAGTGAGCGAGGCGCTGTCTGTGCAAGCTGGTCGGGCGCGGCTCTCTAGCGTGCTCTCGGCATGGGGCAGAGATACTGGGCGCGGCTGGTCTTGGGTGGTCTAGGGCCAGGCTGTGGTCGTGGCTTTGACAGGGGGTGGCGGTGGATGGTGGCGTGTCTAGTGTGCATCGTGGGCGAGGGTGGCGTGGCCTCTATCGCTCTGTCCATGGTCGGCCGGCGAGTGTGGCTCTGGGAGGTGACGCACTAGTGCAAAACGGCTAAGGGTAAGCATGTCTGGTAATGCTCGACACTAGGGAGACAGGGGGAGTGCATTGGGGGCGTTTGGTCTAGTGAATAATGCCCCAAACAGTGAAGTTAGGCTAGAGTTAATTAGTGTCTGCAAGGTGTTTATCTAAATGGCTGCAAGAAATTTAGTTTGAAAATTTTGAATGAAAATTGGTGCATGATCTTATCTTATGCTTGAGTGTCTATGATTCTTGGATAAGTCAAGTGGAATTGGTTTGGATGGTTTTTGCAAAAGTGTGATCTTACCATATGAACTAGATTCAAATTTGAACTATCGATTAAATAGATTTGCCAATAGTTTTGGTGAGTTTGTAAAGTGGGCTTGGGTTCACTTGTACTTGGTCTAGCAAGGGGTGAAAATAAGTGGAATTGCTTCTGTTAGAATTTTTCTTCTAGGAATAGTCAAAGTGGCCTAGTGGTTAACTTTGGTCAAAATGACCATTTGATCTTTTTATTCATATTTGTTTTATTTTTCTTTTGATTTTTTTGTAATTGGCCTACATGATATAGCATTCACCTTTAAACCATTTCTCATCATTTGTAGAAATCAAACATGGCAAATTCAATCAATTCTACACGAATGCAAAACACACATGCATTCATATGGATTTTTGGAATAAAAGTTTTTGTTAACTCTAAATTGGGTGATTAGAACTTGATAATCTTGATTAGGGTTTTTGGGGTGTTAGAAACATTCCCTCCTGAAACAAAATCTCGTCCCAATATTTAAGAAAAAGTAGGAACTAAAGAGATCTAGAAACTCAGTCCTAATGTAATCTTCTCGCTCCCAAGTAGCTTCTTCTTCGGTATGGTTACTCCATTGGATCTTAAGAAACTTGATACTCTGGGTCCTGGTGGTTCTGAAGGCTTCTTCCAAAATACGAATGGGTAATTCACGATACATCAGATTGTTGTTGATATCTATGGCTTAGTGATCGATGTTCCTGAATACTTCGGTCTTCTCCAGAACTTCTAAGCATTTGCAAAGTAACGAGATATGGAACACATCATGGGTGGCTTACATCTCCTCTAGAAGTTCAAGTTGATAAGATACTTCTCCTCGGTGATTCAAAATCTTGAAGGGTCCAATATATCTAGGGGCTAACTTTCCTTTCAGTTGAAAACATTGCATACCCTTCAAAGATGACACTTTGAGATATATAAAATCTCCGACATTGAAGGTCGGGTCTCGACGTCTCTTGTCAGCATAACTCTTCTGTCTGGATTGGGCGGTCTTGAGGTGCTCATGGACTTTGTGAACCTTCTCTTCGGCTTCTCGTAGGATGTCGGGTCCGAAAATTTGACTCTCTCCTACTTGCGACCAATTCAATGGGGTACGACACTTCCTTCTATACAGAAATTCAAATGGGGCCATTTGCAAACTGGCTTGATAACTGTTGTTGTATGAGAATTCTGTGAAATGTAGACAATCTTCCCATTTTGGTTGACTCTTTCAGTATGTCCATCGGTCTACGGGTGATAAGCTGTGCTAAAGCTAAGTTTGGTTCCTAATCGTTCTTGGACTTTCTGCCAAAATCTTGAGGTTACCTCGGTTCCTCGATCCGATACTATGGTCATAGGATTTCCATGCAAACTGACTATTCTAGCATTGTATAGCTCTGCTAGCTTCGAACTCTAGTAGGTTGTCTTGGCGGGGATAAAATGGGCTACTTTGGACAGTCTACCAACTATGACCCAAATAGGCAAATCGGTGATAAAATCCATTATGACAGAATCCCATTTCCATTCGGGAATCTGCAATGGTTGCAAAAGTCCTGCGGGTCTCTGATGTTCCTCTTTGACTCTCTGACAGATATCACACTTGGCTATGTAGTTTTCGATTTCTCTCTTCATCTTGTGCCACCAAAATTGCTCCTTCAAATCCCGATACATCTTCATTCCTGCGGGGTGGATAGAATAGAGTATCATGAGCTTCCTGCATGATAACTTGCCTCAACTCGGAATCTGCTGGCACACAAATACGTCATTTGTACCACAAAACTACTTCTTCATCTTCGGTGAATCCGGGTACCTTTCATGTACTGATACGACGTTTGATTCCGTCGATACTCGCATTTCCTTTCTGTGCCTCCTTGATCTGACTGATCAAAGTGGGTTGAACTTCAATGCTAGCTAAAAATCCTTTGCTAACTAGCTTCGTTCTAAACTGCTCCAACTCTTCATGCAAACTTGGTTGGGCTTCTTTAATCATGGTGTTTAATCTACACGACAATCTGATAAGAGCATCCACTACCACATTGGCTTTGCCGGGATGATAGTGAATGTCAAGGTCATAATCCTTGATTAACTCTATCCATCTACTTTTCCTCATATTCAGCTCCTTCTAGGTGAAAATATACTTCAGATTCTTGTGATCTGAATAAATCTCACAGCGGTTACCCATAAGGTAATGACACCATGTCATCAATGCCAAAACTACGGCTGCTAGTTCAAGGTCATGGGTAGAGTAGTTTTGCTCATGTTGCTTCAGTTGTCGGGAAAAATAGTGTGGGGCCCTCGGACTAATCCTCCGAGGATCCCTGTTATGCATACACCAAGATCCCATGATCAGTAAGTCCTATCACATAACCGACAAGTATCAAAGTAAAACATCCATTACTTAAGCGGATACATGCCATACCTTACATGCCATTATGGCTACATCAATAATCATCAGCGGACTTCATGAAGCATAGAGCCCGAGCCGTGCCTAAACCTAAAGGCAACTGACTGGGAGAACATCCTAGCTCGCATAGTCTTCATCGTCACCTTCTTCTTGTTATCTGACCAAGTTAATAGCCCGAGACAATGCTAGTGAGTACTTTGAATGTACTCGCAAACCACCTTAAGATAATAATAATAACAAGAGGATATTCAATAAGGTTGTGGTAGTAGGAGGGCTCCAAGAGAGGTTCTTTTAACAAATATTTTCTCTTGTAGATATAGCATCAACAAATCTTTGTTGAAAACTTTTGTAAAGCCTTTTTGAATTTTTTTGTAAAGCTTTTGTAAAACACTAGGATTGGGTCACCCATTTGTTCCCTTCTTCCGGTCGTCTCATGATCAAACTCCTTTCTCCCCCTTCTGACCATCCCCTGGTCAAAAACTTTCTCCTTTACGACCATCCCATGGTCAAAACATTTTCAAAGTCTTTGCTTTTCCGAAATCCGTTTTGAAAAAAAAGCCAGCACCGCTCTACAGAAGTTTGTCCAACCCGTCCATAACCGCGGACACGGCTATTCGAATAGATTTACGCTCTGCAGAGGTTGCACACTTTACCCACGGCATCTGGGTACACTACCCTGATCTACATCGATCGTGGGTCGAGTAACCGATCAATACTCTCTGGATGCCCACTCCAATATAAGTGCCTACCCTATGAGTGTTGTTCCCCTTAACACAGGGACGCCCTATATAGTACTCAAGGCAACCGGAGCGCTTTTTCCACTTCCCAAGTGTGCGCTTTCAATGAGGGGCTCGTAGTAACGTGTGGAGGCCCGTAGACCCTTCGTTCCTTCTCTAGGTCGATGTCTCACGTGGACTCTTACACAAGAAGGCCCACCCTCCAGGGATTTTTATCCCCTGTAGTCGTTGCGAGGTAGCTTATACCAGAATAAACAAACATCAAATCCAGCCCTGTACCATTCCAGAGTAATGTGGTTGCACGGGTTTAGTTGTTATAGCTAAACTTCAAAGAACCAGGTGCATTTTTGTAAACATTTTACCTCCTCTTTCCTTCAGCATCTTTTGTAAAGCGAAACCCTTTTTCTTTCTCAAACTTCTCTTAGTAGGTCAAACCTCACCAATGTTTGATCATAAAACTCTTTGTAAAACTTTTCCAGGGTCTTCCAATCCTATAGCTTTGCTTCGGCTAAAACTGGGTCTCCAAAAGGTTATGGTGTCATGCACCATCTATTCTACTAGGGACCAATAGGTGTCCTCAAGGGGGTTGTACTTACTAGTACAAAAGGGTAATAGTTCGGAGGAGCCAAACCCCTACCATATATACATCAACATATAGTAAAACAGTGCAGTTTTAATAAACAGTAGATAAAACATGCATAAGTAAAACAGTAGGACAAGGCTTATGAGCAAGAAGGTGGCTTGCCTGTGATCAGCAATATGGCATAATTTTCCTTGGACTTCTTCTTAGAATACCCGATAATATACAATAATAACCACCTCTTCTCGTCTCCGATGTAATCGCCACTATCGTCTTCGAGATAGCACATGCAAACAAACAAAAGCACAATCTACACAAGGCATACAAGCCAACATACATACATCAAGAAATTGAGAAATCTCCAATTAAGGTTTAGTAGTTTTAGAGAGGATTGGATTTAGGAGATTGAGATGGCCTTGGAGAAGGGGATGAACATCCCTTAGGGTTTATAGCCGAGGAACTACCTAAGAGGGGTTTTGGACCAAAAACCTATTCTATATGATAGCATTGTGTAAAAATGATACCAACAGATATGTGTTGATAAAATGAAACCAACAAAAGTGGTTTCACTATTTTATCACTTTTCTTTATTTAGTTATTAATTTTCTAGTGAAATAAACTCTATTTTAGGAGATAATTCACTAGAAAATTTCTGGAGCTCCAAAAATTATTAACTTGGATGGTTAGGTAGGGTTTGGGGTACTGGTTCAGTGAGAGTTGGAATCAAGTCAAAAGAATTACCAGAATGCCCTCAGGAAATTCCCAAGGGCAGTTCTGTCGTGTTTTTGTCTTTTTGACCAGATTTATTTTACGGAAGCGTTTGGTATGACTCCAAAGACAAAATGTAGGTATTTATAATACCTTTTTGTACAAATTGGAATCAACCTTTTGGAGTTACAGAACTACTGAGGTGGTTTTATTAGAGAATTAACCCTACACAGAATAGTTTAAATCCTAATAAATCAACCAGGACTTAATTAAATTGGCGCTCCTGGGGTTTGAAGGATAATATGTTTTAGGAGTCTTGATTGTTGGAATTGGGTCAGTACCTATTTTGGTCTGACCTAGAGAAATTTCTAAAGTCAGATATGTCCAGTTTTTGCTATTTTGGCTAAGGGTTGAGCTTAGTTCACCTTGGCATAGGATAAATGCTAGATGGTAGGCCTATAGTTATGCTATCAGGGGAACTTGGTTTTATTCCTTTTGGAGATGTGTATCTCACTCAGGAATTTATTTACTGGAAATGGTAGTTCATGGTAGAATAATCTACGAAAAAGATACCAGTGATATTTTGCCAAACTGTTGACACAACATGGTTGGAAAAACAAGTGGCTACGATGGTAAATTTAGATCTGTGCAAAACCTGGTCCTTTCCATTTTTGGAAATGAATTAAACTGATGGGTAGAAATTTTGATCTGATAGAAAAGATTAAAGGCTAGGGTGGAGTGGGCTAGGATCTGGGGCAAACTGGGCCGCAGGGGGGGATTCAGCCCAAGCGGAAGCAGGCGCACACAGGAGGCCGTGTTTCAAACCCGACGGGCGGGTCCCACCAGTCAGTGGCGCGGGGTGGCGAAGGGGTACGGGGAAACCCCGGCAGTTCGATCAAGAGGAGATTGACATCCATTGCGCGTCTTCTTCCTGGCGACGCGACGAATAGGGGAAACCCTAAGGCGCGATTCAGGGAGGGGGTTCAGGGGCTCACCAGCGGGGTGGAGAGGTGACAGGGAGGGGACAAGGCGACACGGAACTCGCTGGCGACATCAGCGGTAGGCGGCAAGGTGGGGTTTGACATCGGAGGGTATCGTCTGCATCAGCACCGGCGGAGTTCGCTTCAGTGCTCGTCGGAGTTGCTTCAAGAGGGCTGAAGAGGAGCATGCGCGGCCCAGGCGAGACGTGGTCGACGACGGGGATCGCATGGATGGACGGCGTCGAGGAGGTTCTGTGAGGGAGAGGGCATCGCGTGAGGTGGACCAAGGGGGAGCCTCGTCGGAGCTTGACTGCGCCACCGGAGCAGGGGTTCCTGCGCAACAAAAGGGGTGGGTTAGACTCGTGAGGACACTACGATCCTCGTAGGGTGACATGCAGAGAGTGAGGGGAAGGGAGGAAGAGGCTTAGCTCGAGGAGAGGGAGGAGGCCGAGAGCTAGTTTTCTTCCTCTCTCGGACAGGATAAGGCAAGGGAGGAAGAGTGGTGTTAGGTGGGGGTAAGGGAGAGGGAGAGAAGAAAATGGGCAACAAGGCGAAGAGTTGTGCTGTTTTGTGGCCTTATAAACCAAGTGTAGGAGGGGTAGGGTGGACATGGCCTATGGAGCAAGGTTGAGGGGTGAAACTAGGGCTGGTATTGCTGTGGGCTATGGGGAATTGGTTTTCTGGTCGAGGTGTAGGGCAGAGGGAGTAGGGACAGCTATTGCAAGGTTTTAAGGGCAAGAAAAAGGGGTTGGCTTGTGTCTCCTTCATGGACAAGCACTAGAGACATGAGGTATAAGTTGCCCAAGTGGCTTAGCTACAGTGCACACGACCAGGACTGTGGGTTGGTGTTGTGGAGGCTTGTTGGAGAAGTTGGATGAGGCTTGATTTGGTTTGGGGGTACTAAAAGGTTAAATGTTCAAATCAGCCATAAAGGATGATCAAGTGGTATGTCTTGATTTTTGATCTTGACCAACTGAGATAAGGATGCTGGTAGATGGGTAAGGTTAAGATGCATCTCTGAGATTTATTTGGAATTTTTCAGAGAATTCTATATGCACTTTGTTTCAATTATTCAAATAGTGCAGAAATGGTTTTTAGGAATTTATTTGGTATTTTTGAATTGTACAGGTGGAGTTTTTGACGTGAGATGGTCCCAAATGTGAATACACACTTAGGGGAATTTCCCAAGATTTATTGTGGCTTAAAAGTATTTAAAACAATTACTATTCCATTTCTGCCATTTAAGAAAATAGGCAAAAATAAATAATAAAAGTCTTTAAAAATATTTATTTTTGAGGTGGGAAGATAGAGTATGATATATGGATATCAATTGAGCTAAAAGATGGGGAAGTGCTTTGGCAAAAACCAAACTTTCCTTTGTAGGAATTTTGAGGTTTTTGTTGATTAAAGGGATTTAATAGGTTTTGGGCCAAAATACTTATGGATAAAATTTGATAAACCTTGATTATCAAGGTAGATGATGTGTACATGGTGTAACAAGCATTTGCAACCTTGGGATTTGCGAATCCTAGTTGATTTTGGTGAAAACTAAAGATTTAAGGATCTTTGGTAAGATTGTTTTCATGCCATCTAAACCTCCCCTTGGGGTATGGGATCTATGGATGGATAGAACAAGTGATGTAGATTGCAATGGTGTAAAGATTTGATCTTGATCCTGCTTGATCTCACCAAGACAGGCTTTCAAACTTTGAATAAAATAAGCCTGCCAAAGCACATTATCAACTAGCCTTCAAAACCTTATGGGTTTGAGAAGCACAAAGATCCACTTGGAATAAGTGAAGTAGATATTGTTAGACCTATATGAGTATAAAATAACCATGCAAAGAGTTGGCCTATAGAAGGTGGGATGGTGGTGTCAGCTTCTGTCAGAGTAGGCATGTTAACTAGATTTGCAAGAATAGTTATTTTCTTGCCTGCAAAACCATCAAGAAAAAGTGGGTTGGAGGATGATCTAACCAAGGGCAAGAGTGGGCCCTGGTAGTCCTTAGGATGTTTAATAATATGGTTCAAATTCATTTTCAAAAATGCACAAGGGTTGAGAAAAGGATACATTCAAAAAGGTGATGTTGGAACAGATTCCACACTTAGCCAAATTTGGCAGATTTAGGGTTTTTGACTAGAATGTGGGTGGTGATGATTTTGATGGGATGCAAGGTACCAAAGCATCATCAGGTGGATGATGTTGAAGTGTAGAGTAAGTAGAAAAGATCCATGTTTGATATTAGTCTTCATTGACTTGGAAGCTTATAGAAGGGATATCTTCAGAATTAATCTGGTTAAGGGGTTTAGATGATCACCTAGTATCTAGAGATCAGATCCAGCTTTGTAAACTTTCTTAGGGTTTGGTGAATTTTAAAGTATCTTGATCCTAGTGATGAGCTCCTAGAGTAGCTCATACTATCTCCTAAGCAGACAAATCAAGCAAAGGCAATTCATCAGACAGCAGATCAAGGCACTTCATATTATCAGATCAAGGCAACTCATCCTACAAACAAAGAAACCCTAATACTGGGGTTACCATCAAGCCTAGCTCGAGGTAAGGATGGGTATTTATAACGGGGTTGGAGTTTGAATAAGATGAGAGTCCTTGGTATCTCTACCAAGAGTAGAATTCAAAAGCTTCACAAAGGTGTTTTGGGAAACCAAGAGAGAAAAGTAGTTGAAGGTTCTGTCTTGAAAACATAAGGAGGTAGTATTCTATAGCTCTCCATAGTTTGATCAATACAAACTACTAAAGTAGTTGGTTTGCAAAGGCTTCTTGGCTCAGGTTTTGAATTGCCAGAACAGTTGAGAATATGGAAGTTATGCCAAGACAGTTTTGGGAAGTAGCTTTTGTCAAATGGTGTTGAGGTAAGGAGTATATCTTGCAATACACAAGCATAAGCATAAACATATTCAAACAACAGGCAAACACTTCATCACTAAACAAGAAAAAGTTTTTGTTCATCCTGATTTTTGCATTCTGGGCAACTAATTAGGGTTGCTGAAATTGGGATGTTACAGATAGGCTATGACTTTGCCTTCCTTCATCCACACACATCCGAGACCAATCTTGGATGCATCACAGTACACATCAAAAGACTTCTAAATATCTAGCATAATCAAAATTGGGGCTAAAATTAGTGCATTCTTGGATCAACACACATCCGAGACCAATCTTGGATGCTCTTGAAAACTTAATTCGCATTTATCCGTCCATTCGAACTTCTTATCTTTCTTCAACAATTGGGTCATCGGTCTTGCGATGCTCGAAAATCCATCAACAAACTTGCGGTAGTATGCCGCTAATCCGAGAAATGCACGGACTTGGGTTTGAGTGGTTGGGGCTTTCCAACATCTTTGATCTTGGCAGGATCAACAGCGACTCCTCCTGCCGACACAATATGTCCTAGGAATCCTACTTCCTTCAACCAGAACTCACATTTGCTAAACTTGGCATACAACTGATGCTCTCTAAGGGTTTAAAGGATGTTTCTCACGTGTAGCTCATGGTCTTCTTCTGACTCTGAATAGATTAGAATGTCTTCGATAAAGATAACGACAAACTTATCCAGGAAGTTCATAAAAATCTTATCCATGAGATTCATGAAATAAGCGGGGGCATTGGTTAATTAAAAAGACATGACCGTATACTCATACAATCCATATCTGGTTGTAAAGGCGGTCTCTGGAATATCCGTTGCACGAATCTTGAGTTGATGATAACCAGTTCTAAGATCAATCTTAGAAAACACACTGGCACCAGTAAACTGGTCAAACAGATCCTCTATCTTTGGCAGTGGGTACTTGTTCTTGATGGTGACATCATTCAGCTTCCAGTAATCCGTGCACAAACGGTTACCTTCATCTTTCTTATCCACAAGCAAAACAGGTGATCTCCACGGTGAAGCGCTTGGTTGAGTCAGTCCTTCTCCAGCATACAATTAAGTTGCTTCTTCAGCTCCACTAATTCAGATGGGTTCATACTATAAGGTCTCTAAGCTATGGATCCAGTTCCAGGAATTAGTTCAAAGATGAACTCGATATCCCGATCTAGGGGCATCCCGGGCAATTCATTTGGGAATACGTTAGGGTATTCACAGACTACTCTGACTTGGTCTAGGGTTGGTTGGTGTAGCATCCCAATTGTCTAACCATTGTAATGCTACTTGATCTAGTGAGATATTGGCTACTTCCTATATATAATTGTTGCATCATAATTATATCATGCTCATGTCATCATGCCACCTTGCATTTGAGCATCATATAAAACCCTGTTTCTTTGGTTCTTCTCTCATATGCATTATTAATTGTATTTGCCTCTTGATATTGTATTTGGTTATTGATATATTGTTTAATTCCCAAGTTGAGTTGGGGGCATATCTTTTATTCACCTCCATTATCTTTTCTTTTCACCACCTTATAATTCCACCATCCTATTAGTCCATGAGCTTGTATTTCTATTCTTTTGAATTATTCTTAGCTCATGTGAATTGGGTGGATCTAATTCTATTAATTCTTATGATTGGCCTTATTCCACTTCTTGGGAATGCATTAGAATAATGCCATATCATTATTATTATTTTCACAAAATTAATCATGGCATTTATTATTTTTGCATGGGCCATGCAACCTTCATCACCATCTTTTATCTCATGGGTTTTTACTTTGTTTTATTGGATCTTATCTTGTGGATCATCTCCATTCCTTCCACAATTCCCTTGATCTCATTAACATCACTACTTTCCTTCATGCATGATCATATGGGAATCCATCCACATTGTTTTGTTTTTATATTTTCACACTTGTCCATGTCATGATCATGCATTTTCTTCTAATCCCTACACTCCAACACCTCCATCTTGACTTGATCTTTAAGCTTGTGTCAAAAACCTAAAATTTCTAAACCAAAACCCTACTAGCACCCACTCCTCAAACCCTAATTTTCTTAACTAAACCCTAACCCTTAACCCCCCCTCTCTCTCTACCAGGATGCCTACCTGGCCACCCTCTTTCCCTAGCCCACACCCCAGGTACCCCTCTCCTAGCCCAAACCCTAGATAACCCGAGCTCCTCCTAACCCTAGACTAACTTACACCCGAGCCCCTTCCCCTCTTCCTCTCTTTCTCTCTCTACCGTGCGGGCCCAGCTTCACCACCACGCCGTCCCTACCTGGTGGCCTCCACCACCTCACCCTGCCCTGCCTACCTGCCGCCGGCCTGAGCACGTGATCGGGGAGAAAAAGGGAGGGGCCGAGGCCACTTTACCCTGAGCCACTCCCACACGGCAACCCTCCTTCCTCTCCCTCCCTTTCTCCTCCTCTCACACGCCTCCTGCATCGCCCAGATCCACCCCAAGCTCGGCCGCACCTCCCCCTTCTTCCTCGCCGTCGCCAGGTCCTGCCGCCAGTCGCTGTGGTCTACCCCGGCGTCTCGTCGCTCGGGCCGGCGTGCGCGTCGTGGAGGTGGCCTGGAAGACCAAGAGCAGACCCCTGCTTCGCCCTAGACACACCGACGCGAAGAAGGATGCCCCCAGCACCGCCAGAACCTCGCCGCTCCCCGAAACCCTAGGTTGCCGGAGCTCCTGCCTCGTCGACGATCCACCGCGCCTCACCCCGATCTAACACCGCCAATCTCCCCGCGCTACGCACCTCTCCCTCCCGGACATCCTCCGCTTTGCTGTCGCCGTCTAGCGCCGCCGCTCGTTTCGCCGAACGCCCTCCGTGCGCCAGAGGTCGCCTGCGCCTGCAACCTTCCCGCGCCGCATCGAGCCTTAGCTAGGCCCCTGCCATCCTCCTGTCAGCTCCCCTAGCCCACCGCAGTGGCTTCGCCTCCCTGCGTGAGCATCCCAGGTCGCGGGATCGAATCCCCGCACCCCGCGTGCGCTGTCGCCACGAGTGCCGTCAGAGATCAGAGAAGATCCATAGTGCATGTTGACACTTTGCACTTAACCCCCATCTTTTTGACTTCCTCAACCCGCGCTCCTAGAGACCCCACCTGTCAGCCACCGTGCACTTCTTCCAGAAAACCCCTCAGTCTTTTCTTATCCTAACCCGCGCTCCAGTTCGGTCCCACCTGCCAGCCTCTGCGGTTTCCGTCGCTGCCACGTGGGCCTTAGCCGCTGGTCCTGCCGGTCAGTCGAAGTAGCTAGGACAGTAAGCGGTGTAAAAAGGTTTTCGCGCGTGGGTCTCGCCCAGTTAGCAGCTGGCCCACCGTCAACGGTTGTGGCTAGGTTTGCCTGGGTGACAAAAGCTTTTCTGGCTGTCTGTTTTAAATTAAACTTTCTCCAAAAATTGATTTAAATTTAAATTCAAATCAGATTTAAATAACTTTTCAAATATTAATCCAAATAATGCAAATAATATATGTTTTGGAATCAGAAAAATGTGAGGAATTCAAGTATGCCCTTCAAAATAATGTTTGAACACTTTAAAATTTCGAGATGATTAAAATTACAATAAAATACCCTTTTTCTTAATTAATTAATAACTTTATTTCTACAACTCCAAATTTGACAAATAATATGTCTAAATCGATCAGCGCGATGAGACCTTTCTATCTATGCAGTCCTTGTTCTGAATTGAAGCATGCATCATGTCATTCTTAAAAAGCTGAACTGTTTATGGCAATAAAAATTGGAATAAATAAATAATAAAATGCTTTAATTCTTGCACCACACCTCACCCTTGACATGCTACTTTAATGCCATGTAAATTGTGCATCATGCATCATGGCATGTTTGTTTGCTTGTCGCATTTTAATTCATATGCTTGTGCACTTTATTTATGTTGGCCCTTGTTTGTTTGGTTCTTCTTCGAATAGACGCCCGGCAGGAGAATTACTAGGAATCACCGGAGTAATACCCAGATCCATCTCTCGCTTCAACTGAGCTACCAGGCAAGCACTACCACATGCTTGCATACATACAGTACCTATTGCCTCTTTCTTATTCTTGCATCATTGAGTCGCGATTGCATTAAATTGAATCCCAAGTACTGCATAGCCTTTACTATTAAACCCCACCAAAGCTTGTTCCTCCATCCCATGAGCCATTACTACATGAGTTGTTTGAGCCATGCGAGTCGTAGCAAAGCATGTGTAGGGTATGTGAGTGTCTGATGAATAACGAGGTACCTAAACAACTTAACCTGAGTAGTAATGGGATAACTAATGAAAGAGGCACCGGTGAGCAATATCTGCTATTTGGTTTTTCATGCTCACTTATGTCCCGTAGGACCCCGAGTACTTGATTCCTGTTCCTTGACTATTCGCACTATCCACATCCGGGAGGCCTTATGGACCCCCCTGAGGGAGGCCTTACTGTCCTGTACTTATGCCATGTTACTGTTTTATTAAGATTGTGCAAGGAGCACCTGTACTGTTTAAGAATTGCGGAGTGTTTTCGCGGTATCGACAAGCCCAGTCACATTTTCGGGTTCCTAGTCGTTTACAGCCGTCGTCGCAAACCCTGGGTCCGTCTCGGAGCCGGCCAACTTCGTTGCGGGTAGCTTATTGGGGTGGCCCCCTGAAATATTTCTGAATCCTGTGATTGCTTTGTCGTGAATGCCTCGTCGGGTTTTGATCTGGTTTTTCCGAGGTTGATCGAGTGTGTGTTGCTATTCATGGACCCCTGCAGGGTAAATCTATCTGAAAGCCGTGTCTGCGGTTATGGATGACTTGGAGCACAGTTTCTCGATCATAGACAAGTATAACTAAAGTACCGCTTTTAAATTGACTAAGTACTTGACTAGTAAATAGCGCAATCCTCACGGAATGGTTAATAAAACTGCCAACGGATGATGGGGGTTGTTCGTCCGCTTCCTCGTTGGTAAGCGAGGAGGAGGATGGATCTGTTAATTATATTGTTATAACTGTTGTTCTTAATTCACGGACATCCATCTATCATTGGTTCGGCGAATGGTTAGCGAGTATCTGTAGAATTGTTAGGCATTATCTTTTGCTGCAATTGCGTCACCCCAGGTTGTGTCCCTTTAGTGGCATAAAGACTTGCTGAGTACCCCTAGGGTCTCACACGATAAATTGTTTGATTCAGATGAACAGGTGTACCCGCAAGATGGGTACTGGGTGGAAAAGACAGATGATGTTGGCAACGATCATTCGTTGTAGATATTCTGGGAACGAGGATCTGTGAAATCTGTGCGCGGGATGTGTTTATTTATGGGGCATCTTATGCCGATTTGCTTCTTATCCGTACTCGGATCTTATCTTCCGCTTCCGCCTGATACTCTGATGTGTGTTGTATGAGGAGCTATCCTAAATTATTATCTCTATCTAGGATATTTGGATCTTGCCGTATGGCGTTGCAATATTTCTATTTCTTTTAGATGGAATGGCTCTGAGGACTGTTGTATGTGGCTTGCATACATACTCATTTGTGTATGTAGTTGATCCCTTCGCCTGCCGATTATGCCGCTCGTTCTTGTCCCGATGTCTGAAAGTGGTGAGCACGTCCGAAAGGTCTACCGTGAGTGGCCCTAGGCCCCACCGTACTATTTTAACCACTTGCGTTCATCCAGGCATGTAACTAAGAGCGTAATTCACCGAGGTAGTTACAATTGGTATCAGAGCCATCCTGCCCTTCAGGGTCTCAGCCAAAATGGTCGTTGTCAGTCTAGCAAATATTTTGGTAGCTATGTATACTAGGGAAAAACAAAACGTGAGAGTAGGACTGCTTCCATTTTTCTTCTTACCCACCCACCCACCCTTTTCTGGTAAGGAAGTGTATCGTTTTCAATCCTCTTCTAAAATTCAAACTAGGATTCACGTGTTCTGGGTTTCGTAGTACCAGAGGTTGTGTTTGTGTTTGTGTGTGTGTGTGTGTGAATCCTTTGTCTATCTGTTGCATCCAAATGTTATCACTATCTGCCTTTTGGTTATCAACTATTGGTACATTCCATACCGACAGGCCTTTGTAAACCGACGCGATCTATTCTGATTCGTTGTATACCGATGCGATCTATCTTACTCTTTGTTATCCGACGTTATCTTGTTGGGGTGTTCTTTTCCGTAGTTACTAATCTTTAGGTTCATCTTTAGAAGAAGGTGTTGGGATATGTGTTTTACTGATTCATGTGCGGAGTAATGATTTGAGTGCGGGATGGAGTCGCGACCATACCACTACTTTTATCATTTGCTTTTGTATATTGAACTAGTAGAGTTGCTAATCTTGATTCGTGAAGTGGTTTTGCTCATATAGTGGTATTTCAATGCCAAAATTTGCGGAAAATTTTTCTTTGTTAGTTTGTATACCACACTCCTTGTTCAGTCGTGTGCGTTATGCTTAATATATTCTAGTTGCCTTGAACTTTGTTGATATTTTAATATCATCTCAGTGAATTGCATTCTTTAATCTTGATTAATTCCATTTTGGTACTATTTTGGATTATTATCATTCTCCATTATAGTACTGACTTGTGTTTTATATCAATCACAGGATGGCACCACCACCCCGTTCTGAGGAGGACATACCACCTGAACTGGGGGCTGCGTTGGCAAGTATTGCAAATGCTTTGGGCACTATGCAGCAGAACCAGCAGCGCTTCGAGGAAAGCGTGAGGAGGAATGAGTTTGTTCCGCTACCTCCACCTCCCAAGAGAGGAGACATCAAGAGTTTTCTCAAGTTCAGCCCACGCCAATTTGAGGTGTCTGATCAGCCACTTGATGCGGATGATTGGCTGCGTGAAGTGTCAAGGTTGCTGATGACTGCGGATGTTCCCGAGCAAGAATGGGTCAAGTGTGCTACTCACCTTCTAAAGGGAGATGCAGCTCTCTGGTGGGAAAATTACCTCAAGGCAGATCTCTCTGGTTTTCAGCCTACTTGGGAGCGGTTCACTGCTGCTTTCAAAGAGCAATATCTGTCAAAAATTGTCATGGAAAGGATGAAGGAAGTGTTTCTCAACCTCAAGCAGGGCACCGAAAATGTCAACACCTACATCAGAAACTTCATGAACCTGTCTCGTTATGGTGGCGATGAGATCTCTGATGACAAGAAGAAGCAAAAGAGGTTTCGACAAGGCCTCAATGCTTCCATCAAATATGCTATCACTCATGCAAGGCCGGCGTCTTTCCTGGAACTCCAACACACAGCTCTGCAGGAAGAAGCAAGTAGGCAAGTGTTTGAGGAGTCAAAGAAACACAGCCGTGATACAGCAAGCTCTTCTGCTATGACAACTCCTTCTAAGCGTCGTGTCTAGGTTCCTAACACCCCACCGTCTCTCCCTGCTCCACCAAGACCGTCAAGCTACGCACCAAGGCCACCAAACTCCTTCACTGCGGCTCCCAGGGGCTACAACCACAACTACCCTGGAGCGCCTGGCGGAGTCCCTGGCTACGTTTCTCCACGTCCACCTGGTGCTTGCTATACTTGTGGAAACACTGGGCATCAGCACTGGAATTGTCCTATGAACAACAAAGCTCTTCCACCACCACCTCCAAGACCTGTGGCAAGTGCTCCTATGATTCGTGCACCTCCACCTCGGGCTCTCAACATTAACACTAAGCCTGGGTCTACGGTTGCTCGTGCCAACTGTGTCAACGCCGCTCAAGCTGAGCATGCTACTGGAGTTGTGATGGGTATGCTTCCTGTTAACTCAGTTTCTACACGAGTGTTGTTTGATTCTGGTGCATCGCATTCTTTTATCTCTACGAGTTTTGCTGATAGGAATGGGTTATATATGGATCCTCTCCCCAAGCGTTTAATGGTTCTTTCTCCTGGAGCAACAATGGCATCTTCTAAAATCAGCCGTGACAATCAAATTGTGATTGGTGGCTCTTCGTTTCCGGCTTCCTTAATTATTCTGGGCAATTCTGATATTGATGTTATCTTGGGCATGGATTGGTTGACAGCAAATGCAGCTGTGATTGATTGTGCTGAACGTTCAGTTTCTTTGAAAATTCCTGAAGGCCATATAGTCTATTCTCCAAGTCTGACTCCTTTAATTCAACTTTATTCTTTGGCAGCTCTGAATGATGATGCTATGGAAGGTATTCAGAGTGTTCCTGTAGTCTGTGAGTTCCCAGATGTCTTTCCTGAAGAGTTGCCAGGTATGCCTCCGTATCGTGAGGTTGAGTTTGTGATTGAACTTGAACCTGGTACCGCTCCTATCTCCAAGCGGCCTTATAAAATGGGTCCTGCTGAGTTGGCTGAACTCAAACGCCAGCTGGATGAACAAGAGAAGTTGGGTTTCATTCAGCACAGTACTTCTTCTTGGGGTAGTCCAACCATCTTTGTGAAGAAGCGAGACAAGACAGATAGACTTTGTGTTGACTATCGGGCACTCAATGCTAAAACCATCAAGAATAAATATCCCCTTCCGCGGATTAATGATCTCTTCGATCAGCTAGCTGGAGCTGTGGTATTCTCTAAGCTTGATTTGAGAAGTGGTTACCATCAAATCAAGATTCGCAAGGAATCCCAAAACAGCTTTCACCACCCGCTATGGTCTGTATGAGTACACGGTCATGTCTTTCGGTCTCACCAATGCACCTGCCACCTTCTCGAGGCTTATGAACTCGGTTTTCATGGAATATCTTGATAAGTTCGTCGTGGTCTATCTGGATGACATTCTAGTCTATTCTAAGTCAAAAGAAGAACATGAAGAACACCTTCGGTGTGTCCTAGACAAGCTTCGTGAGAACCGCCTGTATGCAAAGTTCTCCAAGTGTGAATTCTGGCTGCCTCAAGTCACATACCTTGGTCACGTCATCTCTGCCAAGGGCATTGCCATCAACCCAGAAACTATTAAGACAATTATGGACTGGCTTCCACCCATTAATGTCAAAGAAGTCCGGAGTTTCCTTGGCTTGGCTAGTTACCGCCATCGCTTCATTCAAAATTTCTCAAAGATTGCGAAGCCTCTTACCGATCTCCTCAAGAAAGGAAAGAAATACCTTTGGACTCCTGCATGTCAAGCAAGCTTTGAAACACTCAAAGAGAAGCTCACTTCCACACCAGTCTTGGTTCCTCCAGATACATCAAAGCCTTTCCAGATTTTCTGTGATGCTTCATTGCAAGGATTGGGTGCGGTCCTTATGCAAGAAAAACAAGTTGTTGCTTATGCATCTCGTCAGTTGAAGACGCATGAGATCAACTATCCTACACATGACCTCGAAATCGCAGCAGTTGTCTTTGCTTTGAAAGTATGGAGGCATTACTTGCTTGGCAACCGTTGTGAGATCTTTTCTGATCACAAGAGTCTAAAGTATATCTTCACACAGCCTGATCTCAACCTTCGTCAGAGGAGGTGGATTGAAACAATCAATGATTTCGATTTGACCATCAACTACACCCCGGGCAAAGCCAATGTCATGGCAGATGCTCTCAGCCGAAAAGCTTATGTCAACAACCTCATGGTGGAAGAACAACAGCCTCTCTTGTGCGAGGAATTCCGCAAGCTCAACCTTGAAATTGTGGATCAAGGTTATCTTCTGAACCTTCTAGCAACACCTCTCTTGGAAGAAAAGGTCCGTTCCATTTAGCTTGGTGCTCCTTACAGTAAAAAGATCATTTCCAACATTCAGCTTCCGAAGTATGAGTCTTTTCACGTAGATTACCAAGGCACTCTTTTCTTTGAACACCGGATGTTTGTTCCGAACTACCCGGGTTTAAGAGAGCAAGTTCTCAAGGAGGCGCATGATTCTGTTGTTTCTATTCACCCTGGCAGCACTAAGATGTACATGGACTTGAAAACACAATATTGGTGGCCTGGTTTGAAACGATATTGTGCCAAGTATGTCTCGGAGTGCGATGTTTGTCGCAGAGTTAAGGCTGTCCATCAGAAACCTTCCGGTCTTCTACAGCCATTGAAGCCTCCGGAATGGAAATGGGAGAAAGTAGAGATGGACTTCATCACTGGTTTTCCAAGGTCGCATAAGGGAAACAATGCAATCTTTGTTGTCATTGACAGGCTTTCCAAAGTAGCTCACTTCTTTCTAGTCAAGGAAACAATTTCTGCAATTCAGTTGTCTGAGCTCTATATCAACAGAATTGTCTCTCTGTATGGAGTTCCTCTTGAGATCAGTTCAGACCGTGGAAGCATCTTCACCTCCAAGTTCTAGGGAAGTTTCCAAAATGCTTTGGGAACAAAACTAAATTTCAGCAAAGCTTACCACCCTCAGTCGTAGGGACAAGTTGAAAGGATCAATCAGATTCTGGAAGATATGCTCCGTGCTTGCGTTATCTCTTTCGGCATGAAGTGGGAAGAATGTCTTCCTTATGCTGAATTCTCTTATAACAACAGTTTCCAGAAAAGTCTAAAGATGGCACCATTTGAGGCTCTCTATGGTCGCAAATGCAGAACTCCGATTGGTTGGTCGGGCGTAGGTGAAAGAATATTGTTTGGCCCCGACATTGTAACTCAAGTGGAGGACAAAGTTCACATCATTCTTGAAAATCTGAAGATTGCTCAAAGTCGCCAGAAGAGCAATTATGACAGAAAACACACGGACATGGAGTATGTCCCTGGTGATCTCGTTTACCTTCGTGTCACTCCCATGAGAGGCACGCACCACTTTGGTATCAAAGGAAAGCTGGCTCCTAGATACATCGGTCCTTTCAAAATTCGTGGAAGAAGAGGAGAAGTTGCTTATGCTCTTGAGCTCCCGGAACAACTCAAAGTCCATGATGTTTTCCACATCTCTCAACTCAAGAAGTGCTTCAAGGATCCCGGCAGGACCGTGGACCATGAACTCATCAATCTCCAAGAAGACCTTTCTTATCAAGAACACCCCACAAAATTCTTGAAGTCGCAGAAAGAAGGACTCGCAACAAGTCCATAAAGTTCTGCAAGGTGCAGTGGTCGCACCATTCTGTTGATGAAGCCACCTGGGAACGTGAAGATGAGCTCCGTGCCAAGTATCCTACCCTCTTTGAGTCTTCTTCTTCCTAGAATCTCGGGGCGAGATTCCTGTTTAGTGGGGGAGAGTTGTAGCATCCCAATTGTCTAACCATTGTAATGCTACTTGGTCTAGTGAGATATTGGTTACTTCCTATATATAATTGTTGCATCATAATTATATCATGCTCATGTCATCATGCCACCTTGCATTTGAACATCATATAAAACCCTGTTTCTTTGGTTCTTCTCTCATATGCATTATTAATTGTATTTGCCCCTTGATATTGTATTTGGTTATTGATATATTGTTTAATGGCCAAGTTGAGTTGGGGGCATATCTCTTATTCACCTCCATTATCTTTTCTTTTCACCACCTTATAATTCCACCATCCTATTAGTCCCTGAGCTTGTATTTCCATTCTTTTGAATTATTCTTAGCTCATGTGAATTGGGTGGATCTAACTCTATTAATTCTTATGCTTGGCCTTATTCCACTTCTTGGGAATGCATTAGAATAATGCCATATCATTATTATTGTTTTCACAAAATTAATCATGGCATTTATTATTTTTGCATGGGCCATGCAACCTTCATCACCATCTTTTATCTCATGGGTTTTTACTTTGTTTTATTGGATCTTATCTTGTGGATCATCTCCATTCCTTCCACTATTCCCTTGATCTCATCAACATCACTACTTTCCTTCATGCATGATCATATGGGAATGCATCCACATTGTTTTGTTTTTCTATTTTCACACTTGGCCATGTCATGATCATGCATTTTCTTCTAATCCCTACACTCCAACACATCCATCTTGACTTGATCTTTAAGCTTGTGTCAAAAACCTAAAATTTCTAAACCAAAACCCTACTACCACCCACTCCTCAAACCCTAATTTTCTTAACTAAACCCTAACCCTTAACCCCCCCTCTCTCTCTCTACCAGGATGCCTACCTGGCCACCCTCTTTCCCTGGCCCACACCCCAGCTACCCCTCTCCTAGCCCAAACCCTAGATAACCCGAGCTCCTCCTAACCCTAGACTAACTTACACCCGAGCCCCTTCCCCTCTTCCTCTCTTTCTCTCTATGGCGTGCGGGCCCAGCTGCACCACCATGCCGTCCCTACCTGGCGGCCTCCACCACCTCACCCTGCCCTGCCTACCTGCCCCCGCCTCGAGCACGTGATCGGGGAGAAAAAGGGACGGGCCGAGGCCACTTTACCCTGAGCCGCTCCCACACGGCAACCCTCCTTCCTCTCCCTCCCTTTCTCCTCCTCTCACACGCCTCCTGCATCGCCCAGATCCACCCCAAGCTCTGCCGCGCCTCCCCCTTCTTCCTCGCCATCGCCAGCTCCTGCCGCCAGTCGTCGCCGTCTACCCGGCGTCTCGTCGCTCCGGCCAGCGTGCGCGTCGTGGAGGTGTCCTAGAAGACCAAGAGCAGACCCCTGCTTCGCCTTGGACACGCCGACGCGAAGGAGGAAGCCCCCAGCACCGCCAGAACCTCGCCGCTCCCCTAAACCCTAGGTCGCCGGAGCTCCTGCCTCGTCGACGATCCACCGCGCCTCACCCCGATCTGACACCGCCAATCTCCCCGCTGTACGCACCTCTCCCTCCCGGACATCCTCCGCTTCGCTGTCGCCGTCTAGCGCCGCCGCTCGTTTCGCCGAACGCCCTCCATGCGCTAGAGGTCGCCGGCGTCTGCAACCTTCCCGCGCCGCATCGAGCCTTAGCTAGGCCCCTTCCATCCTCCTATCAGCTCCCCTAGCCCACCGCAGTGGCTTCGCCTCCCTACGTGAGCATCCCAGGTCGCGGGATCGAATCCCCGCGCTGTGCGCGCGCTGTCGCCACGAGTGCCGTCAGAGATCAGAGAAGATCCACAGTGCACGTTGACACTTTGCACTTAACCCCCACCTTTTTGGCTTCCTCAACCCGCGCTCCTAGAGACCCCACCTGTCAGCCACCGTGCACTTCTTCCAGAAAACCCCTCAGTCTTTTCTTATCCTAACCCGCACTCCAGTTCGGTCCCACCTGCCAGCCTCTGTGGTTTCCCTCGCTGCCACGTGGGCCTTAGCCGCTGGTCCCGCCGGTCAGTCGCAGTAGCTAGGACAGTACGCGGTGTAAAAAGGTTTTCGCGCGCGGGTCTCGCCCAGTCAGCAGCTGGCCCACCGTCAGCGGTTGTGGCTAGGTTTGCCTGGGTGACAAAAGCTTTTCTGGCTGTCTGTTTTAAATTAAACTTTCTCCAAAATTTGATTTAAATTCAAATTCAAATCAGATTTAAATAACTTTTCAAATATTAATCCAAATAATGCAAATAATATATGTTTTGGAATCAGAAAAATGTGAGGAATTCAAGTATGCCCTTCAAAATAATGTTTGAACACTTTAAAATTTCGAGATGATTAAAATTACAATAAAATACCCTTTTTCTTAATTAATTAATAACTTTATTTCTACAACTCCAAATTTGACAAATAATATGTCTAAATCGATCAGCGCGACGAGCCCGTTCTATCTATGCGGTCCTTGTTCTGAATTGAAGCATGCATCATGTCATTCTTACAAATCTGAACTGTTTATGGCAATAAAAATTGGAATAAATAAATAATAAAATGCTTTAATTCTTGCACCACACCTCATCCTTGCCATGCTACTTTAATGCCATGTAAATTGTGCATCATGCATCATGGCATGCTTGTTTGCTTGTCGCATTTTAATTCATATGCTTGTGCACTTTATTTATGTTGGCCCTTGTTTGTTTGGTTCTTCTTCGAATAGACGCCCAGCAGGAGAATTACGAGGAATCACCGGAGTACTACCCAGATCCATCTCTCGCTTCAACTGAGCTGCCAGGCAAGCACTACCATATGCTTGCATACATACAGTACCTATTGCCTCTTTCTTATTCTTGCATCATTGAGTCGCGATTGCATTAAATTGAATCCCAAGTACTACATAGCCTTTACTATTAAACCCCACCAAAGCTTGTTCCTCCATCCCATGAGCCATTACTACAGGAGTTGCTTGAGCCATGCGAGTCATAGCAAAGCATGTGTAGGGTATGCGAGTGTCTGATGAATAACGAGGTACCTAAACAACTTAACCTGAGTAGTAATGGGATAACTAATGAAAGAGGCACCGGTGAGCAATATCTGCTATTTGGTTTTTCATGCTCACTTGTGTCCCGTAGGACCCCGAGTACTTGATTCCTATTCCTTGACTATTCGCACTATCCACATCCGAGAGGCCTTATGGACCCCCCTGAGCCAGAGCTTGATTCATTCTTATTTCTTGGGGCCACAAAGTAGTTTGGGGCTTTATTACTGTCCTGTACTTATGCCATGTTACTGTTTTATTAAGATTGTGCGAAGAGCACCTGTACTGTTTAAGAATTGCGGAGTGTTTTCGTGGTATCGACAAGCCCAGTCACATTTTCGGGTTCCCAGTCGTTTACAGCCGTTGGCGCAAACCTTGGGTCCGTCTCGGAGCCGGCCAACTTCGTTGCGGGTTGCGGGTAGCTTAATGGGGTGGCCCCCTGAAATATTTCTAAATCCTGTGATTTCTTTGTCGTGAATGCTTCATCGGGTTTTGATTTGGTTTTTCCGAGGTTGATCGAGTGTGTGTTTCTATCGTGCACCCCTGCAAGGTAAATCTTTCTGAAAGCCGTGTCCGCGGTTATGGACGACTTGGAGCACAGTTTCTCGATCATAGACAAGTATAACTAAAGTACCGCTCTCAATTTGACTAAGTACATAACTAGTAAATAGTGCAATACTCATGGAATGGATAATAAAACTGCCAATGGATGATGGGGGTGGTTCGTCCGCTTCCTCGTTGGTAAGCGAGGAGGAGGATGGATCTATTAATTATACTGTTATAACTGTTGTTCTTAATTCACGGACATCCATCTATCATTGGTTAGGTGGATGGTTAGCGAGTATCTGTAGAATTGTTAGGCATTATCTTTTGCTGCAATTGCGTCACACCAGGTTGTGTCCCCTTTAGTGGCATAAAGACTTGCTGAGTACCCCTAGGGTCTCACACGATAAATTGTTTGATTCAGATGAACAGGTGTACCCGCAAGATGGATACTGGGTGGAAGAGACAGATGATGTTGGCAACGATCATTCGGTGTAGAGATTCCGGGAACGGGGATGCGTGAGATCTGTGGGCGGTATGTGTTTATTTATGGGGCATCTTATGCCGATTTTCTTCTTATCCGTACTCGGATCTTGTCTTCCGCTTCCGCCTGATACTCTGATGTGTGTTGTATGAGGAGCTATCCTAAATTATTATCTCTATCTAGGATATTTGGATCTTGCCGTATGGCGTTGCAATATTTCTATTTCTTTTAGATGGAATGGCTCTGAGGACTATTGTATGTGGCTTGCATACATACTCATTTGTGTATGTAGTTGATCCCTTCGCCTGCCGATTACGCCGCTCGTTCTTGTCCCAATGTCTGAAAGTAGTTAGGACGTCCGAAAGGTCTACCGTGAGTGGCCCTGGGCCCCATCGTACTATTTTAACCACTTTCGTTCATCCAGGCATGTAACTAAGAGCGTAATTCACCGAGATAGTTACAGTTGGGCTAGACTGTTGTTGCATTTGAATTGACGGGGCAAGGTCTCAGATACATGATCTACTGATACTCCAGAGCTACTGGTCATGGTTATGGCTTTCTTGGCATAGACGATCAATCCTTTATGTTTCGACATCCAATCCATTCCTAGTACTACTTCAAAACCTTTGGTTGCAAGTACTATTAGATTGGCATAAAAATCTATCCCATGAATTCTGATAGGTACAACCTTCCAAATTTTTATAGCTTTGGTTGTTGAACCAGGTATTTGAACTATCATAACATGCTTCAATTTTGTTGGTTGAATCTTACTAGTTCATGAAAATTCCTCTGTAACAAACGAGTGCGATGCTCCAGAATCAAACAACACTCTTGCAAGTACTGAGTTAAGAGAAAACATACCCAACACGACATCAGGAGCTTCCTGAGCTTCTTCAGCATTCATGTGGAACAGACGGCCATTATGGTTGAGCGAGTTCCCTGGGGCAAATCTCCTTCCAGGATGAATACGGCGTTGCTACTGAGTGGGTGCATTCACATTGGTCGTGGCTGCAAGCTTCTTGGGGCACTCGTTGGATGAGTTACCCTTGACTCGACATTCTAAGAAAGTAATCTGGGACTTGTCTTTTGCTGCAACAGGCACGACATTGCTTCTAGTCCTTGGGGAAGTATTGTTGTTGTTGGAGTTGCCAGGGTTGTTATTGTGGTTTCCTCCAAACTTCAAGTTTCCTCCTCTACGATTGGGATAGCTTGGACGGGACATCGGGGGTCTGTTGTTTCTTGGGGCATATCCTGCAGACGGGTTGGGCGATACTTCTGAGGATTGTGGGATCCAGTCTGGTGCATCATGCGACGCTCATGGTTGCCATTGGCTTGGTTGATCTTCCCTTCCATCTGGATGGCAGAGTCTACTAGCTCTTCTAGATCTCCAAAACGGATGTTGACTAACACAGTCTGCATCTCATCATGCAATCCATTCAGGAACCTTTCCTTCTTCTTGGCTTCGGTGTTGATCTCATCAGGGGCATATCTAGCTAGCGACAGAAATTTGTCACGGTACTCAACTACCGTCATTCTTCCTTGCTTTAGTTCCCTGAACTCATCTCTCAGCCTAGTGACCAAACCATGTGGCACATGGATGCGGCTGAACTTGATCTTGAATGCTTCCCAAGTCATCATCTGACTGTCGTTCATGGTACGGGTGCTATTCCACCAGGATCTTGCATCTCCTACCAGATAATGGGTGGCAAATAGTACTTTCTCATTGGCTTCAACTCCTGCGACCTCCAGATTGTTCTCCATGGTTTGCAACCAGTCATGAACATCTAGGGGATCCTCAGACTTATTAAAGATAGGTGGGTTGGTATTCTGAGAGTTTTTAAGCTTGGATCTATGGTGATCTTGGTTTCCGTGGCCTTGGTTATTGTGGGCCATCTGAGCTATCTGTTGAAGAGTGGCTAGGTTGGCTTGGCATTCGGCTCTTGACAAGGGTTTAACTCATCAATACCCATTGTTATGGACTTGGCTTTTGGAGAAGGAGGGAGCGCTGGAGACATCTATCGGCTAGCGAACAAGCACACAGGGGACAAAGATTTACCCAGGTTTGGGCCTCGTAGAGGTCCCTACTCCTGCTTGTCTGCTCGTGGAATTATCGAAGGAACCGAAGGTTACAATGGTGCACAGATGCAATCTGGCGAGGGTTATGGAAACTAGGGTTGCTTCTGTCCTTCTCGCCGCCCCCTCCTAGCCCTTATATAGATAGGCTAGGTCTCGGGTAGCAGGTCGAGTCGGTTACAAGTTAGGGTTTTCCCCTTCAAACTTTCTATCTTTAGCTTCTTCTTGTTCTTCAAGCAATCGAGAGTCCGTAGGTTACTCGAGTCCTTCATTTGGGCCTTGGCGACACTGTGGGCCTTTACGTATTTGGAGCATATATACCAACCTCGAGTACCTGTAGGGTATACCCATGTCAGTAGCCCCCGAGTATCCAGTGGAATCACAGATTCGATTGGGGACTTTTGAAGTCTTTCGAGTGCATGAATGAGTATATTTCGACTGCTTTATTTGTGTCATAGGGATTGTTGATGTATGTGCCTGATATAACCGAAGTATCAGTATGAGTTAACCACCTTAGGGTGAAACAACGCAATCTACTCGAACTCGAGTCCCCGGACTCGAATCCAGAAAAGTGCTGGTGTAATTTGACTCAAGCCACGGAGGTCTTACAGGAGTCGAATTCCAGTTATATGGGTGTGAGCACTCGACGCGTCCGTCAAGGCGTGTTCATCGTACCTGTAGGCACGGATACATTTCTGGTAGTGCGCAGCTAATGTGTTGTCAGGCCTTATTCAGGTCTTACCTTCACGCTGTAAGCGTGGCATCCGAATTTTATCATCGCGGAGACGATTCGGGTGACCCAGGAGACGCAATCTCTTTGTAGGGAAAAATTATGAGGCGGTGTCAGCATGAGCTTCGAGTGTGGATGTTATCGACACACAGTTTTTTTGTATAAATAATCATAGGGTGCACGACCAGCGCTCCCTATGGGAGTAGCCCCCGAGTGCCTGGTTGAGTCGAAGACTCAGGCAGGGACTAAAGAACTTTTGCGACTGCTGTCGTCTTTGCTTGCTTGTTTTAGTCGAATTTTTTCCGGCGCTCCCTATGGGAGTAACCCATGTCCAAAGTCGAAACGTATTTCGAGTGACTGGGTTTGCCCTTTATTGTCCATGTTCCTGAAAAAAGAAGAGAAAAAATCATAGGGTGCGCGACCAGTGCTCCCTATGGGAGTAGCCCCCGAGTGCTTGGTGGAGTCGAAGACCCAAGCAAGGACTAAAGTAGTCGAAGTCTTCTGCTGCGTAGCTTTTGATGATGTCAGTGCTGACGATTTCATGACCTCAGTTGCCCGCATGAGCGAATTTGATGGGATGTGACGAGCAGTGGGTCCTACTCTCTGACTTTGATTTGACTGGGCGTGCGTAATCTTTTATTTTAACTGCGTCTCCTCGATTTCTGCGCGTAATGGGAGTAGTGGAGGGACGGTTCGCGCTTCCACTCCTCCACGTGTCCAGCACGATGTTTGCCACGTGTCTAGTAGGGTTTTTCTGAGCCGTTGGATTGCATCTTCCAGGGGTTAAGTAGCGGCACTACGACGGTAATTTTCTCATCTGCTCTCAATCATCTTTTGCTTCCATCGCCATTGCTGTTGCTCCTCTGCTTTCTCTGCGCTCGTTTCTTCCACGACACTGGACCAGCTCCGCTCGTTTCCGAGCTACTTCCTTTGCTCACATCGCCGCCATGCAATGGGGAAGAAGAAAGGAGGTGCTGCGGCTGATTCCACGGCCACCGTTGCTGCGGCAAAGAAGAAAGGCGGCCTCACCGCTGCGGGCACCAGCACCACCGCCGGCAGGAAGAAGAAGGTCGTAGGCACCCGCATCACGAATGGTGCGTGGCGCCCCTCCATCATCAAGTTATCTGATCTCCGTCTTCTTCGCCAAGACGGAGTACTGTCCGCCGCAGTCAACGCGCGCGTTCCTAGCGGTGAGACAATTCCTTCTCCTCCCGCTGGTTTTCGAGTGATGTTTTTAGCATTCATCATTCACGGTCTCTCCTTGCCCCTTCACCCCTTTTTTAGGGGCCTCCTTTGTTTCTACGGGCTTCAGCTCTATCAGCTGTCCCCGAACTCTATCCTCCATATCTCTTGCTTCATCACCCTCTGCGAGTGCTGGCTCAGAATCGAGCCGCACTTCGGCCTCTTCAAGCGCCTCTTCAAATTGAAGCGCCAATCTGCATCTGGCTCTTTAGTCTATGACGTAGGTGGTTGCGGAATCCACGTCGACCCATCCGCCACCTACTTCGACATCAAGCTCACGGCGTCCGTCCAAGGGTGGAGGGACAAATAGTTCTACATCCGTGATACGGTGAGCACTTCGGACCCGCACCCTTCGATCCCGCGACGCTGTGCAGGAGGATGCGCTCCTAGAAGAATGTAGTCATGCCTGGTGAGTCCGTGGAGACAGATGTGCTGTACAGGCGCGTCTGCGACCTCGAGAGTCGCATAGGCAAAGAGGAGGGAGGCTACGCTCTCATTCGCACTTGGGTGCGCCATCGCGTCCAGCCCCTGCAGGCCAGAGTCCACCCCATGTTTTAGTGGGCTGGCGCTGATGATGCCACTCGCGTGTCTGCCGATGGCATGTCCGTGAGTGAGGTGGACAAGAGGGTTCGACTGGTCACCAAGTACACTGTCAAGGATGTGGTCCCTAGTGAGCCAGTTGTTCCTCCATTTGATGCTACTAACCCTCCTCCTGAGGTATAGTTGTGCTACGCAGTAGCTAAATTTGTCGATTGCTTTTCTATTGTTTACTTGCTTTTTGCTGAATTTGTTGTCTGCATGCAGGATTGGGCGGTGTCACCTTGTATGCCCCCTCTTCCTGAGGGGATTATTCCTCACGAAGCCTTGGAAGAGGACGAGTCGGAGTCGACCATCCCCTATGATGTGGAGGAGGAAGCCCCCGAGTCCGGTAGTCCGGATACTCGCAAGCGTTCGCGCAGCGAGGATTCTGATGCATCGTCTCCTTCGACTCCGGAAGGTATAGGTGTTAGTGCGGAGTTGCCGATACCTGCTATTCCTGTGAGCGCCGTGGCACCATCTTCTCGCAAGAAGATGCGATTGCCCAAGGAGTCCTCGTCAATGTCGGGGCAGGCCACTTTTGACTTTGAAAAGTTTGACTGGTAAGTTTTCTAGTTTACTTGTTCTTCACTGTTTTGTCCCTGTTGGCTCGTCTTTGAGTTTGCCCTTTCTCAGTGTGGGTTTTGTTTTGCAGTCAAGAGGCGTCGTCGTCTTCTGGCGACGTCCAATTTTTTAAAGAATCAGGAGTCACGACCTCAAGGGCTAAGAAACAGGTCGAGCGCGCTCCTTCCCCTCCATTGACGGCCCACTCTGGGCACAACTCTTCCAGTTCACCTCATGCAGGGGTGCATCGAATGGTTGCCCAGATGACGGTACAACAGACATCTTCGGAGTCATTGGGGGATCATGTTAGTGTAGATTTTCTTCTTGTAATGTTGCAGTCGATGTTCTCTATTGCTTCTGCTGATCCCTTTGTTATGCGATAGCTCCTTGTGAAGGAAGCCACTCATTTGGCGGAGCAAGTTCTTGCGATGGGCCGCCAGCATGCGATGTTGGAGACGTGTCATCGCTTGGTTGAGAGTGAGCGTTCTACACTTCATCTTCTTCTTCCCCTTTGATATAGTCGACTGATAGTCAACTTTTTGTTTGTCGTGTAGCTGAACATAATGCCCTCCTATGCAATGCTGCCACCATGGAGAAAGCCCTCGTCGCGGCTGTGAAGGGTCGCGATGAGGCAATCGCGGCGCGTGACGAGGCGCAAAGGCGCGAAGAGGATCTGCGTTCCTCCTTCGCAGCTAGGGAGAAGTTGTTCGAAGAACAACTGTTCTCAATTGCCAAGGCCCTCTCAGGTACTTTGCTTGTGGATATCGTTATCCTTCTCTGTTTCGAATGTTTTTTGCCGGTGGCGCTGACGTTTTGTCCATGTGTGGATTTATGTACAGATGCTGGCGATTTGAGCTCCGACCCGCAGGCCCTTTGTCGCGATGACACTCTGGCGGGTGCACTGTCAACAGTGGATGACCGTAGCACCGCTGTGTAGGATACGCTATCCAAGGCCAAAGGCGTACTCAGTTGCCTTCGGGAGGAGCTGATGCCCAAGGCGGAGCTAGTCGAGAATATAGACGAGCTGGTGGAGTCACTTGCCGGAGGTGTGCCTTCCAGCTTCAAGAAATCACTCCGTGCGGCCGGCGCGTCCATGTCACTTGCCATGGTGCAGGCCCACGGAGTTGAGATTGATTCAGCCGTGGTGTCGAAGGAGATGCATGTTAGCACGGACGGCCAGCAAGTAGTCTTTGCTGCTTTCACGACTGCGTGTGGCAAATATGGGCATCATCTGATAAATACTGTTGCGAAGTATTCTGAGGAGCTGCAACACGTCAAGAAGGCGGCGAAAGCATCGGCATCAGGGGCTGGCGGAAAGTCAGTGGCATCTGACACTGCCATGGACTCGATGAAGCCCCCGAAGCCATCGAAGTCGAAGAAGCCAGTCGCTCCTTAGTAGTCTTTGTAATAGTTGACTAGTTTATGTCCTTTGTTAAGAACATGCCTGCTGGCGAGTGTATCTGCTGATACTTTTGCTATTCTTGAATGCATCTGAACATTTTGCCTTTGTATTGATCTGGTCGTCTTATTTGTTTCTATCTTGACTCATGGTAGGGTTCATCGAGTGATATTTTGAGGGAAACTCAGGACTCGCCGCCTCTTGATGATACTTTGGCACCGCCGCGCTCCAGGGTAGATGAAATTTCCCTGCTCTCGCGACTGTGTGACCGCGTGAAGCAACTGGAGCGTGAGTTGCCCGTGCTACGCGGTAACGCGGATGTATGGAAGTCGAAGGTGGAGAAAGCCGCCGCCCGAGAGCAGTATCTGCTTGGCGAGGTGACGCAGCTGGGCGACCAATTCAAGTGCTAGTTTTCTTGCTCTTATCTTTTCCTTGTAGTCACTCGCGATGTTGTCCGCTGCTTCGTGTAGTTGTCAGCGCACGTCATCCGCAGGATGAGAAGGATAGAATTGCCATTCGTATGCATGATCTCACCAAGGAGAAACTTCAACAGAGTGGATACTTCTTGGTAGATCATGATCGTGCGATTGCGCTGGCGACCCTGCAGGATCGCGCTTCGCGAGTGCTGCACTTCATGAGGAAGTCGCAGTCATGTTTGAAGAACATTTATCGGACGATGTTTCCGCTGGATGTTACTCTATCAATCCTGCTGGCGCTCCTTGCCAAGTTTCAAGATCTGTCCGCGGTTCGCGAGTGCGTGAGGCAACAGTTGGTGGATGGTGCCAAGGCCGCTCTATCGTTGGTGCGACTACACAGGCCTGACGTAGATGTTGCGGCAATCGTGTCTAGGCCGCCTGCACCAGCAGCAGGTTCTGCCTGGAATATGGTGCCGCACTACCAGGAAGTGGATCGCCCAGCAGAAGAGATTGTCGACTTCTTTGAGGAACAAACCAACGTTCTCTTGCTGCAGTAGTAGGTTAGTTTGTATCATGCACATAAGTGTACTCGTGTTGTAAAATTCGTATAAATGTTGTAAATAATTTATTGTCGAATATGCATAAAGAGCTTTGTTAGCATGAAGTCCGTTGCACTATGCGAGTCCTTTTCATTAGCCTGGCCATGCTCTTATCTCAGTCCCTTGTAAACCTACTGGCGCTGCAAGCATTGCATGGCCATGCTTCGACTGCCTCCGTGGAGCCTGACGGAGGAGATGTGGTCCTCTAGCCAGATCTTTGGATCCTGTAGGCTGTCAAACTTTGGGATCTCCATGGGGGTTTAAACCCTTTACGCATTCTCTTCTGCCTGATGGATCTGCTGAAGCATGTAGCGCCGCAGAGCTCCTGTGGCATCCCACTAAAACCACTACTAGAAAATCGTTGTGTTTTTGTGCATTGCATCATCATGACTGCATGCTCATGTCATCATGCCACATTGCATTTGAGCATCGTCGTCATCTTGCATATGTTTGTCAAAAATTATCTTCGAAAAGCCTACCTTTGTTTTCTAAATATCCCCTTCTTTATTTCAAAATACAAACCCCGGTCTTTTTCGGATGTTTTATTTATCTAAAAAAATATTTATAAAATCCTTTCTAAAAATAAAATAAGTAAAAGTAAATATTTTTGTGGGGGAGGCAGTCAGCCGCCAGGCCTAAGGCCCAACAACCAGCTACCTACCACCCCACCAGAAAAACCCCCCTACCCTAACCCTAATCCCCACAGCCACCTAACCCACACACCCACAACTCCCTCCCCCGCCGCCAAAACAGCCGCGCGCGTAGCTTCCTCCCGCTCCCATCCCCGCCTGCCAGCCCCACACGCACTAGCACGCACAAATCGCCGCTCCCGGGCCCACCCATCTCCACACACACGCTCCTGCATGCACAACACACCACACCCGGTCGCCCTGTCGCCACCTACCCCCGACCACCTCATCCCGCCACCTGCTCTCGGGCCCCACCATCCCGCTGCCCTCGACTCTCTCCTTACCGCACGCGCCACCACCCGCGATCCTCTTCCTTTTCCCTGCTACCTGCCGCTTATTCCGCCGCCAGTGACCTCACCTGCAGCGCGTCCTCGTCTCTCCTCGTTGCCACCGGTCGCTCTCTGTCGCCCGGTACCACGTCGACCGACCGCCGCCTCCACCTCGCCTCGCCTCCTCCCCTACAGAAGCCGCTCCGTCCAGGTGCCCGAGCTGCCACCGCCGTCAGGCTCCGCTCCGCAACAATCTCGCTGCTGCCCTCTCTGGTCGCCTCCCTCCCGGACAAGCGCCGCCTCTCGTCTTCTCCCTCGTCCCGAGCACGACCCCACCGTTGAGCCCCTGCAGCGCCGCCACCATCCCTTTGCTCGTCCCCTATCCCTCCGTCCCACGTCTACCGCGCCGATGCAGGGCCCCGGCCACCATCCTCGACCCCTGCTGCTTGTGCGCTGCCCATCACCGAGCCTCAGTGCCACCCGATACACCGCCGTCCACCTTGTAGCACCGCTTCACATGCACCACCGGCCCCTACCGATCCTCTCCCGCAAGCGTTATCGACCACCATGCTCGCCATCACTGGTGCCGTCCGCCCATAGATCCTTGATGCCGATCATCTTCCGTGCCTGTGCTAAGTGTTGCTGCTGCCTGGGCGTTCCGCTTGTTCCCCGTTGAGGCTGTAGTGCGAGACGTTCCCAGATGGAGAAGTCACCGATGACAAAGTAAAGCTCCTGATCATGGTGTGCCCGTGTACTCGTGCTGCCCTGGTTGAAGATGGAGAACCACAGACTCGCAAACCCGTCCACCACCAAGAGCGACCGAGGTCTGGACACGCCGCCACCAGCGGCATGATGTCATCCACGAGACCCAATTCAAGATCAACACCGACAACCGAAGTCAAGAGCCCGGACATATACTTCGCGGACATCAAGATTCCCCTTCCCGGACCCGAAGACCGATCACGGATCTGGTGGCGAAGACCCGAACCCGAAGACCACCAAGATCTCCAATCGGAATCCGAGAACGCCGAGACCCTAGCGTGCCAAGTTCTCCGACCCCGAGGACCGATCCATCAGAATGCCAAGACCTCCTTCCCGGATGCGATGCCGAGAACTTGGACACCAAGATCGCCGACACGGAACGCCAAGTTCTTCTTCTCGAACGCCAAGACCGACCCGACACGCGGACCCGACAAGATCTTCGCGACGACAAGATTGACACCGACCAGGCGAATCCGATGCGCCCCTAACGCCAAACCAAGTCCTTCTTCCCAGAATGCCAAGCTCTCCTTCTATTGTTCGAGAACGATCCCGTCGAACCGAACCACCGATCCCCGTCGAACCCTGTCGAACCCCAACCCCCAGAACCAAGATCTTTCGAACCCCGATGTGTGAACCCTTTCCCGAGCCCCTATTTTATAAATGCTATACATAAAACTGTTGCATATAAATTGTTCATGCATGCATACCTGTGTGTGGTTGGGGGCATTATGCCGATTGACCTCATAATTAAATATGGTGTCAATATGCAGGATACTTTTGTCTTATTTCGGACTCCATTTAAATTTGTGTAGCGAACCAATGCCATGTCAAGACAACATTTAAATTGCGGGGTATCTAAATAACTGGAACCTATTAATTAATTGTCGGGACCCCGGTTCCGCTTAATACAGCCTAATTGCACCGCATCTGCATCATATCATAATCATGCCGGATCTTCTACCGTAGTATTAAATATTGCATCCGGTGTTTCTTCTAGTGTTTCCTTCTTCGCGGATTAGGCCGATGAGCTGATGCGAGTATCGACAAGTTCTCCAGATATGATCCCTCGGTAGTGTTTCCCAGGCGAGCATCTCTCCCCCTTCTACCTATTTTGCATTTATAGTCTTTATTTCCTCCTATTGATCTATTGCTATTCGTGTCGCGATGCTTTAGTTTCCTTGCACCAGTTATATCTTGTGCAACCTCTATATTGCCATGGGAACCTCCTAATACCTGCTGTTTGGTAGATAGCTGGCCCTGCGAGTCGTAGTTGCTTGCTCAGGTGCGGTCTCGTGTTGTCGAGTACCACAGTTGTTTGAATGCTGGCAGATGTTTATGGTGGAGAGGATCATAACTTTAAATACCACTATTAAATTGCTGGGATAACTAATGAAAGAGGCACCGGTGGGCAATATATGCTATTTGGTTTTTCATGTTCACTTGTGTCTGTAGGCCCCGAGTACTTCATACTTGTTCCTTGACTATTCGCACTATCCACATACAGGAGACTCTATGAATCCCCCTTAGCCAGAGCTTGATTCATTTCTTATTTCTTGGGGCCACAAGTAGTTTGGGGCTTTATTACTATCTTGTACTTATGACATGCTTACTGCTTTATTTACGATTGTGCGTGGAGAACCTATACTGTTTTGGAACGTGGAATGTTTTCGCGGTATCGACAAGCCCAGTCACACTTTCGGGTTCCCAGTCGTTTACAGCCATTGTCACAAACCCTGGGTCTGTCTCGGAGCCGGCCAACTTCGTTGCAGGTAGCATAGTGGGGTGGCCCCCTGAAATAATTTATGAATCATGTGATTGCTTTGTCATGAAAGCCTCGTTGGGTTTTGAGTTGGTTTTTCCGAGGTTGATCGTATGTGTGTTGCTATTTGTGCACCCCTGTAGGGTAAATCTTTCTGAAAGCCGTGTCCGCGGTTATGGACGACTTGGAGCACAGTATCTTGATCATAGACAAGCATAACTAAAGTATTGCTATAAATTTGACTTAATATGTGACTAGTAATCAGATTCAAATACCACGGAATGGATATTAAAAATTCTAACAACTGGTGGATCTAGGGTTCCTTGTGTCTTGTTATATCTTCCTAGTAAGTATTGAAACTCCAATGGAATGTGATAAAAGTGCCAACAATTGCTGGGTTTTGGGATTCCTCAGGACAATTATATCTGACTAGTAAATGTTCCAACTATAACGGAAGGGTGATTAAAACTGCCCACTACTTATGCTTCAGGATGACTCATGCTATCTATATCTGACTAGTAAGTGCTTCAACTATAATGGAATGAATAAAACTGCCAACTGTGTGAGTTCCTCGGTTTGACTTCCTCGTTTATTCTTGAGGGGGAAATACTAGGATGGGTATGATTGGTGTTAGTATCAGGTTGGATCCGAATAGGTCTTTGTTATCCCTCTCCAATAGCCGCCAGTTTTACTGAGTCTATATAGGTTGTTTAGTGCTGTTGCGCTGCCGTGCTGCCGCGCTGCCGCTTCAATCCACCATACCTATGTAGGCGAGGACCACGGAATTCTAGCCTCACCATGTACTGGCCTCAGTACCGACGCTCCTTTTTTCCTTTGCCATTTGTCGGCACCCCTTTTGTTTTAGCAGGTTTGAGATCGACATCGTTAGCAGGGTTACCCTTCCGGCTCGGCCTGGGCAGGGTTATGGACGCCATTGGTTATTCTTCAGGGCTCTTAGCCCCATTTGCTTCTTGTCCGTACTCGGACACTCTATCATTTTCAAGGTGATTTGGATCTTTGTAGTGTATATCTGTAATCTTGACTCTTGGAGTCGTACTGTATATATATCTGTTCTATGGGTCCCATCGAGGACTGTTGTGTAATGGTATTACTTCGTTTTCCGCCCGCACGAAAGTGCCTGGTGGGTGTCCTTGAATTGTTTCTATGCGGGTTTGGCGGAAATGGCTAAAGCTTGCATAGGGCCGATTCGAGGGTGTTACAGAGTGGTATCAGAGCTCAGCAGTTACAATACCCACTGGTCCAGCCTGTAGGATAACCTAGCTAACGGTCGAAGTAGAGTGTCAAAACTATTTTGCAAAATCGGTTGGATAGATCTGATTAGGTCTACTTTTACTCCTTACCATGCGTGTTTTGGATCTGTTCTCTTATCTTTTCTTCAAGTCCAGGAATTCTCGTGGTTGGGCTTCCGTCATACCTTTAGGATGTCGCTTCCTCCTTTGGTAACAGTGCTTCTACATCCGGTTTTCTTGCTATCTGAGGAATCCGTCTTCGGTTGGACTTCTCTTTGTTCCTTGTTTGTGCCTTCCGGTGTTTTCCGACGCGACGACATCATCTACGCTAGATCCGATGCAGAGCCTGCATCACTCCTTTGTTCTGAACCTCGATTGTCGAGATCTTCAGTCTGAATTCTGAGAGTTGGTTGCATAGTTCGCCTATTCATGTGTAGAGTAATGCTTTGAGTGCGCGATGGATTGATCACCATCCGACTACTCTTATCATTCGCTCCTATACATCGAATCAGTGGATCTAGAAATTTCACTCCGTCCACAGAAGTTGAAGGTGGCCATATATTTTGATACCTTTATCTTCGTCCTTTGTCACCGGAGTATTCACTCAACAGATGCGAGCAGCGACCCTTGTTGGTGGTGTCGCCGATTTCAAGATGGAGTAAGGCCCTTGTTAGTGGTGTCACGAGGATCTACACGAAGAGAGAAGATTCAGCTCATCGGCCTTCTTCCCTGTACCATGAGGCGGATCTCGAGGGCGACATCCCTTGTTAGTGGTGTCGAATTGTGGCATCCCGCTAAAACCACTACTAGAAAATCGTTGCGTTTTTGTGCATTGCATCATCATGACTGCATGCTCATGTCATCATGCCACATTGCATTTGAGCATCGTCGTCATCATGCATATCTTTGTCAAAAATTATCTCCGAAAAGCATATCTTTGTTTTCTAAATATCCCCTTCTTTATTTCAAAATACAAACCCCGGTCTTTTTCAGATCTTTCATTTATCTAAAAAAACTATTTATAAAATCCTTTCTAATAATAAAATAAGTAAAAGTAAATATTTTTGTGGGGGAGGCAGTCAGTCGCCAGGCCCAAGGCCCAGCAGCCAGCTACCTACCACCCCACCAGAAAACCCCCCTACCCTAACCCTAATCCCCACAGCCACCTAACCCACACACCCACAATTCCCTCCCCCGCCGCCAAAACAGCCGCGCTTAGGCCAAAAGGTTTTGTTTAACCTTGATAATAGGGTAGGATTTTCACTCACCGAGGAAGAACTCGATGCATACTTGGGAGAGCTCTCCCAACAGGAACAGGACACTAGAAGGGGGGTTACAGATGATTCAGTCCAGCCCTCGAATGAAGGGGAGTCTTCATATCAGCAGCCTACCTATGATTGGGGAGCTTCTTCTTCTTTGCAAGGGCCTTACCAAGATCATTCTTACAACGATCCTCCTGCTTGGAACCCTTACTAGCATTTGGATTGATACCCACTTAGGCCAAAAGCCTAAGCTTGGGGGGAGGTACATCGACATCACACTCATCTCTATATTATGTTTTGTCGGTACTTTGTATATTAATGTTTTGTTATCTCTTTAGTTTTTGTTCTTTCTTTACTTTTGCTTTCTAAAACACAAAAAGACCAAAAATATTTCTATTGTTTCTCTTGGGTTTCTTCTTCTTCTTATTTTTTCCTTGGTTTGCTTTCTCCTTTTTTCTTTGTTTTGATTATTCGACAGACCCAAAAAATATTTTTTGCTTTGCTTGTTCTTCCTTTTGGTTCTTTCCTTTAAAACTCAAAAACACCAAAAATATTTTTTGCTCTTCTTTGGTTCTGTGAGTTTGTTGCAGGGTTCAGCAGTCCTAAGTGGAATTTTGTTTCATGTTATTATTCAAGCCACACAAGTGAAGGGCAATAATGAGGATTAATGACGACTTAAGGTGTGGTAAGAGGCTGGTAACGAACTCTATTTGTTTTCATTTGTGTACATATACGCATCATTGTGGGCATGCTTAGTCTGTTCATGTAGGGTGTATGTTATTTATGGATGCTTAGTAGTTTTTGCTTTCTTATGATTAGCGTTAGCCCACTAATAGTTTGTAGCATGTCATGTGAATGTTTGCTTGCATTGCTCTATTCATAAATTATTATGACACTGTGGTATCCTCCTATGAATGTTTCACTTGAATTGACTTGGCACATGCTCACGCATGCATATGACTGAAATAATCAGTTAAGCCTCGATGAATTATTTTGCTTTGAGGGTCTTGAATCACTTTCATGCCATGATTAGTCATGTTTTGTTGCAAGCATGATTATGACAGTTATTGCTCTCTCGTTTGTCGCTCCCTCTCTATTGCTAGCCTCCACTTGCACCGTGTATGAGCTCTACTCATGTTTCCAATTCCCCATATCCAATATTGCCAAAAGTGTCCACCATACCTACCTATTAGCATCATTTGTTGTTTCGTGCATATTCAATATGCCTTGTTTTCATCCGAATAAAATGTTTGCTTGTTATGAGAAAGTTAGTTATTAAAGCTCTCACGAACTTGATGCCACACTTTATTTCCAACACTTAATAAACCTGAACCATTGTCACTGTCCATGAAAGTTATATGCTTGCAAATTATAGGCTGGGGATTAGCAGAACCGTGTTGTCATGGGGAACTCTTTCAACAGCTGTAAATATATACCCAGTTGATATCATACTCTTTTGTTTGCGGATGTTGTCGATGTCAAATAAAAGGGGAGCTTGTATGTCCATGGATTTATGTATGTGTGTTAGAGAAACGCCTGGGCCGCCGGTCTAATCCATGCCTAATCATGGTGGAAACCCGCAGCGTAACCATAATGAGTATCTATGAAGCATTCTTGTTATAAAAAATGAGATAGCTATTGAGAAAAGAAAAAAAAAGATATGAGAAAAGAGGAAATAGAGAAAAAAGCACCATTTTCCCATGCTAAATAAGAAGATTGATGAGATACTTGTTGTCTGCTTGCCTTGTCATTTTGATATGGGGATTCTTCCATATCATCGGGCAAGGGGTACCCCGTTGGTGGTTCTCTATGATATGCACGTATTTACTATGACAAGAACTTACTGGTAACTAAAGTTGAGTAGCATGAGGAGCGGCCCTCGTACTGAAGGGACATGAGATTTCCAGTTTATAGTCTGTCAAGCATATAACTTGGATTGTACCTCACTTTCACCTTAACCATATTAAATATGCTTATGATAGGGGAAATGAGAGCTCAAAGCTAATGAGTACCATACTTTTAGCATTTGGAAGCCTTTCAAACTATTCAAAACCTTTTTCATTTCCTTGTTGAGTCAGCACATATACTATGAGCACTTTCTTAGGAGCATAGTTGTCATTCTTAGTGTAATGTGCTTGTCTCAAAACTTGATTAATTGTGTTTGGACTTTGATGCTTATATCTTTGATATCTTTACATCTAGTCTTCACTTGAACTTCAGAGGTGCCTTCGCATTCAAAATCAAAGGCAAGCGAGATACCACTTTATCTTACCTTGTTATGAGCATTGTAATGTTGCTTTCGTTTATGTTTCATTCTACTTATTATTTTTGAGTTGGAATCTCTTCATATCTTGCATTGGCTATTAAGTAAACTTAGTTGCATACTCTTTATTATGATTTGCCTGAGTAGTTGATCATATGCTGAGAATATATACATCATATCAAGCAAATGTGTTCGTGAAAGTTTTTTTTATCGCACTCAGTTTTCAACTGAATTGCTTGAGGACAAGCAATAAGCTAAGCTTGGGGGGAGTTGATACGTCCAAAACGTATCTACTTTCCTGAACATTTTCGCTATTGTTTCTCCTCTAAACTTGTGTGATTTGGATACAACTAACACAGGTTGACGCTATTTTCAGCAGAATTACCTTGCTGTCTAGTTTTTGTGCAGAAAATCAACTATCACGAAAAATCCCGGAAAATATGCCAAAAATCCTATTTCACCAGAAGACTCACGGAGCCAGAAGACGAGACGGAGTAGGGCAACAAGGGTCCCACACCACCTGGCCGCGCGGGCTAGGCCAGGCCGCGCCTGGGGGTGGTGTGGCCGCCACGGCTGCCCCCTCTTCCTCCCTCTTCGCCTATAAGTTGCCTCTTGACCTAAAAACTCAGGGGTGTTCGGCGTTTTTCCAGAAGGAGTTCCGCTCCGCCGCCACCACCAAATTCCGTGAAACAGCACCAGAAACTCCGTTCTAGCACCCTTTCGGGATGGGGAATTGGAGGAGATCATCGCCATCATCATCACCATCGCTTCTCCATCATCCATCCATGTTTCCCCCATCTATGAGTGAGTAATTCCCCTCTATAGGCTATGGGGATGGTAGGGATTGGATGAGATCGTTCATGTAATGGCATCGGATTCTTAGGGCATGGTGCCTAGTATCTATTATTAGTGCTTTTTGACTTTGTTGCAACTTGTTATGCTTAATGCTTGTCACTAGGGCCCGAGTGCCATGATTTCAGATCTGAACATGTTATTGATTCATTATGATAGTATTTTTATGGTCATACCTGCAAGTTGTATACACACGTTGTTCTCCGGAACCAATGGCCCCGAAGCTACAGCAATCGGGATAACCGGAGGGAATGGCTTTGATGTGAGGATCACATGTGTTCATGGAGTGTTAATGCTTTGCTCCGGTGCTCTATTAAAATGAGCACCTTAATTTCCAGTAGTTCCCTTGAGGCCCCGCTTCAAACGGGCTGGCTGGACAAAAGATGTTGTGCAAGTTCTCATTGCGAGCATATATGACTATATATGGAACACATGCCTATGATTATGTAGTACTTGGATGCTCTATCTTATTTATCTGCAATTTCCCTATGTCTTGATTGCCATGTGAATTGTCTTGTCCATGAAACGCCCGTCCATCCATCCCTATGCCTACCGCGCTTTAATCCTACTGTTTACTGCAATTGTTACTACTGTCTTTACTTTTACTACTGTTGTTACTTTACTATTGCTACTGATAAACTATTGTGAGCAAGATTGTTTCCAGGTGTAGCTGAATTTACAACTCCGTTGTTAAGACTTATAAATATTCTTTGGCTCCCCTTGTGTCGAATCAATAAATTGGGTTTCACTTCCCTCGAAAATACTACGATACACCCCCTATACTTGTGGGTCATCAATAAGCATCTTGAAGTGATTAAGGTTAAAGTGAACAACCTATGGAGTATATGATTTACAAAGTATAAGTCAGAAATCTCATGTCCCTTGAATACGAGGGCCGCTCCTCATGCTACTCAAGTTTACTTACCGGTAAGTTCTTGTCATAGTAAGTACATGTGTATCATAGAGAGCCGCCAACGGGGTACCCCTTGCCCGATGATACAGAAGAATCCCCATATCAAAATGACAAGGCAAGCAGACAACGAGCATCTCAGCAATCTTCTTACTTACCATGGGAAAATGGTGCTTTTTCTCTCTTTCGTCTTTTCTCATATCTCTTTTTTTCGTTTTCTCCTTTTTTTCTCAATATATGACTCTTTGTTTATAAGAAGAATGCTTCATAGACAGCTCATTATGGTTACGCTGCAGGTTTCCACCATGGCAACATGGATTAGCCCAGTGGCCCATGAGTTTCTCTAACACACATACATAACTCCATGGACTTAGAAGATCCCCTTTCATTTCACACCGATGACATCCATAGACAAAAGAGCAAGATATCAACTAGGTACAAAGTACAAGTGCAACGTTGAAAGCGTTCCCCATGAAAACATGGTTCTGCTAATCCCCAACATATAAGTGCATGCATATACAACATAGAAGACACAATGGTTCAAGTTTATTAAGGGCAAGAAAAGTAAAGTGTGCCATCAAGTTCGTGAGAGCTTTAATCACTCGTTTTCTCATAACAAGTTTAATTCGGAAGGTAGATAAAAACATGAATATAGTTGGAATAGAAAATGCTAATAGGTAGGCATGGTGGACTCTTTGGAATAACTTGGTTTTAGGAGTTAGATACATGAGTGGAACTCATACTTGGTATGGAGGCTAGCAAAAGACTAGGAGCGACCAACTAAGAGAGCAATAATGGCCATAATCATGCAGAGCGACAAAACATCATTAATCAAAGCAGAAAGTGATATTACAAGTCGAAAAATAAAGGATCATAAAGGCTATCGTGACTTGGGATAGTCATAACGTGGTATGAGCATGCGCCTAGTCAACCCAAATAAAGCATCAAAGGATAATACCACAATACTATGCTTTAATATGCTAAAACAACACATGATTCTTCCAAGGCACATTAAGCAATCTCAATTGTGGATAACATGTCATGCTATAGCAAGGATCACTAAGCATAAAGCAAAAAACAATATCAAGCATGGCATGACAAAGAATAGGCCACAATCAAAAACAAGCTCCTTTTACCACTTAAGCATGAACTTTTCTACTCTTTTCCAATCCAAACAAAACTATTTGAAAACCAATTTATGAAAGAGGGGGTCCAACCAATTTATTCAGCAAACTAAGAAAACCAAGCAAATGAAAACCAAAAACAAAAAATGAAGACGCTCCAAGAATAACACAACTGTGCATGAAACAATAAAAATGAAGTGTTTGGAAGAAACCTGAGATTTTTATTGATGATGAAGGGGATGCCTTGGGCATTCCCAAGCTTTGATGCTTGTACTTCTTGGATAGGGGGCGGTGCGGTGCGGTGTTCCCTAGCGATCATCACTGGCTTAATGGCGAGGAACATGGTGGTCTAGGTTGGTCGGGCGCGTGCGATGGTCTGCACGGGGGCGGCGGTGTTTGCGGCGGTGCACGGGAGCTACTGGTCACGCGGCAGTGAACGGGGGTGTCTAGGAGGTGGTTGTGATCATGGCGAGTGTGCGCGCGCGCGGACTGAGCGAGGTGCGGTCTATGCGAGCTGGTCGGGCGTTGTGCTCTGGCGCACTCTAGGCACGGCACAGAGATACTGGGGGAAGTTGGTCCTGGTGGTCTAGGGCCAGGCTGTGGTCATGGCTTGGACAGGAGGTGGCGGTGGATGGTGGCGTGTCTAGTGCATGTCGTGGGTGAGGGCATCGTGATGTCTGTCACTCTGTCCACGGTCGGCCGGCAAGTGTGGCTCCGGGCGGCGGCTTGGGTTCACTTGTACTTGGTCTAGCAAGGGGTGAAAGAAGTGGAATTGTTTCTGATAGAATTTTTCTTCTAGAACACTCAAAGTGGCCTAGTAGTTAACTTTGGTCAAAATGACAATTTGATCTTTTTATTCATATTTGATTTCTTTTGATTTTGTTTGTAATTGGCCTAGATGATATACCATTCACCTTTAAACCATTTCACGTCATTTGCAGCAATTAAACATGGCAAATTCAATCAATTCTACACTAATGCAAAACATACATGCATTCATATGGATTTTTGAAATAAAAGTTTTTGTTAACCCTAAATTGGGTGATTAGAACTTGATAATCTTGATTAGGGTTTTTGGAGTGTTACACTAGATGATCTAGCATCATCTCGATCATCACATGAAAGATTGACATATTCTTATTTATCTTATTTTGGAAATGCAATTTCTATTCATTGAAAAATACTTAAGATTTAATATTCTCCAATTACAATATGGGATCATGTTTACACATGTCATCACCACAGATTCCAATACTTGGGAACGTGATTTAAAGAGGTTGGCATATATTACAAAGTTGAATATTACTATTTAATCGAATTTATATGACTAGAAATACATATATTGCATTCTTGTACTTCTAGCCCATGACTACTTCATGTAAAACTAAATCTTTTTACATATTCAGATAGAGCATGGAAAATGTGATTGTTGAGAGTTGGAATCAACTCAAAAGCATTTATAATTGATTTTATAAAAATGTTTGAAGTTGGAAAGTCTCTGTCTTGTTATTTTTTACTGTGGGTGATCTATAATTTCAAACTGTTTGATTCCAACAGGAGTGTGTAAACATTTCCAATTCCTTTCTAAATAAATTGGAATCATGCAATTTGTTTAAGTAAATCTCTCTAAATTCAATTTTGAAACCACTGACAGAATAGGGTTTTGAATTCAATGACAAATCTAAATTTGAATCTCTGGGCTACGCGCGGGAACAAACATGGGTCAGCCCAGCTACACGACACATGCGCAGCGGGCTACACTCAGGCTAGTCCCACGCGTCAGCGGCTATGTCTAAGCGAAACGGTATCAGCTAATCTAGGTCGCACGACTAGAGAGCGAATCAACAACTTAGCGGTGTCATCTCCATCGCACTGAGCGCACGGGATTCTAACCCTAGCGCTATGGTGGGGGTCGTCGAGGGCTTACCAGGGCTCCAGCTAGGTTCGGCGATGGGGGTGAATGAGCTGGTAGACGACGGTGAGTCGAATGGTGGTCGCGGCAGCTCCTGGGCGACTCAAATCGATGGCTCCGTTCCTCCACAACAGCGGCAGGCTCCGGCCAAATTCCGGTGATGTAGTGCTCGCCTTCCTCTGAGGAAGGGGTAGAGGGGGTTCCGAAAGAGAGGTGAGTCGAGTGGTGTGCAAATGGAGGCAGGGGAAGGGGTCTATTTATACCCCCCACGAGGGAGCATTGCGGCATGGCTCGGGCTCATCGGCGACGTTGCTACAGGGGGCCATCGGCATGGTTGCGGGCATAGGTCGACGCGGTGCTCTGTGGCGATCATCATGCGCATAGTGGCACGGCGAGGCACGATCTTAATTGGATGGGAGACGTCCATGCTCTGCTCAGGTACTACGGTGTTTGTCATGGCGTACGGTTGTCACGAGGTGCACGGTGTCGAACGGTCGTGTCTGGGAGGATGTTGGTGACACTGCAAATTTATTTATGCAAGGAGAGAGCAATGCGCGGTGTGGCTGCATGAGGCAGCTCGTTGCTCTGGCATGAGCTCGGCATGGCAGAGAGATAAATGGGCGCGATTGTGCTGGATTCTCCACTGCTTGTCCTTGGTCGAGGTGTGGACTGAGGGGTGTAGTGAGGTCACGCCTAGCTGCTAGTAGTCATGGGAGAGGGCAGCGAGGCTTGTGGCGTCGTGTCCATGCTCGACCGGCATGGCACGCTCGGGTACGGGGTGGAACTGGTCATTGGAGCGAGTGAGCGGTGCTAGCTGCACGGGCTTGTACTGGGGGTGATCGTGGGCGAGTGAGAGAGGCTCAAACGAGTACAATGGTGAGCACTAGATTAATCAAAACAGTAGATAGTTGGTAGGGTTGTACTCTGCCTTCTAAATATTTGATTAATTGTCGCATGAACTAAACATTTGAATTTTCAAATTCTTTTTGGTGGGGGTGTTGGTCACAGGCTTGTGTGTCTATGGTTACTAGGATTTGTCAAGTGGAGAAGGTTTGGTTGGTTTTTGAAATATGGCTATCTAGATGCATACACTTGATTCCATCTTAGAAAATACCCTCAAATGGATTTGAATTTGTTTTTGTAAGTTTGTAAAGTGCACATGTGTTCATTTTCACTTGGTCTAGCAAGGGGAGAAAATAAATAGAATTGTTTCTGTTTGAAATCCTTTGGCAAAAATGACCATTAGGTCATGTGCCTCATTATTTGATTTTCTTTTGATTTGATTTTGTTCGGATTTGACCTATATGATCTTGTTTTGATCCTCAAAATAATCCTTATCATCTATAACAATCAAACATGGCATAACAAGCATTCACACATCATTAATAAACACACATGTATTCATATAGTGTTTAATATTAAAAATCTTTTGTTAACCCTAATTTTGGATGATTGGAAATTGATAAACTTGATTAATATTTTTTAGATGTTATACTTATCTTATCTTTATCTTGTCTTATCTCTTACAATACCATACCACCATTGTATAGTGTACGAATTAACTTCGAACATTGACCGCTTGATCAAGACTGGTAAATCCAAACATTGCTAACCTTTAGATCTTCTATTTTCCCTTAGCATTGAGAAAGATTCTATTGATTGTCTTTAGCACGATGAACGCTAGTATGCGCAAACCTCAAAACACACACTTATTATTTTCCCTTGGATGCAATTTTCGTTTTTTATGAGGTCCTTGATGTAAGTTGTACTTCCATCGATCGTGTTAACTCTCAAGCATCTCTCTCCTACAAGACCTACCATAGTTAAAATAAAATGCAAACACCCCAATTATCACACAAACTAGACCAATGGTTTCTTATACGTAATGCCCAAGTTTTTAGTACTAGGATTTTTCAAGCTTCCAAGCAAACTTTGAACACTTCAGTGAATTCTTGTCGATTTATCGAAATTAGGTCAAACTTGAGCAACAAGTAAGCGCGATAGATTTCTCTTGAATTAAATGTATTTTCGTAGGTTGATGGGTGCATCTTCTTCTAGTAAACAATGGCGTCGGTGTGAGTTTCTAACTATGAGGAAACAAAATCCACATTTTTCCGAGTGATGACGAGATGGTTCTTTTCTGTAAATAAAGTCTGAAGAATATGGATCTCAATGCCATAAGCCAAGATTTTAGACATATTAAATGGACCAACGTGTTTTACTTATGATTCCCATATTTTATGAGTTTTCAAACTCCCTATATAGCTAATTAACTTTGCCCCACTTGAATGACTTCATGCCTATATTTATCAATATTTGGTCAAACTTGAACTACAACAACTAAATTGCAGGTTGTTTCTAAAGAATTACAAAAAACTTTTGGAGGTGTACCCATTGGGGGCTTAGTTAATATATCAGAAACCAACACCGAATTTTGACAATACGTTTTTAACTCCTTTCTAATTAAGATTTTGCATCTTGACAATTTAACGAAAAATTAGCTCAAACTTGAGCTACAAGTAAGCGCGATAGATTTTTCTTTAATTAAATGTCTCTTTGGAGGTAGATAGATGCATCTTATTATAGTAATCAGTACCGTCAGTGTGAGTTTCCAACTATCAGGAAAGAACATTCTCAATTTTCCGAGTGATGATGAGATTATTGTTTGTTTTCGTAAACAAAGTCCGAAGGATATGGATCTGAATGCCACAAGCCAAGGTTTCAAACATATATAGTGTACCATCATGTTGTACTTATGATTCCCGTGTTTTATGAGTTTTCAAACTTATACCTACAGCTAACTCTGTCCACTTGAAAGTGATTTTATGTCAATTTATTGAAATTAAGTCAATTTTGAACTACAAGTAGATTGTAGGTTGCATTGAAAGTTTTATGTTTTTTGGAGGTAACCATTGGGGGCTGATTTAATATATGAGAAACCACCACCGATAGTTTTTACAACAAGTTTAACTTCTTTCTATGATTTTGCATCTAGACAATTTAACGAAATTAGGTCAAACTTGAGCTATAAGTAAATGCGATAGATTGCTCTAGAATTAATTGTCTTTACAGAGGTAGACGGGTACATCTTCTTGTAGTAAATAATGTCGTCAATATGAGTTTCCAAATATCAGGAAATATCATTCTTAATTTTCTGAGTGATGACGACATTGTTCCTTTCTGTAAAGACCTTATGAAGAGTATGGGTCTGAATGCCACAAGCCATGCTTTTAGACAACTTACCACTATATAGTGTACGAATAACTTTGAATATCGACCGTTGGATTGAGACTCGCGAATCTGAACATTTCTAGCCATTTGATCTATTTTTCCATTCTAGCATCTAGAAAATTCTATTAATAGTCTTGAACACAATGAATGCACTATGCATACACCTCTCAAGACACACTTCTCCATCATAGTAGAATCTCCTCCCTCGTTTCTCTAGACCATGTTACCAAAAATTTCAAGTGTTAGATAGCTAATAATCTTTGACTTCTACACATGATGATACAAAGTAGAAGAACCGAACATACACCCATAATTTATAGACGTTGATCAAATTTATATTTTTTCCACTTTACCTATTATAATTTTATATAGTGATGATATGTCAGACGTCTATTATCTGAGCCTCACGTGCCGGGCACGTGCAACTTACTAGTATCTTATATTACCACTATATAGTGTACGAATAACTTTGAATGTTGACCATTTGATCAAGAATCACGAATCCCAACATTTCCAGTCATTGTATCTTCTTTTCCATTCTAGCATCTTGAAGATTCTATTGATAGTCTTCATTACAAACTACTATATAGTGTATGAATAATTTTAAATGTTGACCGTTGGATCAAGACTCTCGAATCCCAACATTTCTAGCTATTGGATCTTCTTTTCCATTCTAGCATCTAGAAGATTCTATTCATAGTCTTCCGCATAATGAATGCGATGCACAAACCTCAAAACATACTTCTCCGTCATACACGAATCCTCGCCCTTGTTTCCCTAGACCATGCTATCACAAATTTCATATCTTAGGTAGCTAATAATATTTGACTTCTACATGACAATATAAAGTACAAGGACCAAATAGACACCCAAACTATATAGATGTTGATCAAATTTATAATTTTTTGTGCTTTACCAATTATAATTTAATATAGTGATGATATGTCATACATCTAGTATCTGAGTCTCACATACAACTTACTAGTATCTAATAATTAATGACTTCTACATGATATTACCACAATATAGTGTACAATAAACTTTGAATATTGATCGTTGGATCAAGAATAGCGAATCCCATCATTTCTATCCGTTGGATCTTCTTTTCCATTCTAGCATCTTTAGGATTCTATTGATAGTATTAAGTACAAACCACTATATAATGTACGAATAACTTTGAATGTTGACTGTTGGATCAAGACTCGGGAATCCTAGCATTTCTAGCCGTTGGATCTTATTTTCCCTTCTAGCATCTAGAAGATTCTATTGATTGTCTTCGGCATAATGAATGCTATGCACAAACCTCAAAACACACTTCTCCGTCATACTAGACGGATCTCCCTTGTTTCTCTAGACCATGTTATCAAAAATTGCATGTGTTAGGTATCTAATAATCTTTGACTTCTACATGATTATACAAAGTACAAGGACCAAATATACACCCATACTTTATAGATGTTGATCAAATTTATAATTTTTTGTCCTTTAACAAATATAATTTTATATAGTGACGATATGTCATACGTCTACTATCTGAGTCTCAAATGCAACTTACTAGTAGCTAATAATCGTTGACTTCTACATGATCTTACCACTATATAGTGTACAAACAACTTTGAACATTGATCGTTTGATCAAGAATTGTGAATCCCAACATTTCTAGTCATTGGATCTTCTTTTCCAGTCTAGCATCTGGAAGATTCTATTGATAGTATTCGGCATAATGAATACTATGTCCAAACCTGAAAACACACTTCTCAATAATACTAGAATCTTATCCCTTGATTCTCTAGACCATGCTATCAGAAATTTCATGTGTTAGGTAGCCAATAATCTTTGACTTCTACATGATGATACAAAGTACAAGGACCAAATATACACCCATACTTTATAGATGATGATCAAATTTATAATTTTTTGTCCTTTACCAATTATAATTTTATATAGTGACAATATGTCATATGTCTACTATGTGAGTCTCACGTGCAACTTACTAGTAGCTAATAATCGTTGACTTCTACATGATCTTACCACTATATAGTGTACAAACAACTTTGAATATTGATCGTTGGATCAAGAATCAAGAATCCCAACATTTCTAGTTGTCGGATCTTCTTTTCCATTCTAGCATCTTGAAGACTCTACTGATAGTATTCATTAAAAACCACTATATAGTGTACTAATAACTTTGAATATTGATCGTTGGATTAAGACTGGTGAATCCCAACATTTCTATCTGTTGGATCTTCTTTTCCATTATGGCATCTAGAAGATTATATTGATAGTCTTCGGCATAATGAATACTATTTACAAACCTCAAAACACACTTCACCATCATACTAGAATCTTATCCCTTGTTTCTCTAGACCATGTTATCAGAAATTTCACGTTTTAGGTAGCTAATATTCTTTTACTTCTACATGATGATACAAAGTACAAGGACGAAATATACACCCATACTTTATAGATGTTCATCAAATTTATAATTTTTTATGCTTTACCAATTATAATTTTTGTATAGTGATAATATTTCATACGTCTACTATGTGAGTCTCACATCCAACTTACTAGTAGCTAATAATCGTTGACTTCTACATGATCTTACCACTATATAGTTTACAAAAAACATTGAATATTGATCGTTGGATCAAGAATCACGAATCACAACATTTCCACTCGTTGGATCTTCTTTTCCATTCTATCATCTTGAAGATTCTATTGATAGTCTTCATTACAAACCACTATATAGTGTACGAGTAACTTTGAATGTTGACCGTCGGATCAAGACTTGTGAATCCCAACATTTCTAGCCATTGGATCTTCTTTTCCATTCTAGCATCTAGAAGATTCTATTGATAGTCTTCGGCATAATGAATGCTAAGCACAAACCTCAAAACACACTTTTCCATCATAATAGAATCTTCTCCCTTGTTTCTCTAGACTATGTTATCACAAATTTCATGTGTTAGGTAGCTAATAATCTTTGACTTCTACATGATGATACAAAGTACAAGGACCAAATATACACCCATACTTTATTGATGTTGATCAAATTTATAATTTTTTGTGCTTTACCAATTATAATTTTATATAGTGACGATATGTCATACGTCTATTGTCTGAGTCTCAGGTGCAACTTACTAGTAGCTAATAATCGTCGACTTCTACATGATCTTACCACTATATAGCGTACAAACAACTTTGAATATTGATTGTTGGATCAAGAATTACGAATCCCAGCATTTCTAGTCGTTGGATCTTCTTTTCCATTCTAGCATCTTGAAGATTCTATTGATAGTATTCATTACAAACCACTATATAGTGTACTAATAACTTTGAATGTTGACCGTTGTATCAAGAATCATGAATCCCAACATTTCTATCTGCTGGATCTTCTTTTCCATTCTAGCATCTAGAAGATTCTATTGATAGTCTTTTGCTTAATGAATACTATGCACAAATCTCAAAACACACTTCTCCATGATACTAGAATCTTCTCCCTTGTTTCTCTAGACCATGTTATCACAAATTTCACGTGTGAGGTAGCTAATAATCCTCGACTTCCACATGATGATACAAAGTACAAGGACCAAATATACACCCATACTTTATATATGTTGTTCAAATTTATAATTTTTCGTGCTTTACCAATTATAATTTTTTATAGTGATGATATGTTATATGTCTACAATCTGATTCCCACGTGCAACTTACTAGTAGCTAATAATCGTTAACTTCTACATGATCTTACCATTATATAGTTTACAAACAACTGTGAAAATTGATCGTTCGAAAAAGAATCGCGAATCCCAACATTTCTATTCGCTGGATCTTATTTTCCATTCTAGTTTATTGAAGATTCTATTGATAGTATTCAATACAAACCACTATATAGTGTACAAATAACTTTGAATGTTGACCGTTGGATCAAGACTCGCGAATCCCAACATTTCTAGCCAATAGATCTTCTTTTCCATTCTACCAACTAGAAGATTCTATTAATAGTCTTCGGCATAATAAATGCTATGCACAAACCTCAAAACACACTTCTCCATCATACTAGAATCTTCTCCCTTGTTTATCGAGACCATGCTATCACAAATTTCATGTGTTTGGTAGCTAAGAATCTTGGACTTCTACATGATGATAGAAAGTACAAGGACCAAATATACACCCATAATTTATAGATGATGATCAAATTTATAATTTTTTGTGCTTTACCAAATATAATTTTATATAGTGACGATATATCATACGTCTACTGTCTGAGTCACATGTGCAGCTTACTAGTACCTAATAATCGTTGACTTCTACATGATCTTACCACTATATAGTTTACAAACAACTTTGAATATTGATTGTTGGATCAAGAATCGTGAATCCCAACATTTCTAGTCATTGGATCTTCTTTTTCATTCTAGCATCTTGAAGATTCTATTGATAGTCTTCATCACAAACCACTATATAGTGTACGAATAACTTTGAATGTTGACCGTTGGATCAAGATTCGCGAATCCCAACATTTCTAGCCATTGGATCTTCTTTTCCATTCTAGCATCTAGAAGATTCTACTGATAGTCTTTGGCATAATGAATGCTATGCACAAACCTCAAAACACACTTCTCCGTCATACTTGAAGCATATCCCTTATTTCTCTAGACCATGTTATCAAAAATTTCATGTGTTAGGTATCTAATAATCTTTGACTTCCGCATGATGATATGAAGTACAAGGACCAAATATACACCCATACTTTATAGATGTTGATAAAATTTATATATTCTTTGATTTACCAATTATAATTATAAATAGTGATGATATGTCATACGTCTACTATCTAAGTCTCTAATGCAACTTACTAGTAGCTAATAATTGTTGACTTCTACATGATCTTACCACTCTATAGTTTGCAAACAACTTTGAAAATTGATTGTTGGATCAAGAATCGCGAATCCCAACATTTCCAGTCGTTGGATCTTATTTTCCATTCTGGCATCTTCATGATTCTATTTATAGTCTTCATTACAAACCACTATAGAGTGTATGGATAACTTTCAATGTTGACCGTAGGATCAAGATTGTGCTTTACCAATTATAATTTTCTGTGCTTTACCAATTATAATTTTATATAGTGATGATATGTCATACGTCTACTATCTGAGTCTCACGTGGAACTTACTAGTAGCTAATAATCATTGACTTCTACATGATCTTACCACTATATAGTGTACAAACAACTTTGAATATTGATCATTCGATCAAGAATCGTGAATCCCAACATTTCCAGTCGTTGGATCTTCTTTTCCATTCTAGCATCTTGAAGATTCTATTTACAGTCTTCATTATAACCCACTATATAGTGTACTAATAACTTTGAATGTTGACCGTTGGACCAAGACTCGCAAATCCCAACATTTCTAGGTGTTGGATCTTCTTTTCCATTCTAGCATCTAGAAGATTCTATTGATAGTCTTCGGCATAATGAATGCTATGTACAAACATCAAAACACACTTCTCCATCATACCAGAATATTCTCCCTTGATTCTCTAGACCATGCTATCAGAAATTTCATGTGTTAGGTAGCCAATAATCTTTGACTTCTACATGATGATACAAAGTACAAGGACCAAATATACACCCATACTTTATAGATGTTGATCAAATTTATAATTTTTCGTGCTTTACCAATTATAATATTTATATAGTGATGATATGTCATATGTCTACTATCTGAGTCTCACGTGCAACTTACTAGTAGCTAATAATCATTGATTTCTACATGATCTTACCACTATATAGTTTACAAACAACTTTGAATATTGATCGTTGGATCAAGAATCGCGAATCCCAACATTTCTAGTTGTTGGATCTTCTTTTCCATTCTAGCGTCTTGAAGATTCTATTGATATTCTTCAATACAAACCACTATATAGTGTACGAATAAGTTTGAATGTTGACCATAGGCTCAAGAGTCGCGAGTCCCAACTTTTCTAGCCGTTGGATCTTCTTTTCCATTCTAGTATCTAGAAGTTTCTATTGATAGTCTTCGGCATATTGAATGCTATGCACAAACCTCAAAATACACTTCTCCATCATACTAGAATCTTCTCCCTTATTTCTCTAGACCATGTTATCACAAATTTCATGTGTTTGGTAGCTAATAATATTTTACTTCTACATGATGATACAAAGTACAAGGACCAAATATACACCCATACTTTATAGATGTTGATCAAATTTATAATTTTTTGTGCTTTACCAATTATAATTTTATATAGTGATGACATGTCATACGTCTACTATCTAAGTCTCACGTGCATGTTACTAGTAGCTAGTAATCATTGACTTCTACATGATCTTACCACTCTATAGTTTGCAAACAACTTTGAAAATTGATTGTTGGATCAAGAATCGCGAATCCCAACATTTCCAGTCGTTGGGTCTTCTTTTCTATTCTGGCATCTTGAAGATTCTTTTAATAGTCTTAATTACAAACCACTATACAGTGTACGAATAACTTTGAATGATGACCGTTGGATCAAGACTCACGAATCCCAACATTTCTAGCCGTTGGATCTTGTTTTCCATTCTAGCATCTAGAAGATTCTATTGTTATTCTTCGGCATAATGAATGATATGCACAAACCTCAGAACACACTTCTCCATCATACTAGAATCTTCTCCCTTGTTTCTCTAAACCATGTTATCAAAAAATTCATGGGTTAGGTATCTAATAATCTTTTACTTCTACATGATGTTACAAAGTACAAGGACAAAATATACACCTATACTTTATAAATATTGATAAAATTTATAATTTTTTGTGCTTTACCAATTATAATTTTGTATAGTGATGATATGTCATACGTCTACTATCTGAGTATCACGTGCAAATTACTAGTAGCTAATAACCATTGACTTCTACATGATCTTACCACTATATAGTTTACAAACAACTTTTAATATTGACCGTTGGATCAAGAGTTGCGAATTCTAACATTTCCAGTTCTTGGATCTCATTTTCCATTCTAACATCTTGAAGATTCTATTGATAGTCTTCATTACAAACCACTATATAGTGTAGAAAAAACTTTGAAAGTTGACCGTTGGATCAAGACTCGCGAATTCCAGCTTTTTTAGCCATAGAATCTTATTTTCCATTCTAGCATCTAATAGATTCTATTGATAGTGTTTTCCATAATGAATGCGATGTACAAACCTCAAAACACACTTCTCCATCATACTAGAGTCTTCTCCCTTGTTTCTCTAGACGATGTTATCACAAATTTCATGTGTTAGGTAGCTAATAATCTTTTACTTCTACATGATGATACAAAGTACAAGGACAAAATATACACCCATACTTTATAGATGTTGATAAAATTTATAATTTTTTGTGCTATGCCAATTATAATTTTATGTAGTGATGATATGTCATATGTATACTATCTGAGTCTCATGTGCAAATTAATAGTAGCTAATAATCATTGACTTCTACATGATCTTACCACTATATAGTTTACAAACAACTTTTAATATTGATCGTTGGATCAAGAATTGCGAATACCAACATTTCCACTTGTTGGATCTTCTTTTCCATTCTAACATCTTGAAGATTCTATTAATAGTCTTCATTACAAACCACTATACAGTGTATAAAAAACTTTGAATGTTGACCGTTTGATCAAGACTCGCGAATCCCAGCTTTTCTAGCCATTGGATCTTATTTTCCATTCTAGCATCTACAAGATTCTATTGATAGTGTTTGCCATAATGAATGCCATCTACAAACCTGAAAACACACTTCTCCATCATACTAGAATCTTCTCCCTTGTTTCTCTAGGCGATGTTATCACATATTTCATGTGTTAGGTAGCTAATAATTTTTTACTTCTACATGATGATACAAAGTACAAGGACAAAATATACACCCATACTTTATAGATGTTGATAAAATTTATAATTTTTTGTGCTTTACCAATTATAATTTTATGTAGTGATGATATGTCATATGTATACTATCTGAGTCTCATGTGCAAATTACTAGTAGCTAATAATCATTGACTTCTAAATGATCTTACCACTATATAGATTACAAACAACTTTTAATATTCATCGTTGGATCAAGAATTCCGAATACCAACTTTTCAAGTTGTTGGATCTTCTTTTCCATTCTAACATCTTGAAGATTCTATTAATAGTCTTCATAAAAAACCTCTATATAGTGTAGAAAAAACTTTGAATGTTGATAGTTGGATCAAGACTCGCGAATCCTAGGTTTTCTAGCCATTGGATCTTGTTTTCCATTCTAGTGTCTACAAGATTCAATTGATAGTCTTTGGCATAATTAATGCTGTCTACAAACCACAAAACACACTTCTCCATCATACTAGACTCTTCTCCCATTGTTTCTCTAGACCATGTTATCACAAATTTCATGTGTTAGGTACCTAATAATATTTTACTTCTACATGATGATACAAAGTACAAGGACAAAATATACACCCATACTTTGTTGATAAAATTTATAATTTTTTGTGCTTTACCAATTATAATTTTATATAGTGATGATATGTCATACGTCTACTATCTGTGTCTCACGTGCAAATTACTAGTAGCTAATAATCATTGACTTCTACATGATCGTACCACTATATAGTTTACAAACAACTTTTAATATTGATCGTTGGATCAAGAATTGCAAATACCAACATTTCCAGTTGTTGGATCTTCTTTTCCATTCTAGCATCTTGAAGATTCTATTGATAGTCTTCATTACAAACATCTATATAGTGTACAAAAAACTTTGAAAGTTGACCGTTGGATCAAGACTCGTGAATCCCAGCATTTCTAGCCATTGTATCTTCTTTTCCATTCTAGCATCTAGAAGATTATATTGATAGTCTTCGGCATAATGAATGTTATGTACAAACCTCAAAACACACTTCTCCATCATACTAGAATCGTCTCCCTTGTTTCTCTAGACCATGTTATCAAAAATTTCATGTGTTAGGTAACTAATAATCTTTGACTTCTACATGATGATACAGAGTACAAGGACCATATATACACCCATCCTTTATAGATGTTGATCAAATTTACAATTTTTCATGCTTTACCAATTATAATTTTTATATAGTGATGATATGAGGTACGTCTACTATCTGATCTCACATGCAACTTACTAGTAGCTAAGAATCATTGACTTCAACATTATCTTACCACTATATAGTTTACAAAAAAAATTGAATATTGATCGCTGGATCAAGAATTGTGAATCCCAGCATTTCTAGTCGTTGGATCTTGTTTTCCATTCTAGCATCTTGAAGATTCTATTGATTGGGTTTATTACAAACCACTATATAGTGTATGAATAACTTTGAATGCTGACCGTTGGATCAAGACTCGCGAATCCCATTTCTAGCCATTGCATCTTCTTTTCCATTCTAGCATCTAGAAGATTCTATTGATAGTCTGCGGCATAATGAATGCAATGCACAAACCTCAAAACACACTTTTCCATCATATTAGAATCTTCTCCCTTGTTTCTCTACACCATGTTATCACAAATTTCATGTGTTAGGTAGCTAATAATCTTTGACTTCTAGATGATGATACAAAGCACAAGGACCAAATATACACCCATACTTTATAGATGTTGATCTAATTTATAATTTTTTGTCCTTTACCAATTATAATTTTTATATAGTGATGATATGTCATACGTGTACTATCTGAGTCTCACGTGCAACTTACTAGTAGCTAATAATCGTTGACTTTTGCATGATCTTTCCACGATATAGTTTACAAACAACTTTGCATATTGATCGTTGGATCAAGAATCCCGAATCCCAACATTTCCAGTCGTTGGATCTTCTTTTTCATTCTAGCATCTTGAAGATTCTATTGATAATCTTCATTACAAACCACTATACAGTGTACTAATAACTTTGAATGTTCGTCGTTGGATCAAGACTCGCGAATCCCAACATTTCTAGCCGTTGGATCTTCTTTTCCATTCTAGCATCTAGAAGATTCTATTGATAGTCTTCGGCATAATGAATGCTATGCACAAACCTCAAAACACACTTCTCCATCATACTAGAATCTTCTCCCTTGTTTCTCTAGACCATGTTATCCCAAATTTCACGTGTGAGGTAGCTAATAATCTTCAACTTCTACATGATGATACAAAGTACAAGGACCAAACATACACCCAGACTTTATAGATGTTGATCAAATTTATAAATTTTCGTGCTTTACCAATTATAATTTTTATATAGTGATGATATGTTATACGTCTACTATTTGAGGATCACGTGCAACTTACTAGTAGCTAATAATCGCTGACTTCTACATGATCTTACCATTATATAGTTTACAAACAACTTTGAATGATGATCGTTGGATCAAGAATCACCAATCCCAACATTTCTAGTTGTTGGCTCTTATTTTCCATTCTAGTTTATTGAAGATTCTATTGATAGTCCTCATTACAAACCACTATATAGTGTACAAATAACTTTGAATGTTGACCGTTGGATCAAGACTCGCGAATCCCAACATTTCTATCCGTTGGATCTTATTTTCTATTCTAGCATCTAGAAGATTCTATTAATAGTCTTCGGCATAATGACTGATATGCACAAACCTCAAAACACACTTCTCCATCATACTAGAATCTTCTCCCTTGTTTATCTAGACCATGTTATCACAAATTTCATGTGTTTGGTAGCTAAGAATCGTTGACTTCTACATGATGATACAAAGTACAAGGACCAAATATACACCCATACTTTATAGATGTTGATCAAATTTATAATTTTTTGTGCTTTACCAAATATAATTTTATATAGTGATGATATGTCATATGTCTACTGTCTGAGTCTCACGTGCAACTTACTAGTACCAAATAATAGTTGACTTCTACATGATCTTACCATTATATAGTTTACAAACAACTTTGAATATTGATCGTTGGATCAAGAATCACAAATCCCAACATTTCTAGTCGTTGGATCTTATTTTCCATTTTAGTTTATTGAAGATTCTATTGATAGTCTTCATTACAAACCACTATATAGTGTACAAATAACTTTGAATGCTGACCGTTTGATCAAGACTCGCGAATCCCAACATTTCTAGGTGTTGGATCTTCTTTTCCATTCTAGTATCTAGAAGATTCTATTGATAGTCTTCAGCATAATGAATGCTATGCACAAACCTCAAGACACACTTGTCCATCATACTATAATCTTATCCCTTGTTTGTCTAGACTATGTTATCACAAATTTCATGTGTTAGGGAGGTAATAATCTTTGACTTCTACATGATGAGACAAAGTACAAGGACCAAATATACACCCATACTTTATAGATGTTGATCTAATTTATAATTTTTTGTCCTTTACCAATTATAATTTTTATATAGTGATGATATGTCATACGTGTACTATCTGAGTCTCACGTGCAACTTACTAGTAGCTAATAATCGTTGACTTTTGCATGATCATTCCACGATATAGTTACAGACAACTTTGCATATTGATCGTTGGATCAAGAATCGCGAATCCCAACATTTCCAGTCGTTGGATCTTCTTTTCTATTCTAGCATCTTGAAGATTATATTGATAGTCTTCATTACAAACCACTATACAGTGTACTAATAACTTTGAATCTTCGTCGTTGGATCAAGACTCGCGAATCCCAATTATAATCTCCATCATAAATTTTCGTGCTTTACCAAGTATAATTTTTATATAGTGATGATATGTTATACGTCTACTATGTGAGTCTCACGTGCAACTTACTAGTAGCTAATAATCGCTGACTGCTACATGATCTTACCATTATATAGTCTACAAACAACTTTGAATATTGATCGTTGGATCAAGAATCACGAATCCCAACATTTCTAGTCGTTGGATCTTATTTTCCATTCTAGTTTATTGAAGATTCTATTGATAGTCCTCATTACAAACCACTATATAGTGTACAAATAACTTTGAATGTTGACCGTTGGATCAAGACTCGCGAATCCCAGCATTTCTAGCCGTTGGATCTTCTTTTCCATTCCAGCATCTAGAAAATTCTATTGATAGTCTTCGGCATAATGAATGTTATGCACAAATCTCAAAACACACTTCTGCGTCATACTTGAAGCATATCCCTTGTTTCTCTAGACCATGTTTTCAAAAATTTCACGTGTTAGGTAGCTAATAACCTTTGACTTCTACATTATGATATGAAGTACAAGGACCAAATATACACCCATACTTTATAGATGCTGATCAAATTTATATATTTTTTGATTTACCAATTATAATTATATATAGTGATTATATGTCATACGTCTACGATCTAAGTCTCACATGCAACTTACTAGTAGCTAATAATCGTTGACTTCTACATGATCTTACCACTATATTGTTTACAAACAACTTTGAATATTGATTGTTGGAGCCAGAATCGCGAATTCCAACATTTCCAGTTGTTGGATCTTCTTTTCTATTCTAGCATCTTGATGATTCTATTTATAGTCTTCATTGCAAACCACTATATAGTGTACGGATAACTTTTAATGTTGACCGTAGGATCAAGACTCGCGAGCCCCAACATTTCTAGCTGTTGGATCTTCTTTTCTATTCTAGCATCTAGAAGATTCTATTGATAGTATTCCGCATAACGAATGCTATGCACAAACCTCAAAACACACTTCTCCATCATACTAGAATCTTCTCCCTTGTTACTCTATACCATGTTATCATCAATTTCATATGTTAGGTAGCTAATAATCTTTGACTTCTACATGATGATACAAAGTACAAGGACCAAATATACACCCATACTTTATAGATGTTGATCAAATTTATAATTTTTGTGCTTTACCAATTATAATTTTATATAGTGATGACATGTCATACGTCTACTATGTGAGTATCACGTGCATGTTACTAGTAGCTAATAATCATTGACTTCTACATGATCTTACCACTATATAGTTTGCAAAAAACTTTGAAAATTGATTGTTGGATCAAGAATCGCGAATACCAACATTTCTAGTCGTTGGATCTTCTTTTTCATTCTAGCATCTTGAAGATTCTATTGATAGTCTTCATTAAAAACTACTATACAGTGTACGAATAACTTTGAATGATGACCGTTGGATCAAGACTCACGAACTAGCAGTTGGATCTTCTTTTCCATTCTAGCATCTACAAGATTCTATTGATAGTCTTTGGCATAATAAATGCTATGTACAAACCTCAAAACACACTTCTCCATCATACTAGAATCTTCTCCCTTATTTCTCTAGACAATGTTATCACAAATTTCATGTGTTAGGTAGCTAATAATCTTTTACTTATACATGATGATACAAGACTCGTGAATCCCAGCAATTCTAGCCATTGTATCTTCTTTTCTATTCTAGCATCTAGAAGATTATATTGATAGTCTTCGACATAATGAATGCTATGTACAAACATCAAAACACACTTCTCCATCATACTAGAACTGTCTCCCTTGTTTCTCTAGACTATGTTATCACAAATTTCATGTGTTAGGTAGCTAATAATCTTTGACTTCTACATGATCATACAGAGTACAAGGACCAAATATACGTCTACTATCTGAGCTCACGTGCAACTTACTAGTAGCTAAGAATCATTGACTTCAACATTATCTTACCACTATATAGTTTACAAAAAAAATTAAATATTGATCGTTGGATCAAGAATCGTGAATCCCAGCATTGCTAGTCGTTCGATCTTGTATTCCATTCTAGCATCTTGAAGATTCTATTGATAGTCTTCATTACAAACCACTATATAGTGTACGAATAACTTTGAATGTTGACCGTTGGATCAAGACTCGCGAATCCCAACATTTCTAGCCGTTGGATCTTCTTTTCCATTCTAGCATCTAGAATATTCTATTGATAGTCTTGGGCATAATGAATGCTATGCACAAACCTCAAAACACACTTCTCCGTCATACTAGAATCTTCTCCCTTGTTTCTCTAGACAAAATTATCACAAATTTCATGTTTTAGGTACATAATAATCTTTCACTTCTACATGATGATACAAAGTACAAGGACCAAATATACACCCATACTTTCTAGATGTTGATAAAATTCATATTTTTTTGTGCTTAACTAATTATAATTTTATATAGTGATCATATGCCATACGTCTACTATCTGAATCTCACATGCAACTTACTAGTAGCTAATAATCGTTGACTTCTACATGATCTTACCACTATATAGTGTACAAACAAATTTGAATATTGATCGTTGGATCAAGAATCACGAATCCCAATATTTCTAGTCGTTGGATCTTCTTTTCCATTCTAGCATCTTGAAGATTCTATTGATAGTCTTCATTCCAAACCACAATATAGTGTACTAATAACTTTGAATGTTGACCATTGGATCAAGACTCACGAATCCCAACATTTCTAGCCATTGAATCTTCTTTTCCATTCTAGCATCTAGAAGTTTCTATTGATAGTCTTCGACATAATGAATGCTATGTACAAACGTCAAAACACACTTCTCCATCATACTAGAATCTTCTCCCTTGTTTCACTAGACCATGTTATCACAAATTTCATGTGTTAGGTAGCTAATAATATTTTACTTCTACATGATGGTACAAAGTACAAGGACAAAATATACACCTACACTTTATAGATGTTGATAAAATTTATAATTTTTTGTGCTTTAGCCATTATAATTTTATATATTGATGATATGTCATACATCTACTATCTGAGTCTCACGTGCAACTTACTAGTAGGTAATAATCATTGACTTCTACATATCTTACCACTATATAGTTTACAAACAACTTTCAATATTGATCGTTGGATCAAGAATTGCGAATAGCAACATTTCTAGTTGTTGGATCTTCTTTTCCATTCTAACTTCTAGAATATTCTATTGATAGTATTCATTACAAACCACTATATAGTGTACAAAAAACTTTGAATGTTCACCGTTGGATCAAGACTCGCGAATCCCAGCATTTCTAGCCATTTTATCTTCTTTTCCATTCTAGCATCTAGAAGATTCTATTGATAGTCTTTGGCATAATGAATGCTATGTACAAACCTCAAAACACACTTCTCCATCATATTAGAATCTTTTCCTTATTTCTCTAGACCATGTTATCACAAATTTCATGTGTTAGGTAGCTAATAATTTTTTACTTCTACATTATGATACAAAGTACAAGGACAAAATATACATCCATACTTTATACATGTTGATATAATTTATAATTTTTCGTGCTTTACCAATTATAATTTTTATATAGTGATGATATGTCATATGTCTACTATCCGAGTCTCACGTGCAACTTACTAGTAGCTAATAATCGTTGGTTTCTACATGATCTTACCACTCTATAGTTTACAAACAACTTTGAATATTGATCGTTGGATCAAGAATCGCGAATCCCAACATTTCTAGTTGTTGGATCTTCTTTTCCATTCTAGCATCTTGAAGATTCTATTGATATTCTTCAATACAAACCACTATATAGTGTACCAATAAGATTGAATGTTGACAATTGGATCAAGACTCGCGAGTCCCAGCATTTCTAGACGTTGGATCTTCTTTTCCATTCTAGTATCTAGAAGTTTCTATTGATGGTCTTCGCTATAATGAATGCTATGCACAAACCTCAAAATACACTTCTCCATCATACTAGAATCTTCTCCCTTATTTCTCTAGACCATGTTATCACAAATTTCATGTGTTAGGTAGCTAAAAATCTTTGAATTCTACATGATTATACAAAGTACAAGGACCAAATATACACCCATACTTTATATATGTTGATCAAATTTATAATTTTTTGTGCTTTACCAATTATAATTTTATATAGTGATGACATGTCATACGTCTACTATCTGAGTCTCACGTGCATGTTACTAGTAGCTAATAATCATTGACTTCTACGTGATCTTACCACTATATAGTTTGCAAACAACTTTGAAAATTGATTATTGGATCAAGAATCACGAATCCCAACATTTCCAGTCGTTGGATCTTCTTTTCCATTCTAGCATCTTGAATATTCTATTGATAGTCCTCATTACAAACCACTACACAATGTACGAATAACTTTGAATGATGACCGTTGGATCAAGACTCGCGAATCCTAGCTTTTCTAGCTGTTGGATCTTGTTTTCCATTCTAGCATCTACAAGATTCCATTGATAGTGTTTGGCATAATGAATGCTATGTACAAACCTCAAAACACACTTCTCCATCATACTAGAATCTTCTCGCTTGTTTCTCTAGACGATGTTATCACAAATTTCATGTGTTAGGTAGCTAATAATCTTTTACTTATACATGATGATACAAAGTACAAGGACAAAATATACACCCATACTTTATAGATGTTGATAAAATTTATAATTTTTTGTGCTTTAACATTTATAATTTTATGTAGTGATGATATGTCATATGTCTACTATCTGAGTCTCACGTGCAAATTACTAGTAGCGAATAATCATTGACTTCTACATGATCTTACCACTATATAGTTTACAAACAACTTTTAATATTGATCGTTGGATCAAGATTTGCGAATACCAACATTTCCAGTTGTTGGATCTTCTTTTCCATTCTAACATCTTCAAGATTCTATTAATAGTCTTCATTACAAACCACTATATAGTGTAGAAAAAACTTTGAATGTTGACCGTTGGATCAAGACTCGCGAATCCCAGCTTTTCTAACCATTGGATATTCTTTTGCATTCTAGCGTCTAGAAGATTCTATTGATAGTATTTGGCATAATGAATGCTATGTACAAACCTCAAAACACACTTCTCTATCATACTAGAAACTTCTCCCTTGTATCTCCAGACCATGTTATCACAAATTTCATGTGTTAGGTAACTAATAATATTTTACTTCTTTATGATGATACAAAGTACAAGGACAAAATATACACCCATACTTTATAGATGTTGATAAAATTTATAATTTTTTGTGCTTTACCAATTATAATTTTATATAGTCATGATATGTCATACGTCTACTATCTGAGTCTCACGTACAAATTACTAGTAGCTAATAATCATTGACTTCTACATGATCTTACCACTATATAGTTTACAAACAACTTTTAATATTGATCGTTGTATCAAGAATTGCGAACACCAACATTTCTAGTTGTTGGATCTTCTTTTCCATTCTAGCATCTTGAAGATTCTATTGATAGTCTTCATTACAAACCACTATATAGTGTACAAAAAACTTTGAATGTTGACCGTTGGATCAAGACTCGTGAATCCCAGCAATTCTAGCCATTGTATCTTCTTTTCCATTCTAGCATCTAGAAGATTATATTGATAGTCCTCGGCATAATGAATGCTATTTACAAACATCAAAACACACTTCTCCATCATACTAGAACGGTCTGCCTTGTTTCTCTAGACCATGTTATCACAAATTTCATGTGTTAGGTAGCTAATAATCTTTGACTTCTACATGATGATACAAAGTACAAGGACCAAATATACACCCAAACTTTATAGATGTTGATCAAATTTATAATTTTTTGTGCTTTACCAATTATAATTTTATATAGTGATGACATGTCATACGTCTACTATCTGAGTCTCACGTGCATGTTACTAGTAGCTAATAATCATTGACTTCTACATGATCTTACCACTATATAGTTTGCAAACAACTTTGAAAATTGATTGTTGGATCAAGAATCACGAATCCCAACATTTCCAGTCGTTGGATCTTCTTTTCCATTCTAGCATCTTGAAGATTCTATTGATAGTCTTCATTACAAACCACTACACAGTGTATGAATAACTTGATGGGTTCGTAGCATGGAAAACAAAAAATTTCTACCGCAAGAACGAACAAAACCTAGATCTAATCTAGATAAAAGCCAAGATCTAATCTATTAGACATGAGCAACGAGATAGATAGGAACTAACCCTTGTAGATCCGAAAGCGTTAACGAGATTAGATCTCGTGGTTGATGTAGTCGATCACTTGCCGATCTCAGGATCGTGTGGACGATCCTTCCGGCGTTGCGTTCCAGCAGCGCTTCCGCAGTTGGACAAGTGGACGATCCTTCCGGCGTCGCGATTCGGCAGCGCTTCCGTAGTCGGTCACACGTACGGAGTCGAAGCAGACCTTCCTCTCCCCGTTCTAGTGAGCAGCGGAGATAGTAGATCTTCTCCACGGAATCCCAGCAGCACGACGGCGTGGTGGTGGTGGTGGAGTAGAGAATTCTGTAGGGCTTCGTGTATGCCTGTGCAGAAGATGGTGGAGGAGAGAGGCGGCAGAGATTGGGTGTTATGGGAGTAGGGGAGGAGGGGGCGCCCCTGCCCCTCTATTTAAAGAGGGGAGGCGCCTAGGGAGGGAGAGCCCTTGTAGGACTCCCCTCCCTTGTAGGCCGACGGATTGGAGGTGGGGGGAGGAGTCCTCCTCCCCCACGACTCCGTATCTTGACCCACCAGGACTCCTTGATCCCTATCTTGATTTTCAAGCAAACTCCAAGATATCTTCTAGAACCTTCCGGAACATTCCGAAACCTTCTAGAATCCTCATACAAACACTCCGGAACATTTCCTCACTTAGAAAATGATCCCCTATATATGAATCTTATTCTCCGGACCATTCGGGATCTCCTCGTGATGTCCCGAATCCAATCCGAGACTCCGAACAACGTTCGGTCTCCAACGCACATTCCATATCTACTTAAAACAACTTCGAACCTTAAGTGTGTCACCCTACGGTTCGTGAATATGTAGACATGATAGAGACACATCTCCTATCAATAACCATCAGCGGGACCTGGAGATCTATAATGGCTCCCACATACTCAACGATGACTTCACGATCGATTGAACCACTTACATATGAAACCAATTCCCTTTGTCTCGTGACACTATACTTATCCGAGGTTTGATCGTCAGTATCTCCATACTTAGTTCTACCTTGTTACTGATAAGTACTCTTTACTCGTTCCGTGATATGTCATCCCTTGTGAACTAGGCACATGCTTGCAAGCTAACTAGATGACATTCCACCGAGAGGGCCCAGAGCATATCTATCCGTCATATGGATGGACAAATCCCAATCTTGGTTCATGCGCTTCAACACATACTTTCAGAATAACCAATGAAACTTTTATAACCACCCAGTTACGAAGCGGCGTTTGATGTCATCAAAGTATCCATCCGGTGATGGTGATTAACATGACCTCATGGTCGAAGGAATAGGTTACTATGTATTTGAAAGCTTACAGCAATACGAACTTAATGACTTGATCTTATGCTACGCTTACTATGGGTGTGCGTCCATCACATCATTCTCCTAATGATATAACCTTGTTATTAATCACATCCTTATGTCCATGATCAGGAAACCATGATCATCAATTAATCAACAAGCTAGTTCAACAAGAGGCTTACTAGGGACTCTCTTATGTTTACAAAACACACAAGTATTAGTGTTTCCTAATAATACAATTATAGCATGTGATGTAAACATTCATCATAAACACAAAGATATAATAATAATCACTTTTATTATTGCCTCTTGGGCATATCTCCAACAGTCTCCCACTTGCACTAGAGTCAATAATCTAGATTACATAGTAATATACCTAACACCCATGGCGTTTTGGTGTTGGTCATGCTTTGTCCTAGGGAGAGGTTTAGTCAACGGATCTGCCACATTCAGATCAGTGTGTACTTTGCAAATCTTTATGTCACCATCTCGGACATACTCGCGAATAGCGTGGAAACGTAGCTTGATGTGCTTCAGCTTGCTATGTGACTTTGGCTCCTGCGCATTAGCTATGGCACCTGTGTTGTCACAGTAGATGGCCATCGGGTCCAACACACTGGGAACCACGCCGAGTTCAGTAATGAATTCCTTCATCCAAACGGCTTCTTGTGCAGCCTCCGAAGCAGCTATGTATTCCGATTCAGTTGAAGATTTCACCACAACGCTTTGCTTTGCACTCCTCCAGCTCACTGCAACACCATTCAAAATAAATATGTATCCCGACTGTGACTTTGAGTCATCCGGATCGGTGTTCCAACTAACATCGGTGTAACCATTTACAACAAGCTGTTCATCACCTCCATAAGAAAGAACCATATCCTTAGTCCTATTTAGGTACTTTAGGATATTCTTGACCGCTGTCCAGTGCTCCATTCCAGGATCACTTTGATATCTGCTAGTCAAACTAACAGCATGTGCTATATCCGGTCTTGTACACAGCATGGCATACATGATAGAACCTATGGCCGAGGCATAGGGAATATTATTCATTTTCTCTCTATCTTCTGCCGTAGCTGGACTTTGAGTTTTACTCAAGGTCTTACCTAACAACATGGGCACGAACCCTTTCTTGCTATCTTCCATTCTAAACTTCTTTAGAACTTTGTCCAAGTATGTACTTTGTGAAAGCGCTATTAGGCGTCTTGATCTATCTCTATAAATCTTGATGCCTAGAATGTATGCCGCTTCGCCAAGATCCTTCATTGAAAAAATATTATTCAAATAGGTTTTGACGCTATTAAGGAGTTCTATATCATTCCCAATCAACAATATGTCATCTACATACAGCACTAGGAATGCTACAGAGCTCCCACTCACTTTCTTGTAAATACAAGCTTCTCCATAAGTTTGTATAAATCCAAAGTTTTTGATTACTTTATCAAAACGTTGATTCCAACTCGGGGATGCTTGCTTCAGTCCATAAATGGAGCGCTGAAGCTTGCATACCTTGTCAGCATCTTTAGGATCAACAAAACCCTTGGGTTGTACCATATACAACTCTTCCTCAATGTCACCATTAAGGAACGCCGTTTTGACATCCATCTACCAAATCTCATAATCGAAATATGCAGCAATTGCTAACAAAATCCTCACAGACTTTAGCTTCGCTACTGGTGAGAAAGTCTCATCATAGTCAACTCCTTGAATTTGTCGGAACCCTTTCGCGACAAGTCGAGCTTTATAGACGGTAACATTACCATCAGCATCTGTTTTTCTCTTGAAAATCCATTTGTTCTCGACAGCCTTACGGCCATCCGGTAAGTCCACCAAAGTCCACACTTGGTTTTCGTACATGGATCCCATTTCGGATTTAATGGCTTCTAGCCATTTGTCGGAATCTGGGCTCACCATAGCTTCTTCATACGTCGCAGGGTCATCAGCGTTGTCCACTAACATGACGTTCAACGCAGAGTCATACCAATCAGGAGTGGTACGAACCCTCGTTGACCTGCGAGGTTCAGTAGTAACTTCATTTGAAGTTTCATGATCATTATCATTAGCTTCCTCTCCAATTGGTGCAGGCGGCACAAAAACATCTTCCGGTGGTGCGCTACTCTCAAATCCGAGAGAAGGTTCAATAACCTCATCGAGTTCTACTTTCCTTCCAGTCACCTCTTTTGAGAGAAACTCCTTCTCAAGAAAGGATCCATTCTTGGAAACGAAAACTTTGCCTTCGGATCTATGATAGAAGGTATACCCAATTGTTTCTTTAGGGTATCCTATGAAGACGCATTTCTCCGCTTTGGGTTCTATCTTATCAGGTTGTAACTTCTTTACATATGCCTCGCAACCCCAAACTTTAAGGAACGACAATTTAGGTTTCTTACCAAACCACAATTCGTACGGTGTCGTTTCAACGGATTTAGATGGTGCCCTATTTAAAGTGAATGCGGCTGTCTCTAATGCATAGCCCCAAAATGATAACGGTAAATCTGTAAGAGACATCATAGACCGAACCATATCTAAGAGGGTTCGATTACGACGTTCGGACACACCATTACGCTGTGGTGTTCCCGGCGGTGTCAACTGTGAAAGTATTCCATATTTCTTTAAATGCATGCCAAACTCATAACTCAGATATTCACCTCCGCGATCAGAACGCAGAAACTTAATCTTCTTGTGACGATGATTTTCCACTTCACTTTGAAATTCCTTAAACTTCTCGAAAGTTTCGGACTTATGTTTCATAAAGTAGACATACCCATATCTACTCAAGTCATCCGTGAATGTGAGAACATAACGATATCCACCACGCAATACTACACTCATTGGACCGCACACATCGGTATGTATTATTTCCAATAAGTCTGTAGCTCGCTCCATTGTACTAGAGAATGGAGTCTTAGTCATTTTTCCCATTAGACATGCTTCGCATCTTTCAAGTGATTCAAAATCAAGTGATTCAAGAAGTCCATCTGAATGGAGTTTCTTCATACTCTTCACTCCAACGTGACCAAGACGACAGTGCCACGTGTATGTAGAATTATCATTCAATTTTATTCGTTTAGCATCTATGTTGTGAACATGTGTATCACTACTATCGAGATTCAGTAAGAATAAACCATTCATCTCAGGTGCATTACCATAAAAGATATTACTCATATAAATCGAACAACCTTTATTCTCGGACTTAAAAGAGTAACTGTCTCGCAATAAACAGGATCTAGATATAATGTTCATGCTTAACGCAGGCACCAAATAACAATTATTTAAATTTAAAACTAATCCCGAAGGTAGATGTAGAGGGAGCGTGCCGACGGCGATCACATCAACCTTGAAGCCATTTCCAACGCGCATCGTCACCTCGTCTCTTGCCAGTCTTCGTTTATTCCGCAGCTCCTGTTTCGAGTTACAAATATGAGCAACCGAACCAGTATCAAATACCCAGGCACTACTACGATTACTAGTAAGAAACACATCTATAACACATATATCAAATATACCATTCTTCTTGATGTTGCCGTTCTTCAGATCCGCCAGGTACTTGGGGCAGTTACGCTTCCAGTGACCAGCACCCTTGCAGTAGAAGCACTCAGTTTCAGGATTAGGACCAGCCTTGGGCTTATTAGCAGGTGCGGCAGCTTTCTTGCCGTCCTTCTTGAAGTTGCCCTTGTTCTTAGGCTTGCCCCGTTTCTTGAAATTGGTGGTCTTATTGACCATCAACACTTGTTGCTCCTTCTTGATCTCCACTTCAGAAGTTTTCAGCATGGACAACAGTTCAGGCAACGTCTTGTTCATGCAGTGCATGTTGTAGTTCATCACAAAGTTCTTGTAACTTGGTGGCAGTGATTGAAGGAGACGGTGAATCCCCAATTCAGTAGGAATCGATATTCCCAACTCTTGGAGCTTCTTAGCGTACCCAGACATGGTGAGCACGTGCTCGCTAACAGAGCTTCCCTCTTCCATCTTACAGTTAAAGAATTTCTCGGAGGCCTCATAGCTCTCCATGGCCGCGCGAGTCTCAAAAATTAGCCTGAGCTCCTTAATGATCTCGAACGGGTCGTGGTACTCAAAACGCTGTTGGAGCTCCGCTTCTAAACCGTACAGGATGGGACACTGAACTTTGGAGTAATGATTCTTCCGAGTGGCGAAAACATTCTTTTCGTCATCGGTGGCATTATCTGCAGGTGGGTCACCTAGCGGTGCATCGAGCACATAGGTCAACTGACCAGCCCTGAGGACGATCTTTAGTCCACGGAACCAGTCCGTGAAATTGCTTCCATTGTTCTTAAGTTTTCCTTTCTCTAGGAACGCATTGAAATTAATGGAGGGGGTCGCCATAATCTACAACAATTTGCAAGTAGTTTAGACTAAGTTTATGACAAATTGAGTTCAAATTTAATTATTAAACTAACTAGGTGAACTCCCACTCAAAACAACATCCCTCACATTGTCTTAGTGATTACACGAACCAAGTCCACTACACCAAGTCCGATCTTCACGAGAGAAGATGTAGTTTCATCGGCGAACAATCTTCATGTTCATCATATCAATTATATGACTCATGCTCTACCTTTCGGTATTCCGTGTTCCGAGACCATGTCTGTACATGCTAGGCTCGTCAAGACAACCTTAGTTTCTGCATGTGCAAATCTGGCTTGCACCCATTGTATGCACACGTAGAATCTATCACATCCGATCATCACGAGATGCTTCGAAACGACGAGTCTTAGCAACGGTGCCAACTAAGGGTGAACACTTTATTACTTGATATTTAGTGAGAGGGATCATCTTATAATGCTACCGTCGTGATCTAAGCAATACAAGATGCATAAAGGATCAACATCACAGGCAATTCATAATTAGTGTGATATGATATGGCCTTTTCTTCTTGCGCCTTTGATCTCCATCTCCAAAGCACGAACATGATCTCCATCATCACCAACATTGCGTCAAGGTCCGTGGTGCCGCTTCATGGTTGTCCATCATTACCAGCAACTATTACAACTACTTGGAATAAAGCTCTTACAAGATGAATAGACACGCAGGTCTTAACAGAATTAAAGACAACCATTAGGCTCCTACCGGTTGCCATATTACAACAAGGATCATTGCATACATCAAATACAATCACAATCACATGTTGGCCATATCACATCACAAAACCCCGGCAAAAACAAGTTAGACGCCTCTAATTTTCTTTGCATGTTTTATGTGGTTTGGGGCTTTCGCATAAGACCGATCTTACCTATGAACAAGGACCACAACGTTGATACAAGTGTTGTCAAGATGCTCATTCTAAATTGAATCTTAACTATGGTGGGAGAGACAGACACCCGCAAAGCCACCTGTGCGATGACATGTAATGTTAGCCCGAGCCGCTTCATCCCACCATGCCGCAAGATGCAAAGTACACGTAAGACACCGACAACAAAAGCATCAACGCCCACAAAAACATTGTGTTCTACTTGTGCAACAGATCTACGCATAGATACGGCTCTGATACCACTGATGGGTTCGTAGCATGGAAAACAAAAAAATTCCGCAAGAACGAACAAAACCTAGATCTAATCTAGCTAAAAGCCAAGTTCTAATCTATTAGACATGAGCAACGAGATAGATAGGAACTAACCCTTGTAGATCCGAAAGCGTTAACGAGATTAGATCTCGTGGTTGATGTAGTCGATCGCTTGCCGATCTCAGGATCGTGTGGACGATCCTTCCAGCGTCGCGTTCCAGCAGCGCTTCCGCAGTCGGACAAGTGGACGATCCTTCCGGCGCCGCGATTCGGCAGCCCTTCCACAGTCGTTCACACGTGCGGAGTCGAAGCAGACCTTCCTCTCCCTGTTCCAGCGAGCAGCGGAGGTAGTAGATCTTGTCCACGGAATCCCAGCAGCACGACGGCGTGGTGGTGGTGGTGGAGTAGAGAATTCTGCAGGGCTTCGCCTATGCTTGTGCAGAATATGGTGGAGGAGAGAGGCGGCAGAGATTGGGTGTTATGGGAGCAGGGGACGAGGGGGCGCCCCTGCCCCTCTATTTAAAGAGGGGAGGCGCCTAGGGAGGGGGAGTCCTTGTAGGACTCCCCTCCCTTGTAGGCCGGCGGATTGGAGGTGGGGGGAGGAGTCCTCCTCCCCCACGACTCCGTATCTTGACCCACCAGGACTCCTTGATCCCTATCTTGATTTTCAAGCAAACTCTAAGATATCTTCTAGAACCTTCCGGAACATTCCGAAACCTTCTAGAATCCTCATACAAACACTCCGGAACATTTCCTAACTTAGAAAATGATCCCCTATATATGAATCTTATTCTCCAGACCATTCCGGATCTCCTCGTGATGTCCCGAATCCAATCCGAGACTCCAAACAACATTCGGTCTCCAACGCACATTCCATATCTACTTAAAACAGCTTAGAACCTTAAGTGTGTCACCCTACGGTTCATGAATATGTAGACATGATAGAGACACATCTCCTATCAATAACCATCAGCGGGACCTGGAGATCCATAATGGCTCCCACATACTCAACGATGACTTCACGATCGATTGAACCACTTACATATGAAACCAATTCCCTTTGTCTCGCGACACTATACTTATCTGAGGTTTGATCGTCGGTATCTCCATACCTAGTTCTACCCTGTTACTGATAAGTACTCTTTACTCGTTCCGTGATATGTCATCCCTTGTGACCTAGTCACATGCTTGCAAGCTAACTAGATGACATTCCACCGAGAGGGCCATAGCATATCTATCCGTCATATGGATGGACAAATCCCAATCTTGGTTCATGCGCTTCAACACATACTTTCAGAATACCCAATGAAACTTTTATAATCACCCAGTTACGAAGCGGCGTTTGATGTCATCAAAGTATCCATCCGGTGATGGTGATTAACATAACCTCATGGTCGAAGGAATAGGTTACTATGTATTTGAACGCTTACAGCAATACGAACTTAATGACTTGATCTTATGCTACGCTTACTATGGGTGTGCGTCCATCACATCATTCTCCTAATGATATAACCTTGTTATTAATCACATCCTTATGTCCATGATCAGGAAACCATGATCATCAATTAATCAACAAGCTAGTTCAACAAGAGGCTTACTAGGGACTCTCTTATGTTTAAAAACACACAAGTATTAGTGTTTCCTAATAATACAATTATAGCATGTGATGTAAACATTCATCATAAACACAAAGATATAATAATAATCACTTTTATTATTGCCTCTTGGGCATATCTCCAACATAACTTTGAATGATGACCATTGGATCAAGACTCACCAATCCCAACATTTCTAGCCGTTGGATCTTGTTTTCCATTCTAGCATCTAGAAGATTCTATTGATATTCTTCGGCATAATGAATGATATGCACAAACCTCAGAACACACTTCTCCATCATACTAGAATCTTCTACTTTGTTTCTCTAGACCATGTTATCACAAATTTCATGTGTTAGGTAGCTAGTAATATTTTACTTCCACGTGATGATACAAAGTACAAGGACAAAATATACACCCATACTTTATAAATGTTGATAAAATTTATAATTTTTTGTGCTTTACCAATTATAATTTTGTATAGTGATGATATGTCATACGTCTACTATCTGAGTATCACGTGCAAATTACTAGTAGCTAATAATCATTGACTTCTACATGATCTTACCACTATATAGTTTACAAACAACTTTTAATATTGATCGTTGGATCAAGAATTGCGAATACCAACATTTCTAGTTGTAGGATCTTCTTTTCCATTCTAACATCTTGAAGATTCTATTGATAGTCTTCAGTACAAACCACTATATAGTGTAGAAAAAACTTTGAATGTTGACCGTTGGATCAAGACTCGCGAGTCCCAGCTTTTCTAGCCATTGGATCTTCTTTTCCATTCTAGCATCTACAAGATTCTATTGATAGTGTTTGGCATAATGAATGCTATGTACAAACCTCAAAACACACTTCTCCATCATACTAGAATCTTCTCCCTTGTTTCTCTAGACGATGTTATCACAAATTTCATGTGTTAGGTAGCTAATAATCTTTTACTTATACATGATGATACAAAGTACAAGGACAAAAGATACACCCTTAGTTTATAGATGTTGATAAAATTTATAATTTTTTGTGCTTTAACATTTATAATTTTATGTAGTGATGATATGTCATATGTCTACTATCTGAGTCTCATGTGCAAATTACTAGTAGCTAATAATCATTGACTTTTACATGATCTTACCACTATATAGTTTACAAACAACTTTTAATATTGATCGTTGGATCAAGAATTGCGAATACCAACATTTCCAGTTGTTGGATCTTCTTTTCCATTCTAACATCTTGAAGATTCTACTAATAGTCTTAATTACAAACCACTATATAGTGTAGAAAAAACTTTGAATGTTGACCGTTGGATCAAGACTCGCGAATCCCAGCTTTTCTAGCCATTGGATCTTCTTTTGAATTCTAGCGTCTAGAAGATTCTATTGATAGTCTTTGGCATAATGAATTCTATGTACAAACCTCAAAACACACTTCTCCATCATACTAGAAACATCTCCCTTGTTTCTCTAGACCATGTTCTCACAAATTTCATGTGTTAGGTAGCTAATAATATTTTACTTATACATGATGATACAAAGTACAAGGACAAAATATACAACCTTACTTTATAGATGTTGATAAAATTTATAATTTTTTGTGCTTTACCAATTATAATTTTATGTAGTGATGATATGTCATATGTCTACTATCTGAGTTCACGTGCAAATTATTAGTAGCTATTAATCATTGAATTCTACATGATCTTACCACTATATAGTTTACAAACAACTTTTAATATTGATCGTTGGATCAAGAATTGGGAATACCAACATTTCCAGTTGTTGGATCTTCTTTTCCATTCTAACATCTTGAAGATTCTATTGATAGTCTTCATTAGAAACCACTATATAGTGTAGAAAAAACTTTGAATGTTGACCGTTGGATCAAGACTCACGAATCCCAGCTTTTCTAGCCATTGGATCTTCTTTTCCATTCTAGCATCTACAAGATTCTATTGATAGTGTTTGGCATAATGAATGCTATGTACAAACCTCAAAACACACTTCTCCATCATACTAGAATCTTCTCCCTTGTTTCTCTAGACGTTGTTATCACAAATTTCATGTGTTAGGTAGCTAATAATCTTTTACTTATACATGATGATACAAAGTACAAGGACAAAAGATACACCCTTACTTTATAGATGTTGATAAAATTTATAATTTTTTGTGCTTTAACATTTATAATTTTATGTAGTGATGATATGTCATATGTCTACTATCTGAGTCTCACGTGCAAATTACTAGTAGCTAATAATCATTGACTTTTACATGATCTTACCACTATATAGTTTACAAACAACTTTTAATATTGATCGTTGGATCAAGAATTGCGAATACCAACATTTCCAGTTGTTGGATCTTCTTTTCCATTCTAACATCTTGAAGATTCTATTAATAGTCTTCATTACAAACCACTATATAGTGTAGAAAAAACTTTGAATATTGACCGTTGGATCAAGACTCGCGAATCCCAGTTTTTCTAGCCATTGGATCTTCTTTTGAATTCTAGCGTCTAGAAGATTCTATTGATAGTCTTTGGCATAATGAATTCTATGTACAAACCTCAAAACACACTTCTCCATCATACTAGAAACATCTCCCTTGTTTCTCTAGACCATGTTCTCACAAATTTCATGTGTTAGGTAGCTAATAATATTTTACTGCTACATGATGATACAAAGTACAAGGACAAAATATACAACCTTACTTTATAGATGTTGATAAAATTTATAATTTTTTGTGCTTTACCAATTATAATTTTATGTAGTGATGATATGTCATATGTCTACTATCTGAGTTCACGTGCAAATTATTAGTAGCTATTAATCATTGAATTCTACATGATCTTACCACTATATAGTTTACAAACAACTTTTAATATTGATCGTTGGATCAAGAATTGGGAATACCAACATTTCCAGTTGTTGGATCTTCTTTTCCATTCTAACATCTTGAAGATTCTATTGATAGTCTTCATTAGAAACCACTATATAGTGTAGAAAAAACTTTGCATGTTGACCGTTGGATCAAGACTCGCGAATCCCAGCTTTTCTAGACATTGGATCTTCTGTTGAATTCTAACATCTAGAAGATTCTATTGATAGTCTTTGGCATAATGAATTCTATGTACAAACCTCAAAACACACTTCTCTATCATACTAGAAACATCTCCCTTGTTTCTCTAGACCATGTTATCACAAATTTCATGTGTTAGGTAGCTAATAATATTTTACTTCTACATGATGATACAAAGTACAAGGACAAAATATACACCCATACTTTATAGATGTTGATAAAATTTATAATTTTTTGTTCTTTACCAATTATAATTTTATATAGTGATGATATGTCATACGTCTACTATCTGAGTATCACGTGCAAATTACTAGTAGCTAATAATCATTGACTTCTACATGATCTTACCACTATATAGTTTACAAACAACTTTTAATATTGATCGTTGGATCAAGAATTGCGAATACCAACATTTCTAGTTGTAGGATCTTCTTTTCCATTCTAACATCTTGAAGATTCTATTGATAGTCTTCAGTACAAACCACTATATAGTGTAGAAAAAACTTTGAATGTTGACCGTTGGATCAAGACTCACGAATCCCAGCTTTTCTAGCCATTGGATCTTCTTTTCCATTCTAGCATCTACAAGATTCTATTGATAGTGTTTGGCATAATGAATGCTATGTACAAACCTCAAAACACACTTCTCCATCATACTAGAATCTTCTCCCTTGTTTCTCTAGACGATGTTATCACAAATTTCATGTGTTAGGTAGCTAATAATCTTTTACTTATACATGATGATACAAAGTACAAGGACAAAAGATACACCCTTACTTTATAGATGTTGATAAAATTTATAATTTTTTTTGCTTTAACATTTATAATTTTATGTAGTGATGATATGTCATATGTCTACTATCTGAGTCTCACGTGCAAATTACTAGTAGCTAATAATCATTGACTTTTACATGATCTTACCACTATATAGTTTACAAACAACTTTTAATATTGATCGTTGGATCAAGAATTGCGAATACCAACATTTCCAGTTGTTGGATCTTCTGTTCCATTCTAACATCTTGAAGATTCTATTAATAGTCTTAATTACAAACCACTATAGAGTGTAGAAAAAACTTTGAATGTTGACCATTGGATCGAGACTCATGAATCCCAATATTTCTAGCCGTTGGATCTTGTTTCCATTCTAGCATCTAAAAGATTCTATTGATATTCGTCGGCATAATGAATGATATGCACACCTCTCAGAACACACTTCTCCATCATACTAGAATCTTCTACCTTGTTTCTCTAGACCATGTTATCACAAATTTCATGTGTTAGGTAGCTAATAATCTTTTACTTCTACAAGATGATACAAAGTACAAGGACAAAATATACACCCATACTTTATAAATGTTGCTAAAATTTATAATTTTGTGTGCTTTGCCAATTATAATTATGTATAGTGATGATATGTCATACGGCTACTATCTGAGTATCACGTGCAAATTACTAGTATCTAATAATCATTGACTTCTACATGATCTTACAACTATATAGTTTACAAACAACTTTTAATATTGATCGTTGGATCAAGAATTGCGAATACCAACATTTCTAGTTGTTGGATCTTCTTTTCCATTCTAACATCTTGAAGATTCTATAGATAGTCTTCATCACAAACCACTATATAGTGTAGAAAAAACTTTGAATATTGACCATTGGATCAAGACTCGCGAATCCCAGCTTTTCTAGCCATTGGATCTTGTTTTCCATTCTAGCATCTACAAGATTCTATTGATAGTGTATGGCATAATGAATGCTATGTACAAACCTCAAAACACACTTCTCCATCATACTAGAATCTTCTCCCTTGTTTCTCTAGACGATGTTATCACAAATTTCATGTGTTAGGTAGCTAATAATCTTTTACTTATACATGATGATACAAAGTACAAGGACAAAATATACACCCATACTTTATAGATGTTGATAAAATTTATAATTTTTTGTGCTTTAACATTTATAATTTTATGTAGTGATGAGATGTCATATGTCTACTATCTGAGTCTCACGTGCAAATTACTAGTAGTTAATAGTCATTGACTTCTACATGATCTTACCACTATATAGTTTACAAACAACTTTGAATATTGATCGTTGGATCAAGATTTGCGAATACCAACATTTCCAGTTGTTGGATCTTCTTTTCCATTCTAACATCTTCAAGATTCTATTAATAGTCTTCATTACAAACCACTATATTGTGTAGAAAAAACTTTGAATGTTGACCGTTGGATCAAGACTCGCGAATCCCAGCTTTTCTAGCCATTGGATATTCTTTTGCATTCTAGCGCCTAGAAGATTCTATTGATAGTCTTTGGCATAATGAATGCCATGTACAAACCTCAAAACACACTTCTCTATCATACTAGAAACTTCTCCCTTGTTTCTCCAGATCATGTTATCACAAATTTCATGTGTTAGGTAGCTAATAATATTTTACTTCTACATGATGATACAAAGTACAAGGACAAAATATACACCCATACTTTATAGATGTTGATAAAATTTATAATTTTTTGTGCTTTACCAATTATAATTTTATATAGTGATGATATGTCATACGTCTACTATCTGAGTCTCACATAAAAATTACTAGTAGCTAATAATCAATGACTTCTACATGATCTTACCACTATATAGTTTACAAACAACTTTTAATATTGAACGTTAGATCAAGAATTGCGAACACCAACATTTCTAGTTGTTGGATCTTCTTTTCTATTCTAGCATCTTGAAGAATCTATTGATAGTATTCATTACAAACCACTATATAGTGTACAAAAAACTTTGAATGTTGACCGTTGGATCAAGACTCGTGAATCCCAGCAATTCTAGCCATTGTATCTTCTTTTCCATTCTAGCATCTAGAAGATTATACTGATAGTCTTTGGCATAATGAATGCTATGTACAAACATCAAAACACACTTCTCCATGAAACTAGAACGGTCTCCCTTGTTTCTCTAGACCATTTTATCACAAATTTCTTGTGTTAGGTAGCTAATAATCTTTGACTTCTACATGATGATACAAAGTACAAGGACCAAATATAGACCCATACTTTATAGATGTTGATCAAATTTATAATTTTTTGTGCTTTACCAATTATAATTTTATATAGTGATGACATGTCATACGTCTACTATCTGAGTCTCACGTGCATGTTACTAGTAGCTAATAATCATTGACTTCTACATGATCTTACCACTATATAGTTTGCAAACAACTTTGAAAATTGATTGTTGGATCAAGAATCGCGAATCCCAACATTTCCAGTCGTTGGATCTTCTTTTCCATTCTAGCATCTTGAAGTTTATATTGATAGTCTTCATTACAAACCACTACACAGTGTACGAATAACTTTGAATGATGACCGTTGGATCAAGACTCACCAATCCCAACATTTCTAGCTGTTGGATCTTCTTTTCCATTCTAGCATCTAGAAGATTCTATTGATATTCTTCGGCATAATGAATGATATACACAAACCTCAGAACACACTTCTCCATCATACAAGAATCTTCTACCTTGTTTCTCTAGACCATGTTATCACAAATTTCATGTGTTAGGTAGCTAATAATCTTTAACTTCTACATGATGATACAAAGAACAAGGAAAAAATATACACCCATACTTTATAAATGTTGATAAAATTTATGATTTTTTGTGCTTTACCAATTATAATTTTGTATAGTGATGATATGTCATACGTCTGCTATCTGAGTATCACGTGCAAATTACTAGTAGCTAATAATCATTGACTTCTACATGATCTTACAACTATATAATTTACAAAAAACTTTTAATATTGATCGTTGGATCAAGAATTGCGAATACAAACATTTCCAGTTATTGGATCTTCTTTTCCATTCTAACATCTTGAAGATTCTATTGATAGTCTTCATTACAAACCACTATATAGTGTAGAAAAAACTTTGAATGTTGACCGTTGGAACAAGACTCGCGAATCCCAGCTTTTCTTGCCATTGGATCTTCCTTTCCATTCTAGCATCTACAAGATTCTATTGATAGTGTTTGGCATAATAAATGCTATGTACAAACCTCAAAACACACTTCTCCATCATACTAGAATCTTCTCCCTTGTTTATCTAGACCATGTTATCATAAGTGTCATGTGTTAGGTAGCTAATAATATTTTACTTCTACATGATGATACAAAGTACAAGGACAAAATATACACCCATACTTTATAGATGTTGATAAAATTTATAATTTTTTGTGCTTTACCAATTATAATTTTATATAGTGATGATATGTCATACGTCTACTATCTGAGTCTCACGTGCAAATTACTAGTAGCTAATAATCATTGACTTCTACATGATCTTACCACTATATAGTTTACAAACAACTTTTAATATTGATCGTTGGATCAAGAATTGCGAATACCAACATTTCTAGTTGTTGGATCTTCTTTTCCATTCTAGCATCTTGAAGATTCTATTGATAGTCTTCATTACAAACCACTATACAGCGTACGAATAACTTTGAACGATGACCGTTGGATCAAGACTCGTGAATCCCAGCATTTCTAGCCGTTGGATCTTGATTTCCATTCTAGCATCTAGAAGATTATATTGATATTCTTCGGCATAATGAATGATATGCACAAACCTCAGAACACACTTCTCCATCATACTAGAATCTTCTCCCTTGTTTCTCTAGACCATGTTATCACAAATTTCATGTGTTAGGTAGCTAATAATCTTTTACTTATACATGATGATACAAAGTACAAGGACAAAATATACACCCATACTTTATAGAAGTTGATAAAATTTATAATTTTTTGTGCTTTACTAGTTATAATTTTGTATAGTGATGATATGTCATACGGCTACTATGTGAGTCTCACGTGCATGTTACTAGTAGCTAATAATCATTGACTTCTACATGATCTTACCACTATATAGTTTACAAACAACTTTTAATATTGATCGTTGGGTCAAGAAATGCGAATACCAACATTTCCAGTTGTTGGATCTTCTTTTCCATTCTAACATCTTGAAGATTCTATTAATAGTCTTCATTACAAACCACTATCTAGTGTAGAAAAAACTTTGAATGTTGACCGTTGGATCAAGACTCACGAATCCCAACATTTCTAGCCGTTGGATCTTGATTTCCATTCTAGCATCTAGAAGATTCTATTGATATTCTTCGGCATAATGAATGATATGCACAAACCTCATAACACACTTCTCCATCATACTAGAATCTTCTCCCTTGTTTCTCTAGACGATGTTATCACAAATTTCATGTGTTAGGTAGCTAATAATCTTTTACTTATACATGATGATACAAAGTACAAGGACAAAATATACACCCATACTTTATAGAAGTTGATAAAATTTATAATTTTTTGTGCTTTACTAGTTATAATTTGTATAGTGATGATATGTCATACGGCTACTATGTGAGTATCACGTGCAAATTACTAGTAGCTAATAATCATTGACTTCTACATTATCTTACCACTATATAGTTTACAAACAACTTTTAATATTGATTGTTGGATCAAGAAATGCGAATACCAACATTTCCAGTTGTTGGATCTTCTTTTCCATTCTAACATCTTGAAGATTCTATTAATAGTCTTCATTACAAACCACTATCTAGTGTAGAAAAAACTTTGAATGTTGACCGTTGGATCAAGACTCGTGAATCCCAGCTTTTCTAGCCATTGGATCTTCTTTTGCATTCTAGCGTCTAGAAGATTCTATTGATAGTCTTTGGCATAATGAACACTATGTCAAAACCTCAAAACACACTTCTCTATCATACTAGAATCTTCTCCCTTGTTTCTCTAGACCAAATTATCACAAATTTCATGCTTTAGGTACATAATAAGCTTTCACTTATACATCATGATACAAAGTACAAGGACCAAATATAAACCCATACTTTATAGATGTTGATAAAATTCATATTTTTTGCGCTTTACCAATTATAATTTTAAATAGTGACGATATGTCATACGTCTACTATCTGAGTCTCACATGCAACTTACTAGTAGCTAACAATTGTTGAATTCTACATGATCTTACCACTATATAGTGTACAAACAAATTTGAATATTGATCATTGGATCAAGAATCGCGAATCCCAACATTTCTAGTCGTTGGATCTTCTTTTCCATTCTAGCATCTTGAAGATTCTACTGATTGTCTTCATTACAAACCACTATATAGTGTACTAATAACTTTGAATGTTGACCATTGGATCAAGATTCACGAATCCCAACATTTCTAGCCATTGAATCTTCTTTTCCATTCTAGCATCTAGAAGTTTCTATTGATAGTCTTCGACACAATGAATGCTATGTACAAACCTCAAAACACACTTCTCCATCATACTAGAATCTTCTCCCTTGATTCTCTAGACCATGTTATCAAAAATTTCATGTGTTAGGTAGCTAATAATCTTTGACTTCTACATGATGATACAAAGTACAAGGACTAAATATAGACCCATACTTTATAGATGTTGATCAAATTTATCATTTTTTGTGCTTTACCAATTATAAATTTATATAGTGATGACATGTCATATGTCTAGTATCTGAGTCTCACGTGCATGTTACTAGTAGCTAATAATTATTGACTTCTACATGATCTTACCACTATATAGTTTGCAAACAACTTTGAAAATTTATTGTTGGATCAAGAATCGCGAATCCCAACATTTTCAGTCATTGGATATTCTTTTCCATTCTAGCGTCATGAAGATTCTATTGATAGTCTTCATTACAAACCTCTATACAGTGTACGAATAACTTTGAATGATGACCGTTGGATCAAGACTCACGAATCCCATCATTTCTAGCCGTTGGATCTTGATTTCCATTCTAGCATCTAGAAGATTCTATTGATATTCTTCGGCATAATGAATGATATGCACAAACCTCAGAACACACTTCTCCATCATACTAGAATCTTCTACCTTGTTTCTCTAGACTATGTTATCACAAATTTCATGTGTTAGGTAGCTAATAATCTTTTGCTTCTACATGATCATACAGAGTACAAGGAGAAAATATACACCCATACTTTATAAATGTTGATAAAATTTATAGTTTTTTGTGCTTTACTAGTTATAATTTTGTATAGTGATGATATGTCATACGGCTACTATCTGAGTATCACGTGCAAATTACTAGTAGGTAATAATCATTGACTTCTACTTGATCTTACCACTATATAGTTACAAGCAACTTTTAATATTGATCGTTGGATCAAGAATTGCGAATACCAACATTTCCAGTTGTTGGATCTTCTTTTCCATTCTAACATCTTGAAGATTCTATTGATAGTGTTCATTACAAACCACTATATAGTGTAGAAAAAACTTGGGATGTTGACCGTTGGATCAAGACTCGCGAATCCCAGCTTTTCTAGCCATTGGATCTTCTCTACAAGATTCTATTGATAGTGTTTGGCATAATGAATGCTATGTACAAACCTCAAAACAAACTTCTCTATCATACTAGAAACTTCTCCCTTGTTTCTCTAGACCATGTTATCACAAATTTCATGTGTTAGGTAGCTAATAATATTTTAATTCTACATGATGATACAAAGTACAAGGAAAAAATATACACCCATACTTTATAGATGTTGATAAAATTTATAATTTTTTGTGCTTTACCAATTATAATTTTATATAGTGATGATATGTCATACGTCTACTATCTGAGTCTCACGTGCAAATTACTAGTAGCTAATAATCATTGACTTCTACATGATCTTACCACAATATAGTTTACAGACAACTTTTAATATTTATCGTTTGATCAAGAATTGCGAATACCAACATTTCTAATTGTTGGATCTTCTTTTCCATTCTAGCATCTTGAAGATTCTATTGATAGTCTTCATTACAAACCACTATATAGTGTATAAAAAACTTTGAATGTTGACCGTTGGATCAAGACTCGTGAATCCCAGCAATTCTAGCCATTGTATCTTCTGTTCCATTCTAGCATCTAGAAGATTATATTGATAGTCTTCGGCATAATGAATGCTATGTACAAACATCAAAACACACTTCTCCATCATACTAGAACTGTCTCCCTTGTTTCTCTAGACCATGTTATCACAAATTTCATGTATTAGGTAGCTAATAATCTTTGACTTCTATATGATCATACAGAGTACAAGGACCAAATATACACCCATCCTTTATAGATGTTGATCAAATTTACAATTTTTCATGCTTTACCAATTATAATTTTTATACAGGGATGATATGTCATACGTCTACTATCTGATCTCACGTGCAACTAACTAGTAGCTAAGAATCATTGACTTCTACATTATCTTACCACTATATAGTTTACAAAAAAAATTGAATATTGATCGTTGGATCAAGAATCGTGAATCCCAGCATTTCTAGTCGTTGGATCTTGTTTTCCATTCTAGCATCTTGAAGATTCTATTGATAGTCTTCATTACAAACCACTATATAGTGTACGAATAACTTTGAATGTTGACCGTTGGATCAAGACTCGCGAATCCCAACATTTCTAGCCGTTGGATCTTCTTTTCCATTCTAGCATCTAGAATATTCTATTGATAGTCTTCGGCATAATGAAGGCTATGCAGAAACCTCAAAACACACTTCTCCATCATACTAGAATCTTCTCCCTTGTTTCTCTAGACCAAATTATCACAAATTTCATGCTTTAGGTACATAATAATCTTTCACTTATACATCATGATACAAAGTACAAGGACCAAATATAAACCCATACTTTATAGATGTTGATAAAATTCATATTTTTTGCGCTTTACCAATTATAATTTTAAATAATGACGATATGTCTTACGTCTACTATCTGAGTCTCACATGCAACTTACTAGTAGCTAACAATTGTTGAATTCTACATGATCTTACCACTATATAGTGTACAAACAAATTTGAATATTGATCGTTGGATCAAGAATCGCGAATCCCAACATTTCTAGTCGTTGGATCTTCTTTTCCATTCTAGCATCTTGAAGATTCTACTAATAGTCTTCATTACAAACCACTATATAGTGTACTAATAACTTTGAATGTTGACCATTGGATCAAGACTCACGAATCCCAACATTTCTAGCCATTGAATCTTCTTTTCCATTCTAGCATCTAGAAGTTTCTATTGATAGTCTTCGACATAATGAATGCTATGTACAAACCTCAAAACACACTTCTCCATCATACTAGAATCTTCTCCCTTGATTCTCTAGACCATGTTATCAAAAATTTCATGTGTTAGGTAGCTAATAATCTTTGACTTCTACATGATGATACAAAGTACAAGGACTAAATATAGACCCATACTTTATAGATGTTGATCAAATTTATAATTTTTTGTGCTTTACCAATTATAATTTTATATAGTGATGACATGTCATATGTCTAGTATCTGAGTCTCACGTGCATGTTACTAGTAGCTAATAATTATTGACTTCTACATGATCTTACCACTATATAGTTTGCAAACAACTTTGAAAATTTATTGTTGGATCAAGAATAGCGAATCCCAACATTTTCAGTCATTGGATCTTCTTTTCCATTCTAGCGTCTTGAAGATTCTATTGATAGTCTTCATTACAAACCTCTATACAGTGTACGAATAACTTTGAATGATGACCGTTGGATCAAGACTCACGAATCCCATCATTTCTAGCCGTTGGATCTTGATTTCCATTCTAGCATCTAGAAGATTCTATTGATATTCTTCGGCATAATGAATGATATGCACAAACCTCAGAACACACTTCTCCATCATACTAGAATCTTCTACCTTGTTTCTCTAGACTATGTTATCACAAATTTCATGTGTTAGGTAGCTAATAATCTTTTGCTTCTACATGATCATACAGAGTACAAGGAGAAAATATACACCCATACTTTATAAATGTTGATAAAATTTATAGTTTTTTGTGCTTTACTAGTTATAATTTTGTATAGTGATGATATGTCATACGGCTACTATCTGAGTATCACGTGCAAATTACTAGTAGGTAATAATCATTGACTTCTAATTGATCTTACCACTATATAGTTACAAACAACTTTTAATATTGATCGTTGGATCAAGAATTGCGAATACCAACATTTCCAGTTGTTGGATCTTCTTTTCCATTCTAACATCTTGAAGATTCTATTGATAGTGTTCATTACAAACCACTATATAGTGTAGAAAAAACTTGGGATGTTGACCGTTGGATCAAGACTCGCGAATCCCAGCTTTTCTAGCCATTGGATCTTCTCTACAAGATTCTATTGATAGTGTTTGGCATAATGAATTCTATGTACAAACCTCAAAACAAACTTCTCTATCATACTAGAAACTTCTCCCTTGTTTCTCTAGACCATGTTATCACAAATTTCATGTGTTAGGTAGCTAATAATATTTTAATTCTACATGATGATACAAAGTACAAGGAAAAAATATACACCCATACTTTATAGATGTTGATAAAATTGATAATTTTTTGTGCTTTACCAATTATAATTTTATATAGTGATGATATGTCATACGTCTACTATCTGAGTCTCACGTGCAAATTACTAGTAGCTAATAATCATTGACTTCTACATGATCTTACCACAATATAGTTTACAGACAACTTTTAATATTTATCGTTTGATCAAGAATTGCGAATACCAACATTTCTAATTGTTGGATCTTCTTTTCCATTCTAGCATCTTGAAGATTCTATTGATAGTCTTCATTACAAACCACTATATAGTGTATAAAAAACTTTGAATGTTGACCGTTGGATCAAGACTCGTGAATCCCAGCAATTCTAGCCATTGTATCTTCTGTTCCATTCTAGCATCTAGAAGATTATATTGATAGTCTTCGGCATAATGAATGCTATGTACAAACATCAAAACACACTTCTCCATCATACTAGAACTGTCTCCCTTGTTTCTCTAGACCATGTTATCACAAATTTCATGTATTAGGTAGCTAATAATCTTTGACTTCTACATGATCATACAGAGTACAAGGACCAAATATACACCCATCCTTTATAGATGTTGATCAAATTTACAATTTTTCATGCTTTACCAATTATAATTTTTATATAGTGATGATATGTCATACGTCTACTATATGATCTCACGTGCAACTAACTAGTAGCTAAGAATCATTGACTTCTACATTATCTTACCACTATATAGTTTACAAAAAAATTGAATATTGATCGTTGGATCAAGAATCGTGAATCCCAGCATTTCTAGTCGTTGGATCTTGTTTTCCATTCTAGCATCTTGAAGATTCTATTGATAGTCTTCATTACAAACCACTATATAGTGTACGAATAACTTTGAATGTTGACCGTTGGATCAAGACTCGCGAATCCCAACATTTCTAGCCGTTGGATCTTCTTTTCCATTCTAGCATCTAGAATATTCTATTGATAGTCTTCGGCATAATGAAGGCTATGCAGAAACCTCAAAACACACTTCTCCATCATACTAGAATCTTCTCCCTTGTTTCTCTAGACCAAATTATCACAAATTTCATGCTTTAGGTACATAATAATCTTTCACTTATACATCATGATACAAAGTACAAGGACCAAATATAAACCCATACTTTATAGATGTTGATAAAATTCATATTTTTTGCGCTTTACCAATTATAATTTTAAATAGTGACGATATGTCATACGTCTACTATCTGAGTCTCACATGCAACTTACTAGTAGCTAACAATTGTTGAATTCTACATGATCTTACCACTATATAGTGTACAAACAAATTTGAATATTGATCGTTGGATCAAGAATCGCGAATCCCAACATTTCTAGTCGTTGGATCTTCTTTTCCATTCTAGCATCTTGAAGTTTCTACTGATAGTCTTCATTACAAACCACTATATAGTGTACTAATAACTTTGAATGTTGACCATTGGATCAAGACTCACGAATACCAACATTTCTAGCCATTGAATCTTCTTTTCCATTCTAGCATCTAGAAGTTTCTATTGATAGTCTTCGACATAATGAATGCTATGTACAAACCTCAAAACACACTTCTCCATCATACTAGAATCTTCTCCCTTGTTTCTCTAGACCATGTTATCAAAAATTTCATGTGTTAGGTAGCTAATAATCTTTGACTTCTACATGATGATACAAAGTACAAGGACTAAATATACACCCATACTTTATAGATGTTGATCAAATTTATAATTTTTTGTGCTTTACCAATTATAATTTTATATAGTGATGACATGTCATATGTCTAGTATCTGAGTCTCACGTGCATGTTACTAGTAGCTAATAATTATTGACTTCTACATGATCTTACCACTATATAGTTTGCAAACAACTTTGAAAATTTATTGTTGGATCAAGAATCGCGAATCACAACATTTTCAGTCATTGGATCTTCTTTTCCATTCTAGCGTCTTGAAGATTCTATTGATAGTCTTCATTACAAACCTCTATACAGTGTACGAATAACTTTGAATGATGACCGTTGGATCAAGACTCACGAATCCCATCATTTCTAGCCGTTGGATCTTGATTTCCATTCTAGCATCTAGAAGATTCTATTGATATTCTTCGGCATAATGAATGATATGCACAAACCTCAGAACACACTTCTCCATCATACTAGAATCTTCTACCTTGTTTCTCTAGACTATGTTATCACAAATTTCATGTGTTAGGTAGCTAATAATCTTTTGCTTCTACATGATCATACAGAGTACAAGGAGAAAATATACACCCATACTTTATAAATGTTGATAAAATTTATAGTTTTTTGTGCTTTACTAGTTATAATTTTGTATAGTGATGATATGTCATACGGCTACTATCTGAGTATCACGTGCAAATTACTAGTAGGTAATAATCATTGACTTCTACTTGATCTTACCACTATATAGTTACAAACAACTTTTAATATTGATCGTTGGATCAAGAATTGCGAATACCAACATTTCCAGTTGTTGGATCTTCTTTTCCATTATAACATCTTGAAGATTCTATTGATAGTGTTCATTACAAACCACTATATAGTGTAGAAAAAACTTGGGATGTTGACCGTTGGATCAAGACTCGCGAATCCAAGCTTTTCTAGCCATTGGATCTTCTCTACAAGATTCTATTGATAGTGTTTGGCATAATGAATGCTATGTACAAACCTCAAAACAAACTTCTCTATCATACTAGAAACTTCTCTCTTGTTTCTCTAGACCATGTTATCACAAATTTCATGTGTTAGGTAGCTAATAATATTTTAATTCTACATGATGATACAAAGTACAAGGAAAAAATATACACCCATACTTTATAGATGTTGATAAAATTTATAATTTTTTGTGCTTTACCAATTATAATTTTATATAGTGATGATATGTCATACGTCTACTATCTGAGTCTCACGTGCAAATTACTAGTAGCTAATAATCATTGACTTCTACATGATCTTACCACAATATAGTTTACAGACAACTTTTAATATTTATCGTTTGATCAAGAATTGCGAATACCAACATTTCTAATTGTTGGATCTTCTTTTCCATTCTAGCATCTTGAAGATTCTATTGATAGTCTTCATTACAAACCACTATATAGTGTATAAAAAACTTTGAATGTTGACCGTTGGATCAAGACTCGTGAATCCCAGCAATTCTAGCCATTGTATCTTCTGTTCCATTCTAGCATCTAGAAGATTATATTGATAGTCTTCGGCATAATGAATGCTATGTACAAACATCAAAACACACTTCTCCATCATACTACAACTGTCTCCCTTGTTTCTCTAGACCATGTTATCACAAATTTCATGTATTAGGTAGCTAATAATCTTTGACTTCTATATGATCATACAGAGTACAAGGACCAAATATACACCCATCCTTTATAGATGTTGATCAAATTTACAATTTTTCATGCTTTACCAATTATAATTTTTATATAGTGATGATATGTCATACGTCTACTATCTGATCTAACTAGTAGCTAAGAATAATTTACTTCTACATTATCTTACCACTATATAGTTTACAAAAAAAATTGAATATTGATCGTTGGATCAAGAATCGTGAATCCCAGCATTTCTAGTCGTTGGATCTTGTTTTCCATTCTAGCATCTTGAAGATTCTATTGATAGTCTTCATTACAAACCACTATATAGTGTACGAATAACTTTGAATGTTGACCGTTGGATCAAGACTCGCGAATCCCAACATTTCTAGCCGTTGGATCTTCTTTTCCATTCTAGCATCTAGAATATTCTATTGATAGTCTTCGGCATAATGAAGGCTATGCAGAAACCTCAAAACACACTTCTCCATCATACTAGAATCTTCTCCCTTGTTTCTCTAGACCAAATTATCACAAATTTCATGCTTTAGGTACATAATAATCTTTCACTTATACATCATGATACAAAGTACAAGGACCAAATATAAACCCATACTTTATAGATGTTGATAAAATTCATATTTTTTGCGCTTTACCAATTATAATTTTAAATGGTGACGATATGTCATACGTCTACTATCTGAGTCTCACATGCAACTTACTAGTAGCTAACAATTGTTGAATTCTACATGATCTTACCACTATATAGTGTACAAACAAATTTGAATATTGATCGTTGGATCAAGAATCGCGAATCCCAACATTTCTAGTCGTTGGATCTTCTTTTCCATTCTAGCATCTTGAAGATTCTACTGATAGTCTTCATTACAAACCACTATATAGTGTACTAATAACTTTGAATGTTGACCATTGGATCAAGACTCACGAATCCGAACATTTCTAGCCATTGAATCTTCTTTTCCATTCTAGCATCTAGAAGTTTCTATTGATAGTCTTCGACATAATGAATGCTATGTACAAACCTCAAAACACACTTCTCCATCATACTAGAATCTTCTCCCTTGTTTCTCTAGACCATGTTATCAAAAATTTCATGTGTTCGGTAGCTAATAATATTTTACTTCTACATGATGATACAAAGTACAAGGACCAAATATACACCCATACTTTATAGATGTTGATCAAATTTATAATTTTTTGTGCTTTACCAATTATAATTTTATATAGTGATGACATGTCATATGTCTAGTATCTGAGTCTCACGTGCATGTTACTAGTAGCTAATAATTATTGACTTCTACATGATCTTACCACTATATAGTTTGCAAACAACTTTGAAAATTTATTGTTGGATCAAGAATCGCGAATCCCAACATTTTCAGTCATTGGATCTTCTTTTCCATTCTAGCGTCTTGAAGATTCTATTGATAGTCTTCATTACAAACCTCTATACAGTGTACGAATAACTTTGAATGATGACCGTTGGATCAAGACTCAAGAATCCCATCATTTCTAGCCGTTGGATCTTGATTTCCATTCTAGCATCTAGAAGATTCTATTGATATTCTTCGGCATAATGAATGATATGCACAAACCTCAGAACACACTTCTCCATCATACTAGAATCTTCTACCTTGTTTCTCTAGACTATGTTATCACAAATTTCATGTGTTAGGTAGGCTAATAATCTTTTGCTTCTACATGATCATACAGAGTACAAGGAGAAAATATACACCCATACTTTATAAATGTTGATAAAATTTATAGTTTTTTGTGCTTACTAGTTATAATTTTGTATAGTGATGATATGTCATACGGCTACTATCTGAGTATCACGTGCAAATTACTACTAGGTAATAATCATTGACTTCTACTTGATCTTACCACTATATAGTTACAAACAACTTTTAATATTGATCGTTGGATCAAGAATTGCGAATACCAACATTTCCAGTTGTTGGATCTTCTTTTCCATTATAACATCTTGAAGATTCTATTGATAGTGTTCATTACAAACCACTATATAGTGTAGAAAAAACTTTGAATGTTGACCGTTGGATCAAGACTCGCGAATCCCAGCTTTTCTAGCCATTGGATCTTCTTTTCCATTCTAGCATCTACAAGATTCTATTGATAGTGTTTGGCATAATGAATGCTATGTACAAACCTCAAAAAAAACTTCTCTATCATACTAGAAACTTCTCCCTTGTTTCTCTAGACCATGTTATCACAAATTTCATGTGTTAGGTAGCTAATAATATTTTAATTCTACATGATGATACAAAGTACAAGGAAAAAATATACACCCATACTTTATAGGTGTTGATAAAATTTATAATTTTTTGTGCTTTACCAATTATAATTTTATATAGTGATGATATGTCATACGTCTACTATCTGAGTCTCACGTGCAAATTACTAGTAGCTAATAATCATTGACTTCTACATGATCTTACCACAATATAGTTTAGAGACAACTTTTAATATTTATCGTTTGATCAAGAATTGCGAATACCAACATTTCTAATTGTTGGATCTTCTTTTCCATTCTAGCATCTTGATGATTCTATTGATAGTCTTCATTACAAACCACTATATAGTGTATAAAAAACTTTGAATGTTGACCGTTGGATCAAGACTCGTGAATCCCAGCAATTCTAGCCATTGTATCTTCTGTTCCATTCTAGCATCTAGAAGATTATATTGATAGTCTTCGGCATAATGAATGCTATGTACAAACATCAAAACACACTTCTCCATCATACTAGAACTGTCTCCCTTGTTTCTCTAGACCATGTTATCACAAATTTCATGTATTAGGTAGCTAATAATCTTTGACTTCTACATGATCATATAGAGTACAAGGACCAAATATACACCCATCCTTTATAGATGTTGATCAAATTTACAATTTTTCATGCTTTACCAAATATACTTTTTATATAGTGATGATATGTCATACGTCTACTATCTGATCTCACGTGCAACTAACTAGTAGCTAAGAATCATTGACTTCTACATTATCTTACCACTATATAGTTTACAAAAAAATTGAATATTGATCGTTGGATCAAGAATCGTGAATCCTAGCATTTCTAGTCGTTGGCTCTTGTTTGCCATTCTAGCATCTTGAAGATTCTATTGATAGTCTTCATTACAAACCACTATATAGTGTACGAATAACTTTGAATGTTGACCGTTGGATCAAGACTCGCGAATCCCAACATTTCTAGCCGTTGGATCTTCTTTTCCATTCTAGCATCTAGAATATTCTATTGATAGTCTTCGGCATAATGAATGCTATGCAGAAACCTCAAAACACACTTCTCCATCATACTAGAATCTTCTCCCTTGTTTCTCTAGACCAAATTATCACAAATTTCATGTTTTAGGTACAAAATAATCTTTCACTTATACATGATGATACAAAGTACAAGGACCGAATATAAACCCATACTTTATAGATGTTGATAAAATTCATATTTTTGGTGCTTTACCAATTATAATTTTAAATAGTTATCATATGCCATATGTCTACTATCTGAGTCTCACATGCAACTTACTAGTAGCTAACAATTGTTGAATTCTACATGATCTTACCACTATATAGTGTACAAACAAATTTGAATATTGATCGTTGGATCAAGAATCGCGAATCCCAACATTTCTAGTCGTTGGAACTTCTTTTCCATTCTAGCATCTTGAAGATTCTACTGATAGTCTTTATTACAAACCACTATATAGTGTACAAATTTTTTTGAATGTTCACCGTTTGATTAAGACTCGGGAATCCCAGCATTTCTAGCCATTGGATCTTCTTTTCCATTCTAGCATCTAGAAGTTTCTATTGATAGTCTTCGGCATAATGAATGCTATGCAGAAACGTCAAAACACACTTCTCCATCATACTAGAATCTTCTCCCTTGTTTCTCTAGACCAAATTATCACAAATTTCATGCTTTAGGTACATAATAATCTTTCACTTATACATGATGATACAAAGTACAAGGACCAAATATAAACCCATACTTTATAGCTGTTGATAAAATTCATATTTTTTGTGCTTTACCAATTATAATTTTAAATAGTGATCATATGCCATATGTCTACTATCTGAGTCTCACATGCAACTTACTAGTAGCTAACAATTGTTGAATTCTACATGATCTTACCACTATATAGTGTACAAACAAATTTGAATATTGATCGTTGGATCAAGAATCGCGAATCCCAACATTTCTAGTCGTTGGATCTTCTTTTCCATTCTAGCATCTTGAAGATTCTACTGATAGTCTTCATTACAAACCACTATATAGTGTACAAAAAAATTTGAATGTTCACCGTTGGATTAAGACTCGCGAATCCCAGCATTTCTAGCCATTGGATCTTCTTTTCCATTCTAGCATCTAGAAGTTTCTATTGATAGTCTTCGGCATAATGAATGCTATGCAGAAACGTCAAAACACACTTCTCCATCATACTAGAATCTTCTCCCTTGTTTCTCTAGACCATTCTATCACAAATTTCATGTGTTAGGTAGCTAAGAATCGTTTACTTCTACATGATGATACAAAGTACAAGGACAAAATATACACCCACAATTTATAGATGTTGATAAAATTTATAATTTTTTGTGCTTTACCAATTATAATTTTATATATTAATAATATGTCATACATCTACTATCTGATCTCACGTGCAACTAACTAGTAGCTAAGAATCATTGACTTCTACTTGATCTTACCACTATATAGTTTACAAACAACTTTTAATATTGATCGTTGGATCAAGAATCGTGAATCCCAGCATTTCTAGTCGTTGGATCTTGTTTTCCATTCTAGCATCTTGAAGATTCTATTGATAGTATTCATTACAAACCACTATATAGTGTACAAAAAGCTTTGAATGTTCATCGTTGGATTAAGACTCGCGAATCCCAGCATTTCTAGCCGTTGGATCTTCTTTTCCATTCTAGCATCTAGAATATTCTATTGATAGTCTTCGGCATAATGAATGCTATGCAGAAACCTCAAAACACACTTCTCCATCATACTAGAATCTTCTCCCTTGTTTCTCTAGACCAAATTATCACAAATTTCATGTTTTAGGTACAAAATAATCTTTCACTTATACATGATGATACAAAGTACAAGGACCAAATATAAACACATACTTTATAGATGTTGATAAAATTCATATTTTTGGTGCTTTACCAATTATAATTTTAAATAGTTATCATATGCCATATGTCTACTATCTGAGTCTCACATGCAACTTACTAGTAGCTAACAATTGTTGAATTCTACATGATCTTACCACTATATAGTGTACAAACAAATTTGAATATTGATCGTTGGATCAAGAATCGCGAATCCCAACATTTCTAGTCGTTGGATCTTCTTTTCCATTCTAGCATCTTGAAGATTCTACTGATAGTCTTCATTACAAACCACTATATAGTGTACTAATAACTTTGAATGTTGACCATTGGATCAAGACTCACGAATCCCAACATTTCTAGCCATTGAATCTTCTTTTCCATTCTAGCATCTAGAAGTTTCTATTGATAGTCTTCGACATAATGAATGCTATGTACAAACCTCAAAACACACTTCTCCATCATACTAGAATCTTCTCCCTTGTTTCTCTAGAACATGTTATCACAAATTTCATGTGTTCGGTAGCTAATAATATTTTACTTCTACATGATGATACAAAGTACAAGGACCAAATATACACCCATACTTTATAGATGTTGATCAAATTTATAATTTTTTGTGCTTTACCAATTATAATTTTATATAGCGATGACATGTCATATGTCTAGTATGTGAGTCTCACGTGCATGTTACTAGTAGCTAATAATCATTGACTTCTACGTGATCTTGCCACTATATAGTTTGCAAACAACTTTGAAAATTTATTGTTGGATCAAGAATCGCGAATCCCAACATTTTCAGTCATTGGATCTTCTTTTCCATTCTAGCGTCTTGAAGATTCTATTGATAGTCTTCATTACAAACCACTATACAGTGTACGAATAACTTTGAATGATGACCGTTGGATCAAGACTCACGAATCCCAGCATTTCTAGCCGTTGGATCTTGATTTCCATTCTAGCATCTAGAAGATTCTATTGATATTCTTCGGCATAATGGATGATATGCACAAACCTCAGAACACACTTCTCCATCATACTAGAATCTTCTACCTTGTTTCTCTAGACTATGTTATCACAAATTTCATGTGTTAGGTAGCTAATAATCTTTTACTTCTACATGATCATACAGAGTACAAGGACAAAATATACACCCATACTTTATAAATGTTGATAAAATTTATAATTTTTTGTGCTTTACCAGTTATAATTTTGTATAGTGATGATATGTCATACGGCTACTATCTGAGTATCACGTGCAAATTACTAGTAGGTAATAATCATTGACTTCTACTTGATCTTACCACTATATAGTTACAAACAACTTTTAATATTGATTGTTGGATCAAGAATTACGAATACCAACATTTCCAGTTGTTGGATCTTCTTTTCCATTCTAACATCTTGAAGATTCTATTGATAGTGTTCATTACAAACCACTATATAGTGTAGAAAAAACTTTGAATGTTGACCGTTGGATCAAGACTCGCGAATCCCAGCTTTTCTAGCCATTGGATCTTCTTTTCCATTCTAGCATCTACAAGATTCTATTGATAGTGTTTGGCATAATGAATGCTATGTACAAAACTCAAAACAAACTTCTCTATCATACTAGAAACTTCTCCCTTGTTTCTCTAGACCATGTTCTCACAAATTTCATGTGTTAGGTAACTAATAATATTTTAATTCTACATGATGATACAAAGTACAAGGAAAAAATATACACCCATACTTTATAGATGTTGATAAAATTTATTATTTTTTGTGCTTTACCAATTATAATTTTATATAGTGATGATATGTCATACGTCTACTATCTGAGTCTCACGTGCAAATTACTAGTAGCTAATAATCATTGACTTCTACATGATCTTACCACAATATAGTTTACAGACAACTTTTAATATTTATCGTTTGATCAAGAATTGCGAATACCAACATTTCTAATTGTTGGATCTTCTTTTCCATTCTAGCATGTTGAAGATTCTATTGATAGTCTTCATTACAAACCACTATATAGTGTATAAAAAACTTTGGATGTTGACCGTTGGATCCAGACTCGTGAATCCTAGCAATTCTAGCCATTGTATCTTCTGTTCCATTCTAGCATCTAGAAGATTATGTTGATAGTCTTCGGCATAATGAATGCTATGTACAAACATCAAAACACACTTCTCCATCATACTAGAACTGTCTCCCTTGTTTCTCTAGACCATGTTATCACAAATTTCATGTATTAGGTAGCTAATAATCTTTGACTTCTACATGATCATACAGAGTACAAGGACCAAATATACACCCATCCTTTATAGATGTTGATCAAATTTACAATTTTTCATGCTTTACCAATTATAATTTTTATATAGTGATGATATGTCATACGTCTACTATCTGATCTCACGTGCAACTAACTAGTAGCTAAGAATCATTGACTTCTACATTATCTTACCACTATATAGTTTACAAAAAAAATTGAATATTGATCGTTGGATCAAGAATCGTGAATCCCAGCATTTCTAGTCGTTGGATCTTGTTTTCCATTCTAGCATCTTGAAGATTCTATTGATAGTCTTCATTACAAACCACTATATAGTGTACGAATAACTTTGAATGTTGACCGTTGGATCAAGACTCACGAATCCCTACATTTCTAGCCATTGGATCTTCTTTTCCATTCTAGCATCTAGAAGTTTCTATTGATAGTCTTCGGCATAATGAATGCTATGCAGAAACGTCAAAACACACTTCTCCATCATACTAGAATCTTCTCCCTTGTTTCTCTAGACCAAATTATCACAAATTTCATGCTTTAGGTACATAATAATCTTTCACTTATACATGATGATACAAAGTACAAGGACCAAATATAAACCCATACTTTATAGCTGTTGATAAATTCATATTTTTTGTGCTTTACCAATTATAATTTTAAATAGTGATCATATGCCATATGTCTACTATCTGAGTCTCACATGCAACTTACTAGTAGCTAACAATTGTTGAATTCTACATGATCTTACCACTATATAGTGTACAAACAAATTTGAATATTGATCGTTGGATCAAGAATCGCGAATCCCAACATTTCTAGTCGTTGGATCTTCTTTTCCATTCTAGCATCTTGAAGATTCTACTGATAGTCTTCATTACAAACCACTATATAGTGTACAAAAAAATTTGAATGTTCACCGTTGGATTAAGACTCGCGAATCCCAGCATTTCTAGCCATTGGATCTTCTTTTCCATTCTAGCATCTAGAAGTTTCTATTGATAGTCTTCGGCATAATAAATGCTATGTAGAAACGTCAAAACACACTTCTCCATCATACTAGAATCTTCTCCCTTGTTTCTCTAGACCAAATTATCACAAATTTCATGCTTTAGGTACATAATAATCTTTCACTTATACATGATGATACAAAGTACAAGGACCAAATATAAACCCATACTTTATAGCTGTTGATAAAATTCATATTTTTTGTGCTTTACCAATTATAATTTTAAATAGTGATCATATGCCATATGTCTACTATCTGAGTCTCACATGCAACTTACTAGTAGCTAACAATTGTTGAATTCTACATGATCTTACCACTATATAGTGTACAAACAAATTTGAATATTGATCGTTGGATCAAGAATCGCGAATCCCAACATTTCTAGTCGTTGGATCTTCTTTTCCATTCTAGCATCTTGAAGATTCTACTGATAGTCTTCATTACAAACCACTATATAGTGTACAAAAAAATTTGAATGTTCACCGTTGGATTAAGACTCGCGAATCCCAGCATTTCTAGCCATTGGATCTTCTTTTCCATTCTAGCATCTAGAAGTTTCTATTGATAGTCTTCGGCATAATGAATGCTATGCAGAAACGTCAAAACACACTTCTCCATCATACTAGAATCTTCTCCCTTGTTTCTCTAGACCATTCTATCACAAATTTCATGTATTAGGTAGCTAATAATCGTTTACTTCTACATGATGATACAAAGTACAAGGACAAAATATACACCCACAATTTATAGATGTTGATAAAATTTATAATTTTTTGTGCTTTACCAATTATAATTTTATATATTAATAATATGTCATACATCTACTATCTGGTCTCACGTGCAACTAACTAGTAGCTAAGAATCATTGACTTCTACTTGATCTTACCACTATATAGTTTACAAACAACTTTTAATATTGATCGTTGGATCAAGAATCGTGAATCCCAGCATTTCTAGTCGTTGGATCTTGTTTTCCATTCTAGCATCTTGAAGATTCTATTGATAGTATTCATTACAAACCACTATATAGTGTACAAAAAACTTTGAATGTTCATCGTTGGATTAAGACTCGCGAATCCCAGCATTTCTAGCCGTTGGATCTTCTTTTCCATTCTAGCATCTAGAATATTCTATTGATAGTCTTCGGCATAATGAATGCTATGCAGAAACCTCAAAACACACTTCTCCATCATACTAGAATCTTCTCCCTTGTTTCTCTAGACCAAATTATCACAAATTTCATGTTTAGGTACAAAATAATCTTTCACTTATACATGATGATACAAAGTACAAGGACCAAATATAAACACATACTTTATAGCTGTTGATAAAATTCATATTTTTGGTGCTTTACCAATTATAATTTTAAATAGTTATCATATGCCATATGTCTACTATCTGAGTCTCACATGCAACTTACTAGTAGCTAACAATTGTTGAATTCTACATGATCTTACCACTATATAGTGTACAAACAAATTTGAATATTGATTGTTGGATCAAGAATCGCGAATCCCAACATTTCTAGTCGTTGGATCTTCTTTTCCATTCTAGCATCTTGAAGATTCTACTGATAGTCTTCATTACAAACCACTATATAGTGTACAAATTTTTTTGAATGTTCACCGTTTGATTAAGACTCGCGAATCCCAGCATTTCTAGCCATTGGATCTTCTTTTCCATTCTAGCATCTAGAAGTTTCTATTGATAGTCTTCGGCATAATGAATGCTATGTAGAAACGTCAAAACACACTTCTCCATCATACTAGAATCTTCTCCCTTGTTTCTCTAGACCAAATTATCACAAATTTCATGCTTTAGGTACATAATAATCTTTCACTTATACATGATGATACAAAGTACAAGGACCAAATATAAACCCATACTTTATAGCTGTTGATAAAATTCATATTTTTTGTGCTTTACCAATTATAATTTTAAATAGTGATCATATGCCATATGTCTACTATCTGAGTCTCACATGCAACTTACTAGTAGCTAACAATTGTTGAATTCTACATGATCTTACCACTATATAGTGTACAAACAAATTTGAATATTGATCGTTGGATCAAGAATCGCGAATCCCAACATTTCTAGTCGTTGGATCTTCTTTTCCATTCTAGCATCTTGAAGATTCTACTGATAGTCTTCATTACAAACCACTATATAGTGTACTAATAACTTTGAATGTTCACCGTTCGATCAAGACTCGCGAATCCCAGCATTTCTAGCCATTGGATCTTCTTTTCCATTCTAGCATCTAGAAGTTTCTATTGATAGTCTTCGACATAATGAATGCTATGTACAAACCTCAAAACACACTTCTCCATCATACTAGAATCTTCTCCCTTGTTTCTCTAGACCATGTTATCACAAATTTCATGTGTTAGGTAGCTAATAATATTTTACTTCTACATGATGATACAAAGTACAAGGACAAAATATACACCCATACTTTATAGATGTTGATCAAATTTATAATTTTTTGTGCTTTACCAATTATAATTTTATATAGCGATGACATGTCATATGTCTAGTATGTGAGTCTCACGTGCATGTTACTAGTAGCTAATAATCATTGACTTCTACGTGATCTTGCCACTATATAGTTTGCAAACAACTTTGAAAATTTATTGTTGGATCAAGAATCGCGAATCCCAACATTTTCAGTCATTGGATCTTCTTTTCCATTCTAGCGTCTTGAAGATTCTATTGATAGTCTTCATTACAAACCACTATACAGTGTACGAATAACTTTGAATGATGACTGTTGGATCAAGACTCACGAATCCCAGCATTTCTAGCCGTTGGATCTTGATTTCCATTCTAGCATCTAGAAGATTCTATTGATATTCTTCGGCATAATGAATGATATGCACAAACCTCAGAACACACTTCTCCATCATACTAGAATCTTCTACCTTGTTTCTCTAGACTATGTTATCACAAATTTCATGTGTTAGGGAGCTAATAATCTTTTACTTCTACATGATCATACAGAGTACAAGGACAAAATATACACCCATACTTTATAAATGTTGATAAAATTTATAATTTTTTGTGCTTTACCAGTTATAATTTTGTATAGTGATGATATGTCATACAGCTACTATCTGAGTATCACGTGCAAATTACTAGTAGGTAATAATCATTGACTTCTACTTGATCTTACCACTATATAGTTACAAACAACTTTTAATATTGATTGTTGGATCAAGAATTACGAATACCAACATTTCCAGTTGTTGGATCTTCTTTTCCATTCTAACATCTTGAAGATTCTATTGATAGTGTTCATTACAAACCACTATATAGTGTAGAAAAAACTTTGAATGTTGACCGTTGGATCAACGACTCGCGAATCCCAGCTTTTCTAGCCATTGGATCTTCTTTTCCATTCTAGCATCTACAAGATTCTATTGATAGTGTTGGCATAATGAATGCTATGTACAAAACTCAAAACAAACTTCTCTATCATACTAGAAACTTCTCCCTTGTTTCTCTAGACCAATGTTCTCACAAATTTCATGTGTTAGGTAACTAATAATATTTTAATTCTACATGATGATACAAAGTACAAGGAAAAAATATACACCCATACTTTATAGATGTTGATAAAATTTATATTTTTTGTGCTTTACCAATTATAATTTTATATAGTGATGATATGTCATACGTCTACTATCTGAGTCTCACGTGCAAATTACTAGTAGCTAATAATCATTGACTTCTACATGATCTTACCACAATATAGTTTACAGACAACTTTTAATATTTATCGTTTGATCAAGAATTGCGAATACCAACATTTCTAATTGTTGGATCTTCTTTTCCATTCTAGCATTTGAAGATTCTATTGATAGTCTTCATTACAAACCACTATATAGTGTATAAAAAACTTTGAATGTTGACCGTTGGATCAAGACTCGTGAATCCTAGCAATTCTAGCCATTGTATCTTCTGTTCCATTCTAGCATCTAGAAGATTATATTGATAGTCTTCGGCATAATGAATGCTATGTACAAACATCAAAACACACTTCTCCATCATACTAGAACTGTCTCCCTTGTTTCTCTAGACCATGTTATCACAAATTTCATGTATTAGGTAGCTAATAATCTTTGACTTCTACATGATCATACAGAGTACAAGGACCAAATATACACCCATCCTTTATAGATGTTGATCAAATTTATAATTTTTTGTGCTTTACCAATTATAATTTTATATAGCGATGACATGTCATATGTCTAGTATGTGAGTCTCACGTGCATGTTACTAGTAGCTAATAATCATTGACTTCTACGTGATCTTACCACTATATAGTTTGCAAACAACTTTGAAAATTTATTGTTGGATCAAGAATCGCGAATCCCAACATTTTCAGTCATTGGATCTTCTTTTCCATTCTAGCGTCTTGAAGATTCTATTGATAGTCTTCATTACAAACCACTATACAGTGTACGAATAACTTTGAATGATGACCGTTGGATCAAGACTCATGAATCCCAGCATTTCTAGCCGTTGGATCTTGATTTCCATTCTAGCATCTAGAAGATTCTATTGATATTCTTCGGTATAATGAATGATATGCACAAACCTCAGAACACACTTCTCCATCATACTAGAATCTTCTACCTTGTTTCTCTAGACTATGTTATCACAAATTTCATGTGTTAGGTAGCTAATAATCTTTTACTTCTACATGATCATACAGAGTACTAGGACAAAATATACACCCATACTTTATAAATGTTGATAAAATTTATAATTTTTTGTGCTTTACCAGTAATAATTTTGTATAGTGATGATATGTCATACGGCTACTCTCTGAGTATCACGTGCAAACTACTAGTAGGTAATAATCATTGACTTCTACTTGATCTTACCACTATATAGTTACAAACAACTTTTAATATTGATCGTTGGATCAAGAATTACGAATACCAACATTTCCAGTTGTTGGATCTTCTTTTCCATTCTAACATCTTGAAGATTCTATTGATAGTGTTCATTACAAACCACTATATAGTGTAGAAAAAACTTTGAATGTTGACCGTTGGATCAAGACTCGCGAATCCCAGCTTTTCTAGCCATTGGATCTTCTTTTCCATTCTAGCATCTACAAGATTCTATTGATAGTGTTTGGCATAATGAATGCTATGTACAAACCTCAAAATAAACTTCTCTATCATACTAGAAACTTCTCCCTTGTTTCTCTAGACCATGTTCTCACAAATTTCATGTGTTAGGGAACTAATAATATTTTAATTCTACATGATGATACAAAGTACAAGGAAAAAATATACACCCATACTTTATAGATGTTGATAAAATTTATAATTTTTTGTGCTTTACCAATTATAATTTTATATAGTGATGATATGTCATACGTCTACTATCTGAGTCTCACGTGCAAATTACTAGTAGCTAATAATCATTGACTTCTACATGATCTTACCACAATATAGTTTACAGACAACTTTTAATATGTATCGTTTGATCAAGAATTGCGAATACCAACATTTCTAATTGTTGGATCTTCTTTTCCATTCTAGCATGTTGAAGATTCTATTGATAGTCTTCAGTACAAACCACTATATAGTTTATAAAAAACTTTGAATGTTGACCGTTGGATCAAGACTCGTGAATCCTAGCAATTCTAGCCATTGTATCTTCTGTTCCATTCTAGCATCTAGAAGATTATATTGATAGTCTTCGGCACAATGAATGCTATGTACAAACATCAAAACACACTTCTCCATCATACTAGAACTGTCTCCCTTGTTTCTCTAGACCATGTTATCACAAATTTCATGTATTAGGTAGCTAATAATCTTTGACTTCTACATGATCATACAGAGTACAAGGACCAAATATACACCCATCCTTTATAGATGTTGATCAAATTTACAATTTTTCATGCTTTACCAATTATAATTTTTATATAGTGATGATATGTCATACGTCTACTATCTGATCTCACGTGCAACTAACTAGTAGCTAAGAATCATTGACTTCTACATTATCTTACCACTATATAGTTTACAAAAAAATTGAATATTGATCGTTGGATCAAGAATCGTGAATCCCAGCATTTCTAGTCGTTGGATCTTGTTTTCCATTCTAGCATCTTGAAGATTCTATTGATAGTCTTCATTACAAACCACTATATAGTGTACGAATAACTTTGAATGTTGACCGTTGGATCAAGACTCGCGAATCCCAACATTTCTAGCCGTTGGATCTTCTTTTCCATTCTAGCATCTAGAATATTCTATTGATAGTCTTCGGCATAATGAATGCTATGCAGAAACCTCAAAACACACTTCTCCATCATACTAGAATCTTCTCCCTTGTTTCTCTAGACCAAATTATCACAAATTTCATGTTTTAGGTACAAAATAATCTTTCACTTATACATGATGATACAAAGTACAAGGACCAAATATAAACCCATACTTTATAGATGTTGATAAAATTCATATTTTTGGTGCTTTACCAATTATAATTTTAAATAGTTATCATATGCCATATGTCTACTATCTGAGTCTCACATGCAACTTACTAGTAGCTAACAATTGTTGAATTCTACATGATCTTACCACTATATAGTGTACAAACAAATTTGAATATTGATCGTTGGATCAAGAATCGCGAATCCCAACATTTCTAGTTTTTCTATTACAAACAAATTTGAATATTGATCGTTGGATCAAGAATCGCGAATCCCAACATTTCTAGTCGTTGGATCTTCTTTTCCATTCTAGCATCTTGAAGATTCTACTGATAGTCTTCATTACAAACCACTATATAGTGTACTAATAACTTTGAATGTTGACCATTGGATCAAGACTCACGAATCCCAACATTTCTAGCCATTGAATCTTCTTTTCCATTCTAGCATCTAGAAGTTTCTATTGATAGTCTTCGACATAATGAATGCTATGTACAAACCTCAAAACACACTTCTCCATCATACTAGAATCTTCTCCCTTGTTTCTCTAGACCATGTTATCACAAATTTCATGTGTTCGGTAGCTAATAATATTTTACTTCTACATGATGATACAAAGTACAAGGACCAAATATACACCCATACTTTATAGATGTTGATCAAATTTATAATTTTTTGTGCTTTACCAATTATAATTTTATATAGCGATGACATGTCATATGTCTAGTATGTGAGTCTCACGTGCATGTTACTAGTAGCTAATAATCATTGACTTCTACGTGATCTTACCACTATATAGTTTGCAAACAACTTTGAAAATTTATTGTTGGATCAAGAATCGCGAATCCCAACATTTTCAGTCATTGGATCTTCTTTTCCATTCTAGCGTCTTGAAGATTCTATTGATAGTCTTCATTACAAACCACTATACAGTGTACGAATAACTTTGAATGATGACCGTTGGATCAAGACTCACGAATCCCAGCATTTCTAGCCGTTGGATCTTGATTTCCATTCTAGCATCTAGAAGATTCTATTGATATTCTTCGGCATAATGAATGATATGCACAAACCTCAGAACACACTTCTCCATCATACTAGAATCTTCTACCTTGTTTCTCTAGACTATGTTATCACAAATTTCATGTGTTAGGTAGCTAATAATCTTTTACTTCTACATGATCATACAGAGTACAAGGACAAAATATACACCCATACTTTATAAATGTTGATAAAATTTATAATTTTTTGTGCTGTACCAGTTATAATTTTGTATAGTGATGATATGTCATACGGCTACTATCTGAGTATCACGTGCAAACTACTAGTAGGTAATAATCATTGACTTCTACTTTCTCTTACCACTATATAGTTACAAACAACTTTTAATATTGATCGTTGGATCAAGAATTACGAATACCAACATTTCCAGTTGTTGGATCTTCTTTTCCATTCTAACATCTTGAAGATTCTATTGATAGTGTTCATTACAAACCACTATATAGTGTAGAAAAAACTTTGAATGTTGACCGTTGGATCAAGACTCGCGAATCCCAGCTTTTCTAGCCATTGGATCTTCTTTTCCACTCTAGCATCTACAAGATTCTATTGATAGTGTTTGACATAATGAATGCTATGTACAAACCTCAAAACAAACTTCTCTATCATACTAGAAACTTCTCCCTTGTTTCTCTAGACCATGTTCTCACAAATTTCATGTGTTAGGGAACTAATAATATTTTAATTCTACATGATGATACAAAGTATAAGGAAAAAATATACACCCATACTTTATAGATGTTGATAAAATTTATAATTTTTTGTGCTTTACCAATTATAATTTTATATAGTGATGATATGTCATACGTCTACTATCTGAGTCTCACGTGCAAATTACTAGTAGCTAATAATCATTGACTTCTACATGATCTTACCACAATATAGTTTACAGACAACTTTTAATATTTATCGTTTGATCAAGAATTGCGAATACCAACATTTCTAATTGTTGGATCTTCTTTTCCATTCTAGCATGTTGAAGATTCTATTGATAGTCTTCAGTACAAACCACTATATAGTTTATAAAAAACTTTGAATGTTGACCGTTGGATCAAGACTCGTGAATCCTAGCAATTCTAGCCATTGTATCTTCTGTTCCATTCTAGCATCTAGAAGATTATATTGATAGGCTTTCGGCACAATGAATGCTATGTACAAACATCAAAACACACTTCTCCATCATACTAGAACTGTCTCCCTTGTTTCTCTAGACCATGTGATCACAAATTTCATGTATTAGGTAGCTAATAATCTTTGACTTCTACATGATCATACAGAGTACAAGGACCAAATATACACCCATCCTTTATAGATGTTGATCAAATTTACAATTTTTCATGCTTTACCAATTATAATTTTTATATAGTGATGATATGTCATACGTCTACTATCTGATCTCACGTGCAACTAACTAGTAGCTAAGAATCATTGACTTCTACATTATCTTACCACTATATAGTTTACAAAAAAAATTGAATATTGATCGTTGGATCAAGAATCGTGAATCCCAGCATTTCTAGTCGTTGGATCTTGTTTTCCATTCTAGCATCTTGAAGATTCTATTGATAGTCTTCATTAAACCACTATATAGTGTACGAATAACTTTGAATGTTGACCGTTGGATCAAGACTCACGAATCCCAACATTTCTAGCCGTTGGATCTTCTTTTCCATTCGAGCATCTAGAATATTCTATTGATAGTCTTCGGCATAATGAATGCTATGCAGAAACCTCAAAACACACTTCTCCATCATACTAGAATCTTCTCCCTTGTTTCTCTAGACCAAATTATCACAAATTTCATGTTTTAGGTACAAAATAATCTTTCACTTATACATGATGATACAAAGTACAAGGACCAAATATAAACCCATACTTTATAGATGTTGATAAAATTCATATTTTTGGTGCTTTACCAATTATAATTTTAAATAGTTATCATATGCCATATGTCTACTATCTGAGTCTCACATGCAACTTCCTAGTAGCTAACAATTGTTGAATTCTACATGATCTTACCACTATATAGTGTACAAACAAATTTGAATATTGATCGTTGGATCAAGAATCGCGAATCCCAACATTTCTAGTCGTTGGATCTTCTTTTCCATTCTAGCATCTTGAAGATTCTACTGATAGTCTTCATTACAAACCACTATATAGTGTACTAATAACTTTGAATGTTGACCATTGGATCAAGACTCACGAATCCCAACATTTCTAGCCATTGAATCTTCTTTTCCATTCTAGCATCTAGAAGATTCTATTGATAGTCTTCGACATAATGAATGCTATGTACAAACCTCAAAACACACTTCTCCATCATACTAGAATCTTCTCCCTTGTTTCTCTAAACCATTCTATCACAAATTTCATGTGTTAGGTAGCTAATAATCGTTTACTTCTACATGATGATACAAAGTACAAGGAAAAAATATACACCCACAATTTATAGATGTTGATAAAATTTATAATTTTTTGTGCTTTACCAATTATAATTTTATATATTGATAATATGTCATACATCTACTATCTGAGTGTCACGTGCAACTTACTAGTAGGTAATAATCATTGACTTCTACTTGATCTTACCACTATATAGTTTACAAACAACTTTTAATATTGATCGTTGGATCAAGAATCGCGAATCCCAACATTTCCAGTTGTTGGATCTTCTTTTCCATTCTAACATCTTGAAGATTCTCTTGATAGTATTCATTACAAACCACTATATAGTGTACAAAAAACTTTGAATGTTCACCGTTGGATTAAGACTCGCGAATCCCAGCATTTCTAGCCATTGGATCTTCTTTTCCATTCTAGCATCTAGAAGTTTCTATTGATAGTCTTCGGCATAATGAATGCTATGCAGAAACGTCAAAACACACTTCTCCATCATACTAGAATCTTCTCCCTTGTTTCTCTAGACCAAATTATCACAAATTTCATGCTTTAGGTACATAATAATCTTTCACTTATACATGATGATACAAAGTATAAGGACCAAATATAAACCCATACTTTATAGATGTTGATAAAATTCATATTTTTTGTGCTTTACCAATTATAATTTTAAATAGTGATCATATGCCATATGTCTACTATCTGAGTCTCACATGCAACTTACTAGTAGCTAACAATTGTTGAATTCTACATGATCTTACCACTATATAGTGTACAAAAAAATTTGAATATTGATCGTTGGATCAAGAATCGCGAATCCCAACATTTCTAGTCGTTGGATCTTCTTTTCCACTCTAGCATCTACAAGATTCTATTGATAGTGTTTGGCATAATGAATGCTATGTACAAACCTCAAAACAAACTTCTCTATCATACTAGAAACTTCTCCCTTGTTTCTCTAGACCATGTTCTCACAAATTTCATGTGTTAGGGAACTAATAATATTTTAATTCTACATGATGATACAAAGTATAAGGAAAAAATATACACCCATACTTTATAGATGTTGATAAAATTTATAATTTTTTGTGCTTTACCAATTATAATTTTATATAGTGATGATATGTCATACGTCTACTATCTGAGTCTCACGTGCAAATTACTAGTAGCTAATAATCATTGACTTCTACATGATCTTACCACAATATAGTTTACAGACAACTTTTAATATTTATCGTTTGATCAAGAATTGCGAATACCAACATTTCTAATTGTTGGATCTTCTTTTCCATTCTAGCATGTTGAAGATTCTATTGATAGTCTTCAGTACAAACCACTATATAGTTTATAAAAAACTTTGAATGTTGACCGTTGGATCAAGACTCGTGAATCCTAGCAATTCTAGCCATTGTATCTTCTGTTCCATTCTAGCATCTAGAAGATTATATTGATAGGCTTCGGCACAATGAATGCTATGTACAAACATCAAAACACACTTCTCCATCATACTAGAACTGTCTCCCTTGTTTCTCTAGACCATGTTATCACAAATTTCATGTATTAGGTAGCTAATAATCTTTGACTTCTACATGATCATACAGAGTACAAGGACCAAATATACACCCATCCTTTATAGATGTTGATCAAATTTACAATTTTTCATGCTTTACCAATTATAATTTTTATATAGTGATGATATGTCATACGTCTACTATCTGATCTCACGTGCAACTAACTAGTAGCTAAGAATCATTGACTTCTACATTATCTTACCACTATATAGTTTACAAAAAAAATTGAATATTGATCGTTGGATCAAGAATCGTGAATCCCAGCATTTCTAGTCGTTGGATCTTTTTTTCCATTCTAGCATCTTGAAGATTCTATTGATAGTCTTCATTAAACCACTATATAGTGTACGAATAACTTTGAATGTTGACCGTTGGATCAAGACTCGCGAATCCCAACATTTCTAGCCGTTGGATCTTCTTTTCCATTCGAGCATCTAGAATATTCTATTGATAGTCTTCGGCATAATGAATGCTATGCAGAAACCTCAAAACACACTTCTCCATCATACTAGAATCTTCTCCCTTGTTTCTCTAGACCAAATTATCACAAATTTCATGTTTTAGGTACAAAATAATCTTTCACTTATACATGATGATACAAAGTACAAGGACCAAATATAAACCCATACTTTATAGATGTTGATAAAATTCATATTTTTGGTGCTTTACCAATTATAATTTTAAATAGTTATCATATGCCAGATGTCTACTATCTGAGTCTCACATGCAACTTACTAGTAGCTAACAATTGTTGAATTCTACATGATCTTACCACTATATAGTGTAAAAACTAATTTGAATATTGATCGTTGGATCAAGAATCGCGAATCCCAACATTTCTAGTCGTTGGATCTTCTTTTCCATTCTAGCATCTTGAAGATTCTACTGATAGTCTTCATTACAAACCACTATATAGTGTACTAATAACTTTGAATGTTGACCATTAGATCAAGACTCACGAATCCCAACATTTCTAGCCATTGAATCTTCTTTTCCATTCTAGCATCTAGAAGATTCTATTGATAGTCTTCGACATAATGAATGCTATGTACAAACCTCAAAACACACTTCTCCATCATACTAGAATCTTCTCCCTTGTTTCTCTAGACCATTCTATCACAAATTTCATGTGTTAGGTAGCTAATAATCGTTTACTTCTACATGATGATACAAAGTACAAGGAAAAAATATACACCCACAATTTATAGATGTAGATAAAATTTATAATTTTTTGTGCTTTACCAATTATAATTTTATATATTGATAATATGTCATACATCTACTATCTGAGTGTCACGTGCAACTTACTAGTAGGTAATAATCATTGACTTCTACTTGATCTTACCACTATATAGTTTACAAACAACTTTTAATATTGATCGTTGGATCAAGAATCACGAATCCCAACATTTCCAGTTGTTGGATCTTCTTTTCCATTCTAACATCTTGAAGATTCTATTGATAGTATTCATTACAAACCACTATATAGTGTACAAAAAACTTTGAATGTTCACCGTTGGATTAAGACTCGCGAATCCCAGCATTTCTAGCCATTGGATCTTCTTTTCCATTCTAGCATCTAGAAGTTTCTATTGATAGTCTTCGGCATAATGAATGCTATGCAGAAACGTCAAAACACACTTCTCCATCATACTAGAATCTTCTCCCTTGTTTCTCTAGACCAAATTATCACAAATTTCATGCTTTAGGTACATAATAATCTTTCACTTATACATGATGATACAAAGTATAAGGACCAAATATAAACCCATACTTTATAGATGTTGATAAAATTCATATTTTTTGTGCTTTACCAATTATAATTTTAAATAGTGATCATATGCCATATGTCTACTATCTGAGTCTCACATGCAACTTACTAGTAGCTAACAATTGTTGAATTCTACATGATCTTACCACTATATAGTGTACAAAAAAATTTGAATATTGATCGTTGGATCAAGAATCGCGAATCCCAACATTTCTAGTCGTTGGATCTTCTTTTCCACTCTAGCATCTACAAGATTCTATTGATAGTGTTTGGCATAATGAATGCTATGTACAAACCTCAAAACAAACTTCTCTATCATACTAGAAACTTCTCCCTTGTTTCTCTAGACCATGGTCTCACAAATTTCATGTGTTAGGGAACTAATAATATTTTAATTCTACATGATGATACAAAGTATAAGGAAAAAATATACACCCATACTTTATAGATGTTGATAAAATTTATAATTTTTTGTGCTTTACCAATTATAATTTTATATAGTGATGATATGTCATACGTCTACTATCTGAGTCTCACGTGCAAATTACTAGTAGCTAATAATCATTGACTTCTACATGATCTTACCACAATATAGTTTACAGACAACTTTTAATATTTATCGTTTGATCAAGAATTGCGAATACCAACATGTCTAATTGTTGGATCTTCTTTTCCATTCTAGCATGTTGAAGATTCTATTGATAGTCTTCAGTACAAACCACTATATAGTTTATAAAAAACTTTGAATGTTGACCGTTGGATCAAGACTCGTGAATCCTAGCAATTCTAGCCATTGTATCTTCTGTTCCATTCTAGCATCTAGAAGATTATATTGATAGGCTTCGGCACAATGAATGCTATGTACAAACATCAAAACACACTTCTCCATCATACTAGAACTGTCTCCCTTGTTTCTCTAGACCATGTTATCACAAATTTCATGTATTAGGTAGCTAATAATCTTTGACTTCTACATGATCATACAGAGTACAAGGACCAAATTAACACCCATCCTTTATAGATGTTGATCAAATTTACAATTTTTCATGCTTTACCAATTATAATTTTTATATAGTGATGATATGTCATACGTCTACTATCTGATCTCACGTGCAACTAACTAGTAGCTAAGAATCATTGACTTCTACATTATCTTACCACTATATAGTTTACAAAAAAAATTGAATATTGATCGTTGGATCAAGAATCGTGAATCCCAGCATTTCTAGTCGTTGGATCTTGTTTTCCATTCTAGCATCTTCAAGATTCTATTGATAGTCTTCATTAAACCACTATATAGTGTACGAATAACTTTGAATGTTGACCGTTGGATCAAGACTCGCGAATCCCAACATTTCTAGCCGTTGGATCTTCTTTTCCATTCGAGCATCTACAATATTCTATTGATAGTCTTCGGCATAATGAATGCTATGCAGAAACCTCAAAACACACTTCTCCATCATACTAGAATCTTCTCCCTTGTTTCTCTAGACCAAATTATCACAAATTTCATGTTTTAGGTACAAAATAATCTTTCACTTATACATGATGATACAAAGTACAAGGACCAAATATAAACCCATACTTTATAGATGTTGATAAAATTCATATTTTTGGTGCTTTAGCAATTATAATTTTAAATAGTTATCATATGCCAGATGTCTACTATCTGAGTCTCACATGCAACTTACTAGTAGCTAACAATTGTTGAATTCTACATGATCTTACCACTATATAGTGTACAAACAAATTTGAATATTGATCGTTGGATCAAGAATCGCGAATCCCAACATTTCTAGTCGTTGGATCTTCTTTTCCATTCTAGCATCTTGAAGATTCTACTGATAGTCTTCATTACAAACCACTATATAGTGTACTAATAACTTTGAATGTTGACCATTAGATCAAGACTCACGAATCCCAACATTTCTAGCCATTGAATCTTCTTTTCCATTCTAGCATCTAGAAGATTCTATTGATAGTCTTCGACATAATGAATGCTATGTACAAACCTCAAAACACACTTCTCCATCATACTAGAATCTTCTCCCTTGTTTCTCTAGACCATTCTATCACAAATTTCATGTGTTAGGTAGCTAATAATCGTTTACTTCTACATGATGATACAAAGTACAAGGAAAAAATATACACCCACAATTTATAGATGTTGATAAAATTTATAATTTTTTGTGCTTTACCAATTATAATTTTATATATTGATAATATGTCATACATCTACTATCTGAGTGTCACGTGCAACTTACTAGTAGGTAATAATCATTGACTTCTACTTGATCTTACCACTATATAGTTTACAAACAACTTTTAATATTGATCGTTGGATCAAGAATCGCGAATCCCAACATTTCCAGTTGTTGGATCTTCTTTTCCATTCTAACATCTTGAAGATTCTCTTGATAGTATTCATTACAAACCACTATATAGTGTACGAATAACTTTGAATGTTGACCGTTGGATCAAGACTCGCGAATCCCAGCATTTCTAGCCGTTGGATCTTCTTTTCCATTCGAGCATCTAGAATATTCTATTGATAGTCTTCGGCATAATGAATGATATGCAGAAACCTCAAAACACACTTCTCCATCATACTAGAATCTTCTCCCTTGTTTCTCTAGACCAAATTATCACAAATTTCATGCTTTAGGTACATAATAATCTTTCACTTATACATGATGATACAAAGTATAAGGACCAAATATAAACCCATACTTTATAGATGTTGATAAAATTCATATTTTTTGTGCTTTACCAATTATAATTTTAAATAGTGATCATATGCCATATGTCTACTATCTGAGTCTCACATGCAACTTACTAGTAGCTAACAATTGTTGAATTCTACATGATCTTACCACTATATAGTGTACAAAAAAATTTGAATATTGATCGTTGGATCAAGAATCGCGAATCCCAACATTTCTAGTCGTTGGATCTTCTTTTCCATTCTAGCATCTTGAAGATTCTACTGATAGTCTTCATTACAAACCACTATATAGTGTACAAAAAAATTTGAATGTTCACCGTTGGATTAAGACTCGCGAATCCCAGCATTTCTAGCCATTGGATCTTCTTTTCCATTCTAGCATCTAGAAGTTTCTATTGATAGTCTTCGGCATAATGAATGCTATGCAGAAACGTCAAAACACACTTCTCCATCATACTAGAATCTTCTCCCTTGTCTCTCTAGACCAAATTATCACAAATTTCATGCTTTAGGTACATAATAATCTTTCACTTATACATGATGATACAAAGTACAAGGACCAAATATAAACCCATACTTTATAGATGTTGATAAAATTTATAATTTTTTGTGCTTTACCAATTATAATTTTATATATTGATAATATGTCATACATCTACTATCTGAGTCTCACGTGCAACTTACTAGTAGGTAATAATCCTTGACTTCTACTTGATCTTACCACTATATAGTTTACAAACAACTTTTAATATTGATCGTTGGATCAAGAATCGTGAATCCCAACATTTCTAGTCGTTGGATCTTCTTTTCCGTTCTAGCATCTTGAAGATTCTACTGATAGTCTTCATTACAAACCACTATATAGTGTACAAAAAAATTTGAATGTTCACCGTTGGATTAAGACTCGCGAATCCCAGCATTTCTAGCCATTGGATCTTCTTTTCCATTCTAGCATCTAGAAGTTTCTATTGATAGTCTTCGGCACAATGAATGCTATGTACAAACATCAAAACACACTTCTCCATCATACTAGAACTGTCTCCCTTGTTTCTCTAGACCATGTTATCACAAATTTCATGTATTAGGTAGCTAATAATCTTTGACTTCTACATGATCATACAGAGTACAAGGACGAAATATACACCCATCCTTTATAGATGTTGATCAAATTTACAATTTTTCATGCTTTACCAATTATAATTTTTATATAGTGATGATATGTCATACGTCTACTATCTGATCTCACGTGCAACTAACTAGTAGCTAAGAATCATTGACTTCTCCATTATCTTACCACTATATAGTTTACAAAAAAAATTGAATATTGATCGTTGGATCAAGAATCGTGAATCCCAGCATTTCTAGTCGTTGGATCTTCTTTTCCATTCTAGCATCTTGAAGATTCTATTGATAGTCTTCATTAAACCACTATATAGTGTACGAATAACTTTGAATGTTGACCGTTGGATCAAGACTCGCGAATCCCAACATTTCTAGCCGTTGGATCTTCTTTTCCATTCGAGCATCTAGAATATTCTATTGATAGTCTTCGGCATAATGAATGATATGCAGAAACCTCAAAACACACTTCTCCATCATACTAGAATCTTCTCCCTTGTTTCTCTAGACCAAATTATCACAAATTTCATGTTTTAGGTACAAAATAATCTTTCACTTATACATGATGATACAAAGTACAAGGACCAAATATAAACCCATACTTTATAGATGTTGATAAAATTCATATTTTTGGTGCTTTACCAATTATAATTTTAAATAGTTATCATATGCCATATGTCTACTATCTGAGTCTCACATGCAACTTCCTAGTAGCTAACAATTGTTGAATTCTACATGATCTTACCACTATATAGTGTACAAACAAATTTGAATATTGATCATTGGATCAAGAATCGCGAATCCCAACATTTCTAGTCGTTGGATCTTCTTTTCCATTCTAGCATCTTGAAGATTCTACTGATAGTCTTCATTACAAACCACTATATAGTGTACTAATAACTTTGAATGTTGCCATTGGATCAAGACTCACGAATCCCAACATTTCTAGCCATTGAATCTTCTTTTCCATTCTAGCATCTAGAAGATTCTATTGATAGTCTTCGACATAATGAATGCTATGTACAAACCTCAAAACACACTTCTCCATCATACTAGAATCTTCTCCCTTGTTTCTCTAGACCATTCTATCACAAATTTCATGTGTTAGGTAGCTAATAATCGTTTACTTCTACATGATGATACAAAGTACAAGGAAAAAATATACACCCACAATTTATAGATGTTGATAAAATTTATAATTTTTTGTGCTTTACCAATTATAATTTTATATATTGATAATATGTCATAGATCTACTATCTGAGTGTCACGTGCAACTTACTAGTAGGTAATAATCATTGACTTCTACTTGATCTTACCACTATATAGTTTACAAACAACTTTTAATATTGATCGTTGGATCAAGAATCGCGAATCCCAACATTTCCAGTTGTTGGATCTTCTTTTCCATTCTAACATCTTGAAGATTCTCTTGATAGTATTCATTACAAACCACTATATAGTGTACAAAAAACTTTGAATGTTCACCGTTGGATTAAGACTCGCGAATCCCAGCATTTCTAGCCATTGGATCTTCTTTTCCATTCTAGCATCTAGAAGTTTCTATTGATAGTCTTCGGCATAATGAATGCTATGCAGAAACGTCAAAACACACTTCTCCATCATACTAGAATCTTCTCCCTTGTTTCTCTAGACCAAATTATCACAAATTTCATGCTTTAGGTACATAATAATCTTTCACTTATACATGATGATACAAAGTATAAGGACCAAATATAAACCCATACTTTATAGATGTTGATAAAATTCATATTTTTTGTGCTTTACCAATTATAATTTTAAATAGTGATCATAAGCCATATGTCTACTATCTGAGTCTCACATGCAACTTACTAGTAGCTAACAATTGTTGAATTCTACATGATCTTACCACTATATAGTGTACAAAAAATTTGAATATTGATCGTTGGATCAAGAATCGCGAATCCCAACATTTCTAGTCGTTGGATCTTCTTTTCCATTCTAGCATCTTGAAGATTCTACTGATAGTCTTCATTACAAACCACTATATAGTGTACAAAAAAATTTGAATGTTCACCGTTGGATTAAGACTCGCGAATCCCAGCATTTCTAGCCATTGGATCTTCTTTTCCATTCTAGCATCTAGAAGTTTCTATTGATAGTCTTCGGCATAATGAATGCTATGCAGAAACGTCAAAACACACTTCTCCATAATACTAGAATCTTCTCCCTTGTCTCTCTAGACCAAATTATCACAAATTTCATGCTTTAGGTACATAATAATCTTTCACTTATACATGATGATACAAAGTACAAGGACCAAATATAAACCCATACTTTATAGATGTTGATAAAATTTATAATTTTTTGAGCTTTACCAATTATAATTTTATATATTGATAATATGTCATACATCTACTATCTGAGTCTCACGTGCAACTTACTAGTAGGTAATAATCCTTGACTTCTACTTGATCTTACCACTATATAGTTTACAAACAACTTTTAATATTGATCGTTGGATCAAGAATCGCGAATCCCAACATTTCTAGTCGTTGGATCTTCTTTTCCGTTCTAGCATCTTGAAGATTCTACTGATAGTCTTCATTACAAACCACTATATAGTGTACAAAAAAATTTGAATGTTCACCGTTGGATTAAGACTCGCGAATCCCAGCATTTCTAGCCATTGGATCTTCTTTTCCATTCTAGCATCTAGAAGTTTCTATTGATAGTCTTCGGCACAATGAATGCTATGTACAAACATCAAAACACACTTCTCCATCATACTAGAACTGTCTCCCTTGTTTCTCTAGACCATGTTATCACAAATTTCATGTATTAGGTAGCTAATAATCTTTGACTTCTACATGATCATACAGAGTACAAGGACCAAATATACACCCATCCTTTATAGATGTTGATCAAATTTACAATTTTTCATGCTTTACCAATTATAATTTTTATATAGTGATGATATGTCATACGTCTACTATCTGATCTCACGTGCAACTAACTAGTAGCTAAGAATCATTGACTTCTCCATTATCTTACCACTATATAGTTTACAAAAAAAATTGAATATTGATCGTTGGATCAAGAATCGTGAATCCCAGCATTTCTAGTCGTTGGATCTTGTTTTCCATTCTAGCATCTTGAAGATTCTATTGATAGTCTTCATTAAACCACTATATAGTGTACGAATAACTTTGAATGTTGACCGTTGGATCAAGACTCGCGAATCCCAACATTTCTAGCCGTTGGATCTTCTTTTCCATTCGAGCATCTAGAATATTCTATTGATAGTCTTCGCCATATTGAATGCTATGCAGAAACCTCAAAACACACTTCTCCATCATACTAGAATCTTATCCCTTGTTTCTCTAGACCAAATTATCACAAATTTCATGTTTTAGGTACAAAATAATCTTTCTCTTATACATGATTATACAAAGTACAAGGACCAAATATAGACCCATACTTTATAGATGTTGATAAAATTCATATTTTTGGTGCTTTACCAATTATAATTTTAAATAGTTATCATATGCCATATGTCTACTATCTGAGTCTCACATGCAACTTACTAGTAGCTAACAATTGTTGAATTCTACATGATCTTACCACTATATAGTGTACAAACAAATTTGAATATTGATCGTTGGATCAAGAATCGCGAATCCCAACATTTCTAGTCGTTGGATCTTCTTTTCCATTCTAGCGTCTTGAAGATTCTACTGATAGTCTTCATTACAAACCACTATATAGTGTACTAATAACTTTGAATGTTGACCATTGGATCAAGACTCACGAATCCCAACATTTCTAGCCATTGAATCTTCTTTTCCATTCTAGCATCTAGAAGATTCTATTGATAGTCTTCGACATAATGAATGCTATGTACAAACCTCAAAACACACTTCTCCATCATACTAGAATCTTCTCCCTTGTTTCTCTAGACCATTCTATCACAAATTTCATGTGTTAGGTAGCTAATAATCGTTTACTTCTACATGATGATAAAAAGTACAAGGAAAAAATATACACCCACAATTTATAGATGTTGATAAAATTTATAATTTTTTGTGCTTTACCAATTATAATTTTATATATTGATAATATGTCATACATCTACTATATGAGTGTCACGTGCAACTTACTAGTAGGTAATAATCATTGACTTCTACTTGATCTTACCACTATATAGTTTACAAACAACTTTTAATATTGATCGTTGGATCAAGAATCGCGAATCCCAACATTTCCAGTTGTTGGATCTTCTTTTCCATTCTAACATCTTGAAGATTCTCTTGATAGTATTCATTACAAACCACTATATAGTGTACAAAAAACTTTGAATGTTCACCGTTGGATTAAGACTCGCAAATCCCAGCATTTCTGGCCATTGGATCTTCTTTTCCATTCTAGCATCTAGAAGTTTCTATTGATAGTCTTCGGCATAATGAATGCTATGCAGAAACGTCAAAACACACTTCTCCATCATACTAGAATCTTCTCCCTTGTTTCTCTAGACCAAATTATCACAAATTTCATGCTTTAGGTACATAATAATCTTTCACTTATACATGATGATACAAAGTATAAGGACCAAATATAAACCCATACTTTATAGATGTTGATAAAATTCATATTTTTTGTGCTTTACCAATTATAATTTTAAATAGTGATCATATGCCATATGTCTACTATCTGAGTCTCACATGCAACTTACAAGTAGCTAACAATTGTTGAATTCTACATGATCTTACCACTATATAGTGTACAAAAAAATTTGAATATTGATCGTTGGATCAAGAATCGCGAATCCCAACATTTCTAGTCGTTGGATCTTCTTTTCCATTCTAGCATCTTGAAGATTCTACTGATAGTCTTCATTACAAACCACTATATAGTGTACAAAAAAATTTGAATGTTCACCGTTGGATTAAGACTCGCGAATCCCAGCATTTCTAGCCATTGGATCTTCTTTTCCATTCTAGCATCTAGAAGTTTCTATTGATAGTCTTCGGCATAATGAATGCTATGCAGAAACGTCAAAACACACTTCTCCATCATACTAGAATCTTCTGCCTTGTCTCTCTAGACCAAATTATCACAAATTTCATGCTTTAGGTACATAATAATCTTTCACTTATACATGATGATACAAAGTACAAGGACCAAATATAAACCCATACTTTATAGATGTTGATAAAATTTATAATTTTTTGAGCTTTACCAATTATAATTTTATATATTGATAATATGTCATACATCTACTATCTGAGTCTCACGTGCAACTTACTAGTAGGTAATAATCCTTGACTTCTACTTGATCTTACCACTATATAGTTTACAAACAACTTTTAATATTGATCGTTGGATCAAGAATCGCGAATCCCAACATTTCTAGTCGTTGGATCTTCTTTTCCGTTCTAGCATCTTGAAGATTCTACTGATAGTCTTCATTACAAACCACTATATAGTGTACAAAAAACTTTGAATGTTCACCGTTGGATTAAGACTCGCAAATCCCAGCATTTCTGGCCATTGGATCTTCTTTTCCATTCTAGCATCTAGAAGTTTCTATTGATAGTCTTCGGCATAATGAATGCTATGCAGAAACGTCAAAACACACTTCTCCATCATACTAGAATCTTCTCCCTTGTTTCTCTAGACCAAATTATCACAAATTTCATGCTTTAGGTACATAATAATCTTTCACTTATACATGATGATACAAAGTATAAGGACCAAATATAAACCCATACTTTATAGATGTTGATAAAATTCATATTTTTTGTGCTTTACCAATTATAATTTTAAATAGTGATCATATGCCATATGTCTACTATCTGAGTCTCACATGCAACTTACAAGTAGCTAACAATTGTTGAATTCTACATGATCTTACCACTATATAGTGTACAAAAAAATTTGAATATTGATCGTTGGATCAAGAATCGCGAATCCCAACATTTCTAGTCGTTGGATCTTCTTTTCCATTCTAGCATCTTGAAGATTCTACTGATAGTCTTCAATACAAACCACTATATAGTGTACAAAAAAATTTGAATGTTCACCGTTGGATTAAGACTCGCGAATCCCAGCATTTCTAGCCATTGGATCTTCTTTTCCATTCTAGCATCTAGAAGTTTCTATTGATAGTCTTCGGCATAATGAATGCTATGCAGAAACGTCAAAACACACTTCTCCATCATACTAGAATCTTCTCCCTTGTCTCTCTAGACCAAATTATCACAAATTTCATGCTTTAGGTACATAATAATCTTTCACTTATACATGATGATACAAAGTAGAAGGACCAAATATAAACCCATACTTTATAGATGTTGATAAAATTTATAATTTTTTGTGCTTTACCAATTATAATTTTGTATATTGATAATATGTCATACATCTACTATCTGAGTCTCACGTGCAACTTACTAGTAGGTAATAATCCTTGACTTCTACTTGATCTTACCACTATATAGTTTACAAACAACTTTTAATATTGATCGTTGGATCAAGAATCGCGAATCCCAACATTTCTAGTCGTTGGATCTTCTTTTCCGTTCTAGCATCTTGAAGATTCTACTGATAGTCTTCATTACAAACCACTATATAGTGTACAAAAAAATTTGAATGTTCACCGTTGGATTAAGACTCGCGAATCCCAGCATTTCTAGCCATTGGATCTTCTTTTCCATTCTAGCATCTAGAAGTTTCTATTGATAGTCTTCCGCATAATGAATGCTATGCAGAAACGTCAAAACACACTTCTCCATCATACTAGAATCTTCTCCCTTGTTTCTCTAGACCAAATTATCACAAATTTCATGCTTTAGGTACATAATAATCTTTCACTTATACATGATGATACAAAGTACAAGGACCAAATAGAAACCCATACTTTATAGATGTTGATAAAATTCATATTTTTTGTGCTTTACCAATTATAATTTTAAGTAGTGATCATATGCCATATGTCTACTATCTGAGTCTCACATGCAACTTACTAGTAGCTAACAATTGTTGAATTCTACATGATCTTACCACTATATAGTGTACAAACAAATTTGAATATTGATCGTTGGATCAAGAATCGCGAATCCCAACATTTCTAGTCGTTGGATCTTCTTTTCCATTCTAGCATCTTGAAGATTCTACTGATAGTCTTCATTACAAACCACTATATAGTGTACTAATAACTTTGAATGTTGACCATTGGATCAAGACTCACGAATCCCAACATTTCTAGCCATTGAATCTTCTTTTCCATTCTAGCATCTAGAAGTTTCTATTGATAGTCTTCGACATAATGAATGCGATGTACAAACCTCAAAACACACTTCTCCATCATACTAGAATCTTCTCCCTTGTTTCTCTAGACCATGTTATCACAAATTTCATGTGTTCGGTAGCTAATAATATTTTACTTCTACATGATGATACAAAGTACAAGGACCAAATATAGACCCATACTTTATAGATGTTGATCAAATTTATAATTTTTTGTGCTTTACCAATTATAATTTTATATTGTGATGACATGTCATATGTCTAGTATGTGAGTCTCACGTGCATGTTACTAGTAGCTAATAATCATTGACTTCTACGTGATCTTACCACTATATAGTTTGCAAACAACTTTGAAAATTTATTGTTGGATCAAGAATCAGGAATCCCAACATTTTCAGTCATTGGATCTTCTTTTCCATTCTAGCGTCTTGAAGATTCTATTGATAGTCTTCATTACAAACCACTATACAGAGTACGAATAACTTTGAATGATGACCGTTGGATCAAGACTCACGAATCCCAGCATTTCTAGCCGTTGGATCTTGATTTCCATTCTAGCATCTAGAAGATTCTATTGATATTCTTCGGCATAATGAATGATATGCACAAACCTCAGAACACACTTCTCCATCATACTAGAATCTTCTACCTTGTTTCTCTAGACTATGTTATCACAAATTTCATGTGTTAGGTAACTAATAATCTTTTACTTCTACATGATCATACAGAGTACAAGGACAAAATATCCACCCATACTTTATAAATGTTGATAAAATTTATAATTTTTTGTGCTTTACCAGTTATAATTTTGTATAGTGATGATATGTCATACGGCTACTATCTGAGTATCACGTGCAAATTACTTGTAGGTAATAATCATTGACTTCTACTTGATCTTACCACTATATAGTTACAAACAACTTTTAATATTGATCTTTGGATCAAGAATTGCGAATACCAACATTTCCAGTTGTTGGATCTTCTTTTCCATTCTAACATCTTGAAGATTCTATTGATAGTGTTCATTACAAACCACTATATAATTTACGAATAACTTTGAATGTTGATCGTTGGATCAAGACTCGCGAATCCCAACATTTCTAGCCATTGGATCTTCTTTTCCATTCTAGCATCTAGAAGATTCTATTGATAGTCTTCGGCATAATGAATGCTATGCACACCTCAAAACACACTTCTCCATCATACAAGAATATTCTCCCTTATTTCTCTAGACCGTGTTATCAAAAATTTCGTGTGTTAGGTAGCTAATAATCTTTGACTTCTACATGATGATACAAAGTACAAGGACCAAATATACTCCCATACTTTATAGATATTGATCAAATTTATATATTTTGTGCTTTACCTATTATGATGGTATATAGTGATGATATGTCATACGTCTACTATCTGAGTCTCTCGTGCAAGGCACGTGCAACTCACTAGTATATATAGTGGACCAATATGTTGTACAAACGATTTCTATGTTTTATGAGTTTTCAAACTTCCTAGCTAACTCCACCTCTTGAATGACTCTATGTAGATTCATAAAAATTAGGTCAAATTTCAACTATAAGTAAATTGTAGGTTGCTTTGAAAGTTTTAAGAAAAAGGTTTTGGAGGCACCCATTAGACAGTCAATTAATATACTCCGTATCAGAAACTACAGAGAGTTTTGACAAGAGGTTCAACTTCTTCCTAAGATTTTGCATCTTGACAAACTTGAACTACAAGTAAGACGTAGATACTTGTCTCGAATTAAATGTCTTTTCAGAGTTAATTAATGAAAAAAGAACGTGACTAATAACTTAGCTAGTTACGATAACATCACACATACCAAGTCTAGTAGTATATGGTTCTACTCCCTCCGTTCAGAAATATAACATGTTTTAGCTTTGTCAAATGAATGTATCTAGACGCCTTTTAGTGTATAGGTTCACTCTGAACCTCTACGAACCCAAACACTAAAATACGGCTAGATACATTCGATTCACAAAGCTAAAATGTCTTATATTTCTAAATGGAGGGATGTAACATCCCAAAACTCGAATCCAAGTTTATTAAGATCCAAATCATTAAATTTAGGGTTAACAAAAACTTTTCCATTTAAAATTCATTAAGTATTCATATGTGTCTGCATATAATTTAGGAGTTGTTTTGAATTGCCATGTTTTATTGATCCATTGGTTGCAAAAATGATTCTAAGGTGAATTAAACATCATCTAGATCATTCCCAAACAAATCCCAAATAAAAAACAAATCAAAAAGAATAAAATAAGCAAATGGTCATTTGTGCCATTTTAATCACCATGCCTACTTTCGCTATTCCTAGAACTCAAATCTTAACAGAAACAATTGTGGTTCTTTGCACCCCTTGCTAGTACAAGTAGTGATGTACCAAGGCCCACTTTGTTTCATCCCAAAAACTTTCAAACACTAAATTTAAATGACATTTGAAATTTGAATGTAGTTCATATGTATAGATCACACTTGTTCAAAAACCACTCAAATGAAATCCATTTTAAAAACCCAAGCGCACGTAGAAGCTCAAGCATAAGATACATCACGCCACCAAAAATCAGCTAAAAATTCAAAACTTTTCTCATGTGGCCATTGTGTCGAGCAGGTGGCAGCCAGAGATAAAACTGCCTAACTAACACTGCTCCTAGTTAAACCCTTGTCCCCATTTGCACCCTCTCTTCTCTCCTATGTCCACCTTGAGTCTAACCAAACCCCCAAACAGCTCCCCCATTAGCCGCAGCAGCAGTGGAGCGCTACCACTTTGTGGTCTCCGCTGGCCAGAAGCGGGCAACACACCAGGGACCGAGCCGCGCCAAACCAGCACGGCCCCTAGATCCGACCAACCCTACCGCCGCCCATAGTCCACCCCTCGATCAACCCCAGCCCCTGGATCACTCCCTAGCGTCGCCGCCCTTTATTTCTACGAGCTCGCCAATGCACGCCAGCCGCCAGCACGCAGCAGACCGCGCCTTGACGAGATACCACGCATGCAGCTCCGCCTCGACCCTAGCACCCCGCTAGACACGGTCGTGCACCGCCGTGCGACCCACAGTCGCTGAGCGCCGCATCGAGCATCGCCTCTGTCTCCCAGAGCGCACGACGCTCCCGACCATATGCCACTGCCCCTAGCCACGCCATTACGTCGTAGAGCACCGCCAGGGAACCACCCACCGTCCGCCTACCTCACCCATGCCAATAGCCCCCTGTGCTGTCGTCACCGACGAGCTCCGCCCACACCTCTCGGTCTCACTGTGGCGCCTATATAAGCAGGCCTCCCTAGCACGAATTCCTCACACCATTCCACTCCCCTCTCTCCCCTGAACCTTTCCCTCTCTCGCCGGAGCCGCTCAAGCCGTAGGCCGCCGGAATTGCACCGGAGGAGCCCGCTGTCATCGATTCCGTCCACCGCAGCCCCTGCCGTGACCTCGCCTGAGTCCGTCGTCCCCGTCGAGTTTGATCGCCCACCTTTCCGCACTAGCTGGAGCCCTGGTACGTCCCCAGTAGACCCCCACCGTCCGTTTAGGGTTTGGTCTCACCGGGGATGAGTCCATCCTCGACGACGACTATGAGCCGTTGATCCATGTTATAATCGTGTGGCCCAGATCGCTAGATACTGTTTCGGGTTTTAAGTCTCACTGACAAATGGGACCAACCTGTCAACCGCCCTCTGTGCCGCTGAGCGCCACTGGGCCGGCCCATTTCCATTCCCGCGCTGACCCAGTAATTCAAATTAGGATTTTCTATTTTGGTTTAAACTCAATTCTGTCCCTTAGTTCAAAAATCAATTCAGGAAGATTTACTGAATCAAATTGAGTGATTCCAATTTTTTTGGAAAGATTTTGAAAAAATATATCCAAGCCCGTTGGATTTAATTCATTTAGAGTTAGATATCTCTCCTAGTAAAAATAACAAGACAAAAGCATTTGCAGATTCAAACATTTTTATAAATTCAACCATAATAGCTTTTGAGTTGATTCCAACTCTAAAAAATCACATTTAACCATACCTATCTAAATATGTAATAATATTAAGGTTTGCATGCAGTGACTTTGGACTAGTACCAAATTAGTGCTATATAGGCATTTCTAGTCACTTTAAATCATTAAATATTAAACTTAAACCAATTTAAATGTGATCCAACCTTTAAATCACATTACCATATGTTAGAATATGTGGTGATGACATGTGTCCACATGTTCCCATATTGTAATTGGAGAATATTAAATCTTAGTTAAATTCAATGAGTAGAAATTACTTTTCTCAAATAAAAAGAATGAAACTAGTTCATTAAATCTTGTGATGCTTGTGATGATAATAGATCATAAAATGTGTACCTTAGTGTGCTAAGTAGAATAGTTAAGTATTCTTTGGTGATTGTGTATCCCGTATGTATTTATAGACGATAGTACCGACCAAGCTTTCAAGGAGGAGGAGTTCTACCAAGAGGAGGAAGAAAACTTCAACCACTGCACCAACCAAGGCAAGATATTGTTAGCAAGCTAGAATTAAGCTAGATAACCTAAGCAAGATGCATTAGACATGCTTTGGTTATACCACTTTGACTAGTACCTACTCCAAGTTTTACTTTCAAGCTTTTACTTTCTTTAATTTACCCAAGTCTCTTACTTGTTTGAAGGTAGCATAAAAAGTATAAAACTTGACCTATCTAGATAACCTTAGATATCATTCTATAGCATGGGATTGATATTAGCATCCCACCTTAGTGAACACTTGTTGTCGGATTGATGACAAGTACACCATGAGGGGGTCCTCGAGGCGTGCGGAAGAGAGGGGTTTGAGACGTATGGTGTTCCGGGACGGTGAGCACACAAGTTTACTTAGGTTCTAATCCGCGGAAGAGAGGGGTTTGAGAAGGATGGATCCTACTCCTGCTAGCAATCCAGTAATACGGCAGAGCCGGAATATGGGTTACAAGGGTTCACCTGTGCGAGTTGAGATTGTAGACTATTGAGTGTTGCCCTAAAGGCTCTCCCTAGGACGGCTTATATAGATATCCGGCCTAGGGTTTACAGGAGAGATCTATCCGGCTACGACTAAGAGTCGGTTACAGAGTACATCTTGAACTACAAGTAACACTATGGGCCTAAGTTGGTAAGTCTTCTGGGCCGTCCCGTAGTCACTACTAGGAAACAGCCTATAGATAGACAAGATGCTTAGTGGCGCATAGGCCAATCTATGCGCCACAGGAAGACATCAATGGCGCACTAGAAAGCATGTGCCACAGAAGTTTGGAAGTTCTGTGGCGCATTTTCCGTAGCATGCGCCACAGAAGATTGGTGGGACCCGCCGGCGGGGGGATGATCTAAGTTCTGTGGCACATTCTGTAATATGCGCCACAGAAGAGGAAACTTCTGTGGCGCATATTTCCTCATGCGCCACAGAACATGGAGGAGGACCCCACCACGGAATCTAATTCACCCAAGTTCTATGGCGCACGTTGACATATGCGCCATAGAAGTGTTTCATATGCGCCATAGAAGTGTTTCACTTCTGTGGCGCATATGTCAATGTGCGCCACAGAACTTGGGTGTGGGCCCCACAGAGGGAATCTTATTCACCCACTTCTGTGGCGCACATGGTAGAAATGTGCCACAGAAGTTTTAGCATCTGTGGCGCATTTCCTCCATATGCGCCACAGATGAGGGCGTCCAGATCCATATGTTAAAAAGGTGACATGAGCTAGCTTTCTTATCTATCTATCCCACCACCACCCATTTCACATCTCTACCTCCTCCCTACTCGTCTTCCTCCTCCCTCACACCCCATCTTTCCCATAGTTTCTCCATTTTCTTATATCTAAACCTACTTTAATCCATAGATTGGTAAGTAGAAGCTTCGCTCCAACTTCTAGATCCAAAAGTTCCTTACTTTTCTCTCTCACATCTCTCTATTTGTTTACTAATTTCCTCTCCACCAACTTGCATTGTAGATCTATTTGTCCATACTCTCTCATCGCGCGGTCTCGTCTCACTATTATTGTGTCTACTATAGCTAGGTGAGTACTTGGCCATCATGAACATGTAGGTGAAGCTTGTCGTGCGGGCGGTGTGTGTGTGCGATCCATGGCGAGATGATGCTTGTGTGTGGTGCATGAATGTTTGCAATGGGAGGAAGTTTTTTGTTGTTTGCTTGTTGTTGTCGGGCCCCGCCGATGTGGTTACATCGATGTTTGCCGAAATGTTGATTCATTTCCATTTCGGCAAATTTTTGCACTACCATATGTCCTAATTTTAGGAAAGGTCATGCCGAATTTTTTCCGGCTAGCATTCATGCATGTGTGTGTTCATATGGTGTGGTTCTCACCTATACTCTCTGTTTTGACCGCTTAGGCAACCATGGTCCTCACGATGAGCGAAGGTCGAATTGCTAGGTATAAGAAAGGCGCGAAGGACAACATGATTCTGAACAACAAGACCATGATAAGATGTCCATGTCGAACATGCAAACTGCAGCGCTGGATCGACCCTGAATCTGGACAATTGGAGGGTCACCTGCTTAGGCGCGGTTTCATGCGCGACCTCAATGAGGCGCCGGCAGGACATGGTGGTGGTCACGAAGACGTGCGCGAGCGAGAAGACGAAGAGTCTAATGGGCATGATCATCATGACGAAGGAGATGCCAACATGCATGATCATCATGACGAAGGAGATGCCGGTGGGCATGATCAGCATGGAGAAGGAGATGACGACGGACATGATCATGAAGAAGGAGAAGACGCGAACACAGATGCTGCTAACTTCGATTTTGTAGGACCCTCATGTTCAAGAACTGCTCCTCAAGGAGACGAGCAATGACAAAGCTACAACCAGACAGAAAGCCAAGCTGGCCCAAATGGAGGTAGACGGGATGACTCCATTGTATTCTGGGTGTCGCCCCGAGGATACACGTTTGAGTGTAACGCTCAAGGCTCTAGAGATGAAGGCCGAACACAAATGGACCGATGTGAGCTTCAACGCGAACATGGAATACTGGCACGACCGACTTCCTAAGGGGAACACATTGCCAACAAGTATCGAGGAGGCCAAGAAAATCGTGTGCCCTCTCGACCTACCACACATTAAATACCACGCATGCATCAATGATTGCGCACTTTATCGGAACGAGTACGCGGATAGAACCACTTGTCCGGTGTGTGGCCAAGGACGGTACAAGAGAGGGAACAAGAAAGTTCCTCGAAAAGTGGTATGGTACTTTCCTATCACTCCTCGTCTGCAGCGATATTTCGTAGATCCTAAGGAAGCAAAGCTCATGCAATGGCACGCGGAAAGAGAGAAACCCGAAGATGATCCAGAGAAGGGCAAGATCCTGACACACCCTTCAGACGCTAGCCAGTGGAATGCATTAGACATCGAGTTCGAAGAGTTCGGGGCGATGGAAGGAATGTCAGGATGGGTATGAGCACCGATGGACTCAATCCTTTTGGAAACCAGAGTAGCACACATAGCACCTGGCCCGTGTTTGTATGGCCATACAACCTCCCCCCGTGGCTATGCACGGAGCAAAGGTATGTACACATGAGCATTCTTATTCAGGGGCCGAAACAACCAGGTATCGATATGCATCTGTATCTCGGGCTATTGAGAGAGGAGTTAGCCAGCTTGTGGGAGATGCCGGCCCGTACGTGGGATGCCTACACTATAGAATATTTCCATCTGAGAGCCGCGTTGCTCACGACCGTGCAGGACTATCCTGGTTATGCATATTTATCGGCCCAGGTGAACCACGGACACAATGCATGCGTCAAGTGCATGGATGAGACACCGCATCTCCAGCTACCAAGGGATCCCGGGTCTTCGAAAACCGTGTTCCAAGGTACTCGAAAGTGGCTCCGCATGGATCACCCGTGGAGAAAACGTGGTGACCTGTTCAATGGTAAGGACGACCTCAAAAGAGCCCCACGTCCGAGGAGCGGCGTAGAAATCGAGGAGCTTTTGAATAATTGGGTAGATTGCCCTACGCCTGGAAAAAAACGACCGAGGACAAAGCCGTTGCTGGGTGTATGGAAAGCAAGGTCTGTTTTCTGGGACCTGCCGTATTGGAAGGTCCTCCACACTCCCCATAGACTCGATGTAATGCACATCACAAAAAACGTTACCGAGAGTCTGCTTGGCACTCTACTAAACATGTCGGAGAGGACCAAGGATGGGCCGAAAGCAAGAAAGGACCTTAAATTGCTTGGCATAAAGAAAGATCTTCAGTACCCTGATAGTGATGATGATGATGATGATCATCATCATCATCATCATCATCATCAGGAAGGGACTCAAGGTCGCCGCAAAAGAGTTAAGAAGAATGAGGTGGTGCTTCGCGCTGCCTGCTTCACTCTGAGTTTGGAGGAGCTCGAGCAGTTTTTCAGGTGCCTCTTAGGAGTGAAAGTTCCTCATGATTACTCGGGGAAGATAAGCAGATATCTGGACGTGGCAAAGAAGAGGTTCAGTGGTATGAAGTCTCACGACTGTCACGTGCTGATGACGCAGATACTCCCCGTTGCGATCCATGGGATAATGGACGAGCATGTCCGTGAGACGTTGTTTGGCCTCTGTAACTTTTTCGACATCATATCTAGGAAGTCGATCGGTGTGAAGCAGCTCGACAGGCTACAGGAAGAGATCGTGATGATACTATGCGAGCTTGAGATTTACTTCCCGCCCGTATTCTTCGACATCATGGTGCATCTCCTTGTACATGTCGTGGATGACATCATACAGCTGGGGCCGACATTCCTGCACAACATGATGCCGTTTGAAAAGCTAAATGGTGTCATCAAAGGATTCATTCGCAACAGGTCTCGTCCAGATGGAAGCATAGCCAAGGGATTTCTGATCTACAAGTGCATCTCCTTCTGCGAGAATTCTCTAACCACCGAGAATGAGGATGTTGGAATACCCACAAAGAAGCACCTCGGCAGGCTCGGTGGATATGGTCACCGTGAGGGCTGCCGCTCACTACATGTCGGCATTGATGGTCGACGCACTGATTTTGAAAGGGCACACCGAGTCGTGCTACAACACATTGAAGTGGTCGGCCCTTGGGTCGAAGATCACAGAAGCTTAATCGAGCAAGAGTACATCGACCAAGGCCGGCCGAGGAAGAAGGGAGACGTAACCAGAGAGCACAACTCCAGCTTCACGGGTTGGTTCAAGAAAAGGAAACTAGACAATCCCCCGCATACGCCTTCTACGGAAGATCAAAAACTCATATTCTCCTTGTCGCAAGGCCCAAGGCACAACCTAAGGACCTATCAGTCATACGACATAAACGGTTACATATTCTACATCGAGGAAAAGGAAAAGAATAGTGAATATCAAAACTCAGGAGTAACTATGTGATGGAAGGATCGAGGAGATATGGGAGCTCGACTACTGTGGAGAGATCGTACCGATGTTCCGTGTTAGATGGGCCAAGAACGTGGAAAAAGAAAGCCGTTATTTCACCACAATGGTTATACCAGATGCCAAATCAACAAAGAACGCCTCCGCAAAAAATGAGCCTTGGGTACTCGCTAGCCAAGTTGATCAATGTTTTTTATTACCGACCCATCAAAGCCCAACATGTTGTAGTTAGGAGGGGCAAGAGGAGCATCATCGGAATGGAAGGAGCCTCCAACGAGCAAAACTTCGACAAAAATGGCGACCCGAAGATCGAAGAGGAATTCGACAAGTACTTCGACATTCCTACTACTACTAAAGTAAGAAGGAAGACCACACTGCCTACTAAAGGTTGTCCATTCACAGAAGAAATCTCAAAGTGCACGGGCTAAAGTATTCAACCGCGACGAAAAAGGGCAAGAAGATTGAGAAGAGACACTAGCAATTGTGTGACTTTTTGGTGTAATAATTCGTGTGGGTATTAGTTAGAGACTAAAACATATAATGTGATAATCGTGTGGTTATACAAATTCAAATTTGTGTGTGACAAGCAAACACACAAATATATATGTATGAATAAATATGCATATGTGTTCTTGCTTTTTTTGAATAAATATGCATATATGTATATGTTCTTTCTTTTTTGAATAAATATGCATATGTGAATAAATATGCATATATGTATATGTTCTTACTTTTTTTTGAATAAATATGCATATGTATGTAAATAAAAATATTTAAAAATAAATAAAAAAATGTGTGAGACAGCCAGGATTCGAACCTGGCTGCCCCAGGTGAGAGTAAGCGAGCAAGACCACTAGGACAAGTATCAGATCTTGTCATACTACGAGACGCCACGATTTTTACTATGTCAAGAAGTTCTGTGGCGCATTCCTTCGGAATGCGCCATAGATGTTCCAACTTCTGTGGCGCATTCTGTGGGAATGCGCCACAGAACTTTCACACTTAGCCACAGAACGGTTCGGCCTCTCCCCCTAATCCCCCCTTTCTCTCTCTCGATCCACACTTAGTCAATCTAATCGATCCGTCGCCTCTATCTGTCATCGCAACCCTAGCACCGGAGCCGCCGTGGAGGAGAGCCCGTGGAGGAGGAGCCCGTCCGCAGCGCCATCACCACCGCGCCGGAGCCTGTGGAGGAGAGCCGCCCCCCATCACCAGAGCCCATGGAGGAGGAGCCTGCCCGTGGAGGAGGAGCCTGTTCGTGGAGAGCCACCTTGCCGTCCGCCGTCCACCTCGCCGTTCGCCATCCACCTCGTCACCATCCGCCGTCCACCGTCCCTAGGTAATGCTGCACTATTGCTTCTGCACCGTCCGCCGTCCACCGTCTGCCGTCCAGCGTCCCTGTGTCGATATTGTAGTATTGGGCCAACACGATTTTCAAGATTGAGTATGATTTAGAGAGTTCCAGAAATCTTAGAATCATTCTATAGGTTTCTAGTCAGAGTTATGACCTTCCTTCTACTCAAGTTTCATGTCTGATTTGTTCCAGTTCTTGAGCTTTCATTTGTACTCATGACTCAAGCTGGCTTTTGACAGACAGACCTTGAACGCAAAATCCTTCTAAAAAATTGTGTTGTCACTCTTTTCATTTTCAACCCTGAAAATGGTAGCACCTCTAATTGTAAAGTGTTGCACCTTTTTTAGAATAGTGTAACATTATTCAACTTGAATTGATTACATGGAAAGGTATTACACTATATTGTCACAAGTGAATTATGGGTCTCTTTAGATTCCATTTGGTGGTGATTGGAATTTACTTTTTTTACATGATGGAAATTTGCTATACTACTATGTGAAACATGGGCTATACTGCTATGTGATTGGAATTTACTTTTTTTACCTCGTGCTATACTGCTATGTGAAACATGGGCTAAGGATTAGTAACCTAAACATGGGCTATGTGATTGGAATTTACTTTTTTTACCTTGTGCTATATCTGTAGCGGAGGGTTTTGATGGCTAAGTATATTAAATCCAGTATCCATGCTCAAGATAAGAATTATGTTGGGTGCTCTCACTTTTGGTCAAGTTTGATGGAAGTGAAGGATGTTTTTATAGCTGTTGTAGAAGGATCATTGGAGATGTAAGAAATACTAGGTTTAGGGAGGATGTGTGGGTGGTCATAGATGAGAATTTGGTTATATAGTTGTTTCTGCTTTGCTTACTGCGAGTCTGCTAAGCTGTTTACTATGCAACTATTGGTCATATATGAGAATTTGAGGCACGGTATGAACCGCCAACCCATCCAAAGATCAGCCATTTCTTAGTAAAAACTCGTTGTTGCTAATTTATGTTTCTGAAATATTTCTGTCTTCTAGTTCATGACTTATCCCATGTAAATGGCAACCATGTGTATGCCCTGATATAGGTGGTTATATCAGGTTCACAGCTTTGTGTTTTGTTTGAAGTGGTAATTTTCCATTAACATTGAGGGACATAACCTTCTTAGTAATTGACCTGTATCTGTGTCATCTATTTAATTGACCTGTACCTGGATTTATTAGGATGTTAAACAGTTATCTGCTGTTCGACAAGTACTACTGTTACACTTCAGCCTAGTACTATAGCAATTACTACACTTCTGTTACACTTTTGCTGTTGAGCAAGTCCTTCTATTACACTACAATATCTGTTATATATATACATGGGGCTGTGATGTGATGATGGACTAGTATATCTGTTATATATATACTGCATGTGGATGATGGATATGATGGATCCTGGGGTCAATGCATGGGGCTGTCAATATGGGGATGGGGTGTTTTGTCTTGCAGGGATTTCATTTGAGTTACCCATTTCTCCCGAAGTGTCGATTCACTTCCGTTTCGGTTGAGAAATGGGCACTCCTAGGTCAAAAAATTAGCAAAGGTCATGCCGAATTTTTCGGCCGATATTTGTGCTAACATTTTGCCTCTTTTAAATAGAGTAGTGCAAACATGTCGGGCAAGAAGGAGTCTGGCCCTTCTAAGCACATGATCAGCGTCGAAGAACAAGCTAGACAGGCCAACCAGTCATTCTGGCAGGGGTCCCAACAGGGGAGGAGGAGGAGGCGATGAGGATGACACCACCACCGGAGGAGGAGGCGACCGTCACTAGAGCTGCTGGGGCCAATGAGGGCGGAGATCCTGATTACGAGGGGGACGAAGACGACTACGATGGAACTAGTGAAGGCGGCGGCGAAGAGGATGACACCACCGATGGTGGCGCCCGCACCGATGGCGGCGAGAGGACGGATGGAGGTAGCGGCAACCCGGCCGCTTCTCAGAAGAAGAAGAAGAAGGAACAGAAGGAGCGGAAGGTGCCAGTGCTCGCCACCGTCTGCGATGAGTTCACTGAGGTCACAGAAAGTGGCCAACCCATTGCGCCAAAGGCGATTGCTAAAGGGTACGGCCTGCAACTCAGGTGCATCGTCCGGGAAAGCAGGTCGATCAACACGAAGTACATCAGACATGCTGACCATGCAGCTTTGGTCGATAACCTCCTTAAGAAGCTTCACAAGCGATATAGATTCCCAGAGTAGTTTAGAAACCTCGAGAGAAATAACAACCCGGTGAACAGACTAGCCCTCACGAAGATGAGAAACGCCTTGAGCAACTGGAAAACCCGGGTGAAGAATAGCATTGACAAAGGTGAAAGCTGGGAGGTTATTAGTATGAAGAATCCGATGCTCGACGAAGAGGAGTTTAGAATATTCAAGGCGGATATACCGCTGACGCTATAAAATGGACTCAATGGGGAAGGAGTATGCGGGAACAGAATATGGGTAACCACCACCTTGGAAGCGGCGGTTACAGGGGAAACATGCCATTTGGGACAAGGAGGACGCCGAGCTTGAACGCCTTGGTAAAGATAACCCTTGGCTTAAAATCACGGACTTGCAGCTTAGGCAATTTGTTAGGGCCCGCTACTACCTGGACAAGGAAACATGGGAGTTCATCACAAACAATCCGGAGGTGAAGGAATTCGAGAAGAATCTGGTAAGGAATTTATCGCCGATCTCAAGTCTATTGCGTTCTAATTAAGATAATGAAGCCAAGAATCTAAATGGGTTCACCTTTCCTTGTCTCTGCAGGAGGAGGAACTGAACGCTACTCCCACAGAGTCGTCCCAGGATTCGATGGAGCCGTGGGACACGGATTTCAACAGGGCGACCAATGCTTACAAGAAGAGGAAAAGGGGTTGCCGCCATCCTCAACTGGCCGTGTGTCCGGCTTCGGTACAAGCATGAAGTTCAAGGAGTTCTACAAAGAGGACGCCAAGAAAAGAAGGGAGAGGAAGAACCAAGATAAAGCCGTTGTTGCAGAGCTGAATATGAAGGTGCAGACACTGGATGAGAAGGCGGTGGACCAGAAAACGGTGGTCAAGTTAGTGGAAGAGAATCTCCGCTCGATGATCCCCCTGGGTTTTTCGAGGGGCTTACTCCTTGGAATGCGGGAGGAGACAGGGGCCGATACATCTGCCTAGATTAAGCGGCAACAACTCGGGCAACAACTCGGGCATCAACGTCGGGACGCAGCCCCTCGTTTTGTTCACACCGACGCCCCCTCCCGCCAAAGATACCAATAAGGCGCAGCCGACGGTGGTGGTGCTTCGTGAGGCACCTGAGCGGGAGATTGCAGATGATGATAGGGCGGCCGCCGGCATCCGCCGTGTCTCTACATTAGCCGAGATCCACGCCATCACCAAGGTAACTAATTAGTTAGTGCACGTCATCTCCTTTATGCCTTTGATGCATGACTATTGCCATCTCATGATGCCCAACAACATGTTTTTGCCTCAGGACACTTCTTGCATACTCCTGCTTAAAGATGTCGGCGGTGAGTTGAAGGATGTTGCCAAGGGCACTCTTATACAACCGGCGAGCCGCACGATGCACAACAATCCAATGGATGATGACGTGATGAGGGTCAGGTTGGCTCGGGTGTTGCCAGGGTGCGACGACATGGACCGCCCCTTTCAACCTCAGGGAGCCGACGAACACAAGACCCTTGGAGAATGCTACAACTGGCCCTTGACATGGCCGAAGACCCAGATTCGTCTTGCGGGGGGGGGGGGACCGGCGCCACCTCTCGACCGATCATCGCCCGGTCACCACCTCGGAAGCCAGTAGCCGCCGTTGTCGCCACCACCAGCCGTCACCATCAACTCTTGGCAAAGACGTTGTGCCGCAACCGCCGTCGCCCCCGCTACCACCACCACATGATGGCACCCATGAAGATGATGATGAATTGGTCAATGTTGACGACTTCATCAACATCGGCGCAGCCAAAGGATTGTATATGCCTTCTGTGGATGAAGAACCCTTTGCAGGTCGTGACGACCATCAAGCTAATCGGCCCAATACATGCACGCAGCGCCTGGTCTTCCATGGTCTTTCTCAAGAGACGCCTCCGGCCGCCGATCCACCATAAGAGAAACCGGGATTGGTTTTCAGCCCCAACACACTCCGAAAGGCGACTGATGAGCAGATGGCAGTGGCTGACACTGTTGTGAAGAAGAAGCACTACAGGAAGAGAGGTAATAATAATAATAAGAAGGGTGTGAACCAGCCTCTTCCGAAGAGGATCCGGGGTCAGGACGCCGTCGTCATACCATCCACACAATTTGGCTTGCCCCGAGTGCATGTAGCCGGTGATCCGATATTGACTCCGGATATGATCCACATTGCGGTTGGAGCCATGTTAGCTTTGCACGAGGGTGTCAAGACACTAGAGGCCCTCCTTCTTAAAGAGGACGATCCAAATTACCCGGTTTTCATGGCCAAGGTGCCATTGGACGTGGGCTTCGTCGATGAACCCCCCGCAGATATATTATTCATAGCGTTCGAGGACATATTCAAGCTGTTTCTCATGAAAAGGCTGGACTATAACTTGGTCCGCCAATACGCGCTCAATCTGGCGCTCATGATCAAGAGAGAAAGTACCCCGGAAATCACGATAGTGGATCCCTACTACATGCGGGACAACCAGTTGGTCGAAGGATCAGAGACATGGACCAAGGCGATGGCGTACCTCGAGAAGTTCATGGTGGACAACAAGAGGAAGGGCACACTTCTTTTGCCTTTCTTTCCCGAGTAAGTACACACACTCGCTCATCGTCACCATAACTTATGCATTTCTTATATATTTCTTTCCTTTGCTCTTTTTTCCAACATTCTGTTCCAATTGTGTTGCGCAGAGACAAATACTGCACGCTCATCGTCCTTGCCCCGAGGTATTCACTAGCCACGTATTTGGACTCTGGGAGTTTGATGAAGAAGAAAGACTACACTAGAATAAGGGGTGTTCTCAATGAGGCTCTCGAGGGCTACGCCAAGAAGGGATGCACCTTCGTAGATAGGGGGAATGTATCAAGGATGGAAAACACGTGTTCAAGAACGTGCTGGACTTCCCCTGCGTCAAGCAGTCGACTGCTGGTGCCAACGAGGCCTTCTACATCCTCCATCACTTTAAAGGCTATGTTCGGGATTGCCATAACCTAACGCTACCATCTAGTCTCCGAGGATGGGCCGAAACTTTGAGAAGACTTCCATGGGATTCAGATGAAGTTGTCGCAAATAATCATTGAAGATGTCAACACAAGGGGCGGTGCCCTACAACAAGCCAGAGGGTTGAGTAAGAGGGAGATCAAAGAATGCCTCTGTAAGAAGGGTGACACAAGGACGTGGATGACGAAAGAGGGCTATCTACCGTTCCTGAAGCCGTGCTAGAAGAGGAAGTCTTCATCATGATCGATGTGTGCCTCTAGCATGATCCAGTGTGTTATATTCTTGATGGACGCCTTCTGTATTAGTGTGTGTGTGTGTCATAAACTTTACTATCTCGTGGTCCAAATGGTCATTGTTGTTAGACTTAAACTACCTTGTGGTCGTGCTGTCGTTGAACTTATTGCTTCTATGATGACCTAACTTTTAGGTTTATGGATCCTTTGTTTTATATTCTGTGAACATATATATATGGATGTGAACCCTTTATTCATTCTTTTCGTTGTATTTTTACTAATATGCCTTGTCGTCTATAGAGATGGCGACGAGGTGGTGTGTGGTGTACATGGGTAGGGTTCCAGGAGTCTACGAGGAGTGGGAGGATTTTCACAAACAAGAGAACAAGTTCAGCGGCAACATCTACAAAGGATACACGACTAGAGAGGAGGCGATAGACAAGTGGAGGAACCACTTGTGGAAGAAGAACAGGATGAAGATATTGGTCGAGCTAATGCTCTTGCTCAACATTATCATAATTGTATTCTATTTGATCCTAGTGTAGGCGGCGGTGGTCACTTCATATTTGTAATGTGAGATGATATGAACTTTGTATTCGGTGCTTGTGTAAAAATTTGGCACTTGACCCTATATATGTATCTCGATCGGGCTCTAAGTGTTTGTATTATATATATGTCAGTTTTCATGCATCTACTACTTGTGCAATGTATTTTATACTCATCTGGATAAATACTGTATAAATCCTGTATAAATACCTGATTATACACCAGGAAAGTATTTTACTTCGAATACATATTACACAATCACTGGCGCATATAATTATATAGTTAGTGGCGCATGGCATATCTGTGGCGCATACACGTAAATGCGCCACAGAAGTTCTTCCTATGGCGCATATGAAGGAATGCGCCACAGAAGTCTGGAACTTCTGTGGCGCATATCCATATGCGCCATAGGAAGTAGTTATCAGTGGCGAGGTAACAGTGGCGACAAAGATATGCGCCACAGAAGTCCCCTTTTCATGCGCCATAGATAGGCCGTTTCCTAGTAGTGAGTCGGACTGGACTCCATCTTTTCTTCCTGACTGGGCCGCCCGTGAAGCAAAGCTCTAACCCAAAGTGGGCCACCCTGGTCAGTGAGGAACTGTGAGGATAACCAGAAAGTATATCCCCAACAGCAGCCCCCGAAAGTCTCCAAGATCCAAAGTCGGATTCATCATCGTCTAGCTTGATCTTCGGCTTGCAGAATCTTGAAGGGTTCCTGAAACTTCACAACAACAAAAAATGATCCGGGTCTTAAAAATAAGTTGGGCGTATCAACAGGTTACTCGGATTTCCCAGCTTGATTTTCAAAATAAGCCGGAAATTGGTCTCTGACGTCATCTGACACTAGTCATGGTCAAGTCACGTCATCTGACAAACATCCTGTCAGCACGACCGTTGGTGGGTCCGCCGTTCGCGGAACCGAGGCGCCGTTTCAATGCGTACGTGGAGATCAAGGCGACGTAATCACCGCGGGGGTCCTTCCCAGTTCCTTCCACGATGCGTGGCGGTTACACATTGTCATTTGCACGAATCTTGGTGAAGTTAGGTGGATATAAGCGGTGAGGATTCTCCTTCTCCCATATTCACCTGTTCCCTTTGCCATTTCTCCTCCTCCACTTCTCCCTCGCGCACAGAGCTCTCCTGCTTCCCAAACTCCCAGCACCGCCCATCTAAGGTCACCGGCACACCGGAAGAATGGCTTCGTCTTCATCATCCGGCTTGGCTGCGGCAGCGTCGGTGGCAGCGGCAGAGAAGGAAAGCAATCGCGGGGTTTGGATCCCCTGCTTGCTGGACGACAAGAAGCTTCGCAGCGTGGAGTCTGAAGGGCTCCTCCGCGCCTGCGACTGGCGGAGTGGTTCCGGGGAAACAATCCCCAACCCGCGTGCCGGCGAGCGGGTACACTTCGGCACCCACCTCGACAGAGGTTTGTCTTTCCCTTCCTCGGAATTCTTTTCCGAGGTGATAGATCATTACGGTGTTCAGCTTCACCATCTTCCCCCCAACTCCATCTTAGAGATGAGCACCTATGCGGCCTTGTGCGAGGGATTTCTCGGCATTAGGCTGAGTCTTACTTTATTCCGGTACTACTTCCATGTCCAGGGAAACTCTATCACCGCCGGTAAACCTTATATTACCGGTACAATTAGTTTTTCAGTTAGGCGTGAGCGCGCATATCCTAAGATTCTAGCTAGTGATTCGGTCAAACAATGGCCGGCCACTTTCTTTTACCACAAGGATGTTCCAGCTCCCAGAAAGCCACTGGTTTGCTGGCTTTCATCGATGGAGCCGCCACGCTTCAATTATCTTGGGACGAGGCTGCTCTGGCTCTCAATAATGATCTGCTTCTCGCCAAGAGGCGGATTGAATATCTGATAAAACACAAGGACTGATGGGATCCGACTTGGTCCATTGTTGGGTATCACGCCAGATCCAACCCCTCCAGCACCACGAAGACCGACTGATGCATTCCATCACGTTGTCCAAAAAGGATTCCCTCCGCATCAGCCAAGAGCCTATACATCTCAAGGTTACATAAGCCAGATTAAATGGCTGATAAGGGAGCGGATCGAGAGGAGGATCCTGGAGGTTTCTCTAGACATTCACATAGCGGAAATCCCTGTTGTGCCGGTAATATTTTAACAATAAACCCTTTCTGTGTGTTTCACTTTTAAATTATTTCGCAATACTGAGATGTTTTCTTTCTTTTCAGCTTGCTGACCTCCCCGAGACGGAACTTGCTCCACTAGAGGGATATCCTCTGGAGTTTTCTCAGGAGGGTGAACTGGTTCCATTGCCGGACATTGTGCCCAAGAAGCGCAAAGCTCCGACATTGGCTGTTGGCACAAAGGAGGTGCCAGTTGTGAAGAGGTAACTTTCAACACAACTTTCTCCTTTGTACCTTACTCGAATTTTCTTTCGAGATGTAATGTTTTCCATTCTATTACATTCTCAGAGATAAGCAGCTCATCCAGGGTAAGGGGAAGGGAACTTCTTCGAAGCCCTTGCGGCAGACGAAGCTGTCCATAGCTTCTCCTGCCGTGGCTCCTCTGACTCCTGCCCCTCAACCCTCTGCAACACCGGTGATTACTCCATCACTAGTTGTCATAGAAGATCCGAATCCTTCAATAGAGCCAGTGATCCTTGAATCGCAGATTGATGTCCCCATGAATGAGTGAGGTTTAGATAAGGGTGAACCCTCTTCAGGTAATGATCCCTCGGCAGAGACCTTCACCGAAAACCTCATTAATAATCCGGGGCTTGCCAAATTTGGCTTGTCCCGGAAATCTGCGGAGGAGATCCAGCGGCTGACCCGACAACGCCTGGAGAAGAGAAATCTCTCTGCCGAGGAAGAAGCACAAGAGGCGGAAGACATCAAATACTCCGACCTTCTTGAACAAGTGTGCCTTCGCGACGAGGGACTTAGAGCTGGTGTGCTTCCACCACCTCCGGTTATTCCGCTCACCCTAGCCGAGAAGGTTACCACCGAGGTGAACATGTGTTTCAACAAGCTCACACATGAACATCATGTAAGTCGAAATTCCAACTTACTTTTTTGTTTATTGTACTTTATATCATATCCCCTAGCCCCCAAGCATGAAGTAGGATATACAATCCGGGTTTATGCTTCCTTGGGATGCAAAAGAATGAACTAGTGTAGCCCCCAAGGATCGTGCTGATATTAGTAAAAAAATTAGCCCGAGTCTTCAGTAGACTTCTGACTCTGGTATTCTGACTTACAGAAAGTTAATTCATATAACCAGGATTTGTTGAAGAACATCTGCAACAAGGGGAGAGAGATCAGATCTCTCCGACTTGAAAATGTTGTGTTGAAGGTTTCCAAAGATACGGCTAAAGGTAAACATTCCGAGACTCAAGCCTAGTCCTGAATTTTCATAGTCGAATATTTTTTGCTGAACTTTTGTTCTTTTGTCTTACAACACTGGTAAAACAATCCTGTGCTATGATTGAAGAGGCTGAGAACCTCAAAACCTTGGTGGTGGAGAACAAAGAACTTTGCCAAGAGGTCGATAAGCTCAAGGCGGTTCATGAGAAGAGAATAGCTCAAGTTCTCGAATCCTCCTCCATGGCTACTGATGAGCGTGATCGTAAGATTGCGGCTCAAGATCAGAAAATATCGAATCTCAATAATGAACTTTGCAGAGAGAAGGACCTTTCTGAGGTGCTATGGGCTGAACTCTAGAGTCTTCGGGAAGAGAAGACCAAAGTTGACGACGTCATCTTCGGTATGTTCCATCTGACTGACTTGTCTATTTTCTTCGACTTCTTTCAATGTCGGATTTTCTTAACCATTTTTTGTGTGTTATGTGAATAGGTCCTCTGAACTTGACAAACTCCACCTCTGCCGAGCCTCGCACCCACTGGCTTACCCAAGTCGGTCATTTGCTTCATGACTTCCGCCAATCCCTTGAGGATATTGGCAAAGCTCTCAAGATTCTGGACATGCATAGCATGTCGGATTTTCAGGTGCGGGACAAGGCGAAGGACATGCCACAACTTGTCCAAGATTGGAACATGTCCTACACGCGATCCGCAGCGCAAAACGCTCTCACCATGGTCATGAGCCACCATGGAGATCTGGCAAGTGACCAGAGGTACTCTACTGTGGATGAAGACGGACAGGAGCAAGACATCAAGGCAATCACGGACTCTTGCGCCGGATATGGGTGTCATGTAGCTGATTTAACCAGCTACGACACTCCCTTCTTCACCCGCATGGACACGCCGCCTCTGCCTCCCGAAGAAGCAGCCGAAGTTTCCGACGATGACCACACCATGTCGGATGTGGACATCTCGGAACGATATCAAGGCGATGTATCCAGCGAGCCGGCAGCTCCTTCCTCTCCTCCCGCATCATAGATTACCAGAAACAAATGTATTATTATTAGAAAAATTATGGGTCTGTAAATATGCAGTATAATACTTTTGCTTGTGCCAAGTTTTAATCTATTCAGCACTTTTGACTTTAAATTTTTGTGTGCCTGTAATTTTTGCATAAGCACTTATACTTTTTCGTTTATACTTATCGTTTATCTGGCTTTCTGCCTCGTCCCTTTGGTGAGCCGGCTAAACCTTCTGCACGGAAACATTGCCGAGGAACGGAGCTCAATTGCTAAACCAGTTTAAACTCGGAAACAAAGCCGGCTTCCAGTACCAACAATTCACTACTCGGAAAATACCCGCATCTAGCAATCAGAAAAATAACCAAAGTATAGACTAGAAACTTTAGAGTTATACCCAAAGGTAGCATTTTTAGAATCGAAAACCTAAACCAGAACAAACATGAGCATAAAGTACTTTCAAGTATTCTGGGATTTTCGAGTATGACATGATCATTCGAAAATAAGATGGTAAAATTTCTCAGAAAAATTCAGGGAACCAAGACTTTTATTTCTCACAGAACATGTACACAGATATGACTACAAAGAAGGATAAACTAATAATAAAAGGGACGTAGCTGAGCAATATTCCATGGTCTGTCTAACTCATCCGGATTTGTACTGCCTCCAGCTATTTTTCTCTTCTTAGTAGCAGGTCTTTCTTTGATTGGCCTCATGTCAGTTAAGTAGTACGAACCATTGTGCAATACTCGACTAACTAAGAAGGGCCCTTCCCATACTGGGGAAAGTTTGTGCTTTCTTTGTTGCACAAGATGGAGAACCAAATCACCTTTATTGAAAGATCTGTTTCGGACTCTCTGGCTATGATATTTGCGTAACTTCTGTTGATAGGTTGTTGATCTCATTTCAGCAACGACGCGAACTTCTTCGACTAAGTCGAGATCATTTTGTCGAGAAATCTCGGCATCCTCTTTGATATACACGGCCACTTTAGGAGAAGTGTGAATTAAATCACTTGGAAGAACTGCTTCTTTGCCATAGACCAAGAAGAAAGGTGTGTATCCGGTTGACCTATTCGGAGTTGTTCGTAAACTCCATATTATAGAGGGTAATTCCTCTGCCCAAGCCCCCGCAGCACGTCGTAGTGGTGCTTCGAGTCTTGGTTTTAGGCCGTGTAGGATTAAACTATTTGCTCTTTCAACTTGTCCGTTAGCCTGTGGATGTGCGACTGACGCAATGTCAAGCTGGATATTTTGCTCGTTGCATAATTCGTCCAATTCTCCCATAGAGAAATTACTCCCGTTGTCCGTGATAATGCTATGCGGATAACCATACCGGATTATAACATCCTTGACAAATCTTTTGGCCGTTGCTCCATCACAACTAGTGACAGGTTTAGCCTCAATCCATTTGGTGAATTTATCCACCATCACTAAGAGGTGAGTAAATCCACTTGGAGCTTGTTTAAACGGTCCTACCATGTCAAGCCCCCAGACCACAAAAGTCCATGTTATAAGTATTGTTCGTAGCTGATCAGCCGAAACATGAGCTTTCTTGGCGTACTTTTGGCAGCCCTTGCACGTCTTGACTAGCCGTTCGGCATCTGCCTTGGTTGTAAGACAGAAAAAACCGTGTCTGAAGGCTTTTGCCACTAAAGATTTTGGCTACCGCGTGGTGACCACACTCGCCTTCATTGATTTCTCTTAGGATTTCCACTCCTTCTTCCGGAGATACGTAGTGCTGAAAAACCCCACAAACACTCCACTAATAGAGCTCACCTTTAACTATAGAATAAGGTTTTGCTCGTCGGACGATATGCCGGCTCAGAACCTCGTCTTCGGGTAATTTGCCATCTACCAGATAATCAAGGTAGGGTTGGGTCCAGCTGGGAATTACAGCCAGTACTGCTATTAGAGGTGAGTCAGATTTGGTCGGATATTCCTCATCCACTCCCTTTATTGAGGGAACTTTGAGGTGCTCTAAAAAAGTGCCATCCAGGACCTCTTTCCCTGTAGAGCCTATGCGAGATAGTGCATCTGCTTCCTCGTTTTCTGCTTGAGGGATGTGTTGAACTTCAAACCCTTCGAACGATTTAGATAAATCATCCATGACAGCTTTATATGCTGCCATGTGTTTATTTCCATTACAAATATCCAACACTTGTTGAGCAACAAATCCGAATCTCCGTAACACATCAATCGTCGGATGCCGATATCCTTAGCAATTCAGATTCCATGCAATAGTGCTTCATACTCGGCAATATTATTTGTCGCTGTGAAGTGGATCTGCAACACGTATAGAAGTTTATCTCCTTGGGGTGCTTTGAGTACCACTCTAGCCCCCGAGCCGCCTCGAGCCTTAGACCCATCAAAGAATAGGGTCCAATATTCCGACTTCGGGAGGGTCATATTCTCCTTTGTCTCTGTCCAATCAGCGACAAAGTCGGCAAGGATCTGAGATTTGATTGTTGTCCGGGGTTTATACTTAATATCGAAAGCCGAAAGCTCTATGCCCCATTTGGCAACACGTCCTGTGGCGTCGCTATTGTTAATTATGTCTCTCATGGGAGTTGTGCTCACCACGGTAATTGGATGCTCCTCAAAATAATGTCTTAGCTTACGAGATTTTGTCAGAACCTCGCTGACAAAGTACGTCGGACGCTGCACTAAGTGTTCCTGATTTTCCTCCGGTCTCTCCACCACCATGATGATACTAACGACTTTATTCATCGCAGCAAGATAAAGTAACATCGTTTCTTGTGGTTCCGGCGCAACAAGGATAGGAGCAGATGAGAGTACTTTCTTCAGGTCTTGTAGTGCAGCTTCAGCTTCGTCAGTCCACACAAAATCCTTGATATTTTTTAGGAGTTTGTATAATGGTGCGGCTCTTTCACCAAGCCGGCTTACAAATCGACTGACTGCAGCAATGCAACCAGTTAGTCTTTGTACGTCCTTTAGGAGAGTTGGCCTGGAAATATTGAGTATAGCCTTGATTTTGTCTCGGTTCACCTTTATGCCTCTTTGAGACACGATGAAATCTAACAATTTTCCGGCTGGGATTCCAAAGAAGCATTTCTTCAGATTAAGCATGATGTTGTATTTTCGTAGATTGGTGAACGTTTCCTCCAAGTCGGAAATCAACGTTTCCTTCTTTTTGGACATCACCGCAATATCATCCACGTATGCATGTATATTGCGTCCGAGTTGGTCATGGAGGCAACGCTGCATCGTGCACTGGTACGTAGCTCCTGCGTTCTTCACCCCAAAGGGCATCGCAACAAAACAGAAGGTTCCGAAGGGGGTTATGAATTAAGTTTTGACTTTCTCAGATTCCTTCATCCGGATTTGGTGATAACCGGAATATGCGTCGAGAAAACAGAGGAGTTCCGAGCCTGCCGAAGAATCTATAACTTGATCAATCCTAGGCAAAGCGAACGGATCTTTTGGACAAGCCTTGCTCAGGGCAGTATAATCAACACACATCCTTAAATCAGTGGTGTCCTTTTTAGGGACCATTACAGGATTGGCCGACCACTCAGTGTGGATGACCTGTTCTATGAATCTGGCTAACTCGAGTCGTGCTAGTTCCTTAGCTATTGTCTTACGCTTTTCATCGACGAAACATCGCAAGGACTGTTTGACGGGTTTAGCATTCGGGTTTACATTTAAAGAGTGCTCGGAAAGTTTCCTAGGTACTCCGGTCATGTCAGATGGCTGCCATGCGAAGATATCTTGATTTGCTTGGAGAAACTTGAGAAGCACGCTTTCCTATGCGCTATCTAGACCTATGCCTATCTGGGTCACCTTGGAGGGGTCATCGTCCTTCAACGGCGTCTTCTTCGTCTCTTCTGATGCCTTGAACGCCGAATTTGGTTTTGTCACCTCCTTCTTTGTTGCGGGCATCTCGGACGGATCTATGCTCTTCTTGATCTCCTGGTACTCCTGGGCATGCAGCATGGCTTCAGCAAAGGTGGCATTTCCATCCTCGCACTCTCGCGCTTTCTTCGGGTCTCCCCTGATGGTGATTACGCTATTGGGACCTGGAATTTTCATCATATTGTAAATGTAACACGGACGAGCCATAAAAGCCCAATAAGCCTTATGTCCGAATATAGCATGGTACGCGCTCTTTAACGAGACCACTTCGAAAGAATGTGCTTCCGTCCGGTAGTTCTTTGGAGTTCCAAAGGTAACATCCAAAGTAATTTCTCCCAGGGAATTAGCCGGTCTTCCAGGGAAAACTCCGTGAAAGATCACATAGCTATGATTCAACTGGGTCTCCGAGATCTTCATCCGGCGTAGCGTTTCGACATACAGAATATTGATACTGCTGCCACCGTCCATGAGAGTCTTGGAGAAACCATAACCGTCAATAAGTGGATTGACGATTAAGATGTATTTTCCTTGCATGTGCAACTTAGGCGGATGACCAGCACGGTCAAATGTGATTGCCACTTCTGACCAGTCCAAAAATTGGGGGATAGCCGGAACTGTTGCATTGAGCTCATGTAGAACTGCCTTCTTGACCTTTGCTGGTTGAGATCCGAGGAAGGTGACATAAGTGTCTTTCTTGGTCAGAAAATTTTTCTTCCCTTCCGGCTTGGGATTTGAAGCCTCAGCTTCCTCCATTTCGGAATCTTCCTTGGTCTCTTTATCTTTTTCGGGATTCTTCTTTCCCTTCTTCTGCTTAGCTTTGTAGCCTGCGGTGTCATCTCTTTTGATGTCGTCATTGAACCGACACTCGGCGTTTTAGTGGGACAAGCCCCCATTGACATCTAAGTGATGTACACATGGGTTATTGCCAATGTCGGCCCAAGTGTAGGTTTTGCCTGGTTGCTGGTCTCCTCTACCTTGAACTCTCGAAGTCCCACGGCCACGCCCGCGGCCTTAGCCGCGTCCTCCTCGTCCTCCAGATCCGAAAGTAGCAGTGACCACTGCCGTTTCCGTGTTGGGTTTCTCTTCCGAGGTATTCTTGCGCTTCTGAGCTTCTTGCTTTGGTTTATTTGCCGACTGTGGCACAGCCAGGGCGTTGAGTAATCCCTCTGCATCGTTGTCAGCATCTGCATACTTGCTCGTTGTTTCTATCATCTCTCCCAAATTAGTGACCTTGTCACACTTCAAGCGATGATGCAGTAGACCAATTGGGAGACCTGCAATGAAAGCTTCAATCGCAGTTTGATCATTTACTCCTTCACAGGAGTTCTTGGTGTCGATCCATCATCCGAGTTAATCCCGGCAAGGGGCCTTCTAGGTGCAACGCTGTAGGTCTCCGACCGTACAGGGCCTCCAGTATGTGCCTTAGAAATTCCAAAAGAACGTGCTTTGCATGTCATACCAGTTGTGGATGGTGTTCTCCGGAAGTTCATTAAACCATGATCGTGTCGTCTTCCGCAACATGGGTGGGAGATATCGGGTTGCGACTAGGCTGTTTTCGCCTTTGGCGATGCAGCAAGCTTGGAAGAAATCCTGTAGCCAGGTATCTGGCCGAGCAATGCCGTCGTAGGCTTGGATATGTCGTGAGATGGAAAATCCTTCGGGGAATCTTGTAGCTCTGATGCGTGGTCCGAAGCACTTTGGGCCCACGTAGATATCATCTTTTCATAGCGCCGTGCCCCTATATTGGAGTTGATCCTATGCCTTGCGTCGTTCGGGGATAGAGATCGTCCCGAGTGTCAGCTGTGGCTGCGGTGCCTTGTAGCCAGACTTCGGCTTCTACCACCACCACCTCCACCACGACGCCCTCCCTGGCCTCCTTGGGAGCCGTTGTGATGGCTACTTCATGGAAAGGGTGGAGCAGCTGGGTTTTTTCCGGCTGATCGCCGGCCTCCGTCCGGAGCGTCATTATTCCGGTTCCGAGGAGGGTCTTCATTGTGACTAGCCCCCTGCCAGCTTGTCTCAGCACGGTATCCGTCACTCCTTCATCCGTCATCCGGACAGCTTGCATGTCTAGGAGGTGGCATTCTTTGTCGGTCCTCCTCCCGACGTTCCTCTTTATCATCGTCCCTGCGGTCTTTCGACTCTCACGGGGGCGGGTTCCCCGGATTTAGTGCAGCAATTGCTTCTTGCTCTGCAACTGGGTTAACGCTACGCCAGTTGTGAGCATCTTTGTGGTGCTGTCTCGAAGATCCGGTTCTTGAGTAATTGTCTTCCCTGCGATTGGGGCGTTGGTGCTGCTCCGGTACACGCTGGGGTCTTACGTTAGCCCATGCCGGATCCGTGCGACATTGGTCAGAATCAGAGACATGTTTTTGGCTTCCGGACATGGCCACCTTTTATTGCTCTAGTCCCTTGTTGAGTAGTTTGATTCCCAACCGGATCTCCTCCAGGCCTAGATTAGCCGATAAAATTTCTCGGCCCGCCATGCTATTCTGTACTGGGGTTTATATACCCAATCCCCTTTGCTATCTTTCCGAGGCTTCCTCATCTCTTCTCCGAAAAGGACGGCGTGAATATGTGGGAATTGGTTATCATTGGTATGACGCTTCCTGATCTTGCCTGGAGTTGTACTTCACCGCAGATGCTATGCGTTTCTTTTCCTCCTCGATGTTTTTGGCTTCATCGAGGAGTACTTGACGACGGGCTTCTAGGGCATGTGCCCTCTCGTCCAGTTCTTTAGCAGTAAGTTCTGCAGCTGTAGAAATAGGTGTGGTTAATGCAGCATCGATGAATTTACGCGCACCTTTAGTGATTACGTGTCCATCCACCGGTTCTTATTTTTTCGGCTCGTATGGGATAAGTGCTCCATCGGAGTATTCGTCATATTCCTCAGCAATCACCTCCTCTATCAGAGGGTCTTTTTCCAGGGTCTTGTTCTTCTTGTTCTTCTTCTTTGCCTTCTTGGTAGCGCTGGTAGCAAAGACAGCTTTGGGTCCATTTCCCGGAGTCAAGCTCTAATCAGTACATTCGGACATTTGGACTTCGGGATTATCTCCGATTTCCATGTCATCTTGCGCTTTGGGAGAGTGTTCCCCGGATCCTTCATCCATGGCTTCTCCTTCCTCTGCAGCTTTGGAGTTATACTCCTCTTCATATTACCCGGAGAACTTTCGGAATTCCGTTGACGTCATTGATTCATCCGAGGATGCAGGTACGTCGGCGTTTGTTCCAATTGCCTCCAGCACAGAGTCGGTGTTGTCTCCAGCATCGGCAGAGCTGGATACGGATCCCACATATCCGACGAAGTGCGACCCGTACTTCCTGAGGTACCTGCGGCTCTCGCGATCAGCTTCGTCGAAACTTTTGATGGTCTCGAGAATTACGTCCACGCCTGAGTTTTTCATTATCATACGTCGCAGTGTGTACCTTAGAAAAGGCATGTCTGTCCCGGCGTCATAAGAGCCGGAATCAGTGTCATTGCTATGCTGCTCCTGGATTTCGACTTCTGCAAGTGGGTCGATCTGGGATTCGGTCTCTCCAAGGAGATCCACTCTAGATTCGACTTGGACTGCTAGGTCTGCTTCAGGTTCGGATTTCTCCACTATCTCCGCAACTGGTGCGGCCTGGGTGGTATTAGTGTTTTCTGATATCCGGAACTCTGCCGCCTCTACGAACAAAGGGGACCTAGAAGATTCTTCTGCCTCTATCATCACCGCTGGGGTGGGTGGGACAACTTCAGCAAAACCGATGTAAACATCGATCTCGCCAAAAGACATGATTGTGTAGGCAGTTACAGCCTCCCTAGCCGGAATCCAGGTCTCGTCAAGAACGATGAGAGGGACGTCGCTGGTGTAGAGGATGCGACCGACGGCGATGGTCTCGCCGATTCCGATTCTTCCAGATTCTGCTCGGAACGCAGATCCAAAGCTCACTTGCCCCATGGTGGGCGCCAACTGTCGTCCGATTGATGACAAGTACGCCATGAGGGGGTCCTCGAGGCATGCGGAAGAGAGTGGTGTGAGACGTACGGTGTTCCGGGACAGTGAGCACACAAGTTTACCCAGGTTCGAATCCGCCGGCTTTGGATGGATCCTACTCCTGCTAGCAATCCATTAATACGGAAGAGCCGGAATATGGGTTACAAGGGTTTGCCTGTGCGAGTTGAGATTGTAGACTATTGAGTGTTACCCTAAAGGCTCTCCCTAGGACGGCTTATATAGACATCCGGCTTAGGGTTTACAGGAGAGATCTATCCGGCTACGACTAAGAGTTGGTTATAGAGTACATCTTGAACTACAAGTAACACTATGGGCCTAAGTCGGTAAGTCTTCTGGGCCATCCCGTAGCCGGACTGGACTCCATCTTTTCTCTCTGACTGGGCCGCCCATGAAGAAAAGCTCTAACCCGAAGTGGGCCACCCTGGTCAGTGAGGAACTGTGAGGATACCCCGAAAGAATATCCCCTACAACACTCTTACCTTAGTAGCTTAGAGCTAAATCAAAACTTGAGTCACTTTAGATGGGAACACTTGGTGAAAATGAATTGTGAAAACCTTGGAATGATGAGTCATTATATTGAGATGTTTTGACATGTGTTGAGAAACACAAATGGCTTATGATGATGAAAATGTTGTGCCATGAGCCTTACCCTTTTACAAAAACTGATGGTTGGATTCGGATGCGATACCATTCCAATTTTACGGTACAACCACAATACCTGAATTGGGTAAGGCTTAGCCGGAATTTTATATGCATTAGTATTAGTTCCCTCACGGGAGAGGTTTGAGCTGAGGCTACCTCTGAATGTTGTCCACCTATGTAGTGCCCAAGATGACAGATGGTCATGGTTGGGAGGCCATGCTCATAGGAGAGGCGCTTATACTAGGGTGTGTAAAGGGAAGGTTATGTTTGATTATCTGCATACTAAGTATGATGATTCAGGGTTATCCCTGACAGATGGATCGAATCTTATGGTGAAAGTGTACCACCTCTGCAGAGTCTCAAACTATTCGAATAGCCGCGTCCGCGGTTATGGACAGTTGGAGTGGCAATACTGTTTCGTTGTTAGATATTTTCAAAATGACTTATGAAATAAATGATGAATCTTGACTTGACCACAACACAGTTGTGACTATGACACTAGCTTCCCAACTTAAGTGATTCTAGAAATTTATTTTATCTTTCTTTGTTTCTGAACTCAGCTTAGGTTTCAAACTTAACTTTACAAATAAACCTAGAGTTAGCATTTCCCACTAGAACTACCTTACTTGTTAGTGATAGTTTGTGAGTACTTAAAGAGTACTCATGGCTTTTGTCCCTGGCTATTCCTATGGCCAGAGTATGAAGGCGACTACCAAGATGAAGGACAGCTGGACGGCTATGATAACTAGGACTATCTTCCATCGTCAGCATTGCCTGTGCCACTGAAGATGGACCCCACCGCTACGCATTTATTCCGTTGTTTGTTGTATTAAGACTGATCATGAGATCCTTTATTCGTGTAAGACCTTATATTGGTTTGTAATGGATGATGTACTGTGATATCCAATCTGTTATGTCTCACCAAAATGGTAATCCTAGGATTGCGATGTATGACATAACAGGCATCTGGGATTAAAAATCCGGGTGTTGACAAGGGAGTACAACCTAATTAATTAGGCCTTTGCGTGACACTACACACATGTTGTTACCCACTATGAAGGTATATGTTATTTAGCACTATGTGACCATCCTAAATCAGAATAGTGGTGTACGTACTGTATATGCCTTAAAGGCACCTATTCCACTGCGCTTCAAGCTGTTCACCACTCGTGTCTGCTCTCACTTGTTAGACGGGTAAAGCCACTGACTTGTTGATTTGGTACTGTATATCGTCGATCTTCTTCCATCACTGACAGAGAATAAATTCTTCTGCCGCTTCCAGGCGCGTGCTTTCGTGGAGCTACAACCAGTAGCTCAGACAACTACTCCCGCCCGGCGCTCGAGCAATTGCGACCGTCCTTTCATAATGAACGGGAAGCATTAGACAATGGATTTTCTTTTGGTGGATGGTTGATTTTTTTGAGGGATTGTCAACTTTTTTTCTTTATTGAATTGAGAGATGTTTAATTTGGGGTCCGGTAACGGGGGCATAGAGGCCGACAGGGAGAGGAAATTGGCAGTGTGGCAGGCAAGCTTATTTGAGGTGGCATCGTGTGGGTGTACAGATGGTACTGGTAGCCCATTTTGTGAGCAGTTTGTTGTTGTACTACACAAGAGTTCGAGAGCACTAGTATTCCAGTTTTGGTTCCTTAATTACTGGTGGAACCTTTATGTGTTTATTAGTTATAGTAGTATTACAGTAGTACTTGTTCCAAATATGCATGTACAAGATGATGAATGTAGAATATCCAAAGATTATTACGTTCGACAAGCGGAGCTCCGAGTATACTCCAAATCGTCTCTCTGCCATGACCATTTATTTCTGAGGACATTACAGCTCCATCCCGTGCTAGGCTATCTATGATGTATTACTCCTACAAAGGCCTGTCCTATTTACTCAATAGGCACCAGGAAACGCAGAGAAGAGAGAAAAACCACGCTCGGTAGGCGTTACAATTTGAATCGATTTATTCTATTTTCCTTTGCTCTCCGTCCTCTTCTCTCCATCTTCTCGTTGATCCCCATTGGACCACCTTTAGCACACGACAATGCCGCCTGATGACCCACAAGTATAGGGGGTGTATCGTAGTATTTTCGATAAGTAAGAGTGTCGAACCCAACGAGGAGCGGAACGTGGTGGCTAGTGGTATGGATCGGAATTTCTGCATATACTTAACAAATGGATTTTTAGGGGTTTTCGATAAAGCAAAGTACGAGTAAATAGAAGACAGTAAGAATAAATGCAGGAAGTGGACTAATCCTTTATGAAGCAAAGGACAAGTCGGTTGTATAACTTAAGATGACCAAACATTCTCGAGGACACATGGGAAGACTGTCAAGTGCTTTCTCTTCATATAGTTGATCAATCTTCTTTAACTTGCTAAGTGTTGTGTGGGTGAACCTGTGCTAATGTACCGACCTTCCTAGGACTAATACATACTTGTGATTATACCCCTTGCAAACAGCCGTAAGCAAAAGAAAGTAATTAAGGAAGAAACCTAACCACAACTTTAAACTCTAAGACCCTTACATCCCTTGTGCAATGGTTTCCTAACGGGGGTTCAGGTTTCTGTCACTCTAGTAACCCCTACGATTAGTAGACAACTACACAATGCATTCCCCTAGGCCCATATAGGTGAAGTGTCATGTAGTCGACGTTCACATGACACCACTAGAAGAAGTACACCACAACTTAACTATCAAAGTATTGAATCTTTCTCAACACAATTCCACTACTGACAACATGACTTCTCCCATGTCCTCAAGAACAAAACGAACTCACAAGGCATCATATGGATCATGATTAGAGATGGAATAATGATGCGATAATTCAACGGTTCACTCAATAGAATCAACTACAAAGAGTAATCAACACCAGGAAAGTTTCCCCTCAGAACTATGCAAGATTCAACCCAATTGTTACAGCAATATGGAGATGGTGATGAGGGTGCTGATGGTGATGATGGTGATGATGATGATGATGATCCCGATGAAATCCAGTTTGATGGTGGTGTTCATGGCGATGATCTCCCCTCTCCAGGAAGGAATTCCCCCAGCAGAAATCTGTCTGCCGAAGAGATCTTTCTCTCTCGGTGTTTTCCGCCCCGCAGAGGCGGCGGAATCTTTTTGTGGTCCCTCCCCGAGTGTTAGGGTTTCGGGAGGATAATATACGCCAGAGGGGAGAGCTAGGGGTGGACCAGGGCAGCCACACCACCTGGTGGCGCGGCCCAGGGTGGCCCGCGCCAGGGGGTGGTGTGGGCCCCCTGTGGCCCATCTCTAGCCCCCCTTCTGGCTTCCTTCGTCTTCTGGAAAAATAGGATTTTCCATGTATTTTCCCGGATTTTCCGATCTTCGCGAATTTTGCCTCCAAACAGCACCTTTTCCATCAGAATCCAGACTGCAGCGGTCCATGCTCCAAAAGTCATCAACCATGCAAAAACAGATGAAATAACATAAGTATCATCTCTTAATATGAAATATATCAATGAATAACAGTAAATTGTCATATAGAATAGTGATGCAAAATGGACGTATCAACTCCCCCCAAGCTTAGACTTTGTTCCCCAAGTGAAACTGAGCTCAATAAACATGGCCTCATGTTTATGGAGTGAAGAGTCGATAAAAGAATATGGACAAGAAGCATCAGATTCATCAATACATAGATCATAATGGAAGACAACTCACTATTATATAACTCAACTTGCAATAAGTAAATGAAACAGAATAAAGATACAGAAAGTGAATCATAATTGGTATTGGCAAACTTAGCTCTTGGTCAAAGAATAGTTGATAATTTGCTAGAGTTCACAAATAACTGGTTTTCAAATGATAGCTTTCAAAGTAGTAAACGCCCAGATAAGAACAATGTAAAAAACAAGGAACATAAGAAACATGACTGAATAAATCATCATTTGAATGAATGAAACACCGCTACTCAAAATACTTGCTGAGATAGAAGGGAATAGGTTTACTGACTCAACTAAAAAGTAAAAGAAAAGCCCTTCGCAGAGGGAAGCAGGGATTTCAAGTTTCATAAAGAGCTCCCAAAAATTATGATACTTACTAGCTTTCAGCTCTCATTGCCCCTATCATAGGCATCTTTAGGTGATTAAGGTTAAAGTGATCAAATATGAGGACATGCTTGACAAGTTGTAAACTGAGAATCTCATGTCCCTTGAATACGAGGGTCGCTCCTCATGCTACTCAAGTTTAGTCACCGGTAAGTTCTTGCCGTCGTAAGCACATGTGTATCATAGAGAACCGCCAACGGGTACCCCTTGCCCGATGATACGAAAGAATCCCCATATCAAAATGACAAGGCAAGCAGACAACAAGCATCTCAACAATCTTCTTATTTACCATGGGAATATGGTGCTTTTTTCTATCTTTCCTCTTTTCATAATCTCTTTTTTCTCAATATCGTACTCTTTTTTTATAAGAAGAATGCTTCATAGATGCTCGTTATGGTTACACTGCAGGTTTCCACCATGTCAGCATGGATTAGACCAGCGGCCCAGGCGTTTCTCTAACACACATGCATAACTCTATGGACTTACAAGCTCCCCTTTCATTTCACACCGACGACATCCATAGACAAAAGAACATGATATCAACTAGGTACTAAGTACCAGTGTAATGTTGAAAGCGTTCCCCATGACAGCATGGTTCTGCTAATTCACAACTTACAAAGTGCAAGCATATACACAACATAGGTGAGCACAATGGTTCAATTTTATTAAGTGCAAGAAAGTAAAGTGTGCCATCAAGTTCGTGAGAGCTTTAATCACTAATTTTCACATAACAAGTTTAATTTGGGAGGTATATAGAACAAGAATTTACTTGGAATAGCAATAGTGCTAATAAGTAGGTATGGTGGACACAAATGGCATAGGTTTTGGTTTAAGGGAGGTGGATGCACGATAAGAATTCCCTCTTAGTACAGGTTTTTGGCTAGCAAGGCTGGGTAGCAAGTATAAGAGTTGAAGGAAACAAACAAACATACAAGTGATAAAAATAAACATGCAATCTTCCTTGGAAGCACAAAAGATCTTAACTAGAGAATACTAGACTTATGAGAAAATCAAGAAAGAAACATGATGAAATTATTTTTCTTTAGAGTACTTCTATCTTTTCATTCAACTCTTCAAAAATAGTGTTGCTACCGACAGACCCTGGTTTGCCAAAACCAACTAAATTAACTCAATGATCCCAAAGTGATACCAATACTAACAACAAGATCAATCATATAACCACGAATTGAAAACTAATATAAGCTATGCAAAAGAGTAAATGATAGAACTTCTCATTAATATTCCATAACAGCAACTCACACCAAGTGATACATATCTAACGAGAGAGGGGACATTTCCATAATGCAAACCATCCTACATAATAACTTCTCTATTCATGATATGACTCTACTAAAAAGGTAAAAAGATAGAAGATAGTGATGTGATACCGCGGCACTCCCCCAAGCTTGGAACAAACCAAGGGGATGCCAAACCTGATGACTAATTACTCCTTTGGAGGTGGTGGTAATATTTTCTTAGTTGATGTGAGGAAATCTTCCAGCATCTTGCGAAGACTATTATTCTCCCATTTAAGCATGTCCACCTTCCTACTCAAGTCTCGATACTTATCGCAGAACTCCTTAGTGACTCGTAGGGCTTCCGTTGATGCAGGGCAAGGGACTAAAGTTACTAGCCACTGCTTGGGGTCTTGTAGATCTTCCTCCATAGGCTCCTTTCCCTTATCCTTGGTGGACACCATTGTGCTTCAAAGCTTTCAAAGATATTTCCTGGCAGAAACAGATCGAAACAAAAACACGACGAAAACACGATATACGAACCTCAGGGGGTCCGAGGGATTATATATTACGAAGTTTCACAACAAAAGGAAGGTACTGCGAGAAAACGAGTCGGAGGCAGAGTTCGGGGTGGACTCACCACCTGGTGGCGCGACCAGGGGTGGGCCCGTGCCACAGGATGGTGTGAGCCACCCTGGCTCCGTTTCCGTCCCTCTTTCGCTTCATAGCTTTCCTTATTGACTAAAAACTGCAAAAATATAGTTGGATTGTATTTTCGCGGAACTTTTCTGACCAGAACTGTTACCTATTTGGAAACAGGCTCTACAGGTCTCTGAATTTGGTATCTAGTAGATTGTTCGAGAGACACCACTTGAATAACATCAATATCTTCATCTTCATACTCTTATTTCTTGAGTCATAAAACCTTTCACTTCCTTATTACACCATTATCCCCACTACCTGGAAATTTCTTTCACACAAAACTTTACACAGTTCTCATTAGCAACATTAGTATAAATGAAGTGATATGACTTTTTGAGTTCAATTTCAACTGAAAACCATCAAAACATAAGCTACTGAAGCAAATCCTTCCGAAGACCCAAAAAGAATTCAAAAAGGAAATCGAATAAAGAAGCAAATGCAAGAGTGGCAAAATATGCCAAAACAGACCAGCAGGTAAAGATCATTTTTTTCGAAACTCTTCTGTTGCTCAAATAAAAAAGTGCAAAACTAAATAAAGTTAAATAACAACCTGGGAAAGAAGCAAATGCAAGAGTGGCAAAATCTGCCAAAACAGACCACTAGGTAAAGATCAATTTTTTCGAAACTCTTCTGTTCCTCAAATAAAAAAGTGCAAAACTAAAGAAAGTTAAATAACAACCTGGGTCAGAAGCAAAAAAAATTACAGCTCAATCCGACATAGATAGATCTCTCACGAATTTTTACGGTGAAGCACAAAAATCTGTTTCGGGACAGTAACCTCTCCAAATATTACTTTTCTCTCATTAGAGGTTGATCTTGACACAAAAACCAAACAAAAGGATAAGGAGAGGTTTTTACTGAAGCAATAACTTCCAAGACTCAAAGAAACACACAAAAAAATGAAATAAAAAAAAATGGGTCGTCCCCCAAAAAGCTCTTTCTTTATAGCCATTAAGATGGGCATGATGATTTCAAAGATGCTCACATAAGAATATGAATTGAGGTGAAAGAGAGCATTAAGAAGCAAAAATACACACGTCTAAGTCTAACCCACTTCCTATGCAAGGGAATTATGTGAACAAACAAATTGTTGAAACCAGAGGATACTAGTAGAGGAGGGCAAAAGAAATGCAACATAAAAACTTTCAGCATAAAACAAGGAAACTTGATATTGTTGAGATACATAAGAACACTTTTCCCTCTCTCATAATAACTTTCAGTATCATGCATAAACTTAACAATATAACTATCACAAGGAACACCGTGACAAAGATCGCTTATTCTAACAGAAAACACAGGAATACTAGCTCTCATAACGCTACTTTGTGAAACAATATTAGAGGTATCCTTACAAAGGATAGTGTGTCCCTCTTCTACATATTTAGTAACAAAGTCTTTCACATTTGCTATTATAGGTTGATCAACCATTTGTCTATTAGGTTCAACCACTTTATTTGTACTTTCATTGTACATACTAGCTATCATAGAATGTTCCTTGATCTTAACTGGAAAAGCCATTTTCTCAATATTAGGTTCAGGTAAAACATGATTAGCAGTATAAACTTCAGTATTTCTTGCAGGAATACTCTTAGGAACATATTTATAAGGTTCATGATACTTATTCCACTTCTTTTTAGGCACTTCAATGTAGGAAGCAAAAGCCTTAAAATAAGTTGCAATAACTTGAGTGTCTAGACCATAAGCATTTTTAATATTTTGAAAGTCATCAGTTCCCATAAAAGATTCAATGCATTCATAATCATAATCATAATCTGTACTTGACTTCCTTCCTTTGTCATTCTCCCAAGCTTCAGCATTATCTTGAATACGGTCCAGAAGATCCCATTTAGCTTCTTCTTCCATGCGAGTGAATGATCCAGCGCAAGAAGCATCCAATAAATCCTTATCATGTAGAGGGAGCCTTGCATAAAAGTTATTGATAATAATATTGTTGGGGAGATCATGAATGGGACATTTGAGCATTAGTAACTTCAATCTCCCCCAAGCTTGTGCTGTACTCTCTCCATCAAGAGGCCAAAAGTTGTATATTTGATTCCGATCTTTATAAATCTCACTAGGAGGATAAAACTTTGAAAAAAAGAGAGGTACTATTTCCTCCCATTCCAGAGCTTGACCATTCTTGAACAGCTTATACCATTCCTCAGCTCTTCCTTCTAGCGATAATGAGAATAAATTTTTCTTAACTTGGTCTGTAGTAATACCTACACACTTGAAAAACCCGCATAATTCCTGTATAAAGAGTAAATGATCACCGGGATGGACAGTTCCATCTCCAACATAGTAGTTATCCATAACACGATCAATAATTCTTGTAGGTATTTTAAAGGCATCATTCTCAGTAGGTGGTGGTTCATCTACTACCTTAGCAGTGGTAGTATCATTACCACATAAGAAACTCAGAGAATTATCCATATCGAAAATAAAGCAACTAGCAGAAGTAAACAATACTCACAGTAGAAGTTTCCTTTACCAGTTCCACTCTCCAATAGCGCTTCACTCCCCGGCAACGGCGCCAGAAAAGTCTTGATGACCCACAAGTATAGGGGGTGTATCGCAGTATTTTCGATAAGTAAGAGCGTCGAACCCAACAAGGAGAAGAAGGTGCTGGCTACTGGTATGGATCAAGAATTCTCTGCAAATACTGAACAAACGGATTTTTAGGGGTTTTCGATAAAGAAAGTAAACAAAGTACGAGTAAATAAAACAGTAAGAATAAATGCAGCAAGTGGCCCAATCCTTTATGCAGAAAAGGACAAGACGGTTCTATTACTTAACATGACCAAACGTTCTCGAGGACACATGGGAAGACTGTCAAATGCTTTCTCTTCATATAGTTGATCAATCTTCTTTAGCTTGCTAAGTGTTGTGTGGGTGAACCTATGCTAATGTACCGACCTTCCTAGGACTAATACATACTTGTGATTATACCCCTTGCAAACATCCGTAAGTCCAAGAAAGTAATTAAGGTAGAAACCTAACCACAACTTTAAACTCTAAGACCCTTACGTCCCTTGTGCAATGGTTTCCTAACGGGGGTTCTGGTTTCTGTCACTCCGGTAACCCCTACGATTAGTAGCCAACTACACAATGCATTCCCCTAGGCCCATATAGGTGAAGTGTCATGTAGTCGACGTTCCCATGACACCACTAGAAGAAGTACACCACAACATAAATATCAAACTATTGAATCTTTCTCAACACAATTCCACTACTAACAACATGACTTCTCCCATGTCCTCAAGAACAAAACAAACTACTCACAAGACATTATATGGATCATGATCAGAGATGGAATAATGATGTATAACAAACTGAACATAAACGATAATTCAACGGTTCACTCGATAGCATCAAATACAAAGAGTAATCAACACCGGGAAAGTTTCCCCTAAGAACTATGCAAGATTCAACCCAATTGTTACAGCAATATGGAGATGGTGATGAGGGTGATGAGGGTGCTGTTGGTGATGATGGTGATGATGATGATGATCCCGATGAAGTCCAGCTTGATGGTGGTGTTGATGGCGACGATCTCCCCTCTCCAGGAAGGAATTCCCCCGGCAGAAATCTGTCTACCGGAGAGATCTTTCTCTCTCGGTGTTTTCCGTCCCGCAGAGGCGGTGGAATCTTTCTGTGGTACCTCCTCGAGTCTTAGGGTTTCGGGTGGATAATATACGCTAGAGCGGAGAGCCAGTGGTGGACCAGGGTGGCCACACCACCTGGTGGCGCGGCCTAGGGTGGCCCGCGCTAGGGGGTGGTGTGGGCCCCCTGTGGCCCATCCCTAGCCCCCCTTCTAGCTTCCTTTGTCTTCTGGAAAAATAGGATTTTCCATGTATTTTCCTGGATTTTCTGATCTTCGTGAATTTTGCCTCCAAACATCACATTTTCCATCAGAATCCTACCTGCAGCAGTCCATGCTCCAAAATTCATCAACCATGCAAAAACAGATGAAATAACATAAGTATCATCTCTTAATATGAAATATATCAATGAATAACAGTAAATTTTCATATAGAATAATGATGCAAAATGGACGTATCATCGCCATGCTGCTTTCGGAGCATATCCGTAGCCCAGTTCGATAGGCAGAGTAGATTTAGCAGAGAGAAATAAGGCATGCGTGGTTTTATTTCATTCTGTATTTCTCTTTGCCTCGATCTCCATCCTCACTTCACCTCTGGTGTCCCAGCGACGGCCATTACAACTCGCACACCAATATAGGCACGCGCCAATGCCGCCATGCTACTTTAGGATCAACTTCGGTGCCCAGTTTGATAGACTGTTTTCTGTCTCGCCCTGCCAGCTGCCACTCGCTCTCTCCTCCAAATCCCCCAATCAAAACCAAACGCCATCACCCCCACCTGCTCGAGCCCTTCCTCCCGATGGCCCAATTGATCGATGACAGTGACACTTCTAGGGTGTTTTCCGATCAATTGGGCCATCACGAGGAAGAGATTGAGCAAGTGGGGGGCTATGGCGTTTGGTTTCTATTGGGGTTTTGGAGGAGAGAGCGAGCGGTAGCTAGCAAGGTGAGACGGAAAACAGTCTATCAAACTGGGCGTCAAAGCTGATCCTAAATTGGCATGGCGTTGTTGGCGCGTGCCTTTATTGGTGTGCGAGTGAGACGCTGGAGGTGAAGTGAGGATGGAGATCGAGGCAAAGAGAAATACAGAATGAAATAAAACAAAGCGTGCCTTCTTTCTCTCTACTAAAACTACTGTGCCTACCAAATTGGGCTATGGATATGCTCCCAAAGCGACATGGCGGCGTTGGCATGTGCTAAAGGTGGGAGAGTGGGGTTAAATGAGAAGATGGAGAGGAAGAGGACGAAGAGCAAAGGAAAATAGAATAAATTGATTGAAATCGTACCGCCTACTGAGCGTCATTTTTCTTTCTTCTCTACGTTTCCTGGTGCCTATCGAGTAAATAGGTCAGACCTTTCTAGTAGTACAGCATAGCTAGCCTAGCACGGAATGGAGCTATACTGTCCTCTCATATAAATGGTCATGGCAGAGAGACGGTTTGGAGTATACTCGGAGCTCCTCTTGCCAAACGTAATAATCCTTGAATCTTCTACATTCATCATCTTGTCCAGGCACATTTGGAACAAGTACTCCTATAGTACTACTGTAACTAATAAACACATAAAGGTTTCACTGGTAAATAAGGAACCAAAACTAGAATACTACTACTCTCGAACTCTTGTAGTACAACAACAAAATGCTCACAAAATGGGCTACCAGTACCATCTGTACACCCACATGCTGCCACCTCAAATAAGCTTGCCTACCACACCGCAAAAAATTGAACATGTCTCCGTTCAATAAATAAAAGAAGTCGACAATCTCTCAAAAAATCCACCATCCACCAAAAGAAAATCTATTTTCAAATGCTTCCCGTTCATTATAAACAGACGGTCGCAATTGCTCGAGCGTCATGCAGGAGTAGTCGTCTGAGCTACTGGTTGTAGCTCCACGAAAGAACGCCCCTGGAAGTGGCAGAAGAATTTATTCTATGTGAGTGATGGAAGAAGATCGATGATATACAGTACCAAATCAACAAGTCAGTGGCTTTGTCCGTTTGACCAGTGAGAGCCGACATAAGTGGTGAAAAGCTTGAAGCGCAACAGAACAGATGCCTTTAAGGCATACAGTACGTACACCTTCGTTCTGATTTAGGATGATCACATAGTGCTAAATAACTTAGACTAGTAACTTGCACATGTACGTTCATAGTGGGTAATAACATGTGTGTAGTGTCATGCAAAGGACTAATTAATTAGGTTGTAGAATCATATAATAGTGTTGGTATGTGTGATGTTATGGTAACTAGCTAAGTTATTATGTCACTTTCTCATTTCATTAATCAACTCTGAAAACAAATTTAACGCGACAAGTATATACGCTTACTTGTAGTTCAAGTTTGTAAAGATGCAAAATCTTAAGAAGAAGTTGAACCTCTTGTCAAAACTCTGTGTGGTTTCTGATACAGAGTATATTAATTGACCGTCTGATGGGTGCCTCGAAAAGCTTTTTCTTAAAACATTCAAAGCAACCTACAATTTACTTGTAGTTCAAATTTGACCTAATTTTGATGAATCTACCTAGAGTCATTCAAGTGGCGGAGTTAGCTAAAAAGTTTGAAAACTCATAAAAGATAGGAATCGTTAGTACAACATGTTGGTCCACTATATATACTAGCAAGTTGCACGTGGCCTGCATGTGAGGCTCAAATAATAGATGTCTGGCATATCATCACTATATAAAATTATAATAGGTAAAGTGGAAAAAATATAAATTTGATCAACATCTATAAAGTATGGGCGTATATTTGGTTCTTCTACTTTGTATCATCATGTGTAGAAGTCAAAGATTATTAGCTACCTAACACTTGAAATTTTTGGTAACATGGTCTAGAGAAACGAGGGAGAAGATTTTAGTATGATGGAGAAGTGTGTTTTGAGAGGTTTATGCATAATGCATTCATTGTGTTCAAGACTATCAATAGAATCTTCTAGATGCTAGAATGGATAAGAAGATCCAATGGTTGCTAATGTTCGGATTTGCGAGTCTCGATCCAACGGTCAATATTCAAAGTTATTCATAAACTATATAGAGGTAAGATGTCGAAAAACAAGGCTTATGGCATTCAGATCCATACTCTTCAGACTGTCTTTACAGAAAGGAACAATCTCGTCATCACTTAGAAAATTCAGAATGATATTTCCTGATATTTGGAAACTCACATCGATGACATTGTTTACTACAAGAAGATGCACCCATCTACCTCCGAAAATACAATTAATTCAAGAGCAATCTATCACATTTACTTGTAGCTCAAGTTTGACATAATTTCATTAAATTGTCAAGATGCAAAATCTTAGCAAGAAGTTGAACTTGTTGTAAAAACTATCGGTGGTGGTTTGTGATATATTAAATCACCCCCCAATGGTTACCTCCAAAAAACGAAAAACTTTCAATGCAACCTACAATTTACTTATAGTTCAAAATTGACCTAATTTCAATAAATCGACATAAAATCACTTTCAAGTGGTCAAAATTAGCTATAGGAATAAGTTTGAAAACTCGAAAAACACGAGAATCATAAGTACAACATGATGGTCCACTATATATGTCTGAAAGATTGGCTTGTGGCATTCAGATCCATATCCTTCGAACATTGTTTATGAAAACAAATAATAATCTCATCATCCCTCAGAAAATTGAGAATGTTCTTACTTGATAGTTGGAAACTCACACCAACGATACTGATTACTACAAGAAGATGCATCCATCTACCTCCAAAGAGACATTTAATTATTCAAAAATCTATCATGCTTACTTGTAGCTCAAGTTTGAGCTAATTTTTCGTTAAATTGTCAAGATGCCAAATCTTAATTAGAAAGGAGGTAAAAACCTATTTTCCAAACTCTCGGTTAGTTTCTGATATATTAACTGAGCCCTCAATGGGTACACCTCCAAAAGTTTTTTGTAATTCTTTAGAAGCAACCTACAATTAAGTTTTTGTAGTTAAAGTTTGACCAAATTTCGATAAATATAGGCATGAAATCATTCAAGTGGGGCAAAGTTAATTAGCTATAGGGAGTTTGAAAACTGATAAAACATGGGAATCGTAAGTAAAACACATTGGTCCCCTCCAAAAGCTTGGATTATGGCATTGAGATCAAAATTCTTCAGTCTTTCTTTATAGAAAGAACCATCCCGTCATCACTCGGAAAACTGAGAATTTTATTTCCTCATAGTTAGAAACTCACAAAGACGACATTGTTTACTACAAGAATATGCACCCATCTACCTACGAAAATACATTTAATTCAAGAACAGTCAATTATGCTTACTTGTAGCTCAAGTTTGACCTAATTTTGTTAAATCAACAAGATGTCACTGAAGTGTGCAAAGTTTGCTAGGAAGCTTGAAAAATCCTAGTACTAAAAACTTGGATATTATGTATAAGAAACCATTGGTCCAGTTTGTGTGATAATTGGGCGGTTGCATTTTATTTTAACTATGGTAGGTATTGTAGGAGAGAGGTGCTTGAGAGTTAAACGATCATTGGACGTACAACTTACATCAAGGACCTCATAAAAAATGAAAAATGTATCCAAGTCCGTGAATTTAACATAATGACCCTAAAACTGAGCAATGAAGTGTGTGTGTTTTGTGGTTTGGGCATACTAGCGTTCATCATGCTAAAGACTATCAATAGAATCTTTCTCGATGGTAAGGGAAAATATAAGATCCAACGGTTAGCAATGGTTGGATTTGCTAGTCTTGATCCAGCGGTCAATGTTCAAAGTTAATTTGTACGCTATAGAGTGGTGGTATGATATTCTAAGAGATACGACAAGATGAAGATAAGATAAGAAGTACCGTGAATGGCCGATCTAATGGTAGGCCTCGTAGGAGCGAGGTGCTTGAGAGTTAATACGGTCGGTGGAAGTACAACTTACATCAAGGACCTCATAAAAAATGAAAATTGCATCCAAGTCCATGCATGCATTTAGCACAAGGACCCTAAAACTGAGAAATGAAGTGTTTGTTTTGAGGTTTGCACATACTAGCGTCCATTGTGCTAAAGACTATCGGTATAATATTTCTAGATGCTAAGAATGGAAAAGAAGATCCAATGGTTAGCAAAGTTTGGATTGGCCAGTGTTGATCCAATGGTCAATGTTCAAAGTTAATCCGTACAATATATGAATTGGTATGGTAAGTGTAAGAGATAAGACAAGATAAAGATAAGATAAGAAGTACTGTGAACGGTCGATCTAACGGTAGGTCTCGTAGGAGCGAGGTGCTTGAGAGTTAACATGGTCGGTGGAAGTACAAGTTACATCAAGGACCTCATAAAAACTGAAAATTGCATCCAACTTCGTGCATTTAGCACAAGGACCCTAAAATTGAGCAATGAATTAAGTGTGTATTTTGTGGTTTGTGCATACTATCATTCATCATGCTCAAGACTATCAGTAGTATCTTGCTAAATGCTAAGAATGGAAAATAACATCCAACGGTTAGTAATGTTTGGATTTGCCAGTCTTGATCCAACGGTCAATGTTCAAAGTTATTCCGTACACTATATGTAGTGGTATGGTATTGTAAGAGATTAGAGAAGATAAAACATAAGTTAAGAAGTATAGTACTACAAATGGCCAATCTTTTGAATAATCTTCCCTCCTGATGTTTTGGAAGCTAGTGAAAATTTCAAAAACCAGAAAAGTTTGAATTTTTGTGCCGCCAAGTACCAAAGTAGTTTCCTTCCTATGTACTACTACTCCTCATCCCTACTCCACACCAACGCGCGGCTGATGAACACGCCAGAGACACAGAGCCGCTGTACCAAAGCACACGTGCGCAGCGCCACGCTATGGACGAGCAGAGAGAGATCAGCCAGACCGGTGCGCGAGGTGAAATGGGAGGAGAGATGGAGCATAGTGAAGGAGAGAGAAAACACACGATTTGTTTTGCGTTCATAGGTCCTGAAATTTACTAGTAGTAGATTGTATACTGTAAGGACCACATGTCAAAAACCCATCATAACTTTGCTGTGACATAGAACCGCCTTCAACTTCTCTTTGCTGCTGACCTCTTCCCCTGCCAACGTTTTAATCTCGCAGCATGCACAACGCGTGGACAAAGGTGACCATATGTCTAAGCAAATAAATATACTACTCCCGCATTGTGTAAACTAGTAAGTTGCATGTGCCTTGCACGTGACACTCAGATAGTAAACGTATGACATATCATCACTATATAAATTTATAATTGGTAAAGAACAAAAAATTATAAATTTGATCAACATCTATAAAGTATGGGTGTATATTTGGTCCTTGTACTTTCTATCATCATGTAGAACTCAAATATTATTAGCTACCTAACACATGAAATTTTTGATACCATGGTCTAGAGAAACAAGGGAGAAGATTCTAGTATGATGGAGAAGTGTGTTTTGCGATTTGTACATAGCATTCATTATGCCGAAGACTATCAATAGAATCTTCTAGATGCTAGAATGGAAAAGAAGATCCAACGGCTAGAAATGTTGGGATTCGCAAGTCTTGATCCAACGGTAAACATTGAAAGTTATTAGTACACTATATAGTGGTTTATAATGAAGACTATCAATAGAATCTTCATGATGCTAGAATGGAAAAGAAGATCCAGTGACTGGAAATGTTGGGATTCACGATTCTTGATCCAACGATCAATATTCAAGGTTGTTTGTAAATTATATAGTGGTAAGATCATGTAAAAGTCAATGATTATTAGCTACTAGTACGTTGCAAGTGAGACTGAGATAGTAGTCGTATGACATTCATTATGCCGAAGACTATCAATAGAATCTTCTAGATGCCAGAATAGAAAAGAAGATCCAATGGCTAGAAATGCTAGAATTCACAAATCTTGAACCAACGGTCAACATTCAAAGTTATTCGTACACTATATAGTGGTAAGATAAGATCATGTAGAACTTAAAAATTATGTGCTACAAGGGAGAAGATTCTAGTATGATGGAGAAGTGTGTTTTGAGGTTTGTGCATAGCATTCATTATGATGAAGACTATCAATAGAATCTTCTAGATGCTAGAATGGAAAAGAAGATCCAATGGCTGGAAATGTTGGGATTCGCGAGTCTTGATCCAACGGTCAATTTTCAAAGTTATTCGTACACTATATAGTGGTAAGATAAGATATCTCTACAACTATAATTGAGCAGTTTTGAATTGGATCCATAGCACCAATCCTGAACATTGGGTTGTTAGATCCAATGGTTCAGAGAAGCTGGATTCGTGTTGAATACTACCTAGAGCAAACTCCACCATGTATGTTCTAGAACCATCATATCACCACCCCCAAAATTTCATAGAAAAGTAGGTTGTACTCTCTCTACTACTATAGTGGAGTAGTTTTGAATTGGATCCATAGCACCAATCCTGACCATTGGGCTATTAGATCTAATGGTTTAGAGCAACTTGATTCATGTTGAATAGTACAGACCTAGAGCAAAATCCACCAAGTTCTAGAACCATCATGTCACCACCCCCAAATTTTATAAATTAACTCTATTAATAATAACTATCTACACATATTGAGAATACAACCTAATGTGCTATGAAATTTTGGTGGTAGTGACATGATGGTTCTAGAACATGGTGGAGTTTGCTCTAGGTACTATTCAACACGAATCCAGCTACTCTGAACCATTGGATCTAACAGCCCAATGGTTAGGATTGGTGCTATGGATCCAATTCAAAACTCCTCCATTATAGTGGTAGAGAAAAATCACACCTTGATAAGGCCTACTATGTGGCATCCTCTAAGGTTCACCTTATACATAGTGGAAACTATAAAGTAATCTTTAATCCTAAGGCGGACCTCAATCTTGTGTGTTGACCATAGAGAATAGAAATATCATTTCCCCTCTCCTTATTTCATGTGATCATTTTCAAAATGGGTTTAAAAATTTCAAGATGCAAAATCTTAGTAGCTAGAAGTCAAAACAGTGATCAACTGATATATTAATTGACCACTCGATGGGTACCCCCGAATGATTTTTACATAAAACTTTCCAACCAACCTACAATGTATTGCTTGTAGTTCAAATTTGACCTTTTATTTGGATACATCGACATAAAGTCATTCAACAAGTGGGCGAGGTCAGCTAGGAACCTTGAAAACTCATAAAACATGGGAATCGTAAGTAAAACACATTGGTCCACCTAGCTAATATGTCTAGAAGCTTCGCTTATGGCATTGAGATCCATAATCTTCAGACTTTCTTTAAGAAAAAGAATCATCTCGTCATCACTCAAAAAACTGAGAATTTTCTTTCCTAATAGTTGGAAACTCACACCGATGACATTTTTACTACAACAAGATGCATACATCTACCTCCAAAAAGACATTTGATTCAAGAGCAATCTATCGCACTTACTTGTAGCTAAAGTTGGACTTAATTTCGTTAAATTGAGAAGAAGTCACCAAAGTGCGCAAAGTTAGCTAGGAAGCTTGAAAATCCTAGTACTAAAACTTGGGTATTATGTATAAGAAATCGTGGTCCAGTTTGTGTGATAACTGGGGCGGTTGTATTTTGTTTTAGCCTAGGTAGGTTTGGTAGGAGCGAGGTGCTTGAGTGTTAACACGGTCGATGGAAGTACAAGTTACATCAAGGACCTCATAAAGAATGAAAATTGCATCCAAGTCCATGTATTTAGGACAATGACCCTAAAACTGAGCAATGAAGTACTATGTTTTGAGGTTTGCGCATACTAGTGTTCACCGAACTAAAGAATATCAATAGAATCTTTGTAGATGCTAAGGATGGAAAAGAAGATCCAACGGTTAGCAATGTTTGGATATTCTAGTCTTGATCCAATAGTTAATGTTCAAAGTTAATCCCTACACTATATGTAGTGGTATGGTATTGTAAGAGATAAGACACAAGATAAAAATAAGATAAGAAGTACTGCGAATGGGCGATCTAATGATAGGTCTCGTAAGAGCAACGTGCTTGATAATTAACATGGTCGGTGGAAGTAAAATTTTCATTAAGGACCTCATAAAAAATGAAAATTGTATCCAAGTCCGTGCATTTAGCACAAGGACCCTGAAACTGAGTAATGAAGTACTGTGTGTTTTTAGGTTTGCGCATACTAGTGTTCATCGTGCTAAAGACTAACAGTAGAATCTTTCTAGATGCTAAGAATGGAAAAGAAGATCCAACAGTTAGCAATGTTTAGATTTGCAAGTATTGATCCAACAGTCAATGTTCGAAGTTAATCGGTTAGCAAAGTTTGACATAATTTCATGAAACGGTTAGCAAAGGTTGACATAATTTCATTAAATAGTTAGGATGGAAAATCTTAGCAAGAAGATGAACCTGTCGTCAAAACTCTCAGTGGTTTCTGATATATATTAATTGACACCCCCTGATGGGCACCTCCAAGAGCTTTTTCATAAAACTTTCAAAGCAACCTACAATTTACCTGTAGTATTCCAAATTTTACCTAATTTCGATAACATGACATAAAGTCATTCAAGTGAGTGAATTTAGCTAGGAAATTTGAGAACTAATAAAACATGGGAAATCATAAGTGCATCATGTTGGTCCACTATATATGTGTGAAAACTTGGCTCGTGACATTCAGATCCATAGTCTTTGGACTTGCTTTAGGGGAAGGAACAATCTAGTCATCACTCAAAAATTTAAGAATGTTCATTCCTAAGATAGTTGGAAACTCACACTGGTGGCATTGTTTACTACAAGAAGATGCACCTATATCTACCTCCGAAAAGACTTTTAAATCAAGAGGAATCTATTGCGCTTACTTGTAGCTACATTTTGGCCTAATTTTGTTAAACTAACAAGATGCAAAATCTTAGCTAGAAGTTGAATTTGTTTTCAAAAATCTCATTGGATGGTTTCTCATATGTTAGTTGTGACCCCCGATGGGTACCTTCAAAAGCTTTTTCGTAAAACTTTCACAGTAACCTACAATTTACTTGTAGTAGTTCAAATTTGACATAATTTTGATAAATCGACATATAAGGTCATTCAAGTGAGCGAAGTTAGGTAGCGAGTTGAGAATTCATAAAACACAGGAAATCATAAGTACAATATGTTGGTCCACTATATATATGTGTGAAAACTTGGCTTCTAGCATTTAGATCGATATTCTTCAAACTTCCTTTACGAGAGAGAATAATCTTGACATCACTCGGATAATTGAGAATGGTCTTTCTTGATAGTTGGAAAATCACACCGATGATATTGTTTACTACAAGAAGATGCACCCATATACCTCGAAAAATACATTTAATTCAAGAGCAATCTATCGCACTTACTTGTAGCTCAATCTTGACTTAATTTTTTTAAATTATCAAGATGCAAAATCTTAGAAAGAAGTTGAACCTATCATCAAAACTCTTAGTGGGTTCTGATATGTTCATTCACCCCTCCCACGAAAGGTACCTCCAAAAGTTTTTTCATAAGACTTTCAAAGCAACCTACAATTTACTTTTTGTACAAATTCGACCTAATATAATTTCGATAAATTGGGATAAAGTCATTCAAGTTGGCAGAGTTAGATAAGAAGTGTGAAAGCACATAAAACATGGGTATCATCAGTACAACATGTTGGTCCACTATATATGTCTGAAAACCCGGATTGTGGCATTCAGATCCATATTCTTTGGACTTTCGTTATGAAAAAGAATAACCTCGCTTGTCATCTCTCAAAAAATTGAGAATTGAATGTTCTTTCCTGATAGTTAGAAACTCACACCGACGAGATTGTTTACTGTATATTGATTTTTTCCAATGAGTATACTATTTAATACTATATATAGTTGGTCAAACTTTGTAATGTTTGACTTTGACTAAACCTAATATGCTGAGTAATATTAAATAAATGGAGTATAGGATAATATTAGGAAAAAAACTTTTTTTTAGAACCCTCACAAGCTTTTTCTTAGCATCACAAATCTGAATATTACATTGACACTGATGATTAACCAAACTGCAAACAGACTAAACCCAAACTCATACGGAGTAGTAGTTGTACAACTTAACGACTTCTAGGGGGACTCTGTGGTCTTCTTAGGTGACTTGGCAACATCCTCCGCGGGCAACTTGGTTGTGTCCTCCACGGTACCACGCCAAGCAGGGACTCGTGGATGTTGGGTAGCATGCTGCTGTGCACGATGGTAACACCGGCCAGCAGTTTGCTGAGCTCCTCGTTGCGCATGACGCCAAGCATCACGTGCCTCGGGAGGATGCGGATCGTTTTGATGTCCTTCGCGGCTTGCCTGGCGAGCTCCTGCACCTCGGCGATGATGTATTCCAGAACAGCCGCGAGGTAGATGGGAGCCCTGAAGCCTATGCGTTGGGAGTACCGAACCTCCTTGAGGTAGCGCCCGATCTGGCCGACGAGGAAATGCAGCCCAGCCTTGACGGACCTCGATACCTGCTTCTTCATGTGACTGCCTGGTGTGAGACTATGACCTGGAGTGGCCAGAGCAGGATTCGGAAGCCGGTGACATGTCTTCTTTTTCTCCACGGCCTTTGTGGCCGCCACCTGGGTCTTCTTCTTCTTCCCACGAGCAGCTCCGGTCTTCGGAGCCATAGTTTCAAAGTCTTAAAGGATCAAGTGGAAGAGGAGGAAGAAAGGTTAATTATCGAGTGAAGGTGCCGAGGTCCCTTGTATTGAAACTTTAACAGTGCCATCTTTACTGTTTTACAAGTATGAATTTTTAATAGTACTAAAAGGTTATGTGCATCAAACGATGCATAGGTCGGGGTTCTACTCCCCTTTTTGGGAGTACTATCGTATAATATGGACATGAACCTGGTCATTCTTTCCATGTTTCCTTATTTTTTCACTTTTTTGAAACATGGTCAGATGTGTCGACATGAAAATTCATACAAAGAAGTTGTATCTTTCAAAACAATAGTCGGTTTTCAGTATGAGTGTGTGGGTACAATAATTAGTATATATGAATTTTTGACAAATTTACAAGAAATCTATCACGCACTTCTAGTTCAATTTTACCTACTTTGGTTTTATTGATAAAATGTCATTTAATTATGCGAAATTAGCTATAAGGCTTGAAAATTCGTGAAACTTGTTAACCATGAAACATATTCTATTTTGTGTGAAATTTAGTGTGTTTTGGCATTCGGATCCATACTCTTTTCCTTTTCTTTCAAAAATAATTATATGTGGAACTTCTAAAATTATTTAACAAATTCTATATATAAAAGTTGAAAATTCCAATTAATAACATTAGTATGCCATGCCAAGATGCATCCCGTCTACCAGAAATGGACACGACCTTTGTCATTATTTAACTTGAACCCAAGTATGTTAACACATCACTGGTCATATTGTGAAGAAGTGTTTTAAAACCTTGTCAAAATTCATGTTTCTCATTTACTGAAGATGACACCATACATAAATGCTTAATTTTTTTATTGTTTTCTTTACTTTTCTTCCAATTATCCCAATAAACGGGACGGGTGATGCAGATATGACCTTGACATTGCTAACTTGGCTTAAAATGTGAACAATGTTCATACATGCTTGTGACCATATTGTGTAGCAAGTTTTTTGAAAGTTGTCCAAATACATGTTTGTAGTTTTCATCCAAACAAGCACAAATATAAGAAGACACCATTTAAGTTTCAACTATGTATCATTACACCCCCTCCCCCCAAATTTTTTTTATCATTACACACATTGAAATAAGTATTTTCATATATTACTTACATGTGGTGGAAATTATTTATATTTTTCTAAGATATAGTGAGTGCACTTTAAGCCAAATTATCCGGACGTACTTAATTACTATAAAACAAATCCTATCACTTGGAAATTGAAATCATTTTCCTAAAAGTTCGGAACTCTCATTGACAACATTATTTACAAAAGCCAAGATGCTTCCTACAATGAGATATAGTACACCTCTTCTCTGGATGCCATTTAATTTTGCAGCCGGGCACGCTTCTTCGGGGGGGGGGGGGAAGAGACCTCCAAGTCATATTCCTCAGCCTCTTCCATGTCATCATCCTCAGCCTCCTCCCTATTGTCATCTTCGGACGCCTCCTCAAGGTCGACCACTGACTCCTCTTCCTCAGTTTCATCTTCCGTCTTATCATAGTCGCTCGACATTGGTGGTGGCGTACCTTCGAAAAAGCACTGCCAATGGCTATCTTCTTCATTAGAGGAGTCACACAGCAGCGACAACCATGGCCCATCGACTGAGTTTGGGCTTCTAGTTGGAGTTTTGGGGCCTTTCCCATTTGTCAGGTCAATCGACGTGTTCTAGAGAGAGTTGTCATATGACATTTTGGAAGGAAATAGAGAGAGATCGAGTTCTAAGCAACGGTACGTTGCGTGTTTTTTGTGAAAGTAGGCGTGCGTACTATTGCAATTTATAATGTCTATTTATAGTCATGCTTGTGTTAATACCCTGAAAACTATCCCAAAACATTATAAATAGATTGTACTAGACTCGTCCCGTCAACAAAAAAAGGATTATACCAGACTTGTCGGTTCTTGATTTTTCTCGGCCCAGAGAATTCAGCAGGCGCCCCACTTTATCCAAAAATGAAGAGAATCATGCAGATCCTGCTGAATTACTCGGCGTCTCTTACTTCCTCCGTTAAAAAATAAGTGTCTCTAGTAGTAAATGCTTATCTAGCTACAGTACTACTAGTATACGTATACTCTTCACAAAGTTGCGTCACCGAACTTGATTGATGGTGATATTGTGTGGGCCTCATATATTTCTGCACCCCTGCATCTCCGACTAGAAGTATAATCATTGCGTGAAAGCTTACACGGGAAGGAAGGAGTAATGGAGAGGATAGTGGATGAATGGTGAGAGGGGGCGAAGGAGAGAGAAAATCTACGAGTAGTATGTGTACTAGTACCGCGTGTCATGAACCCATCGTAATATGTAACTTTTACATCGAAGTTAGATAGGAACCATGATCAACTACAATATGTGTGAAACCATTGGCTTGTGGCATTCTAAACCGTATTATTTGGAGTTTCTTCACAAAAAAATATCACCGTCCTCACTGGGAAAATTGAATTTCTTTTTTCCTAATTGTTGGAAACTCCCACATGCAACAATGCTTACTATGCCAAGATGCACCCATGTACCAAAATATCGTGGGAACTCTATCAAATTGTAAACTATGAGGTCAATATGGCCTTGATGACCTTGGTCGTTCGGGTTGAAATAAGCCCGATAATGTCCATATACATGGTAGGATGATATTGTGAAGCTATTTTTCGAAAACTTATCTAATCCCATGATTACAGTTTTCATGGCCCGTGGTGCACAAGACATGATAGGACATCATGAGTAAAACTTTTGTTTTTTTGTTTTTCATTTATTCAATGTGATCATTTTAAAAATGGGTTCAAAATTGCCTTCCCTCTCGATGTTTGGCCGATCTTTTGAATAACCTTCCCTCACGATGTTTGGGAAGCAAGTGCCTTTTCCATTCATAGAGAGATCCAATCGTCAAAATCAATAAAAAGGCCATCATGGACCAAGATCCAAACAGATCAATCTTGTTAGGAGGTACTGCCCAAGGAAAAGAAAAGGTGACTTCCGGATCAGCCATTACCTGCTAGCATATCTCCCCACCAGGACTCCCCCCAAAGCAAAGCGAAACCCGTTCTTTAATTCAATACCTAGAGACGCTCCAGTCCGGCACCATTATGAGTGCGTATAAGCTTGCTTTAGAGCCAGAGCGTGCATCTAAAATAGTTTCATATCCCTTTCCATCGATCTTTCTTGGTGCTGTAGTACCCATTCCTGCTAGCTTGATCTGGTGGCCTTCTCTTGGCCATGACTATATATAATAGAAAATTTCGAAAACTGGAAAAGTTTAAATTTTGTGCCACTAAGGACCAAAGTGGTTTCCTTCCTATGTACTACTACTCCTCATCCCTACTCCACACTAACATGCGGCTTCCAAACACCAGAGAGATAGAGCCGACGTACCAAGGCACACGTGCGCAGCGACACGCTGTGGACGAGGGGAGAGAGATCAGCTGGACCGGTATGCGAGGGGAAAGGGAAGGAGATATGGAGCATAGCGAAGAAGAGAGAAAACACATGATTTGTTTTGCGTGCATAGGTCCTAAAATTTACTACTAGTAGAGTGTACACTTTAAGGCCTTAGGAGTACCTCGTGTCAGAAACCCATCATAACTTTGCTCTGACATGGAACTGCCTTCAACTTCTCTTCGTTGCCGCCCTCTTCCCCTACCAACGTTTTATTCTCTTAGCATGTACAACGCGTGGACAGAGGTGACCATGTGTCTAAGCAAAGAAATATACTACTCCCGCATTGTGTAAACTAGTAAGTTGCACGTGCCTTGCAAGTGAGACTCAGATAGTAGATGAAAAGGGGTTAACTCATCAATGCCCATCGCGGATGGACTTAGGTTTGAGGAAGTGGGGAGCGCTGGAGGCATCGATCGTCTAGTAAACAAGCACACAAGACAAGATTTATCCAGGTTCAAGCCTCGTAGAGGAACCTACTCCTGCTTTTCTACTCTTGCGATTATCGAGGAGTTGAATGTTATAGGGGGTGCGCAGATGCAATCTAGCGATGGTTGTGGATTGTCCTACTGGACGCCCCCTACTAGACTTTATATAGATAGGATAGGTCTTGGGTTAGCAGGCCCAGTCGGTTACATATTAGGGTTTTCCCTTTAAACTTCTATCTTGAGTTTCCTGTGTATCGCAAGCAGTCGGAGTCTCCTTGGTCACCCGAATCTTGGCTAGGCCTTAGCAATATCGTGGGCTTCTCCTAGACTGGACCGTATATGCCAAGCTTGGGTACTGTAAGGTATGCCCATGTCAGTAGAAGTATGACATATCATCATTATATAAAATTATAATTGGTAAAGCACAAAAAGTTATAAATTTGATCAACATCTAAAAAGTATAGGTGTATATTTGGCCTATGTAAAAGATTATTAGCTACCTAACACATGAAATTTTTGATAACATGGTCTAGAGAAACAAAGGAGAAGATTCTAGTATGATGGAGAAGTGTGTTTTGAGGTTTGCGCATAGCATTCATTATGCTGAAGACTATCAATAGAATCTTCTAGATGCTAGAATGGAAAAGAAGATCCAACGGCTAGAAATGCCGGGATTCCTGAATCTTGATACAACGGTCAACATTCAAAGTTATTCGTACACTATATAGTGGTAAGATAAGATAATATAAGATCATGTCGAAGTCAACGATTATTAACTACGAGGGAGAAGATTCTAGTATAATGGAGAAGTGTGTTTTGAGGTTTGTGCATAGCATTCATTATGCTGAAGACTATCAATAGAATCTTCTATATGAAAAATGGAAAAGAAGATCCAACGTATGGAAATGTTCGGATTCGCGAGTCTTGATCCCACGGTTAATATTCAAAGTTATTCGTATACTATATAGTAGTACGATATCTCTACTACTATATTGGAGCAGTTTTGAATTGGATCCATAACACCAATCCTGACAGTTGGGATGTTAGATCTAATGGTTTAGAGAAGCTGGATTCATGTTGAATAGTATAGACCTAGAGCAAACTCCACCATGTTCTAGATCCATCATGTCACCACCCCCAAAATGCATCAATTAAATCTATTAATAATAACTATCTACACATATTGAGAATACAACCAACTTTGCTATGAAATTTTGGGGGTGGTGACATGATGGTTCGAGAACATGGTGGAGTTTTCTCTAGGTACTATTCAACATGAATCCAGCTACTCTGAACCATTGGATCTAACAGCCCAACGGTCAGGATTGGTGCTATGGACCCAATTCAAAACTACTCCATTATAGCAGTAGAGAAAAGGCACACTGATGGCCCAAAATATATCGAGCTCGTTGGGGAACCCCGAGAAGAAGGTATGATGAGCACAACAACAAGTTTTCCCTCATTATAAAGCCAAGGTTATCAATCCAGTAGGAGCAAGGAAACACCCCAAAGGTGTAGCTAGCTGAACGTTGGCAGGGCGCACTACCGGTGCCAGTAGCAACGTGGAGACCTGCACAACACAACCACAGAACTATGTCCCCAACTTGCGATGAGGTTGTCAATCTCACCGGTTATGCTGAAAACAAAGGATTAAAACTATCGAATGGAAGGAAGTAATAGTTTGCAGAAAGTAAACATTAAGCACTAAATAGTTTGCAGATTCTATGTAAAAGAAAAGGATCAGGGTTAATAGTTCACTAGAGGTGGCTCTCCTTAAGATGGATAACATGCTGGGTGAACAAATTACAGCGGGGCAATTAACAAACATCAAGAAAGCAATACATGCATATAATAATCATCTTGACTCCTTTGGAACTTGATTGGGCTTTACAACATTATACATAGACCGCCATCCAACTGCATCTATGACTAATAATCCACCTTCAGGTTATCATCCGAACCCCCTCCAGTATTAAGTTGCAAGCAACATATTATTGATCTATGAATTGCGTGTAATGTAAACAATACGATTGTTCTATGAACAAAGGATTGTTGTTTTCTCCCTAGTAGCAACAACACATCTAGTACCTTAGAGATTTCTGTCACTTCCCCAGATTACCAGAGGCATGAACCCACTATCGAGCATAACTACTAACTCTGGGAGTTGCTAGCATCTACTTGGCCAAGATAGCTACTAACAACAAAAAGCATGCAAGATCACAAATAACAAAGACATGATAGAATCAATAATCAATCTGAAATAGCATCTCAATATCCATCGGATCCCCGCAAACACAACATGCAAAATTACAAATAGATGATCTTGATCATCAACGGAGCTCACAAGATCTATACATGAAAGCACAAAGGAGGAGAACCAGCCATCCAACTACTACATGGACCGGTAGTCCAAAGATGAACTACTCACGCATCACACCGGAGGCTTGCATGATGATGAAGGAGGCCTTCAATCATACTATGCTTTAATATTCTAAAACAACACATGATTCATCCGAGGCACATTAAGCAATCTCAATTGTTTATAACAAGTCATGCTATAGCAAAGAATACTAAGCATAAAGCCAAAACAATATCAAGCATGGCATGACAAATCATAGGCCACAATCAAAAACAAGCTCCTTTTACCACATAAGTATGAACTTTCGTACTCTTTTCAAACAAAGCCAAACTATTTGAAAACCAATGTATGAAACAGGGGGTCCAACCAATTTATTCAGAAAACTAAGCAGACAAAAGCAAACGAAAAACCAAAACAAAAACAAAAAAGAAGACGGTCCAAGAAAAACACAACTGTGCATGAAACAATAAAAATGAAGTGTTTGGAAGGAACCTGGGATTTTTATTGATGAAGAAGGGGATGCCTTGGGCATCCCCAAGCTTTGACGCTTGTACTTCTTGGATATTTCTTGGGGTGACACACATGGCATCCCAAATATTGAGCTTTAGTCTATCCTTCATCTCATTACTTATTCCTTCCATACACCTGAAATTTTTCCTTCATACAAAACTTCACACAATCTTTATTAGCAACATTAGTGCACTCAAGATAATAAGTCTTAATGTTCAGTTTTAACACCAAATAAACTTCCATTAGAACACTAGTTACTAAAGCACTTCCCACAAAAGATCAATTTCCCAAAAGATCTCAAAAAGGAACCAACAAGAAGCAAATGCAGAAAATGGCAGAAATCTGTCAAAACAGACCAGCAGGTAAAGACGATTTTTTTCGAAGACCTTATGTTGCTCAAATCAAAAAGTTTTGAACTAACGAAAGTTAGATAACAACCTATGGCAGAAGCAAAAACATTCACGCCTCAAAAAGACGTTCAGAGATTTTACACGAATTTGGGACAGCAAATTTCCCAATCATTACTTCTCTCTCATTAGAGGTTACTCTTGACACAAAAAGCAAATAAAAAGGATAAGGAGCGGTTATTACAGAGGTAATAGCACTGTGGAGACCTGCACAACACAACCACATAACTTTGTCCCCAACTTGCGATGAGGTTTTCAATATCACCGGTTTTGCTGAAACAAAGGATTAAACGTATAAAATGGAAGGATGTAATAGTTTATAGAAAGAAAACACAAAGCAGTAAACAATTTGTAGATTGTATGTAAAAGAAAAGGACCGGGGTCCATAGTTCACTAGAGGTGGTTCTCCTTAAGATAGATAACATGCTGGGTGAACAAATTACAGCGGGGCAATTGACAAACATCTAGAAAGTAATACATGCATATACTAATCATCTTGACTCCATTGGAACTTGATTGGGCATTAAAACATTATACATAGACCGCCATCCAACTACATCTATGACTAATAATCCACCTTCAGGTTATCATTCGAACCCCCTCCAGTATTAAGTTGCAAGTTACAGATTATTTCTTTATGAATTGCGTGTAATGTAAACAATACGATTGTTCTATGAACAAAGGATTGTTGTTTTCTCCCTAGTAGCAATAGGACATCTAGTACCTTAGAGATTTCTGTCACTTCCCAGATTACCAGAGGCATGAACCCACTATCGAGCATAAATACTAACTCTTGGAGTTGCTAGCATCTACATGGCCAAGATAGCTACTAACAACAGAAAGCATGCAAGATCACAAATAACAAAGACATGATAGAAACAATAATCAATCTGAAATAGCATCTCAATATCCATCGGATCCCCGCAAACACAACATGCAGAATTACAAATAGATGACCTTGATCATGAATGGCGCTCACAAGATCTATACATGAAAGCACAAAGGACGAGAACCGGCCATGTAGCTACTACATGGACCTGTAGTCCAAATATGAACTACTCACGCATCACACCGGAGGCTTGCATGGTGATGAAGGAGGCCTCCAGGGTGAATCCCCCTCTCCGGTAGGGTGCTCGGAAGAGCTTCAGATCCCTCCTGGTGTAGGGATGGAGATGACGGCGGCTACAGACTCTTTTGTGGATTTTTGATCGGGTACTTAGGGTTTTCGTCCCAGGGCATCTTATAGGCGGAAGGAGAGGCCGAGGGGGTGATGGGGTCGGCCAGACCACCCCTTGGCGCGGGCCAGGCCTGACCACGCGGCCAGGTGGTGTGGCCGGCCCCCAGTTCCTCTCCATCTCGTATTATGGCATATGATGACTTCCGGAAAAATAGGCACTTTGGCTTTTGTCCCGTCCAATTCCGAGAATATTCATTTTCTGACTTCCTGGAACAAAAACAACAGAAAACAGGCAGCTGGCACTGTGGCTCTTGTTAATAGGTTAGTCCCAGAAATCATATGAAAAGTACTCCAAAGTGTGGAAAAAACACAAGAAAGTGGATAAAACCAAGCATTGAACATCAAAAAGTATAGATACATTTGCAATGTATCAGACACCTTAATAAGGCCTACTATGTGGCATCCGCTAAGTTTCACCTTATACATAGTGGAAACAATCAAGTTATATTTAAGCCTAAGGTGCACCTCAAGCTTGTGTGTTAACCATAGAGAATAGAAAAATAATTTCCCCTCTCTCCTTATTTCATGTGATGCAAAATTTTCAAGATGCAAAATCTTAGTAGGTAGAAGTCAAACCAGTCATCAACTGATATATAATTGACTACTCGATGGGTACCCCCAAAAGATTTTTACATAAAACTTTCAAAACAACCTACAATTTATTGCTTGTAGTTCAAATTTGACCTTTTATTTCGATACATCGACATAAAGTCATTCAACAAGTGGACGGGGTCAGCTAGGAACCTTGAAAACTCATAAAACATGGGAATTGTAAGTAAAACACATTGGTCCATCTAAATATTATGTCTAGAAGCTTTGATTACGGCATTGAGATCCATATTATTCGAACTTTGTTTATGGAAAAGAATCATCTCGTCATCACTCAAAAAACTGAGAATTTTCTTTCCTAATAGTTGGAAACTCACACCGACGACATTGTTTACTACAAGAAGATGCACACATCTACCTCCGGAAAGACATTTAATTCAAGAGCAATATGTCTCACTTACTTGTAGCTAAAATTTGAATTAATTTTGTTAAATTGACAAGAAGTCACCAAAGTGCACGAAGTTAGCTAGGAATCCTAGTACAAAAACTTGGGTATTACATATAAGAAACCGTGGTCTAGTTTGTGTGATAATTGGGGCGGATGCATTTTCTTAGGAGTGAGTCTCGTAGGAGTGAGGTGCTTGAGAGTTAAATCGGTCGGTAGAAGTACAAGTTACATCAAGGACCTCATAAAGAGTGAAAATTGCATCCAAGTCCATGTATTTGCACAATGACCCTGAAACTAAGCAATGAAGTACTATGTTTTGAGGTTTGCGCATACTAGCATTCATCGTACTAAAGAATATCAGTAGAATCTTTCTAGATGCTAAGAATGGAAAAGAAGATCCAACATTTAGCAATGTTTGGATTTGCCAGTTTTGATCCAACGGTTAATGTTCAAAGTTAATCCCTACACTATATGTAGTGGTATGGTATTGTAAGAGATAAGAGACAAGATAAAGATAAGATAAGAAGTACTACGAATGGCTGATCTAATGATAGGTCTCATAAGAGCAAGGTGCTTGAGAGCTAACACGGTCGGTGGAAGTACAATTTACATTAAGGACCACATAAAAAATGAAAATTGCATCCAAGTCCGTGCATTTAGCACAAGGACCCTGAAACCGAGTACTGAAGTATTGTTTGTTTTGTGGTTTGTGCATACTAGTGTTCATCATGCTAAATATTATTTGTACAATATTTCTAGATGCTAAGAATGGAAAAGAAGATCAACCGATTAGCAATGTTTGGATTTGCTAGTGTTGATCCAACGGTCAATGTTCAAATAAGCTAATACCTACACTATGTAGTAGTGGTATGTGTCAACACTCGGATTTTTTATCCTAGATGCCTGTTATGCCATACATCGCAATCCCAGGATTACCATTTTTGCGAGACATAACAGATTGGATATCACAGTACATCATCCATTACAAACCATAATAAGGTCGTACACAAATAAAGGATCTCATGATCCAGTCTTAGTACAAACAAGTAGCGGAATAAATAGCATAGCGGTGAGCTCCATCTTCAGTGTCACGAGCAACGCTGACAATGGGAGATGATCCTAGTTGTCGTATCCGTCCTGCTGTCCTTCTTGCGGATAGTCCTCCTCATAGTATGGCCACGGGAATAGCCAGGGACAAAGCCATGAGTACTCTTTAAGTACTCGCAAACTATCACTAACAAGTAAGGTAGTTCTAGTAGGAATGCTAAGTTCTAAGTTTCTTTGTAAAGGTAAGTTTAAACCTAAGCTGAGTTCAGAAACAAAGAAAGATAAAATAAAGTTCTAAATCACCTAAGTGGGAACTTAGTTGTCATAGTCACAACTCTGTTGTAATCAAACATGACCTTTCCTTTACACATCCTAGTATAAGCACCTCTCCTATGAGCTTGGCCTCCCAGCCATGGCCATCTTCCATCCTGGGCACTGCATAGGTGGACAACATTGAGAGGTAGCCTCAGCTCAGACCTCTCCCGCGAGGGAACTCATAGTAATGCATATAAACTTCTTTCTAAGCCTTACCCAATTAAGGTATTGTGGTTGTATAGTAAAATTGGAATCGTATCGCATCTGAACCCAACCATCAGTTTTTATAAAAGGGCTAAGGCTCATGCCTCATCATTTTCATGATCATAAACCATTTGTGTTTCTCAACACATGTCAAAACATCTCAATAGAATGACTCATCATTCCAAGATTTTCATAAGTCATTTTCACCAAGTATAAACAAGGTAAGAACTTTGGTAAAGTAAACGAAGTAAAGCTTGTAAGTAAAACTTGGGATGAGTATAAGTAAAAAGGGGTATAACCAAAGCATGCTTAAGGAATTATTCTTAGGTTATTTAGCTTGCAGGGGTTAGCTTGCATAGTTAATGATGTCTTGCATAGTTAGGAAACTTCCAAGTGTTAGCTTGCCTTGGTTGGTGCAGTGGTTGAAATTCTCCTCTTCTTCCTCAGGGTAGAACTCCTCCTCTTCGTAGACTTGGTTCGTAATATCGTCTATAAATACATATAGAATACACAATCACCAAACAATACTAAACTAGTCTATTTAGTAAACTAAGGCACACATTTTATGATATAGTATCATCACATTCATTACAAGATTTAATGAACTAGTTTCATTTATTTTATTTGAGAAAAGTAATTTCTACTCATTGAAATTAACTAAGATTTAATATTCTCCAATTAAAATATGGGATCATGTGGACACATGTCATCACCAAATTTTCTAATACATGGGAATGTGATTTAAATGTTGGATCACATTTTATAAAGTTTAAGATTAATATTTAAATGATTTAAAGTGACTAGAAATGACTATATAACATTATTTTGGTACTAGTCCAAATTCACTGCATGCAAACCTAATTATATTTACATATTCAGATAGGTGTTGTCAAATGTGATTTTTGAGAGTTGGAATCAACTCAAAAGCTATTATGGTTGATTTTTGAAAAATGTTTGAATACAGAAAAGTCGTTGTCTTGTTATTTTTTCTATATGTGATCTATAACTCTAAATGATTTAAATCCAACGTTCTTGGATAGATATTTTAATTATCTTTCTAGAAAAATTGGAATCGTTCAATTTGGTTAAGCAGAACTCTCTGAATTGATTTTTAAACTAGGGGCAGAATCTAGATTAAGTCTAAATCGAAAAATCTGAATTTGAATACTAGGTCCAGCGCGGGAACACTAATGGGCCGGCCTAGTGACACTCCGCGGCGCAGAGGATAGCTGACAGGGGGTCCACATGTCAGCGACACAATTTAACGCGAAGCGGTATGGGGCAATGTGGGTCGTGCGATTAGAACCTAGATCAACGGCTCTGGTTCATCATCGACGACGGACTGGTCGCTGGCGAGACGGAACCCTAGCGGCTCGGTGGGGGTGCAATGGGGGCATACCAGGGCTCCAGCTAGTGTGGCGGTGGGGGCGATCGAATGAGCAGATGATGGCGGACTCAGGCGAGGTCGCGACAACTCCTGGAGTGGACGAAATCGACGGGCCCCTTTCTTCTCTGCTACGGCAAACTCCGGTGCAATTCCGGTGAACTGCTGCTTGAGCGGCTCCGGCGAGAGCTGGGGAAGGATTAGTGGTGAGAGGGGAGTGTTGGAGTGTGGCAATGGATCCTGGGGAAGGGCTCCTTATATAGGCTCGATGAGGATACCGTGAGGGCGACAGTGAGCTCGTCGGTGATGACGGTACCGGGCGCTAGAGCCATGGGAAGAGTAGGCATACAGTGGCTTGCCTCCTGGCGGTCAGCTATGGTGCAAAGGCAACGCTAGGGGTGGTGGCAAACGGTCGGGAAAGGCTGGCGCTCTATGCGGTAGAGGCGGTGCTCGACGCGGTTTACGGCGGCTGATGGTTGCGCGGCGGGAAGAGGGCGTGTTTGGGGGTGAGCTGGGGTTAAGGTGGAGCAGTGCACGTGAGCTGAGGTCAAGGCGTGGCATGTGTGGGCCTGTCAGGTACAGTGCTCTGGCGTGAGCTAGGCACAGCGCAGAGGCAGTGGGCGCGAGCGATGTGAGGTGGTCCACGGGCTGGCACGGCTCGGGGAAGGGACCATCAGCGGTAGTGCTATCACGCCTACCTCCCTGGTGTGGCGGAAGAGGGCAGGGTGTGATGGATCAGTATTGATGTAGAGCTTGTTGGGGAACCCCAAGAGGAAGGTATGATGAGCACAGCAGCAAGTTTCCCTCAATTATGAAACCAAGGTTTAATCGAACCAGTAGGAGCAAGTAAACACCCCAATGGTGTTGCTAGCTGAGCCTTGGCAGTGCGCACTACCGGTGCTAGTAGCAACGTGGAGACCTGCACAACACAACCATAGAACTTTGTCCCCAACTTGCGATGAGGTTGTCAATTTCACTGGTATTGCTAAAAACAAAAGATTAAACATATCGAATGGAAGGAAGTAATAGTTTGCAGAAAGTAAACACAAAGCAGTAAATAGTTTGTAGATTGTATGTAAAAGAAAAGACCGGCATCCATAGTTCACTAGAGGTGGCTCTCCTTAAGATAGATAACATGCTGGGTGAACAAATTATAGCGGGGCAATTGACAAACATCGAGAAAGAAATACGTGCATATACTAATCATCTTGACTCATTTGAGACTTGATTGGGCATTACAACATTATACATAGACCGCCATCCAACTGCATCTATGACTAATAATTGTTAACACCCGGATTTTTAATCCCAGATGCATGTTATGTCATTCATCGCAATCCTAGGATTACCATTTTTGCGAGACATAACAGATTGGATATCACAATACATCATCCATTACAAACCATAAATAAGGTCTTACACAAATAAGGATCTCATGATCTAGTCTTAATACAACAAGCAGCGGAATAAAAGATAAGACTCACAGTGGGGTCCATCTTCAGGGGCACAGGCAATGCTGACAAAGGCAGATAGTCCCCTTCATAGTCTGGCCATGATAATAGCCAGGGACAAAAGCCATGAGTACTCTTTAAGTACTCGCAAACTACCACTAACAAGTAGTATAGTTCTAAAGTAAAGTGCTAACTCTCATTTTAACTATAAAGTTAAGTTTGAAACCTAAGCTGAGTTCAGAAGCAAAGAAAGATAAAATAAAGTTCTAGAATCACTTAAGTTGGGAAGCTAATGTCATAGTCACAACCCTGTTGTGGTCAAGTCAAGATTCATCATTCATTTCATAAGTTATTTTGAAAACATCTGACGACGAAACAGTATGGCCATTCCAACTGTCCATAACCGCGGACACGCTATTCGAATAGTTTGACACTCTGCAGAGGTGGTACACTTTCAACGCAAGATTCAATACATTTGTCAGGGATAACCCTGAATCATCATACTTAGTATGCAGATAATCAAACATAACCTTTCCTTTACACACCCTAGTATAAACACCTCTCCTATGAGCATGGCCTCCAAACCATGACCATTTGTCATCTTGGGCACTACATAGGTGGACAACATTGAGAGGTAGCCTCAGCTCAAACCTCTCCCGTGAGGGAACTAATAATAATGCATATAAACTTCCGGCTAAGCCTTACCCAATTCAGGTATTGTGGTTGTACGGTAACTTTGGAATGGTATCACATCCGAATCCAACCATCAGTTTTGTAAAAGGGTTAAGGCTCATGCCTCAACATTTTCATCATTATAAATCATTTGTGTGTCTCAACACATGTCAAAACATCTCAATAGAATGACTCATCATTCTAAGGTTTTCACAATTCATTTTCACCAAGTGTTCCCATGTAAAGTGACTCAAGTTTTTATCTACTCTAAACTACTAAGTTAAGAGTGTTCACTAAGGTGGAAGGATGGATCAATCTCATGCCATAGAATGACATCTAAAGTTATCTAAATAGGTCAAGTTGTATACTCTTTATGCTACCTTCAAAACAAGTAAAGGACTTTGGGTAAAGTAAAGGAAGTAAAGCTTGGAAATAATACTCGGGGTAAGTAATAGTCAAAGTGGTGTAACCAAAGCATGCCTAAAGCATCTTTGCTCAACTCATCTAGCTTAATTATAGTTTCTTAAGCATTATACATGCAAGTATTAGCTTGCATTGTTAATGATGGCTTGCCTTATGCAGTGAAGTGGTTGAAGTTTTCATCCTCCTCTTGATAGAACTCCTCCTCCTCGAAAGCTTGGTCGGTACTATCGTCTACAAATACATACGGAGTACACAATCACCAAACAATACTTAACTAGTCTAATTATCACTCTAAGGCACACATTTGATGATCTTTGATCATCACAAGCATCACAAGTTTATTAACTAGCTTCATTCTTTTTATTTAAGAAAAGTAATTTCTACTCATTGAAAATAATTAAGATTTAATATTCAACACTTAAAATATGGGATCATGTGGACACATGTCATCACCACATATTCTAACCTGTGGGAATGTTATTTAAGGGTTGGATCATATTTACTTAAGTTTATGTTTATTATTTAATGATTTAAAGTGACTAGAAATGCCTATATAGCATTATTTTGGTTCTATTCCAAAGTCACTGCATGTAAACCTTAATATTATTACATATTCAGATAGGTATGGTAAAATGTGATTTTTGAGAGTTGGAATCAACTCAAAAGCGAAGTTGCTTGATTTTATAAAAATGTTTGAATGTGAAAAAGCTTCTGTCTTGTTATTTTTACTAGGAGAGATCTCTAAATCTAATTGAATTAAATCCAACGGTCATGGGTAGATCTTTTCAGTAGCTTTCTAACAAAATTGGAATCACTCCATTTGGATTTGTAAATCTCTCTGAATTGATTTTCAAACTAGGGGACAGAACTAAGTTCAAACCTAAAAAGAAAAATCTAAGTTTGAATTAAATGGGTCGCGCGGGAAGGAAAACGGGCCGGCCCAGTGGCATTCTGTGGCACAGAGAACAGCTGACAGGGGGGGTCCACTGGTCAGCGGCTCTTTACACGCGAAGCGGTACGGGGCGATGTGGGCCGTTAGATTAGAAGTGAGATCTACCGCTGAGGAGTGTCGTCTCCGGCGAACAGTTCGTCGGCGGGAACTAACCCTAGCGGCTCGATGGGTGTGCTCAGGGGGCATACCAGGGCTCCAACTTGCGGGGATGGGGGCGATCGAACATGCTATCGACGGCGGACTCAGGGGTGGGCGCGGTAGCTCCCGGGGTGGACGAAATCAACGATGCCTTCTCCTCCTCTACAGCGGGCTCCTCCGGCTAAATTCCAGCAAACCAAGGCTCGAGCGGCTCCGGCGAGAGGTGGGGAAGGATCAGTGAGGAGAGGGGAGGGCTCCTTTTATAGGCGCGGCTAAGAGGTAGAGGAGCATGGGCGATGCTCACCGGTGACGACGGCACATCGAGCTAGAGGCGTAGGCGGTGCGCTAGGACGGTGGGCGGTGGCCTGGCGAGTGTCACGGCGGTGAGTGTGCAGTGGTTTGCGGTCGGGGGAAGTGAATGGAGCGGCGTGCACTAAGTATCTACCAACGGTGAGTTTCACAGCGGCCGGCGACTACGGGGCATGGTTGGGGAATGGCCGTGTCCGTTAGCTTGCTAGGCCGGTGGGGATCGTGTAGGCGGGCGGCTGGAGCGAGGCGAGGCCTGATCGAGCGGGAACCGGGAGCGCTCTTCGGGCGGCATCGGCATGGTCGACAATCTCCGGGAGCGGAGACTCCTGGCTGCTCTGGTCGCTGTCCTCGAGCTGGGGCTGGTTAGGCGGTGGAGGTGGACCACAGGCGGCCTCCTGGACATGGTGGATGATGCTGGCGGCGGCTATGGCGCGCTGTCACCGGTGAGGTGCCCAAATGGGGCTCAGCCTTAATGGCCATGACCATTTGGTCGTGGCACAGTGGGTGGCTGGGCTAGAGAGGGGTAGGGGAGTGCACTGGGTGGCTGTGGTTGCAAAATGGGGAACCAATTTGGTTCAAGCACTGCTCCAAATAGTGTTTTGTGTTTTGTTTGAATTCTGTCCACCAAGTGTTTGTGAAAATGGCTGAAAGAAATCAAGTTTTGAATTTTTGGATGATTTTTGTGGAGTTGCTAGACACATGCTTAAACCTCTGTGGTTGCTTGGGATTTGAAAATGGAGCTCATTTGATTGGTTTTTGAAATAGGGTGATCTTGATACCTACACTAGATTCAATTTCAAATGTCATTTAAAATTAGTGTTCGAAAGTTTTTGGAAGATCACAAAGTGGGCCTTGGTACATTATTACATGTACTAGCAATGGGTGCAAAGATCCACATTTGTTTCTGTTAAGAATTGAGTCATAGGAATAGCCAAAGTAGGCACGGTAGTTAAAATGGCACAGATGACCATTTCTTTCTTTTATTCATTTTGATTTGTTTTTCTTTGGGATTTGTTTGGGAATTATTTATATGATGTTTATTTCACCTAAGAATCATTTTACAAGCAATGGATCACTTAATCAAGGCAATTAAATACAACTCCAATTTAAATGCACACACATATGAATGCTTTAATAATTTTAATTGGAAAAGTTTTTGTTAACCCTAATTTTGATGATTTGGATCTTAATAACCTTGGATTAAAGTTTTGGGATGTTACAAACCTTCCCCCCTTAAACAAATCTCGTCCCGATTTTTACAAAAGAAAAAAGGAACTAAAGAGATCTGGGAACTCCGTCCTAATGTAATCTTCTGGCTCCCAAGTGGCCCCCTCTTCGGTATGGTTGCTCCATTGAAGCTTGATAAATTTGATACTTCTGGTCCTGGTGGTTCTGTAAGCTTCCTCCAAGATACGGATGGGCACTTCACGATACGTTAGGTCATTGTTGATCTCAACTGCTTGGTGATCGATGTTCTTGAAAACTTCAGTCTTCTCTGGCACTTCCAGACATTTGCGAAGTAACGCGATATGGAACACATTGTGGTTGGCTGACATCTCTTCAGGTAGTTCCAATTGATACGATACTTCTCCTCGACGGTTTAGAATCTTGAATGGTCCGATATACCTAGGGGCTAACTTTCCTTTCAGACTAAAGCATTGGGTTCCCTTCAATGGTGAAACCAGATATACAAAATCTCCGACATTGAAAGTCAGGTCTCTCCTTCTCTTGTCAGCATAAATCTTCTGTCTGGATTGGGCTGTCTTGAGGTGCTCACGGACTTTGTGAACCTTCTCTTCGGCTTCTCGGAGAATGTCGTGTCCAAAAATCTGACTCTCTCCTACCTGTGACCAATTCAAAGGGGTACGGCACTTCCTTCCGTATAAGAACTCAAATGGTGTCATCTGCAAACTGGCTTGATAACTGTTGTTATATGAGAATTCTGCGAAAGGCAGGAAGTCTTCCCATTTTGATCCATACTCTAACACACAAGCTCTCAACATATCCTCAAGGATCCGGTTGACTCTCTCAGTCTGTCCATCAGTTTGCGGGTGATAAGCAGTGCTGAAATTCAACTTGGTGCCTAATCCTTCCTAGACTTTTTGCCAGAATCTCGAGGTAAACTGGGTTCCTCGATCTGATACTATGGTCTTGGGGGTTCCATGCAGACTAACAATCCTAGCAAATACAGTTGTGCTAGTTTCGAACTCTAGTAGGTAGTCTTGACAGGTATGAAGTGAGCTACCTTGGACAGTCTATCAACTATGACCCAAATTGAGTCATTTCCCATACTAGAAGTAGGCAAACCGGTGATAAAGTCCATTCCGACGGAATCCCATTTCCATTCCGGAATCTGCAAAGGTTGCAACAGTCCCGCGGGTCTTTGATGCTCTGCTTTGACTCTTTGACATATGTCACACTTGGCGATGTAGCTTCTGATTTCTCTCTTCATCTTGTGCCACCAAAATTACTCTTTCAAATCTTGATACATCTTCGTTCCTCCGGGGTGGATAGAATAAAGAGTATCATGAGCTTCCTGCATGATAACTTGGTTCAGCTCCGAATCTGCTGGCACACATATATGTCCTTTCTACCACAGAACTCCTTCTTCCTCTTCAGTGAATCCAGGTACCTTTCCTGTACCAATACGACGTTTGATTCCGTCGATACTTTCATTTCCCTTATGGGCTTCCTTGATTTGGCTGATCAACGTGGGTTGAAGTTCAATGCTAGCTAAGAATCCTTTGCTAACTAGCTCAGTTCTAAACTGCTCCAACTCCTCATACAAACTTGGCTGCTTCTCCTTGATCATGGTGTTTAGCCTGCAAGGCAATCTGCTAAGAGCATCCGCTACCACATTGGCTTTGTCGGGGTGATAGTGAATGTCAAGGTCATAATCCTTGATTAACTCTATTCATCTCCTTTGCCTCATATTCAGCTCCTTCTGAGTGAAAATATACTTCAAGCTCTTGTGATCTGAGTAAATCTCACAGCGATTACCCATCAGATAATGACGCCATGTCTTCAATGCCAAAACTACGGCTGCTAGTTCAAGATCATGGGTCGGATAGTTCTGCTCATGCTGCTTCTGTTCTCGAGACAGATAAGCAATGACTTTGCCTTCTTGCATCAACACACATCCGAGACCAATCTTGGATGCATCACAATATACATCAAACAGCTTCTTGATGTCTGGCATGATCAATATTGGGGCTGATATCAATCTCTTCTTCAGTTCTTGGAAACTGACTTCACATTTGTCAGTCCATCCAAACTTCTTGTCCTTCTTCAACAATTGGGTCATGGGTCTGGCGATGCCAAGAAATGCACAGACTTGGGTTTGTGTGGTTGGGGCTTCCCATTCTTCGACATCTTTGATCTTGGCGGGATCAACAAAGACTCCTCTGGCAGACATAATATGTCCTAGGAATCCTACTTCTTCAAGCCAAAATGCACACTTGTGAACTTGGCATATAATCGATGATCTCTCAAGGTTTCTAGGATGATTCTAAGATGTTGCTCATGTTCTTCTTCTGACTTGGAGTAGATAAGGATATTGTCGATGAACAAAACTACAAACTTATCTAGGAAATTCATAAAGATCTTATTCATGAGATTCATGAAATAAGCAGGGGCATTGGTTAATCCAAAAGACATAACCATATACTCGTATAAACCATAGCGAGTAGTAAAGGTGGTCTTTGGAATATCCGTTGCATGAATCTTAAGTTGGTGATAACCAGTCCTAAGATCAATCTTTGAGAATACCTGGGCTCCAGTCAACTGATCAAATGGATCCTCTATCTTTGGAAAGGGGTACTTGTTCTTGATGGTGACGTCATTCAATTTCCTATAGTCTGTGCACAAACAGTTGCCTCCATATTTCTTGTCGACGAATAACACTCGTGATCTCCATGGCGATGCGCTTGGTTGAATGAAGTCTATTGCTAACATGGCATCTAACTGCTTCTTTAGTTCCACTAACTCTGAGGGGTTCATGCTATAGGGTCTCTGGGCTATGGGTGCGGTTCCGGGGATTAGTTCGATAATGAACTCAATATGCCTATCTGGGGGCATATCTAGCAATTCATCTGGGAATACGTCGGGTATTCACAGACTACTCTTACTTGGTCTATGGTGGGTAGTGCTAGACTCTTGTTGCACTTGAATTGACGAGGTAAGGTTTCAGATATATGCTCTACTGTGACTCCAGAGCTAATGGTCATGGTGATGGATTTCTTAACACAGTCTATCAGTCCTTTATGCCTTGACATCCAGTCCATACCTAGTACTACTACCAATCCTTTGGTTCCGAGTACAATTAGGTTGGCCTAAAAATCTATCCCATGTATTCTGATAGGTACAGCTTTGAAGATTTTCCTAGCTTTTGTAGTTGAGCTGGGGATTTGATCTATCAAGACATGCTTCAAGTTGCTTGGGTGAATCTTACTAGTGCATGCAAATTCTTTGGTGACAAATGAATGTGATGCTCCTGAATCAAACAATAACCTTGCTAAAACTAAGTTGACAGAAAACATACCCAACACTACATCTGGCGCTTCTTAGGCTTCTTCGGCGTTCATGTGGAAGAGACGACCGTTGCGGTTGTGACGGTTCCCTGGGGCAAAGCTTCTCCCTTGTTGAAAACGATGATGTTGTTGAGGTGGGGCATTCACATTGGCAGTGGCGGCAGTCTTCTTGGGACACTCATGGGAATAGTGACCCTTCACTCCACACTCGAAACAGGTGATCTAGGACTTGTCTTTTGCTGCGACAGGCACAACATTGCTGCCAGTTCTGGGTGCAGTGTTGTTGTTGTTGTTCTTGGGAGGGGCACGATTGAAATTGTTGGCATTGCCGGAGTTGTGATTGTTTCCTCCTGACTTCACATTGCTTCTGCGACGGTTGGGGTAGCTGGGGCGAGACATTGGAGGTCGATTGTTCCTTGGTGCGTATCCTGGTGAGGGGTTGGGACGGTACTTCTGGTGACTACTGGATCCAGATTGCTGCATCATACGACGTTTGTGGTTGTCGTTTGCCTGATTAATATTCCCTTCCATCTGAATGGCAGAGTCGACTAGCTCTTCGAGATCCTCGAAGTGGATGTTGACGAGGACAGTCTGCATCTCGTCATGTAGTCCGTTCAGGAATCTCTCCTTCTCCTTGACCTTGGTGTTGATCTCATCAGGGGCGTACCTTGCAAGCGACAGGAATCTGTCACGGTATTCCACCACAGTCATTCTGCCTTGCTTCAAATCACGAAACTCATCCTTTAGTCTGGTGACTAGACCTTGCGGCACGTGGGTGCGGCTAAATTTGGTTTTGAAGGCTTCCCATGTCATCACTTGACCATGGTTCATATTACGGATACTAGTCCACCAAGCTCTTGCATCTCCGGCCAGGTAGTGGGTGGCGAAGAGAACTTTCTCGTGGTCATCAACTCCTACTACTTCTAAGTTGTTTTCCATTGTCTGTAACCAGTCATTAGCATCTAGTGGGTTTTCAGCCTGGTTAAAGATTGGGGGATTGGTATTCTGAAAGTTTTTGGGTTTGGATCCATGGTAATCCTGATTTCCATGCCCTTGGTTGTTTTGGGCCATCTGAGCTATCTGCTGCAATGTTGCTAAGTTGGCATGGCGCTCTGCCCTGCTTGCTTCACGGTCTGCAACTAACATCTGCATAATTTGCAGCATTAGGTCTTGCGATGAGCTGCTCCCTCCTTGGTTTCCACGAGTCATCTGAAGATTGAGGTAGATAAAGGGGTAAGAGGGAAAGTTCTAAGGTTCATGGTTTTGGTTTCAAAGCTAAAACTTTGAGTTTGACTCAGGTTTTGCAACTAACTCCATTTCATTCATTCAATCAAAGCACACGATACAAACACACACATCACAACAAGGAAAACAAATGGTTTTCAGAACCATTCTGCAAGCTACGATATAGTGGGACTAATACATCTCATGCTACGACAGTGCTCTAGTGCATCTACTCATCTTTGATGAAGTCAGAGTCCTCATCGTCAGTGTAGAAGTCCACAAAATCCTCCTCCAGAAATTCATCATCATTGCTGAGGTAAGAATCCATGTCTCCATGGATGTCTTCACCCTCCCCTTCTTCCTCCTTTGTTGCAAGCTGAGCTTCTTGCTCCTTGATGGTCTTCTCGAGGTCGGCCACCTTCTTGCAAAGACGGGCGATGGTGAGATCCTTCTTCTCGCGCTGGAGGCGAAGATACTGACGGTCCTTGACTAGCAGTGAAGAAGTCTGGGCCTCCTGGTCGGCAATGGCACGGTTGTGGTTGGCAAACTCCCTAGCATTGTCCAATTCCTTCTGGCGATCGTATAGTAGGAAGTCAAGGTTCTCCACTTGACGCTTCAGCTCTGGGTGACTTGGCATCTCCATCGGCATTCCCATGAAGTCACGTCTTGCGTAGTGAGCAAAACGGGTTCCTTGGATTTGGTTGAGGCTAAGGGCACATAGACGTGCAAGAGCTTCATGCATTGCCCTGGCTAATCCATCTAGCCAGTTGTTCTCTCTCACACAAAACTGGATTATCCCGGACATTGGTGCTTCTATGCTTCCTCTAAGATCAGCGGTGACTAGCCCCTATAAATCTCCTCCTAGGGGTCCTGGAAGTTGAGCTCCAAGAAACTCCGGATGTGGGCGTCCCAGTAACTCCGACAGTGAATCCAGATCCCTCTCGAATATTAGCTGACCTCCGTTTCCTAACTGGTAGCACTTGTTGAACTGAGTCTCCATCTACAAGAATTAAGGATGAGGAAGTTAGTGAAGTAATCAAGTGTGTCAATTTTTATGTAGTAATGTAAGAATTTGAGGAACATGAATTTTTGAGAAAGAATGAATTTCCAAGGGTAAGAGAGGAAATAGTTTTTCATAAATACTCACTTTGGTTTAGAAATTAAGTTTTTGGTTCAGACGTCCATTCTAACTAGAGTCTCCTATGGTCAGGATGGCTCTGATACCAACTTGTCAACACCCGGATTTTTAATCCCAGATGCCTGTTATGTCATTCATCGCAATCCCAGGATTACCATTTTTGCGAGACATAACAAATTGGATATCACAGTACATCGTCCATTACAAACCATAAATAAGGTCTTACACAAATTAGGATCTCATGATCCAGTCTTAATACAACAAGCAGCGGAATAAAAGATAAGCGTCGCGGTGGGGTCCATCTTCAGGGGCACAGGCAATACTGACGAAGGCAGACAGTCCTAGTTATCATAGCCGTCCTGCTGGCCATCATCTTGGTAGTCCCCTTCATAGTCTGGCCATGAGAATAGCCAGGGACAAAATCCATGAGTACTCTTTAAGTAGTCGCAAACTACCAATAACAAGTAGTATAGTTCTAATGTAAAGTGCTAACTCTAAGTTTAACTATAAAGTTAAGTTTGAAACATAAGTTGAGTTCAGAAGCAAAGAAAGATAAAATAAAGTTCTAGAATCACTTAAGTTGGGAAGCTAATGTCATAGTCACAACCCTGTTGTGGTCAAGTCAAGTTTCATCATTCATTTCATAAATTATTTTGAAAACATCTAACAACAAAACAGTATGGCCATTCCAACTGTCCATAACCGCGGACACGGCTATTCGAATAGTTTGACACTCTGTAGAGGTGGTACACTTTCACCACAAGATTCGATACATCTGTCAGGGATAACCCTGAATCATCATATTAAGTATGCAAATAATCAAACATAACCTTTCCTTTACACACCCTAGTATAAGCACATCTCCTATGAGCATGGCCTCCCAACCATGACCATCTGTTTTCTTGGGCACAACATAGGTGGACAACATTGAGAGGTAGACTCATCTCAAACCTCTCCCGTGACGGAACTAATACTAATGCATATAAACTTCCGGCTAAGCCTTACCCAATTCAGGTATTGTGGTTGTACGGTAAATTTGGAATGGTATCGCATCCGAATCCAACCACCAGTTTTGTAAAAGGGTTAAGGCTCATGCCTCAACATTTTCATCATCATAAATCATTTGTGTGTCTCAACACATGTCAAAACATCTCAATAGAATGACTCATCATTCGAAGGTTTTTTCAATTCATTTTCACCAAGTGTTCCCATCTACAGTGACTCAAGTTTTTATCTACTCTAAACTACTAAGTTAAGATTGTTCACTAAGGTGGAAGGATGGATCAATCTCATGCCATAAAATGACATCTAAAGTTATCTAAATAGGTCAAGTTTCATACTCTTTATGCTACCTTCAAAACAAGTAAAGGACTTTGGGTAAATTAAAGGAAGTAAAGCTTGGAAATAATACTTGGGGTAAGTAATAGTCAAAGTGGTATAACCAAAGCATGCCTAAAGCATCTTTGCTCAACTCATCTAGCTTAATTCTACTTTGTTCAGCATTATACTTGCATGTCTTAGCTTGCATTGTTAATGATGGCTTGCCTTGTGCAGTGCACTGGTTGAAGTTTTCTTCGTCCTCTTGATAGAACTCCTCCTCCTCGAAAGCTTGGTCGGTACTATCGTCTATAAATACATACGGAGTACACAATCACCAAACAATACTTAACTAGTATAATTAGCACTCTAAGGCACACATTTGATGATCTATTATCATCACAAGAAACACAAGTTTATTAACTAGCTTCATTCTTCTTATTTAAGAAAAGTAATTTCTACACATTGTAAATAATTAAGATTTAATATTCACCACTTAAAATATGGGATCATGTGGACACATGTCATCACCACATATTCTAACATGTGGGAATGTGATTTAAGGGTTGGATCATATTTACTTAAATTTAAGTTTATTATTTAATGATTTAAAGAGACTAGAAATGCCTATATAGCATTATTTTGGTACTATTCCAAAGTCACTGCATGTAAACGGTCTTGGGTAGATCTTTTTAGTAGCTTTCTAATAAAATTGGAATCACTCCATTTAGATTTGTAAATCTCTCTGAATTGATTTTCAAACTAGGGGACAGAACTAAGTTCAAACCTAAATAGAAAAATCTAAGTTTGAATTAAATGGGTCGCGCGGGAAGGAAAACGGGCCGGCCCATTGGCGTTCCGCGGCACAGAGAACAACTAACAGGGGGTCCGCCGGTCAGCGGCTCTTTACACGCGAAGCGGTACGGGGTGATGTGGGCCGTTACATTAGAAGTGAGATCTACGGCTGAGGAGTGTCGTCTCCGGCGAACAGTTCGCCGGCGGGAACTAACCCTAGCGTCTCGGTGGGGGTGCTCAGGGGGCATACCAGGGCTCTAGCTACTGCGGCGATGGGGGCAATCGAATGTGTTGTCGACGGCAGACTCAGGGGTGGTCGCGGCAACTCCTAGGGTGGACGAAATCGACGGTGCCTTCTCCTTCTCTACAGCAGGCTCCTCTGGCTAAATTCTGGCGAACCAAGGCTCGAGCGGCTCCGGTGAGAGGTGGGGAAGGATCAGTGAGGAGAAGGGAGTGGAATGGTGTGAGTAGTTGGTGCTGGGGAGGGCTCGTTTTATATGCACGGCTAAGTGGCAGAGGAGCATGGGCGGTGCTCGCCAGTGACGACGGCACAACGAGCTATAGACGTGGGCGGTGCCCTGGCGAGTGTCACGGCAGTGAGTGTGCAGTGGTTTGCGGTTGGGGAAAGTGAATGGCACGACGCGCACTAAGTCTCTGCCGACGGCAAGTTTCACGGCGGCCGGCGACTACGGGGCATGGTCGGGGGAATGGGCGTGTCCGTTAGCTTGCTAGGCCGGTGGGGATCGTGTAGGCGGGCGGCTGGAGCGAGGCGAGGACTTGTCGAGCAGGGACCGGGCGCGCTCTGCGGGCGGCGTCTCCGGGCGTGGCGGCTCCTGGCTACTCTGGTCGCTGTCCTCGGGCTGGGGCTGGTTGGGCAGTGGAGGTGGACCACAGGCGGCCTCCGTGACATGGTGGATGACACTGGCGGCGGCTGTGGCGTGCTGTCGCCGGTGATGTGCCCAAATGGGGCTTGGCCTTAATGGCCATGACCATTTGGTCGTGGCGCAGTGGGGTAGGGGAGTGCACTGGGTGGCTGTGGTTGCAAAATGGGGAACCAATTTGGTTCAAACACTGCTCCAAATAGTGTTGTGTTTTGTTTGAATTCTGTCCACCAAGTTTTTGTGAAAATGGCCGAAAGAAATCAAGTTTTGAATTTTTGGATGATTTTTGGTGGAGTTGCTAGAAACATGCTTAAACCTCTGTGGTTTCTTGGGATTTGAAAATGGAGCTCATTTGAGTGGTTTTTGAAATAGGGTGATCTTGATACCTACACTAGATTCAATTTCAAATGTCATTTAAAATTAGTGTTTGAAAGTTTTTCGCAGATCACAATGTGGGCCTTGGTACATTATTACATGTACTAGTAAGGGGTGCAAAGATCCACATTTGTTTCTGTTAAGAATTGAGTCCTAGGAATATCCAAAGTAGGCACGGTAGTTAAATGGCACAAATGACCATTTCTTTCTTTTATTCATTTTGATTTGTTTTTCTTTGGGATTTGTTTGGGAATGATTTAGATGATGTTTATTTCACCTAATAATCATTTTACAAGCAATGGATCACTTAATCGAGGCAATTCAAAACAACTCCTATTTAAATGCACACACATATGAATGCTTTAATAATTTTAATTGGAAAAGTTTTTGTTAACCCTAATTTTGATGATTTGGATCTTAATAACCTTGGATTAAAGTTTTGGGATGTTACAATAATCCACCTTTAGGTTATCATCTGAACCCCCTCCAGTATTAAGTTGCAGGCAACAGATTATTGCTTTACGAATTGCGTGTAAAGTAAACAATAAGATTTGTTGTTTTCTCCCTAGTAGCAACAACACATCTAGTACCTTAGAGATTTCTGTCACTTCCCCAGATTACCAGAGGCATGAACCCACTATCGAGCATAAATACTAACTCTTGGAGTTGCTAGCATCTACTTGGCCAAGATAGCTACTAACAACGGAAAGCATGCAAGATCACAAATAACAAAGACATGACTTAATCAATAATCCATCTGAAATAGCATCTCAATATCCATAGGATCACCGCAAACACAACATGCAGAATTACAAATAGATGATCTTGATCATGAACGGAGCTCACAAGATCTAGACATGAAATCACAAAGGAGGAGAACCAGCCATCAAGCTACTACATGGACCCGTAGTCCAGAGATGAACTACTCACGCATCACACGGGAGGCTTGCATGATGATGAAGAAGGCCTCTAGGGTGAATTCCCCTCTCCGGCAGGGTGCCGGGAAGAGCTTCATATCCCTCCCGATCTAGGGATGGAGACGACGACGGCTACAGACTCTTTCATGGATTGTTTATCGGGTATTTAGGGTTTTCGTCCCGAGGGCATCTTATAGGCGAAAGGAGAGGCCGAGGGGGTGCTGGGGTCGGCCAGACCACCCCCTGGCGCAGGCCAGGCCTGGCCGCGCGGCCAGGTGGTGTGGTCGGCCCCCAACCCTTCTCCGTCTCGTATTTTGGCATCTGATGTCGTCCAGAAAAATAGGCACTTTGGCTTTTGTCCTGTCCAATTCTGAGAATATTCCTTTTCTGACTTTCCTGGAACCAAAAACAGCAGAAACAGGCAGCTGGCACTGTGTCTCTTGTTAATAGGTTAGTCCAAGAAATCATATGAAAAGTAATCAAAGTGTGGACAAAACACAAGAAAGTAGATAAAAGCAAGCATGGAACATCAAAAATTATAGATACATTTGCAATGTATCAACATCCCCAAGCTTTACTCCTGCTCGTCCTTGAGTAGGTAAGTGATAAAAAGAAAGAATAATTTTTGAGGTGACATGCACCATCAAAGACTTGATCAAAGTATTTGTAAAACATTCAAGGCTAGGATCATAGTTCTTCAATCATAACATGAAAGACAAAGTTGTAGCAATAAGACAAAGAAACTATGATGCAATATGAAAAGGCACAAACAAAAGATTCATGCATAACAATGCTTTGCAAGACGTTTGTTTGTTTCACATAAAGAAAACATAGCATAATAGTATTCAGCTTGTCCTTCATAGAGTAGGAAATATAAATGCATAAGACACCTTCAAAGTTCATAAGAGTGACTATATACAAATAGTTTAAAACAAGCAATATCAAGTTATGCATCAATCAACTAGTCTTGGGACAATGCACATAGAACTAAGAATGGCCACTATGCTCTCAAAGTAGGTGCATAAAGATAGAAGGTGGAGACTCAATATAATGGTGGAAGAAAGGCCTTCATAGAAGGAAGTAGGGATTTAAGTCTCATAAAGAGCTTCCAAAAATTATGGTACTTATAGCTTTCAGCTCTCATTGCCCCTACCATAAGCATCCTTAAGGTGATTAAGGATAAAGTGACACAACTAAGAGGATATGCTTGACAAGTTATAAACCGAAATCTCATGCCCCTTACTTATGAAGACCGAACCACATGATACTCAACTTTAGTCACGAGTAAGCTCTTTTCATTGTAAGTACATGTGTATCATGAAGAACCGCCAATGGGGTACCCCTTGCACATGATACAGGAGCTATCCCATAATAAAAATGATAAGGTAAGCATATACACAACAGAGAAGGACCCAATGGTTCAAGTAAAGTGTGCCATCAAGTTCGTGAGAGCTTTAATCACTAGTTTTCTCATAACAAGTTTAATTTGGAAGGTAAACAAAAGCATGAATATACTTGGAATAACATAAGATAGTAGGTAGGTATGGTGGAATCTTTGGAATAACTTGGTTTGGGGAGTTTGATGCATGAATGGAACTCATACTTGGTTGTGGAGGCTAGCAAAAGATTGGGAGCGACAAACTAAGAGAGCAATAATGGCCATAATCATGCAGAGCGACAAAACATCATTGATCAAAGCATAAAGTGATACTACAAGTTGAAAACTAAAGGATCATAGAGGCTAAGGTGACCTTGGATAGTCATAACATGGTGTGAGCATGTGCCAAGTCAACCCAAATAAAGCATCAAAGGAGAATACCACTATACTATGCTTTAATATGCTAAAAAAACGCATGATTCATCCAAGGCACATTAAGCAATCTCAATTGTTTATAACAAGTCATGCTACAACAAATAATACTAAGCATAAATCCAAAACAATATCAAGCATGGCATGACAAAGCATAGGCCACAGTCAAAAACAAGCTCTTTTTACCATTTAAGCATGAGCTTTCCTACTCTTTTCCAAACCAAACCAAACTATTTGAAAACCAATGTATGAAAGAGGGGGTCCAACCAATTTATTCGGAAAACTAAGCAAACAAAGCAAACGAAAACCAAAAAGAAGGCGCTCCAAGAACAACACAACTATGCATGAAACAATAAAAATGAAGTGTTTGGAAGAAACCTGGGATATTTATTGATGAAGAAGGGGATACCTTGGGCATCCCCAAGCTTTGACGCTTGTACTTCTTGGATATTTCTTGGGGTGACCCACGTGGCATTCCCAAGATTGAGCTTTAGTCCATCCTTCATCTTATTACTCATTCCTTCATACACCTGAAATTTTTTCTTCATACAAAACTTCACACAATCTTTATTAGCAACATTTGTGCAATCAAGATAAAGGGTCTTAAGGTTCAGTTATAACACCAAATTAACTTCCATTAGAACACTAGATACTGAAGCACTTCCCTCTAAAACCTCAATTCCCCAAAATAACTCAAGAAGGAACCAACAAGAAGCAAATGCAGAAAATGGCAGAAATCTGTCAAAACAGACCAACAGGTAAAGAAGAATTTTTTCGAAGACCTTCTGTTGCTCAAATCAAAACGTTTTGAACTAATGAAAGTTAGATAACAACCTGGGGAAAAAACACAAAACTTCACGCCTCAAGAAGACATACATATATTTTACACGAATTTTTACGGTGAAGCACAGAAATCTGTTTTAGGACAACAACTTTCCCAATCATTACTTCTCTCTCATTAGAGGTTACTCTTGGCACAAAAAGAAAAGAAAATGGATAAGGAGAGGTTATTAATGAAATAATAACTTCCAGGACACATCTAAAACTTTTGGGTTATCTCCCAATAAGTACTTTTCTTTAACGCCTTTAAGCTAGGCATAAGAAGCAAGAAAAAATCAAGTGTTCTCAAATGAAGAAGCATTAAGATTAATACTAGAAATATATTACACACGGCAAGGTATATCATCCAAATAAGTTCTAGAGGATCCTCTCTCAATGCTCTTAGGTTCACCATTTTCATCAAAAAGGTTTTTAGGAACAATCCAATAAAGATCCTTTTCTATGGCTTCATGTACTGCTACTAGTTTAAAGGGTATTGGTATCTTAGGTTCCTCCCCATTAGGTTCGGTTTTGTTCATATTTTCTCATGTACCAACAACATCTACACATGACCCTAGCATATTGAAACGTTCAAAGACTTTTCTAGCTTCCTTGGCAACATCATAGAACTCCTTAAACAAAGTTTCTAGAATAAAATCCCTCTTTTCAGGGTCCTCAATTTCTTTAAGCTTAAGAAACATTACTTGCATTAAGGGGTTGAGGTTAACAAACCTATCTTCCAACATGTGAATTAAAGAAGTTGCAGCAATCTCATAGTTTGGAGCAAGTTCTTCAAGGGATCTATCCTTAGTATCTTGATGCTTACTAACATGATTAAAAAATTCTTCAATATTATGTTTCCCAATTATAGAACCACTAACAATTGAAAGGTCTTTCAGGGTGAATTTATGGATCAACATGGTGAGCTAAGGAAGAGGCAACAACTAAAGGAGATTTAATTTTTTTGTGTTTTTGATAAAGAAAGCAAACTAGTAAAACTATTTTTTTGTGTTTTTGATAAAGAAACAAGCAAACAAAGCAAAAATAAACTAAGAAAAACAAAAATAACAAAGTAAAGAGATTGGTTATGAGGGAATCCCCTTGCGAAGATGTCCTTGACTCCCCGGCAACGGTGCCAGAAAAGTGCTTGATGGCTCAGTATTGATGTAGAGCTCGTTGGGGAACCCCAAGAGGAAGGTATGATGAGCACAACAACAAGTTTCCCTCAGTTATGAAACCAAGGTTTAATCGAACCAGTAGGAGCAAGGAAACACCCCAAAGGTGTTACTAGCTGAGCCTTCGTAGGGCGCACTACCGGTGCTAGTAGCAACGTGGAGACTTGCACAACACAACCACAGGACTTTGTCCCCAACTTGCGATGAAGTTGTCAATCTCACCGGTTTTGCTGAAAACAAAGGATTAAACGTATCGAATGGAAGGAAGTAATAGTTTGCAGAAAGTAAACACAAAACAGTAAACAGTTTGTAGATTGTATGTAAAAGAAAAGACCGGGATCCATAGTTCACTAGAGGTGGCTCTCCTTAAGATAGATAACATGCTGGGTGAACAAATTACAGCAGGGCAATTAGTAAACATCGAGAAAGCAATACATGCATATACTAATCATCTTGACTCCTTTGAGACTTGATTGGGCATTACAACATTATACATAGACCGCCATCCAACTGCATCTATGAGTAATAATCCACCTTCAGGTTATCATCCAAACTCCCTCTAGTATTAAGTTGCAAGCCACAGATTATTGCTTTAAGAATTGCGTGTAAAGTAAACAATATGATTGTTCTATGAACAAAGGATTGTTGTTTTCTCCCTAGTAGCAACAGCACATCTAGTACCTTAGAGATTTCTGTCACTTCCCCAGATTACCAGAGGCATGAACCTAGTATCGAGCATAAATACTAACTCTTGGAGTTGCTAGCATCTACTTGGCCAAGATAGGTACTAACAACAGAAAGCATGCAAGATCACAATAAAAAAGACATGATAGAATCAATAATTAATCTAAAATAGCATCTCAATGTCCATCGGATCCCCACAAACACAACATGCAGAATTTCAAATAGATGATCTTGATCATGAATAGAGCTCAGAAGATCTAGACATGAAAGCGCAAAGGAGGAGAACTAGCCATCTAGCTACTACATGGGCCCGTAGTCCAGAGATGAACTACTCACGCATCACACATGAGGCTTGCATGATGATGAAGAAGGCCTCTAGGGTGAATTCCCCTCTCCGACAGGGTGCCAGGAAGAGCTTCAGATCCCTCCCGATCTAGGGATTGAGACGACAGCGGCTACAAACTCTTTCGTGGATTTTTGATCAGGTACTTAGGGTTTTCGTCCCGAGGGCATCTTATAGGCGGAAGGAGAGGCCGAGGTGGTGCTGGGGTCGGCCAGACCACCCCCTAGCGCGGGCCAGGTGGTGTGGCCGTCCCCCAGCCCTTCTTCGTCTCGTATTCTAGCATCTGATGTCTTCCGGAAATATAGGCACTTTGGCTTTTGTCCCGTCAAATTCCGAGAATATTCATTTTCTGACTTTCCTGGAACTAAAAACAGCAGAAAACAGGCAGCTGGCACTGTGGCTCTTGTTAATAGGTTAGTCCAAGAAATCATATGAAAAGTACTCCAAAGTGTGGACAAAACACAAGAAAGTAGATAAAACCAAGCGTGGAACATCAAAAATGATAGATACATTTGCAATGTATGAGGGCGTGCTCTTGTGACATGGGCATGGACGGCCGGCGATCATGGCATCGGGGTGGCGCATCACTGCTGCTGGGGGCTAAATGGTAGCTCTGTGATGGCTTGGTTAGGGCTAGGGGAGACAAGGGAGAGCAGAGGGGACAAGATTGAGCCAAATTCTCGACAAAGCATTGATCAACAAATAGTGTTTATTAGGCAGATTTTATTTGCCTACCAACTGTTCGACAAAATGGCCGCAAGAACATTTTAATTGAACTTTGAAAAGATTTTTGGTGGAGTTGTTGGTCATATGCTTAAGCATATGTGGTTTCTTGGGATTGGCAAGTTGAACTCATTTGAGTGATTTTTGAAAAAGTGGGATCTAGGTACCTACACTTGATTCCATTTTCAAATGCCATTTAAATTTAGGGTTTAATTGTTTTTGTAAGATCACAAGGTGGGCCTTGGTAGATCTTTACTTGTACTAGCAAGGGGTGCAAAGAGTTAGAATTGTTTCTGTTGGAATTTGAATTCTAGGAACACCTAAAGTGACCTAGTGGATTAAAATGGCACAAATGACCATTTGCATTTATTAATTCCATTTGATTTCTTTTTCTTTGGACTTTTCTTGGGAATGATCCAAATGATGTGTCATTAATCTTAGAATCATTTTACAACCATTAGAACAAGCAAACATGGCAATTTCAAACAATTCTATATTAATGCAACACTCATATGCATTCTTAATTATTTAAAAGATAAAAAGGTTTTGTTAACCGTAAATTGGGTGATTTGGATCTTGATAACCTTGATTTAAGATTTGGGATGTTACAAACCTTCCCCCTTAAACAAAATCGCGTCCCGAGATTTAAGAAAGAAAACTAGGAACTAAAGAGATCGGGAAACTCTGTCCTAATGTAATCTTCTTGCTCCCAAGTGGCTTCTTCTTCGGTTTGGTAGCTCCATTGAATCTTGAGAAATTTGATACTCCAGGTCCTTGTGGTTTTGTAAGATTCTTCCAAGATACGAATGTGCACTTCACGATACGTCAGATCCTTGTTGATATCCACGACTCGGTGATCGATGTTCTTGAAAACTTTAGTATTCTCCAGCACTTCTAAGCATTTGCGAAGTAACGAGATGTGGAACACATCATGGATGGCTAACATCTCCTCTAGCAGTTCCAGTTGATACGATACTTCTTCTTGATGATTTAGAATGTTGAAGGGTCTGGTATATCTTGGGGTTAACTTCCCTTTTAGACTAAAATGTTGTGTTCCCTTCAATGGAGAAACTTTGAGATACGCAAAATCTCTGACATTAAAAGTCAGGTCTCTCCTTCTCATGTTAGCATAACTCTTGTGTCTAGATTGGGAGGTATTGAGGTGCTCACGGACTTTGTGAACCCTCTCTTCGGCTTCTCGTAGGATGTCGGGTCCGAAAATCTAACTCTCTCCTACCTGCAACTAATTCAAAGGGGTACGGCACTTCCTTCCATATAAGAACTAAAATGGGGCCATTTGTAAACTGGCTTGATAACTGTTGTTATATGAGAATTCTGTGAAAGGGAGGCAATCTTCCCATTTTGATCCATACTCTAGCACACAAGCTCTCAACATATCTTCTAAGATCTGGTTGACTCTTTCAGTCTATCCATCGGTCTGCGGGTGATAAGCTGTGCTGAAATTCAACTTGGTTCCCAATCCTTCTTTGACTTTCTGCCAAAATCTCGAGGTAAATTGGGTTCCTTGATCTGATACTATGATCTTGGGGGTTCCATGCAGACTGACGATTCTAGCAATATACAACCCTGCTAGGGAACTCTGGTAGGTTGTCTTGACAGGTATAACATGGCCTACCTTGGACAGTCTATCAACGATGACCCAGATTGAGTCATTTCCCTACTAGAAGTAGGCAAACCAGTGATAAAGTTCATTCCGACGGAATCACATTTCCATTCCGGAATCTGCAATGGTTGCAATAGTCCTACGGGTCTCTGATGTTCCGGCTTGACTCTTTGACAGTTGTCACACTTGGAGATGTAGCTTCCGATATCTCTCTTCATCTTGCGGCACCAAAATTGCTCCTTCAAATCCTGATGCATCTTCATTCCTCCGGGGTGGATAGAATAAAGAGTATCATGAGCTTCGTGCATGATAACTTGCTTCAGCTCTGAATCTGCTGGCACACAGATACGTCCTTTGTACCACAAAACTCCTTCTTCATCTTCGATAAATCCAGGTACCTTTCCTGTACCAATACGACGTTTGATTCCGTCGATACTTGCATTTCCCTTCTGGGCTTCCTTGATCTGGCTAATCAAAGTGGTTTGAAGTTCAATGCTAGCTAAAAATCCTTTGCTAACAAGCTCAGTCCTCAACTGCTCCAACTCCTCATGCAAACTTGGTTGCTTCTCCCTCATCATGGTGTTTAATTGGCATGGCAATGTGCTAAGAGCATCCGCTACCACGTTGGCTTTGTCGGGGTGATAGTGAATGTCAAGTTCATAATCCTTGATTAACTCTATCCATCTCCTTTGCCTGACATTCAGCTCCTTCTGAGTGAAAATATACTTCAAGCTCTTGTGATCTAAATAAATCTCACAGTGGTTACCAATAAGGTAATGACGCCATGTCTTCAAGGCTAAAACTACAACTACTAATTCAAGATCATGGGTAGGGTAGTTATGCTCATGCTGCTTCAGTTGTCAAGAGAGATATGCAATGCCTTTGTCTTCTTGCATCAGTAGACATCCGAGACCAATCTTGGATGCATCACAATACACATCAAACGGCTTCTTGATATCTGGCATGATCAATATTGGGGCTGAAATCAATCTCCTTTTGAGCTCTTGGAAACTTGCTTCACATTTGTCGGTCCATTCGAACTTCTTGTCCTTCTTAAATAGTGGGTCATGAGTCTTGCGATGCTCGAAAATCCTTCTACGAACTTGCGGTAATATCCCGCTAATCTGAGAAATGCATGGACTTAGGTTTGAGTGGTTGGGGCTTCCCATTCTTCAACATCTTTTATCTTGGTGTTATCAACAGCGACTCCTCCAGCAGACACAATATGTTCGAGGATTCCTACCTATTTCAGCCAAAACTCACATTTGCTGAACTTGGCATACAATTGATGCTCTCTCAGGGTTTCAAGGATGATTCTCAAATGTTGCTCATGCTCTTCTTCTGACTTGGAGTAGATAAGAATATCGTCGATAAACACAATGACAAACTTATCCAGAAAATTCATAAAGATCTTATTCATGAGATTCATGGAATAACCGGGGGCATTGGTTAATCCAAAAGACATGACCGTATACTCATACAATCCATATCTGGTGGTAAAGACGGTCTTTGGAATATCCGTTGCACGAATCTTAAGTTGGTGATAACCAGTCCTAAGATCAATCTTAGAGAACACTTTGGCACCAGTCAACTGATCAAACAGATCCTCTATCTTGGGCAGTGGGCACTTGTTCTTGATGGTGACATCATTCAGCTTCCGATAATCTGTGCACAAACGGTTGCCTCCATCTTCATTATCGACGAACAACACGAGCGATCTCCATGGCGATGCGCTTGGTTGAATCAAGCCTATTGCCAACATAGCATCAAGTTGCTCCTTCAGCTCCACTAACTCTGAGCGGTTCATGCTATAGGGTCTCTGAGCTATGTGTCTTGTTCGAGGGATTAGTTCAATGATGAACTCAATATCCTGATCCGGGGGCATACCGGGGAATTCATTTCGGAATACCTAGGGGTATTCATAGACTACTCTGACTTGGTCTATGGTGGGTAGGGCTAGACTCTTGTTGCACTTGAATTGATGGGGCAAGGTTTCAGATATATGCTCCACTGATACTGCAGAGCTAATGGTCATGATGATGGCTTTCTTGGCACAGTCTATGAATCCTTTCTGCTTCATCATCCAATCCATTCCTATTACTACTTCCAAACCATTGGTTCCAAGTACTATTATATTGGCATAAAAATCTATCCCATGTATTCTGATAGGTACAGCCTTGCAAATATTTATAGATTTTGTGGTTGAACCAGGTATTTGAAATATCATAACATGCTTCAAGTTGGTTGGATGTATCTTACTAGTGCATGCAAATTCTTTAGTAACAAACGAGTGCGATGATCCAGAATCAAACAACACTCTTGCTAATACTTAGTTAACATAAAACATACCCAGCACGACCTCTGGCGCTTCCTGGGCTTCTTCAGTGTTCATGTGGAAGAGACGGCTGTTGCGGTTGTGAGGGTTCCCTCGGGCGAATCTTCTTCCAGGTTGAACACGGCGCTGATGTTGAGATGGGGCATTCACATTGGCAGTGGCGGGAATCTTCTTGGGACACTTATTGGAGTAGTGACCCTTCACTCCACACTCAAAACAAGTAATCTGAGACTTGTCTTTGGCTGCAACAGGCACAACATTGCTTCCAGTCCTCAGGGCAGTGTTGTTGTTGTTGTTGTTGGACTTGGGCGGTGCACGGTTGGAGTTGTTGGATTTGTTGGGGTGGTTGTTGTTGTTTCCTCCGGACTTCACATTTCCTCCGCTATGGTTGGGGTAGTTTGGACGAGACATTGAGGGTCTATTGTTCCTCGGGGCATATCCGGCAGACTGGTTGGGGCGATACTTCTCGTGACTGTTGGATCCACTCTGCTGCATCATTCTGCGCTTGCGGTTGTCGTTGGCTTGGTTGATCTTTCCTTCCATATGGATGGAAGAGTTGACTAGTTCTTCGAGATCATCAAAACGGATGTTGATTAACATTGTTTGCATCTCATCATGCAGTCCGTTTAGGAATCTCTCCTTCTTCTTGGCTTCAGTATTGATCTCATCAGGTGCATACCTAGCGAGAGACTGAAATCTGTCACGGTACTTCTACTACAGTCATTATGCCTTGCTTCAATTCTCTGAATTCATCTCTCATTCTAGTGACTAAACCTTGCGGCACATGGGTGCGGCTAAACTTGGTCTTGAAAGCTTCCAACATCATCACTTGACTATGGTTCATCCTGCGGGTGATGTTCCACCATGCTCTTGCATCTCCTACCAGATAGTGGGCGGCACACAAAACTTGATCATTTGCGTAAACTATTGCTACTTCTAGGTTATTCTCCATGGTCTATAACCAATCATCCGCATCCAGCAGGTCTTCAGACTTGCTAAAGATTGGGGGATTGATATTCTCGAATTTTTTAGCTTGGATCCATGATGATCCTGATTTCCATGGCCTTGATTGTTGTGGGCCATCTAGGCGATCTGCTGCAGGGTGGCTAGATTGGCTTGGCGCTCTACCCAACTAGCTTCACGGTCTGCAATTAGCGTCTGCAGAATCTGCAGCATTGGGTCCTGCGATGAGCTGCTCCCTCCTTTGTTTCCACGAGTCATCTGAAGATTGAGATAGATAATGGGGTAAGAGGGAAAGTTCTAAGCTTCATGGTTTTGTTTTCAAAGCTAAAACTTTGAGTTTGACTCGGGTTTGGAAAACTAACTTCTTTTCATTCATTCAAGCAAAGCACACGATACAAACCACATACCACAACATGAAAGGAAAACAGATGGTTTTAAGAACTATTTTGTAAGCTAAGATACAATGGGACCAATACTTGTCACTCTTACGATAGTGCTCTAGTGCATCTACTCATCATCGATTAAGTCGTAGTCATCATCGTTGGTGTAGAAGTCCATGGTATCATCCTCCAGGTAATCACCATCATTGCTGAGGTACGAGTGAATATCCCCCTGGATGTCTTCACTTTCTTCCTCTTCTTCTTTTTTTGCTGCAAGCTGAGCTTCTTTCTCCTTGATGGTCTTCTCGAGGTCGGCCACCTTCTTGCGAAGACGGTCGATGGTGCGATCCTTCTTTGCGCGTTGATGACGAAGTGATTGACGATCCTTGATGAGGAGTGAGAAAGTTTGGGCCTTCTAGGCGGCAATGGAAATGTTGTGGTTGGCGAACTCTCGAGCATTGTCAAATTTCTTCTGTCTGTCGTACAGTTGGAAGTCGAGGTTCTCCACGTGGCACTTCAACTCCGGGTGACTTGGCATCTCCAAAGGCATTCCATAGAATCACGCCTTGCATAGTGAGCAAAGCGGGTTCCTTGGATCAAGTTGACATTCTGTGTGCAAAGACGAGCGAGAGCTTCATGCATTGCCCTGGATAATCCATCTAGCCAGTTATTCTCTCTCACGGTGAATTGAATCTTCTCGGAAAGTGGTACCTCTATCTTGCCTCGAAGATCAGCAACTATTAGCCATTGTAAATCTCCTCCTAGGGGACCATTATGTTGAGCTCCGAAGAATTCCGGATGTGGGCGCTCCAGGTACTTAGACAGTGCATCAAGATCCCTCTCGAAGATTACTTGGCCTCTGTTGCCCAACTGGTAGAACTTGCAGTACTGAACTTCCATCTATAAAAATTTAGGATGAGTAAGTTAGTGATGTGATCAAGTGTGTCAAATTTTATGTAGTAATGTAAGAATTTTTGAGGAACATGTATTTTTTTGAGAGAAAGAATCCCAAGGGTAAGAGAGGAAATAGGTTTTCATAAATACTCACTTCTTTGGTTTTGAAACTATGTTTTTTGTTCGGACGTCCATTCTACCTAGGGTCTCCTATTGTCAGATGGCTCTGATACCAACTTTTGAACACCCGGATTTTTAATCCTAGATGCTTGTTATGCCATACATCACAATCCCATGATTACCATTTTTGCAAGACATAACAGATTGGATATCACAGTACATTATCCATTACAAACCATAATAAGCTCTTACACAAATAAAGGATCTCATGATCCAGTCTTAGTACAAACAAGTAGCGGAATAAATAGCATAGCAGTGGGCTCCATCTTCAGCGTCACAGGCAATGCTGACGATGGGAGATGATCCTAGTTGTCGTAGCTGTCCTGTTGTCCTTCTTCCGAATAGTCCTCCTCATAGTCTGGCCACGGGAATAGCCAGGGACAAAGCCATGAGTACTATTTAAGTACTCGCAAACTATCACTAACAAGTAAGGTAGTTCTAGTAGGAATGCTAAGTTCTAAGTTTATTTGTAAAGTTAAGTTTGAAACCAAAGATTAGTTCAGAAATAAATAAAGATAAAATAAAGTTCTAAATCACCTAAGTGGGAACTTATTTGTCATAGTCACAACTCTGTTGTGGTCAATTCATGTCACAATTCATTTCATAAGTCATTCTGAAAACATCTGACTACGAAACAATATAGCCACTGGAACTGTCCATAACCGGGGACGTGGCTATTTGAATAGTTTGACACTCTGCAGAGGTTGTACACATTCACCACAAAATTCGATATATCTATCAGGGGCAACCCCGAATCATCATACTTAGTATGCAAATAATCAAACATAACCTTTCCTTTACATACCCTAGTATAAGCACCTCTCTTATGAGCTTGGCCTCCTAGCCATGGCCATCTGCCATCCTGGGCACTGCATAGGTGGACAACATTGAGATGTAGCCTTAGCTCAGACCTCTCCCGCGAGGGAACTCATACTAATGCATATAAACTTCTGGCTAAGCCTTACCCAATTCAGTTATTGTGGTTGTATGGTAAAATTGGAATGGTATCGCATCTGAACCCAACCATCAGTTTTTATAAAAGGGCTAAGGCTCATGACTCATCATTTTCATCATCATAAACCATTTTTGTTTCTCAACACATGTCAAAACATCTCAATAGAATTACTCATCATTCCAAGGTTTTCATAAGTCATTTTCACCAAGTATTCCCATCTAAAGTGATCAAGTTTTTGGTTTATCTCTAAACTACTAAGTAAATAGTGTTCACTAAGGTGGGGTGCTAATATCAATCTCATGCCATAGAATGACATCTAAGTCTAACTAAATAAGCCAAGTTTTATAGTCTCTATGCTATCTATAAAGAAGGTAAGAACTTTGGTAATGTAAACGAAGTATAGCTTGTAAGTAAAACTTGGGATGGGTATAAGTAAAAAGGGGTATAACCAAAGCATGCTTAAGGCATTTTGCTTAGGTTATTGAGCTTGCAAGGGTTAGCTTGCATAGTTAATGATGGCATGCATAGTTAGGAAACATGCAAGTGTTAGCTTGCCTTGGTTGGTGAAGTGGTTGAAATTCTCCTCTTCTTCCTCGGCGTAGAACTCCTCCTCTTCGTAGACTTGGTCGGTACTATCGTCTATAAATACATACGAAATACACAATCACAAAACAATACTTCACCAGTTTCATTTATTTTCTTTGAGAAAAGTAATTTCTACTCATTGAAATTAACTAAGATTTAATATTCTCCAATTAAAATATGGGATCATGTGGACACTTGTCATCACCACATATCCTAATACATGGAAATGTGATTAAAATGTTGGATCACATTTTATAAAGTTTAAGACTAATATTTAAATGATTTAAAGTGACTAGAAATGCCTATATAGAATTATTTTGGGACTAGTCCAAAGTCACTACATGCAGACCTAATAATTTTTACATATTCATTTTTACGATGATAGGTATGGTCAAATGTGATTTTTGAGAGTTGGAATCAACTCAAAAGGTATTATGGTTTGTTTTTGAAAAATGTTTGATTGCAGAAAAGTCTATGTCTTGTTACTTTTGCTATATGTGATTTGTAACTCTAAATTATTTAAATCTAACATGCATGGATAGATATTTTAATTATCTTTCTAGCAAAATTTGAATCATTCAATTTGGTTAAGAAGAACTCTATGAATTGATTTATAAACTATGGGACAGAATCTAGATTAAGTCTAAATCGAAAAATCTAATTTTGAATACTAGGGCCAGCGCGGGAACACTAATGGGCTGGCCCAGTGAAACTTTGCGGCACAGAGGACGGCTGACAGGGGGGTTCCACATGTCAGCGGCACAACTTAACGCGGAGCAGTATGGGGCGATGTGGGTCATGCGATTAGAACCTAGATCAACATCTCTGCTTCATCGTCGACGATGGACTGGTCGCCAGCGAGACGGAACCCTAGCGGCTCGGTGGGAGGTTAACGGGGGCATACCGGGGCTCCAGCTAGTGTGGTGGTGGTGGTGGGGGCGATCGCATGAGGAGACAACGACGGACTCAGGCAAGGTTGCGGTAGCTCCTGGGGTGGACGAAATCGATGGGTTCCTTTCTTCTCTACTACAGCAAACTCCGGTGCAATACCGGTGAACTGTCGCTCGAGCGGCTTCGGTGAGAGGTGGGGAAGAACCAGTGGTGAGAGGGGACTGTTGGAGTGTGGCAATGGAGACTGGGGAATGGCTCCTTATATAGGATCGACGAGGAGACCGTGAGGGCGACAGTGAGCTCGTCGGTGACGACGGTACACGGCGCTAGAGGCATGGGCGTCGTAGGCGGACGGTGGCTGCCTCCTAGAAGTCAGCTATGGGATAAAGGCGACGCTAGGGGCGGTGGCAAACGGTCGGAAAAGGCTAGCGCTCTGGGCTGCAGAGGTGGTGCTCGACGCGGTTGACGACGGCTGCTGGTCGGTTGGCGGAAGAGGGCATGTCTGGGGGTGAGTTGGGGTTAAGGCAGAGCGGCGCACGCGAGCTGAGGTCAAGGCACGGTTTGTGCGGGCCTGTCGAGGACGGTGCTCTGGCGTGAGCTGGGCACGACGCAGAGGCGGTGTGCGCAAGCGATGTGAAGTGATCCAGGGGCTGGCATGGCTCGGGAAAGGGACCGTGGGTGATGGTGCTATCACGGCTACCTCCCTGGTGCGGCGGAAAAGGGCGGGGCGTGCTCCTGTGACGTGGGCATGGACGGCCGGCGATCATGGCGTCGGGGTGGCGCAGCACTGCTGCTGGGGGCTAAATGGTAGCTCTGTGATGGCTTGGTTAGGGCTAGGGCAGACAAGGGCGAGCAGAGGGGATAAGATTGAGCCAAATTCTCGACAAAGCATTGATCAACAGATAGTGTTTATTAGGCAGATTTTATTTGCCTACCAACTGTTCGACAAAATGGCCGCAACAACATTTTAATTGAACTTTGAAAAGATCTTTGGTGGAGTTGTTGGTCATATGCTTAAGCATCTGTGGTTTCTTGGGATTGGCAAGTTGAACTCATTTGAGTGATTTTTGAAAAAGTGGGATCTAGGTACCTACACTTGATTCCATTTTCAAATGCCATTTAAATTTAGGTTTTAATTGTTTTTGTAAGATCAAAAGGTGGGCCTTGGTAGATCTTTACTTGTACTAGCAAGGGGTGCAAAGTGTTAGAATTGTTTCTGTTGGAATTTGAATTCTAGGAACACCTAAAGTGACCTAGTGGATTAAAATGGCACAAATGACCATTTGCATTTATTAATTCCATTTGATTTCTTTTTCTTTAGAATTTTCTTGGGAATGATCCAGATGATGTGTCATTAATCTTCGAATCATTTTACAACCATTGGAACAAGCAAACATGGCAATTTCAAACAATTCTATATTAATGCAACACTCATATGCATTCTTAATTATTTAAAAGATAAAAAGGTTTTGTTAACCCTAAATTGGGTGATTTGGATCTTGATAACCTTGATTTAAGATTTGGGATGTTACAAACCTTCCCCCTTAAACAAAATCGCGTCCCAAGATTTAAGAAAGAAAACTAGGAACTAAAGAGATCGGGAAACTCTGTCCTAATGTAATCTTCTTGCTCCCAAGTGGCTTCTTCTTCGGTTTGGTAGCTCCATTGAATCTTGAGAAATTTGATACTCCAGGTCCTTGTGGTTTTGTAAGATTCTTCCAAGATACGAATGTGCACTTCACGATACGTCAGATCCTTGTTGATATCCACGACTCGGTGATCGATGTTCTTGAAAACTTTAGTATTCTCCAGCACTTCTAAGCATTTGCGAAGTAACGAGATGTGGAACACATCATGGATGGCTAACATCTCCTCTAGCAGTTCCAGTTGATATGATACTTCTTCTTGATGATTTAGAATGTTGAAGGGTCTGGTATATCTTGGGGCTAACTTCCCTTTTAGACTAAAATGTTGTGTTCCCTTCAATGGAGAAACTTTGAGATACGCAAAATCTCTGATATTAAAAGTCAGGTCTCTCCTTCTCATGTTAGCATAACTCTTGTGTCTAGATTGGGAGGTATTGAGGTGCTCACGGACTTTGTGAACCCTCTCTTCGGCTTCTCGTAGGATGTCAGGTCCGAAAATCTGACTCTCTCCTACCTGCAACTAATTCAAAGGGGTACGGCACTTCCTTCCATATAAGAACTAAGATGGGGCCATTTGTAAACTGGCTTGATAACTGTTGTTATATGAGAATTCCGTGAAAGGCAGGCAATCTTCCCATTTTGATCCATACTCTAGCACAGAAGCTCTCAACATATCTTCTAAGATCTGGTTGACTCTTTCAGTCTATCCATCGGTCTGCGGGTGATAAGCTGTGCTGAAATTCAACTTGGTTCCCAATCCTTCTTTGACTTTCTGCCAAAATCTCGAGGTAAATTGGGTTCCTTGATCTGATACTATGGTCTTGGGGGTTCCATGCAGACTGACGATTCTAGCAATATACAACCCTGCTAGGGAACTCTGGTAGGTTGTCTTGACAGGTATAAAATGGGCTACCTTGGACAGTCTATCAACGATGACCCAGATTGAGTCATTTCCCTACTAGAAGTAGGCAAACCAGTGATAAAGTTCATTCCGACGGAATCACATTTCCATTCCAGAATCTGCAATGGTTGCAATAGTCCTGCGGGTCTCTGATGTTCCGGCTTGACTCTTTGACAGTTGTCACACTTGGAGATGTAGCTTCCGATTTCTCTCTTCATCTTGCGGCACCAAAATTGCTCCTTCAAATCCTGATGGATCTTCGTTCCTCCGGGGTGGATAGAATAAAGAGTATCATGAGCTTCGTGCATGATAACTTGCTTCAGCTCTGAATCTGCTGGCACACAGATACGTCCTTTGTACCACAAAACTCCTTCTTCATCTTCGATAAATCCAGGTACCTTTCCTGTACCAATACGACGTTTGATTCCGTCGATACTTGCATTTCCCTTCTGGGCTTCCTTGATCTGGCTAATCAAAGTGGTTTGAAGTTCAATGCTAGCTAAAAATCCTTTGCTAACAAGCTCAGTCCTCAACTGCTCCAACTCCTCATGCAAACTTGGTTGCTTCTCCCTCATCATGGTGTTTAATTGGCATGACAATGTGCTAAGAACATCCGCTACCACGTTAGCTTTGTCGGGGTGATAGTGAATGTCAAGTTCATAATCCTTGATTAACCCTATCCATCTCCTTTGCCTCACATTCAGCTCCTTCTGAGTGAAAATATACTTCAAGCTCTTGTGATCTGAATAAATCTCACAGTGGTTACCAATAAGGTAATGATGCCATGTCTTCAAGGCTAAAACTACAACTACTAATTCAAGATCATGGGTAGGGTAGTTATGCTCATGCTGCTTCAGTTGTCAAGAGAGATATGCAATGCCTTTGTCTTCTTGCATCAGTAGACATCCGAGACCAATCTTGGATGCATCACAATACACATCAAACGGCTTCTTGATATCTGGCATGATCAATATTGGGGCTGAAATCAATCTCCTTTTGAGCTCTTGGAAACTTGCTTCACATTTGTCGGTCCATTCGAACTTCTTGTCCTTCTTCAATAGTGGGTCATGAGTCTTGCGATGCTCGAAAATCCTTCTACGAACTTGCGGTAATATCCCGCTAATCTGAGAAATGCATGGACTTAGGTTTGAGTAGTTGGGGCTTCCCATTCTTCAACATCTTTTATCTTGGTGTTATCAACAGCGACTCCTCCAGCAGACACAATATGTTCGAGGATTCCTACCTATTTCAGCCAAAACTCACATTTGCTGAACTTGGCATACAATTGATGCTCTCTCAGGGTTTCAAGGATGATTCTCAAATGTTGCTCATGCTCTTCTTCTGACTTGGAGTAGATAAGAATATCGTCGATAAACACAATGACAAACTTATCCAGAAAATTCATAAAGATCTTATTCATGAGATTCATGAAATAACCGGGGGCATTGGTTAATCCAAAAGACATGACCGTATACTCATACAATCCATATCTGGTGGTAAAGGCGGTCTTTGGAATATCCGTTGCACGAATCTTAAGTTGGTGATAACCAGTCCTAAGATCAATCTTAGAGAACACTTTGGCACCAGTCAACTGATCAAACAGATCCTCTATCTTGGGCAGTGGGCACTTGTTCTTGATGGTGACATCATTCAGCTTCCGATAATCTGTGCACAAACGGTTGCCTCCATCTTCGTTATCGACGAACAACACGAGCGATCTCCATGGCGATGCGCTTGGTTGAATCAAGCCTATTGCCAACATAGCATCAAGTTGCTCCTTCAGCTCCACTAACTCTGAGCGGTTCATGCTATAGGGTCTCTGAGCTATGTGTCTTGTTCGAGGGATTAGTTCAATGATGAACTCAATATCCTGATCCGGGGGCATACCGGGCAATTCATTTCGGAATACCTAGGGGTATTCATAGACTACTCTGACTTGGTCTATGGTGGGTAGGGCTAGACTCTTGTTGCACTTGAATTGATGGTGCAAGGTTTCAGATATATGCTCCACTGATACTGCAGAGCTAATGGTCATGATGATGGCTTTCTTGGCACAGTCTATCAATCCTTTCTGCTTCATCATCCAATCCATTCCTATTACTACTTCCAAACCTTTGGTTCCAAGTACTATTATATTGGCATAAAAATCTATCCCATGTATTTTGATAGGTACAGCCTTGCAAATATTTATAGATTTTGTGGTTGAACCAGGTATTTGAACTATCATAACATGCTTCAAGTTGGTTGGATGTATCTTACTAGTGCATGCAAATTCTTTAGTAACAAACGAGTGCGATGATCCAGAATCAAACAACACTCTTGCTAATACTGAGTTAACATAAAACATACCCAGCACGACCTCTGGCGCTTCCTGGGCTTCTTCAGTGTTCATGTGGAAGAGACGGCCGTTGCGGTTGTGAGGGTTCCCTCGGGCGAATCTTCTTCCAGGTTGAACACGGCGCTGATGTTGAGATGGGGCATTCACATTGGCAGTGGCGGGAATCTTCTTGGGACACTTATTGGAGTAGTGACCCTTCACTCCACGCTCAAAACAAGTAATATGAGACTTGTCTTTGGCTGCAACAGGCACAACATTGCTTCCAGTCCTCAGGGCAGTGTTGTTGTTGTTGTTGTTGGACTTGGGCGGTGCACGGTTGAAGTTGTTGGATTTGTTGGGGTGGTTGTTGTTGTTTCCTCCAGACTTCACATTTCCTCCGCTATGGTTGGGGTAGTTTGGACGAGACATTGAGGGTCTATTGTTCCTCGGGGCATATCCGGCAGACAGGTTGGGGCGATACTTCTGGTGACTGTTGGATCCACTCTGCTGCATCATTCTGCGCTTGCGGTTGTCGTTGGCTTGGTTGATCTTTCCTTCCATATGGATGGAAGAGTTGACTAGTTCTTCGAGATCATCAAAACGGATGTTGATTAACATTGTTTGCATCTCATCATGCAGTCCGTTTAGGAATCTCTCCTTCTTCTTGGCTTCAGTATTGATCTCATCAGGTGCATACCTAGCGAGAGACTGAAATCTGTCACGGTACTTCTACTACAGTCATTATGCCTTGCTTCAATTCTCTGAATTCATCTCTCATTCTAGTGACTAAACCTTGCGGCACATGGGTGCGGCTAAACTTGGTCTTGAAAGCTTCCAACATCATCACTTGACTATGGTTCATCGTGCGGGTGATGTTCCACCATGCTCTTGCATCTCCTACCAGATAGTGGGTGGCACACAAAACTTGCTCATTTGCATAAACTCTTGCTACTTCTAGGTTATTCTCCATGGTCTATAACCAATCATCCGCATCCAGCAGGTCTTCAGACTTGCTAAAGATTGGGGGATTGATATTCTCGAAGTTTTTTAGCTTAGATCCATGATGATCCTGATTTCCATGGCCTTGATTGTTGTGGGCCATCTAGGCGATCTGCTGCAGGGTGGCTAGATTGGCTTGGCGCTCTACCCTACTAGCTTCATGGTCTGCAATTAGCGTCTGCAGAATCTGCAGCATTGGGTCCTGCGATGAGCTGCTCCCTCCTTTGTTTCCACGAGTCATCTGAAGATTGAGATAGATAATGGGGTAAGAGGGAAAGTTCTAAGGTTCATGGTTTTGTTTTCAAAGCTAAAACTTTGAGTTTGACTCGGGTTTGGAAAACTAACTTCTTTTCATTCATTCAAGAAAAGCACACGATACAAACCACACACCACAACATGAAAGGAAAACAAATGGTTTTAAGAACCATTTTGTAAGCTAATATACAATGGGACCAATACTTGTAACTCTTACGATAGTGCTCTAGTGCATCTACTCATCATTGATTAAGTCGGAGTCATCATCGTTGGTGTAGAAGTCCATGGTATCATCCTCCAGGTAATCACCATCATTGCTGAGGTACGAGTGAATATCCCCCTGGATGTCTTCACCTTCTTCCTCTTCTTCTTTTTTTGCTGCAAGCTGAGCTTCTTTCTCCTTGATGGTCTTCTCAAGGTCAGCCACCTTCTTGGGAAGACGGTCGATGGTGCGATCCTTCTTTGCGCGTTGATGACGAAGTGATTGACGATCCTTGACGAGGAGTGAGAAAGTCTGGGCCTTCTAGGCGGCAATGGCAATGTTGTGGTTGGCGAACTCTCGAGCATTGTCCAATTCCTTCTGTCTGTCGTACAGTTGGAAGTCGAGGTTCTCCACTTGGCACTTCAACTCCGGGTGACTTGGGATCTCCAAAGGCATTCCATAGAATCACGCCTTGCATAGTGAGCAAAGCGGGTTCCTTGGATCAAGTTGACATTCTGTGTGCAAAGACGAGCGAGAGCTTCATGCATTGCCCTGGATAATCCATCTAGCCAGTGATTCTCTCTCACGGTGAATTGAATCTTCTCGGAAAGTGGTACCTCTATCTTGCCTCAAAGATCAACAACTATTAGCCATTGTAAATCTCCTCCTAGGGGACCATTGTGTTGAGCTCCGAAGAATTCCGGATGTGGGCGCTCCAGGTACTTAGACAGTGCATCAAGATCCCTCTCGAAGATTAGTTGGCCTTTGTTGCCCAACTGGTAGAACTTGCAGTACTGAACTTCCATCTATAAGAATTTAGGATGAGTAAGTTAGTGATGTGATCAAGTGTGTCAAATTTTATGTAGTAATGTAAGAATTTTTTAGGAACATGTATTTTTTTGAGAGAAAGAATCCCAAGGGTAAGAGAGGAAATAGGTTTTCATAAATACTCACTTCTTTGGTTTTTTGTTCGGACGTCCATTCTACCTAGGGTCTCCTATGGTCAGATGGCTCTGATACCAATTTGTCAACACCAGGATTTTTAATCCTAGATGCTTGTTATGCCATACATCACAATCCCATGATTACCATTTTTGCAAGACATAACAGATTGGATATCATAGTACATCATCCATTACAAACCATAATATGCTCTTACACAAATAAAGGATCTCATGATCCAGTCTTAGTACAAACAAGTAGCGGAATAAATAGCATAGCAGTGGGCTCCATCTTTAGCGTCACAGGCAATGCTGACGATGGGAGATGATCCTAGTTGTCGTAGCTGTCCTGTTGTCCTTCTTCCGAATAGTCCTCCTCATAGTCTGGCCACGGGAATAGCCAGGGACAAAGCCATGAGTACTATTTAAGTACTCGCAAACTATCACTAACAAGTAAGGTAGTTCTAGTAGGAATGCTAAGTTCTAAGTTTATTTGTAAAGTTAAGTTTGAAACAAAAGCTTAGTTCAGAAATAAATAAAGATAAAATAAAGTTCTAAATCACCTAAGTGGGAACTTATTTGTCATAGTCACAACTCTGTTGTGGTCAAGTCATGTCACAATTCATTTCATAAGTCATTCTGAAATCATCTGACAACGAAACAATATAGCCACTGGAACTGTCCATAACCGGGGACGTGGCTATTTGAATAGTTTGACACTCTACAGAGGTTGTACACTTTCACCACAAAATTCGATATATCTATTAGGGGCAACCCCGAATCATCATACTTAGTATGCAAATAATCAAACATAACCTTTCCTTTACATACCCTAGTATAAGCACCTCTCCTATGAGCTTGGCCTCCTAGCCATGGCCATCTGCCATCCTGGGCACTGCATAGGTGGACAACATTGAGAGGTAGCCTTAGCTCAGACCTCTCCCGTGAGGGAACTCATACTAATGCATATAAACTTCTGGCTAAGCCTTACCCAATTCAGGTATTGTGGTTGTATGGTAAAATTGGAATGGTATGGCATCTGAACCCAACCATCAGTTTTTATAAAAGGGCTAAGGCTCATGACTCATCATTTTCATCATCATAAACCATTTGTGTTTCTCAACACATGTCAAAACATCTCAATAGAATTACTCATCATTCCATGGTTTTCATAAGTCATTTTCACCAAGTATTCCCATCTAAAGTGATCAAGTTTTTGGTTTATCTCTAAACTACTAAGTAAATAGTGTTCACTAAGCTGGGGTGCTAATATCAATCTCATGCTATAGAATGACATCTAAGTCTAACTAGATAAGCCAAGTTTTATACTCTTTATGCCATCTATAAAGAAGGTAAGAACTTTGGTAATGTAAACGAAGTATAGCTTGTAAGTAAAACTTGGGATGGGTATAAGTAAAAAGGGGTATAACCAAAGAATGCTTAAGGCATTTTGCTTAGGTTATTGAGCTTGCAAGGGTTAGCTTGCATAGTTAATGATGGCATGCATAGTTAGGAAACTTGCAAGTGTTAGCTTGCCTTGGTTGGTGAAGTGGTTGAAATTCTCCTCTTCTTCCTCGGCGTAGAACTCCTCCTCTTCGTAGACTTGGTCGGTACTATCGTCTATAAATACATACGGAATACACAATCACCAAACAATACTTCACGAGTTTCATTTATTTTATTTGAGAAAAGTAATTTCTACTCATTGAAATTAACTAAGATTTAATATTCTCCAATTAAAATATGGGATCATGTGGACACTTGTCATCACCACATATTCTAATACATGGAAATGTGATTAAAATGTTGGATCACATTTTATAAAGTTTAAGACTAATATTTAAATGATTTAAAGTGACTAGAAATGCCTATATAGAATTATTTTGGGACTAGTCCAAAGTCACTACATGCAAACCTAATAATTTTTACATATTCATTTTTACGATGATAGGTATGGTGAAATGTGATTTTTGAGAGTTGGAATCAACTCAAAAGGTATTATGGTTTATTTTTGAAAAATGTTTGAATGCAGAAAAGTCTCTGTCTTGTTATTTTTGCTATATGTGATTTGTAACTCTAAATTATTTAAATCTAACATTCATGGATAGAGATTTTAATTATATTTCTAGCAAAATTTGAATCATTCAATTTGGTTAAGAAGAACTCTATGAATTGATTTTTAAACTATGGGACAGAATCTAGATTAAATCTAAATCGAAAAATCTAATTTTGAATACTAGGGCCAGCGCGGGAACACTAATGGGCTGGCCCAGTGAAACTTTGCGGCACAGAGGACGGCTGACAGGGGGGTTCCACATGTCAGCGGCACAACTTAACGGGGAGTGGTATGGGGCGATGTGGGTCATGCGATTAGAACCTAGATCAACATCTCTGGTTCATCGTCGACGATGGACTGGTCGCCAGCGAGGCGGAACCCTAGCGGCTCGGTGGGGGGTTAATGGGGGCATACCAGGGCTCCAGCTAGTGTGGTGGTGGCGGCGATCGAATGAGGAGACAACGACGGACTCAGGCAAGGTTGCGGTAGCTCCTGGGGTGGAAGAAATCGATGGGTTCCTTTCTTCTCTACTACAGCAAACTCCGGTGCAATACCGGTGAACTGTCGCTCGAGCGGCTTCGGCGAGAGGTGGGGAAGAACCAGTGGTGAGAGGGGACTGTTGGAGTGTGGCAATGGAGACTGGGGAATGGCTCCTAATATAGGATCGACGAGGAGACCGTGAGGGCGACAGTGAGCTCGTCGTTGACGACGGTACACGGCGCTAGAGGCATGGGCGTCGTAGGCGGACGGTGGCTGCCTCCTAGCAGTCAGCTATGGGAAAAAGGCGACGCTAGGGGCGGTGGCAAACGGTCGGAAAAGGCTAGCGCTCTGGGCTGCAGAGGTGGTGCTCGACGCGGTTCACGGCGGCTGCTGGTCGGTTGGCGGAAGAGGGCATGTCTGGGGGTGAGCTGGGGTTAAGGCAGAGCGGCGCACGCGAGCTGAGGTCAAGGCGCGGTTTGTGCGGGCCTGTCGAGGACGGTGCTCTGGCGTGAGCTGGGCACGACGCAAAGGCGGTGTGCGCAAGCGATGTGAAGTGATCCAGGGGCTGGCACGGCTCGAGGAAGGGACCGTGGGTGATGGTGCTATCACGGCTACCTCCCTGGTGCGGCGGAAAAGGGCGGGGCGTGCTCCTATGACGTGGGCATGGACGGCCGGCGATCATGGCGTCGGGGTGGCGCAGCACTGCTGCTGGGGGCTAAATGGTAGCTCTGTGATGGCTTGGTTAGGGCTAGGGGAGACAAGGGAGAGCAGAGGGGACAAGATTGAGCCACATGCTCGACAAAGTATTGATCAACAAATAGTGTTTATTAGGCAGATTTTATTTGCCTACCAACTGTTCGACAAAATGGCCGCAAGAACATTTTAATTGAACTTTGAAAATATTTTTGGTGGAGTTGTTGGTCATATGCTTAAGCATATCTGGTTGCTTGGGATTAGAAACTTGAACTCATTTGAGTGGTTTTTGAAAAAGTGGGAACTAGGTACCTACACTTGATTCCATTTTCAAATGCCATTTAAATTTATGGTTTAATTGTTTTTGTAAGATCAAAAGGTGGGCCTTGGTAGATCTTTACTTGTACTAGCAAGGGGTGCAAAGAGTTAGAATTGTTTCTATTGGAATTTGAATTCTAGGAACACCGAAAGTGACCTAGTGGATTAAAATGGCACAAATGACCATTTGCATTTATTAATTCCATTTGATTGCTTTTTCTTTGGATTTTGCTTGGGAATTATCTAGATGATGTGTCATTCATCTTTGAATCATTTTACAACCATTAGAACAAACAAACATGGCAATTTCAAACAATTCTATATTAATGCAACACTCATATGCATTCTTGATTATTTAAAAGATAAATAGTTTTTGTTAACTCTAAATTGGGTGATTTGGATCTTGATAACCATGATTTAAGATTTGGGATGTTACAGTATGCTTGGTATTGTAAGAGATAAGAGACAAGATAAAGATAAGATAAGAAGTACTGCAAATGGCCAATCTAATGGTAGGTCTCGTAGGAACGAGGTGATTAAGAGTTAACGCGGTCGGTGGAAATACAAGTTACATAAAGAACCTCGTAAAAAATGAAAATTGCATCCAAGTCCATGCATTTTAGCTCAAGGACCTTGAAACTGAGCAATGAAGTACTATGTGTTTTTAGGTTTGTGCATACTAACATTCATGGTGCTAAATACTATCAATAGAATATTTCTACATGCTAAGAATAGAAAAAATATCCAACGGTTAACAATATTTAGATTTGCCAGTCTTGATTCATTGGTTAATACGTGTTCAAAGTTAATCCCTACACTATGTAGTGGTATGGTATTGTAAGAGATAAGACAATATAAAATATAAGATAAGACGTACTATGAATGGCCGATCTAATGGTAGGTCTCGTAAGATCGAGGTGGTTGAGAGTTAACACGGTTGGTGGAAGTACAAGTTACATTAAGGACCTCATATAAAAAATTGCATCCAAGTCCATGCATTTAGTACAAGGACCCTGAAACCAAGTAATGAAGTACTATGTGTTTTGAGGTTTGCTCATACTAGTGTTCATCATGCTAAATACTAGTAGTAGAATCTTTATAGATGCTAAGAATAGAAAATAAGATCCATCGCTTAGCAATGTTTGGATTTGCCAGTCTTGATCCAACGGTTAATGTTCAAATAAGTTAATCCCTACACTATGTAGTGGTGGTATATATGGTATTGTAAGAGATAAGAAACAAGATAAAGATAAGATAAGAAGTACTGCGAATGGTCGATCTAATGGTAGGTCTCGTAAGAGCGAGGTGCTCGAGCAATCGGTGGAAGTACAAGTTACATCAAGGACCTCATAGAAAATGAAAATTGCATCCAAGTCCGTGCATTTCGCACAAGGACCCTGAAACCGAGTAATGAATTACTGTGTGTTTTGTGGTTGGCACATACTAGTGTTAATCATGCTCAAGACTATCAGTAGAATCATTCTAGATGCTAAGATTGGAAAATAAGATCCAACGGTTAGCAATGTTTGGATTTGCCAGTCTTGATCCAATGGTCAATGTTTCAAAGTTAATCCGTACACTATATCAAGTGGTATGGTATTATACGTAAGTGACAAGTCAAGATAAAGATAAGATAAGAAGTATTGTGATTAATTGCCCATCTATTCGTAAGTCTCGTAGGAGCGATGTGCTTGAGAAGTAACACAGTGGGTAGAATTACAATTTACATCAAGGACCACATAAAAAATGAAAATTCTATCCAAGTCCATGCATTTAGCACAAGGACGACCGTGAAACTGAGCAAGGAAGTGTGTGTTTTGAGCTAGGTTTGCACATACTAGCGGTTGTTGCTCGTTGGCCCAAACTATATCAAGCTTGTTGGGGAACCCCAAGAGGAAGGTATGATGAGCACAGCAGCAAGATTTCCCCTCAGTACGAAACCAAGGTTATCAATCCAGTAGGAGCAAGGAAACACCCCAAAGGTGTAGCTAGCTGAACGTTGGCAGGGCGCACTACCGGTGTCAGCAGCAACGTGGAGACCTGCACAACACAACCAAAGAACTCTGTCCCCAACTTGCGATGAGGTTGTCAATCTCACCGATTTTGCTGAAAACAAAGGATTAAACATATCGAATGGAAGGAAGTAATAGTTTGTAGAAAGTAAACACAAAGGAGTAAACAATTGATTGTAGATTGTATGTAAAAGAAAGGACCGGGGTCCATAGTTAACTAGAGGTGGCTCTATGACTAATAATCCACCTTCAGGTTATCATCCGAACCCCCTCCAGTATTAAGTTGCAAGCAACAAATTATTGCATTACGAATTGCGTGTAATGTAAACAATACGATTGTTCTATGAACAAAGGATTGTTGTTTTGTCCCTAGTAGCAACAGCACATCTAGTACCATAGAGATTTCTGTCACTTCCCCAGATTACCAGAGGCATGAACCCACTATCGAGCATAAATACTAACTCTTGGAGTTGCTAGCATCTACTTGGCCAAGATAGCTACTCACAACGGAAAGCATGCAAGATGGTGTTAGGCTACACGGCAATTTGCTAAGAGCATCCGCTACCACATTGGCTTTGCCGGGGTGATAGTGAATGTCAAGGTCATAATCCTTGATTAACTCTATCCATCTCCTTTGCCTCATATTCAGCTCCTTCTGAGTGAAAATATACTTCAAGCTTTTGTGATCTGAGTAAATCTCACAGCGATTACCCATAAGATAATGACGCAATGTCTTCAGTGCCAAAACTACGACTGCTAACTCAAGATCATGGGTAGGATAGTTCTGCTCATGCTACTTCAGTTGTCGAGATAGATAAGCGATGACTTTGCCTTCTTGCATCAATACACATCCGAGACCAATCTTGGATGCATCACAATACACATCAAACGGCTTCTTGATATCTGGCATGATCAGTATTGGGGCTGAAATCAATCTCTTCTTCAACTCTTGGAAACTTTCTTCACATTTGTCGGTCCATTCAAACTTATTGTCCTTCTTCAACAATTGGGTCATGGGCCTGGCGATGCTCGAGAATCCTTCTACGAACTTGCTGTAATATCCTGCTAATCCGAGAAATGCACGGACTTGGGTTTGAGTGGTTGGGGCTTCCCATGCTTCAACATCTTTGATCTTGGTGGTAAAAATAGTTATTCCTCCGGCAGACACAATATGTCCTAGGAATCCTACTTCTTTCAGCCTAAACTCATATTTGTTGAACTTGGCATACAATCGATGCTCTCTAAGGGTTTCAAGAATGATTCTGAGATGTTGCTCATGCTCTTCTTCTGACTTGGAGTAGATAAGGATATTGTCGATACACACAACGATAAACTTCTCTAGAAAATTCATAAAGATCTTATTCATGAGATTCATGAAATAAGCCAGGGCATTGGTTAATCCAAAAGACATAACTGTATACTCGTATAGTCCATAACGAGTATTAAAGGCGGTCTTTGGAATATCCGTTGGTCGAATCTTAAGTTGGTGAGAACCAGTCCTAAGATAGATCTTAAAGAACACATTTTCTCCAGTCAACTGATCAAATAGATCCTCTATCTTTGGCAATGGGTACTTGTTCTTGATGGTGACATCATTCAGCTTCCTATAATCTGTGCACAAACAGTTGCCTCCATCTTTCTTGTCGACGAATAATAATGGTGATCTCCATGGCGATGCGCTTGGTTGAATCAAGCATGTTGCCAACATAGCATCCAGCTACTTCAATTCCACTAACTCTGAGGGGTTCATACTATAGGGTCTCTAGGCTATGGGTCCGGTTCCAGGGATTAGTTCAATAATGAACTCAATATCCCTATCTGGGGGCATACCTCGCAATTCATTTGGGAATACATCGAGGTATTCACAGACTACTCTGACTTGGTCAACGGTGGGCAAAGTTTTAGATATATGCTCTACTGATACTCTGGAGCTACTGGTCATGGTGATGGCTTTCTTGGCACAATCAATCAATCCTTTATGCTTTGACATCCAATCCATTCCTAGTACTACTTCCAAACCATTGGTTCCAAGTACTATTAGATTGGCATAAAAATCTATCCCATGTATTCTGATAGGCACAGCTTTGCAAATTTTTCTAGCTTTTGTAGTTGAACCAGGGATTTGAACTATCATGACATGCTTCAAGTTGGTTGGGTGAATCGTACTAGTGCATGCAAATTCTTCGATGACAAATGAGTGCGATGCTCTAGAATCAAACAACACTCGTGCTAAAACTGAGTTGACAAAAAACATACCCAACACTACATCTCGCGCTTCTTGGGCTTCTTCGGCGTTCATGTGGAATAGACGGCCATTGTGGTTGTGAGGGTTCCCTGGGGGGAATCTTCTTCCTGGCTGAACACGACGCTACTATTGAGCTGGGGCATTCACATTGGTAGTGGCGGCAATCTTCTTGGGACACTCATTGGAATAGTGACCCTTCACTCCACACTCGAAACAAGTGATCTGAGACTTTTCTTTTGCTGCCACGGGCACAACATTGCTTCTAGTTATGGGTGCAGTGTTGTTGTTGTTGTGCTTGGTAGGTGCATGGTTGAAATTGCTGGCGTTGCCGGGGTGATTATTGTTTCCTTCAGACTTCACATTTCCTCCTCTACGGTTGGGGTAGCTTGGGCGAGACATTGGGGGGCGATTGTTCCTCGGTGCATATCCCGCAGAAGGGTTGGGACGGTACTTCTGGTGACTGTTGGATCCAGCTTGTTGCATCATACGACGTTTGCGGTTATCGTTTTCTTGATTAATCTTCCCTTCCATCTGAATGGCAGAGTCGACTAGCTCTTCGCGATCCTCGAAATGGATGTTGACGAGGACAGTCTGCATCTCATCATGCAGTCCGTTAAGGAATCTCTCCTTTTTCTTGGCCTCCATGTTCATCTCATCAGGTGCATACCTGGCAAGGGACAACAATCTGTCACGGTAGTCCACTACAGTCATTCTGCCTTGCTTCAGCTCTCTGAATTCATCCCTCATTCTGGTGACTAGACCCTACGGCACGTGGGTGCGACTGAACTTTATTTTGAAGGCTTCCCATGTCATCACTTGACCATGGTTCATTGTGCGGGTGTTGTTCTACCATGCTCTTGCATCTCCTGCCAAATAGTGGGTGGGAAAAAGAACTTTCTTGTTGGATCCACTCCTGCTACTTCTAAGTTGTTCTCCATTGTCTACAACCAGTCATCAGGATCCAGTGGGTTTTTAGACTGGCTAAAGATTGCAGGATTGGTATTCTGGATGTTTTTGAGTTTGGATCCATGATGATCCTGATTTCCATGGTTCTGGTTGTTGTGAGCCATCTAGGTGATCTGCTGCTGTGTTGCTAGAATAGCTTGGCGCTCTGCCCTACTAGCTTCATAGTCTACAATGAGAGTCTGCAAAATCTGCAGCATTGGGTTTTGTGATGAGCTGCTCCCTCCTTGGTTTCCATGGGTCATTTGAAGATTTGAGATAGATAAAGGGGTAAGAGGGATAGTTCTAAGGTTCATGGTTTTTATTTCAAAGCTAAAACTTTGAGTTTGACTCTGGTTTTGCAACTAACTTCTTTTTATTCATTCAAGCAAGCACACGATACAAACACATGCACACAACAACATCAAAGGAAAACATATGGTTTTACGAACTATTCTGCTAGCTACGATACAATGGGACCGATACTCTTTACTCTACAATAGTGCTCTAGTGCATCTACTCATCATCGATGAAGTTGGAGTCATCCTCGTCGGTGTAGAAGTTCACATCATCCTCCTCTAGATAGTCATCATCATTGTTGAGATAGGAGTCAATATCCCCTTGGATATCTTCACCTTCCTCTTCTTCTTCTTTTGTTGCAAGCTGAGCTTCTTGCTCCTTGACGGTCTTCTCGAGGTCAGCCACCTTCTTGCGAAGATGGTCGATGGTGCGATCCTTCTTTGGACGTTGACGGCAAAGAGACTGACGATCCTTGACGAGCAGTGAGAAAGTCTAGGCCTTCTGATGACCCACAAGTATAGGGGTGTATCGCAGTATTTTTGATAAGTAAGAGTGTCGAACCCAACGAGGAGCAGAAGGTGCTGGCTAGTGGTATGGATCAGGAATTCTCTACAAATACTTAACAAACGGATTTTTAGGGGTTTTCGATAAAGCAAGTAAACAAAGTACGAGTAAATAAAAGACAGTAGGAATAAATGCATCAAGTGGCACAATCCTTTATGCAACAAAGGACAAGCCGGTTGTACTTCTATAGATGACCAAACGTTCTCGAGGACACATGGGAAGACTGTCAAGTGCTTTCGCTTCATATAGTCGATTTATCTTCTCTAGCTTGCTAAGTGTTGTGTGGGTGAACCTGTGCTAATGTACCGCCCCATCCAAGACTAAATACATACGTGTGATTATACCACTTGCAAACATCTGTAAGTACAAGAAAGTAATTAAGGTAGAAACCTAACCACAGCTTTAAACTCTAAGACCCTTACGTCCCTTGTGCAATGGTTTCCTAACGGGGGTTCAGGTTTCTTTAACTCCGGCAACCCCTACGATTAGTAGCCAAATACACAATGCATTCCCCTAGGCCCATATAGGTGAAGTGTCATGTAGTCGACATTCACATGACACCACTAGAATAAGTACACCACAACTTAAATAACAATCTATTGAATCTTTCTCAACGCAACTCCACTACTAACAACAAGACTTCTCCCATGTCCTCAAGAACAAAACGAACTACTCACAAGACATCATATGGATCATGATCAGAAATGGAATAATGATGTATAACAATGTGAACATAAACAATAATTCAATGGTTCACTCAATAGCATCAACTACAAAGAGTAATCAACACCGGGAAAGTTTCCCCTATGAACTATAGCAAGATTTAACCAATTGCTACAGCAATATGGAGATGGTGATGAGGGTGTTGATGGTGATGATGGTGGTGATGATGATGATGATCCCGATGAATTCCAACTTGATGGTGGTGTTGATGGCGACAATCTCCCCTCTCCGGGAAGGAATTCCCCTGGTAGAAATCTGTCAACCGGAGAGATGTTTCTCTCTCGGTGTTTTCCGCCTCGCAGAGGCGGCGGAATCTTTCTGTGGTCGCTCCCCGAGTCTTGGGGTTTTGTGGGGATGATATACGCCAGAGGAGAGAGGCTGGAGTGGGCCAGGGCGGCCACACCACTCCCAGGCGCAGCCTAGGCCTGCCCGTGCCATGGGGTGGTGTGGGCCCCTTGTGGCCCACCTCCACTCCATCTTCTGGTATCCTGAGTCTTCTGGAAAAATAGAATTTTCCATATATTTTCCCGGATTTTCTGATCTTCGCGAATTTTGCCTTCAAACGGCACCTTTTCCATCAGAATCCTGACTGCAACGGTCCATGCTCCAAAAGTCATCAACCATGCAAAAATAGATGAAATAACATAAGTATCACCTCTCAATACGAAATATATCAATGAGTAATAGTGAATTAAGACATAGAATAGTGATGCAAAATGGACGTATCAAATCCCCCCAAGCTTAGACTTCGCTTGTCCCCAAGCGAAACTGAGCTCAATAAACATGACCTCAGGTTTATGGAGTGAAGAGTCGATAAAATAATACGGACAAGAAGCATCACATTCATCAAATACATAGATCATAATAGAAGACAACTCACTATTATATAACTCAATCTTGCAATGAGTAAAGGAAACACAATAAAGATACATAAAGTGAATCAGAATTGGTAATGGCAAACTTAGCTCTTTGTCGAAGAATAGTTGATAATTTGCTGGAGTTCACAAATAGCTGGTTTTTCAATGAAAGCTTTCAAAGTAGTAAACATCAAGATAAGAGCAACATGCAAAACAAGGAACATAAGAAACATGAATGCATAAATCATCATATGAACGAATGAAACACATCAACTCAAAATACTTGCTAAGATAGAGGGGAATAGGTTTACTGACTCAACTACAAAGTAAAAGAAAGGCCCTTCAAATAGGGAAGTAGGGATTGCAAGTCTCATAAAGAGATCCCAAAAATTATGATACTTACTAGCTTTCAGCTCTCATTGCCCCTATCATAGGCATCTTTAGGTGATTAAGGTGAAAGTGAGGTCCAATCTGAGTTATATGCTTGACAGACTATAAACTGAAAATCCCAAGTCCCTTGAGTATGAGGGCCGCTCCTCATGCTACTCAACTTTAGTTACCGGTAAGTTCTTGTCATCGTAAGTATGTGCGTATCATTGAGAACCGCCAACGGGGTACCCCTTGCCCGATGATACGGAAGAATCCCCATATCAAAATGACAAGGCAAGCAGACAATGAGTATCTCAGCAATCTTCTTATTTACCATGGGAAAATGGTGCTTTTTTCTCTCTTTCCTCTTTTCATAGTATCTCTTTTTTTCTCTTTTCTTTTTCTCAATAGCTATCTCTCTCTTTTTTTCATAAGAAGAATGCTTCATAGATATCATTATGGTTATGCTGCAGGTTTCCACCATGTCAGCATGGATTAGACCAGCAGCCCAAGCGTTTCTCTAACACACATACATAACTCCATGGACTTACAAGCTCCCCTTTTATTTCCCATCGACGACATCCGCAAATAAAAGAGCAAGGTACCAACGCAACTCCACTACTAACAACAAGACTTCTCCCGTGTCCTCAAGAACAAAACGAATTAATCACAAGACATCATACGGATCATCATCAGAGATGGAATAATGATTTATAACAATCTAAACATAAACAATAATTCAATGGTTCACTCAATAGCATTAACTACAAAGAGTAATCAACACCGGGAAATATTCCCCTATGAAGTATAGCAAGATTCAACCAATTGTTACAGCAATGTGGAGATGGTGATGAGGGTGCTGATGGTGATGATGGTGGTGATGATGATGATGATCCTGATGAAGTCCAACTTGATGGTGGTGTTGATGGCGACGATCTCCCCTCTCCGGGAAGGAATTCCCTCGGCAGAAATCTGTCTGCCGGAGAAATCTTTCTCTCTCGGTGTTTTTCGCCCCAAAGAGGCGGCGGAATCTTTCTGTGGTCGCTCCCCGAGTCTTAGGGTTTCGTGGGGATGATATACGCCAGAGGAGAGAGGCTAGAGTGGGCTAGGGCGGCCACACCACTCCCAGATATGGCCTAGGCCCCCCCACGCCATGGGGTGGTGTGGGCCCCCTGTGGCCCACCTCCACTCCATCTTCTGGCATCCTGAGTCTTCTGGAAAAATAGAATTTTCCATATATTTTCCCGGATTTTCTGATCTTCGCGAATTTTGCCTTGAAACGGCACCTTTTCCATCAGAATCCTGACTGCAGCGGTCCATGCTCCAAAAGTCATCAGCCATGCAAAAATAGATGAAATAACATAAGTATCACCTCTCAATACGGAATATATCAATGAATAATAGTGAATTAAGACATAGAATAGTGATGCAAAATGGACGTATCACCTTCTAGGCGGCAAGGGTGAGGTTGTTGTTGGCGACCTCTCTAGCATTGTCCAATTCCTTCTATCGGTCGTACAGTAGGAAGTCGAGGTTCTCCACTTGACGCTTCAGTATTGGGTGACTTGGCATCTCTAGCGGCATTCCCATGGAATCAAGCCTTGCATAGTGAACAAAGTGGGTTCCTTGGATTAGGTTGACACTCAGGGCACAGAGACGTGCGAGAGCTTCATGCATGGCCCTGGCTAATCCATCTAGCCAGTTGTTCTCTCTCACGGAGAACTGAATCCTCCCAGATACTGGTGCTTCTATCTTGCCTCCAAGATCAGCAATCACTAGCCGTTGTAAATCTCCTCCTGGTGGACCCGGGAGTTGAGCTCCAAGGAATTCTGGATGAGGACGCTCCAAGAACTCAGACAGTGAATCCAGATCCCTCTCGAAGATCAGTTGGCCTCCGTTGCCCAACTAGTAGAACTTGCTGTATTGGGCTTCCATCTATAACAATTTCAGATGATAAAGTTAGTGAAGTGATCAAGCGTGTCAAAGTTTTATGTAGTAAGGTAAGAATTTGGAGGAACATGAACTTTTTGAAAGAAAGAATTCCCAAGGGTAAGAGAGGAAATAGTTTTCATAAATACTCACTTTGGTTTTGAAACTAAGTTTTTGTTCGGACGTCCATTCTAACTAGGGTCTCCTATGGCCAGAATGGCTCTGATAACAACTTGTCAACACCCAGATTTTTAATCCCAGATGGTTGTTATGCCATACATCGCAATCCCAGGATTACCATTTTTGCGAGACATAACAGATTGGATATCACAGTACATCATCCATTACAAACCATAATAAGGTATTACACAAATAAAGGATCTCATGATCCAGTCTTAGTACAATCAAGCAGCAGAATAAATAGCGTAGCGGTAGGGTCCATCTATAGAGTCACAGACAATGCTAACGATGGGAGATGATCCTAGTTTTCGTAGCCTTCCTGTTGTCCTCCTTCAGGGTAGTCCTCCTCATAGTCTGGCCACGTGAATAGCCAGGGACAAAAGCCATGAGTACTCTTTAAGTACTCGCAAACTACCACTAACAATTAGGATAGTTCTAGTAGGAATGCTAACTCTAAGTTCATTGGTAAAGTTAAGTTTGAAACCTAAGCTGAGTTTAGAAACAAAGAAGATAAAAGAAGTTTGAAAACACCTAAGTGGGAACTTAATTGTCATAGTCACAACTCTGTTGTGGTCAAGTCATGTCACAATTCATTTCATAAGTCATTTTGAAAACATCTGACAACGGAACAGTATGGCCTCTTCCACTGTCCATAACCGCGGACGCGGCTATTCGAATAGTTTGACACTCTGTAGAGGTGGTACACTTTCACCACAACATTCGATACATCTGTCAGGGATAACCCTGAATCATCATAGTTAGTATGCAGATAATCAAACATAACCTTTCCTTTACACACCCTAGTATAAGCACCTCTCCTATGAGCATGGCCTCCAAGACATGACCATCTGTCATCCTGGGCACCGCATAGGTGGACAACATTGAGAGGTAGCCTCAGCTCAAACCTCTCCCGAGAGGGAACTCATAATAATGCATATAAACTTCCGGCTAAGCCTTACCCAATTCAGGTATTGTGGTTGTACGGTAGAATTGGAATGGTATCGCATCCAAACCCAACCATCAGTTTTGTAAAAACGGCTAAGGCTCATGCCTCAACATTTTCATCATCATCATAAACCATTTGTGTTTCTCAACACATGTCAAAACATCTCAATAGAATGACTCATCATTCCAAGGTTTTTCACAAATCATTTTCACCAAGTATTCCCATCTTGAGGGAATCAAGTTTTGGTTTAGCTCTAAACTACTAAGTTAAGAGTGTTCACTAAGGTGGTATGCTAATCTCAATCTCATGCCATAGAATGATATCTAAGTCTAACAAGATAGGTCAAGTTTTATACTCTTTATGTTACCTATAAACAAGGTAAAGAACTTTGGTAAAGTAACGAAAGTAAATCTTGTAAATAAAACTTGGAGTAGGTATAACTCGAAGGGTATAACCAAAGAATGCCAAATGCATCTTGCTTAGGTTATCTAGCTTGCAAGGATTAGCTTGCATTGTTAACTTGTATAATGCTAGCTTGCTAACAATAGCTTGCCTTGGTTGGTGCAGTGGTTGAAGTTTTCTTCCTCCTCCTCTTGGTAGAACTCCTCCTCCTCGTAGACTTGGTCGGTACTATCGTCTATAATACATACGGAATACACAAGCACCAAACAATACTTAACTAGTCTACTTAGCACACTAAGGCACACATTTGATGATCTATTATCATCACAAGCATCACAAGGTTTAATGAACTAGCTTCATTCTTTTTATTTCAGAAAAGTAATTTCTACTCATTGAAATTAACTAAGATTTAATATTTTCCAATTAAAATATGGGATCATGTGGACACATGTCATCACCACATATTCTAATATATGGGAATGTGATTTAAAGGGTGGATCATATTTTAATAAGTTTAAGTTTAATAATTAATGATTTAAAGTGACTAGAAATGCCTATATAGCATTATTTTGGTACTAGTCCAAAGTCACTGCATGCAAACCACAATATTATTACATATTCAGATAGTTATGGTTAAATGTGATTTTTGAGAGTTGGAATCAACTCAAAATCTATTTTGGTTGATTTTAGAACAATGTTTGAATGTGAAAACGCTTTTGTCTTGTTATTTTATCTAGGAGATATCTATACCTCTAAATGATTTAAATCCAACGGGCTTGGATAGAGTTTTTCATTAGTTTTCCAAAAAAATTGGAATCACTCAATTTGGAGTTGTATAACTCTCTGGATTGATTTTTAAACTTAAGGACACAATTAAGTTTTAATTAAAATAGAAAAACATATATTTGAATTACCGGGTCAGCACGGGAATCTAAATGGGCCGGCCCATGTACACTCCGCGGCGCTGAGGGCTGCTGACAGGGGGTCCCTCCTGTAAGTGACTCATTAAACCCGAAGCGGTATAGGGCAATAAGGACCACACGATTAGATCCTAGATCAACGGCTCACAGTCGTCGTCGACGACGGACACGTCGCCAGGGAGACTGAACCCTAGCGCGGTTGGTGGGGGTGTAGTTGGGACGTACCAGGGCTCCATCTAGTGCAGCAATAGGGGCGATCGAACGAGACGACGACGGCGGACTCAGGCGACGTCGCAGCAGGGGCTGGAGTGGACGAAATCAACGAGATCTTCTCCTCCTCTGTTGCGGCTATCTCCGGTGGAATTCCGGCGATGGGCTGCTCGAGCGGCTCCGGCAAGAGAGGGGAAACGATTAGTGGAGAAAGGGGAGTGGAATGGTGTGGCGATTGAGGCTGGGGCTGGCCTCCTTATATAGGCTCGACGAGGGGACCGAAGGGTGTGGGCGGAGCTCGTCGGTGACGATGGCACAGGGGACTACCGGCGTGGGCGAGGTAGGTGGATGGTGGGCGGTTCCCTAGCGATCATCTAGAGCTTAATGGCGACGCTAGGGGCGGTGGCTAGCAGTCGGGACCTTCCTGGGCTCTAAGGGACAGAGGCGGTGCTCGATGGGGTTCCTGGCGACTGTCGTTCGTGCGGCGGTGCACGACCGTGTCTGGCGGGGTGAGGGGGTCAAGGCGGAGTGGCGCACACGGTCTGCGGTCGAGGCACGGTCTGTGGCATGTTGGCGGTGAGGGCGCTCTGGCGTGCTCTAGCTGCACGCAGAGATTTACTGTGCGGTGTTTCCTGGGTGGTCCAGGGGCTGCGCATGCTCGACCGGCGAGTTGGTGTTGGGGTGGCGTTGTACTGGCGATGGGGACTAGGGGCTGGGTTAGTTTAGGCTTGGTTAGAGCTAGGAGGGATAGAGGGAGTAAATGGGGTTCAATTGGGTGGCAAACTTCTATAGAAACAGTGATATCACTAGTGAGTTAGTTCTGTGCATGCCAAGTGTTCGACCAAATGGCCGCATGAACAAAAGGTTTGAATTTTTCAAAGATTTTTTGTGGAGTGGCTTATCTTATGCTTAAGCATCTAGGTTTGCTTGGGGTCTTCAAATTGAATTCATTTGAGTGGTTTTTGAAAAAAGTGGGATCTAGACATATGAACTAGATTCAATTTTCCAACGTCATTTAAAATTAGAGTTTGAATGTTTTTGGGAGATCACAAAGTGGGACTTGGCACCTCACTACTTGTACTAGCAAGGGTTGCAAAGATCCACAATTGTTTCTGTTTGAATTTGAGTTCTAGGAATAGCCAAAGTGGGCTAAGTGATTAAAATGGCAAAAGTGACCATTTCCTTTATTTAATTCTTTTTGATTTCTTTTTATTTGGTTTTTGCTTGGGAATGATCTAGATGATGTGAATCATCATAGAACCATTTTACAACCATTAGAACAAACAATAGTGGCCTTTCAAACAACTCCTATTTTAAATGCACACACATATGAATGCTTAAAGATTTTAAATAGAAAAAGTATTTGTTAACCCTAAATTTGGTAGTTTTGATCTTGATCACTTGGATTAAAGTTTTGGGATGTTACATCTTCTAAGCTTGGCCGCCCTCCCTTGACCGGACCGTCCCCGCCACTCTACCATTGAACACCACCGCACTGCCGTTCTCTGGTATGTACGTCCCCAACCTCCAGCCATTACGGGCTTTCTAAAGGATCGAATGCATTTATTTTTGGGCATTGCGAGCTGAATAAGATGGTGGCATTTATAGGAAATGGAATCAGCATTGGCAGATGCATTTGCTACGTCGGTGGATGCTTGTAAAGCAGAGGTGGATGCTGAAGCAGCACCAGTGGAAACATGTGAAGCGGATGCGGAGGCCGATGCTTGCACCGTATCGGAGTCTTGGGCAGTGTTTAGTGATTCTTGGAAAGAAGTGGAGGAGCAGTCAAAATCCTCGCCGGCTGCTGCTGGAACAAATTTGGCTATGTTGGCTACCGCTGCCAAAGCGACAGCTACGTGGGCTACTAGGAATGCGTCAGCTCGTGGTCGTGATTCTTCAGTGTAACGGCTATGGCTCGTCATTCGTCGGTGGCGCCTACTCCATCTACTCAAAACTCATCGACCCCATTGTAAGTTCAGAGTTGGATTTTGTCTCCCTGACTCCCTCCCTCTTTTCTGTATTTTGCTCCGGGGTTTTTTCTGGACGTAGTGGATATTAGTTTAAACTAGTAGTACTGGGAACATAAAAATCTATTTTAATCACAAACTAGTGATCCGAATGGGATGAAACTTTCACAGGATTCAAACCTAGGCACCGATGATTTACTGATTTTTTGTCAATTTTTCGAATAGTTTTACTTTTTAGTTCAAACTCTGAGATACTATCATACGTTGGATCTAAGATGGAAGGTGGATCCTGGGGCAAGTCACCATGTGACTTGGCTTCACCAAGTCAATGAAGTTGCGTGCATTTTCTCTCCCCTTCTTTATGATAAAACTATAAAATTCATGTGGGGGCTTTTCTATGCTCCCCGGTGACCTAAAAAGAATTCTTCATTCCCTTTACCTAGTTCCGACGTGCTAAAGTATTTTGTGGTGCTTTCGTACTACTCTGGTTGATTGCTTGTGTTGTTTAGGTTATTTTGTTGACAAACTCTGCTTTTTAGGTAGTTTTTCAGACGCGTGCAGTTTAGGAAATTTCGATGATAAATTTCCGTATCAAATTGTATGATGCATTGTGGTGTTTAATTAATTATTTTTTTAGGGTTGTGCATTGTGCATTGTGTTGTTTACTTAATTTTGATGATGCACTTGTGCTATTTGCATCATCCTACCAGCTTCGGTGGAAGAACATATGCAACAATCAACGACTTGCTAGGCGATGTATTTGGTCAGATTGTTGTCAGACTTTGATGACTGCAAGTGCACAGATTGTTTGTAGCTAGTTTCAAAATAAAGATATCGATCCCAATGGGAGCAGGAGTCTGAAGTCTAATAATTCTTGAAATAAATATTACGATAGAAATGCTAAATAAAGTTCTAAGTAACAAGATAAATGTGAGTGTTATGTAAAAGGGTGTTTTGGGGTTTTAGGTATAAGAGCAACAATAAAGCAAAGTAAAACAACTGAATACAGAAAGTAAGTATCGCGTATGTAAGAGACATTGGAACTGCAATAGGGAAATGCATTCTCAGGGAGTAGCGGATACACCACTAGCATTATAAAGAGCTAAGATAAATATTATTACCATGAACATTCTCAACTATGTATGTGTGGGAGGAACTCCGTATTTGGACAAATAGGCAGCAACCGTAGCTCACATCATCCTCATAACCACAGCAGTCAGCAATCGACATAAATCGAATTACTATGCTATTAAGGGACGTAATCCCGTAGGACGTATCCCATGGCATGGATAGTGTTCCATGAGTTTCCTCAGTTTCCCAAGTTGATACGTAAGGAGTTCCAACAACTTTATAGTCACTATAAGTGCTAGCACGCCTCCGTCTACCAACAAGTAGTTCCGTCCATCAAGTCCCCATGAGAGGCAAATATTGAGAGGTCGACTTCTCTCAACATCAAGATGTTGAAAATCTGCCACATGGTCACAGTGATGAATATCATAATAGACTTTATCTTATTTCAATCTCATACTAGAGTTTTTCCATCTTCCCAAGAACTAATGATCTACTCAGACATGGAGGTAATCAACATCATTACAATAACAATGGAATCTACCATAGATGAATAGTACTTGTATAAATCAACAACGAGTACGGAAATTACAACAAGATCTAGACAAGATGTAGATGGGATTGATGGAGATGGTGGTGATGCAGTAGTGGATGATGAAGATCGATGCCTTAGCCTCCCGGATCTGCGCAGGGTGAAGATGGATCCCCAGTGGATGAGTTCCCCCTCCAGATGCCTTCCGGAGGTGAGGTTCAAAGTATTTCTGGGTGTTTTGTATGACGTATCTCCGATCTAGTTGCATGGAGTGAAACTATTTGAGGAGGCGGAGGAGGCACCAACTATACGGCCGGAAAATTTAGTCTGGTTGTATAGTTGGTCGTTGAACCCTCTATCTCCTTTGTTTGCTTCAGGTTTTCTTCTGGTATTATTAATATTTCCCAAATAAACGATTTACACTATTTTTTACTCCTTTTATCCACAGTACAATTGCTCCAAGAATTGTATCCATTGGATACATCGTTTGTCCTGATCCTGGTGAAAACAGACATAAAATATGCACGCGAGCGCTGTAAAATACCAAGATCCTACATCTACAATGCAAAATAATAGTGTAAGACATGATGTAAATATGCACTCATTGGGCTTCCTCCACACCCATCCTGCATACTGAGGACATCATTCGCCCAAAAATGTTGGATGGACTTCATGGGAAGCAACGATTTCAAAAGGCTAACCCTGTCACACAACAGAGGAATGTTATTACTTGGGTTTTTCACCAATAGCTCTAAGGATGCTCGATTCTTAACAGATCATAATCTTGACCAATCCATCTTCCAAAAGCTGAATAGGCTGGTGGAAGTACATAAAGCCTACAAACCATATGTACTTGGATGTCGCAATGGTAGGGTCCTACTTCATTATCCGCAAGGGGCTAACATGATAAATGCCTGAGATCCAATCAGTGGAAGAGAAACAGTGATACTAGAACCACCAATTTGGGGGAGACGTGAGTATGATAGCGGCACAAATTTTTTGCTCGAGAAATCATGGGCAATTGTCTTCACACTGTTGTAGCAATTTCTGGGTTGTTTGGATAGTAACCAATGGTAACCAAGCACTAGTGCAGAGGTAATCATCAGAGTTAGGAAAATTGGATCACTGGATTGAACCTGCTGAGATGCTGGCTAAGATTGATCACAGGCCGTCAACTCTCATAGGGGACATTTTGTACCGGCCAACAATGAACTCCAGATATATAATTGCCTTCGACAACGTGACAACAAAACTGTGTTATATTGAGTGCCCCCATGAGACACATGGTATGTCTAGATGCAATTTTGTCATCGCTAAGGGGCATAATGAAGACTTCATTCTAAACATGTGGGGTAGTGCAAGATCATCAACACGCAAATGGGAAGCTTGGGTGCCTTATATAAAGGTTGAGTTGGATACTCTCCTTGGCATTGAGAAATCATGGGCATATGGTGGGAAAGATGCAGTAAGGTCACACTGTGCATTTGAGGATTGAGAAATGGTGGTTATATGGGTGAAGGAGGGAGTATTCAAATTAGATCTCCGCAGCATGAAGTCTAAGAAGTTCAGATCTCGTAAACGTTGGTGTACTTTACATCCCTACATAATGACACCTGGTTAGTGCAGTCTTTCATGTGCAACCTTTGCATTTTTGTACACCTATGATTTTGATGATCATTTTGTTCATTTCCTTCAGCAACCGACCTGATTCGTAGTGCTAAATCAAAGAACGAAAAGGAAGTCCTGCCAGCAACAAAGCTGATTCAGACTGCAACATCAAGGAGATGAAAATAACACTCGGATGAACAAGCAAGGCTTGTTTGGTCAAGCATGTGTTTGCCCAGGTTGTGTTATTTGGATCTGCAGTCTGATGTTGTTTGTTTTGGTAGCTGATGGAACTATGGCGGCACCTTTGTTTGTGTTGCAGTCACAGCGGCAAGGGCTGGAATATTACAGCTTTCTGTTTGTTTTGGGGGCCTATGTGTGTCTAATAAAACATTTTTTATATGATGAAATGGTGTTCTTTATATAGTAGTGTATGCGTGATGAAATCTTGTTTTATGTGTTCTACATATACTTTAGCTGGTGTTTGTGTTTTGATAGTATGATGTAGTAGGAGTATTTGTTTTCACAGCAGGCTTTTTATTTGATCTGAATTAGTACTACCATTTAGTTAGTGGTTCCTGTAGAAGACTCTGTGCCAACACCTAAATAATTAGTAGACCTTGGTTGCACGCCATTTTCACATGCTTGAATTAGAGCTACTTCAGAAATTTGTTTGTTGTTCTGTTAAACAAACATTCTTGTATTGAAGATCAGCATTTTCATACGCGTGGTAGATAATCACTCTCCCTGACATGGATCCCTGAAATAGAGGCAGAACGACCTATTTTTTAATTAATATTTGTACAATCTCTAAATTCAAAATCATAGTCGGCGGCCAAAACCTACCTCCTACCCTGTTTGAATCGGAGGCATCAGTTGATGTGACTCTCACCTTAAATTCCTGACCAGATGGCGTTTGATCTACACAACTTTTTTTCTAGTAATAAAAACTTGGCCGGCAACCAAATTTAAAATCATAATCGAGCGAGAAAATAACCCACCGACCCCAAAGCTTTTGGCACCCCTCTATTTCAAACATTTTCAGTCAAAAATCCCCCACCTAGGTATTACCACTTTTATATTATTACATGGACGCTAGACAAATTTAAAATCTGAGTCAAGCGACAAAATTTACCACCTATTGTGTGTGAATCGAAGGTATCCAAGTTTCTATGCAAAAAAATGTTTATGGATGATTAGTTGATGTGACTCTTAGCCTTTAATTCCTAGACAGATAGCATACGGTCTACTACCTTTTTCTATTAGTAGATAGAGGCTAGCCAAATTCAAAATCTCAATCGAGCGGCAAAATCACCCACCTACCTTGAAGCATTTCTCGCCCCACCGTTTCAAAAACTTTGAGCCAAAATATCCGACCGACCGGGGGAGTACCATTTTTCTATTATTATTATTAGATGGGCGCTAGCTAAATTCAAATTCTCAATCGAGCGGCAAATCTGCACACCGACCTTGAAGCATTTTGTTCCCTTCCGTTTCAAAAATGTTTAGAATTTAAAATTCCAAATATATTGTTCAGACAACAAATGGGCAAGATAAAGTCGGTAGCTTGGGGGCATGATTGTAATTTTTTTTGGTCACCTCTATGGTCCCAATTCCCCCATTTTCCCGCCGGCCCTCCCAAAAATCCCAATCTCCTCTATCCCCTCCACGACCACCATGCGCACTGGCTTGATTTGTGGTCTCATCCACCGTCATGCAGTCCGTTCACCGACGCACACCCACCTGACCTAGGAGCTACGGTGTCGTTCACCACGCCGATGGCGTCATCGACCACCCAAGATCTGCTTCCTCGCCGCTGAAAGCTACCCAAACGTACCAGATCCGCTTCACCGGTGTCCACCGAGCGTGATCTAGTTCAAAGAGTTCCATGTCCACCGCTCCAGACCAACTGCACGGCCGTCGTTGTTTACTGCACTAGATCTGCCTCAGCGACACTCTTGTCCATCGTGTTCAAGCCGGCATCGATTGCCCAAGATCTGTTTCCCTGACACAACTAGCCAGCGCAACCGCAACACCCTCAGTGACCTGGACGTCACTTGCATGGTACCGATGATGCTTAGACGCCTCTCCGACCAAGTTTAACCAAATCTCCAACCCATTTTTGTTTTGTCAATAGTATAGCAGGTTCAAGCCTATCAAAGTGAACTGCATTTTTGTAATCGTGCTAGTACATACAAGTCACTGGGCACGCATGTTCTTCATGCTAGCACATGCAAGGTCATTAGACTTGTTTCTTTGCATTCACTGCTCTACAAATTTCAAGTCATGCACATGTTTGGTATTTTGTCATGCACATATTCTAAGCTACTCCATACAATAGTAATTGCCTGACATCAGTTTCTACTATTATTTACTCCTTGGCATCATTCTCCTATCCTGTAGTAGATGTTTAAACTCTTCGTACGAATTCGACTATAATTTTGTTGTTGCCATCTGGTTCTTCAAAAGCTGCATCACTAACTATTGTCTTTTTCTTGCATAGATCTCAAAATGGAGCAATGAACATGTTGGTTTGCATAGCCTATTCTACAGGTTCACAAGGGATGCCATTACTTCCTTATTTGTTGCTGGTACGTCCTAAGCCACAACATAACTATCCCCTACTATGTAGTTCACTTGTGGTTTGGATTCCTGCTCTAGAATTTCTCTTATGATGCCATTATAATTTCTATCTGGTTGATTCTTAGCTCTGATAGTAACTACATGCCATTGTGTAGCTCACCGCAAGTTCTGAGTCACCCAACGACTCTATGTATTCCAGGAGATGCCACTGCTTCCATATATAATTGCTGAAATGACCTCGCTAGTTTATATTTGCTGAAATCTAAGAAATACTTTGCTTGATTACTCATTTCATTCTAGTCACACTTGTCTAATGCTTGTTTGTCCTGTTCTATAGGTTCACGAGCGACGCCATTATATCTTGCACCTGGTTCTGGGTCTGGTTCGTCCTAAGTCACGACATAACTATCCTCTACAATATATAGTTCATTCGTGGTTTGCATTCCTGCTCTACAAGTTCTCGTATGATGCGGTTATAATTTCTATGTGGTTCATTCTTTCCTATGATAGTAACTGCATGCCATTTTGTGGCTCAGTGCAAATTTTGAGTCACCCAACATCTATTGCATTTTAGGGTATAGAACTGCTTCCATATATATTTGTTGAAATGACCTGGCTAGTTTATATTTGCTGAAATTCTAAACCACACACACACATTTTTTGATTGCTCGTTTCATGGTAGGCACACTTATTTAATGCGTTGCTGGCTTGTCCTATTTGTTTGACGTGTTGGTCAATAATTGAACCGTTGATCTGTTGTAAACTCCAGTTCATAGCTCATGTGATATCAGTCAAATGAGTAGTTTGTCTTGTTTGATGTATTAACTTGATATTACTTAGTTTCAGACTGCAATTATTGCTATCGCCACCAAAGAGGGGGCTGCAAGATCATGTCTCCTCCAATGTAGCTGTCACACTCAAAGAAAGATGCAGGTGATCGATTGAGAAAGAAAATTCAGGACTCTACTATCAACTTGATTGTCAACTGAAATGCCAATTTTCCTTTCCCTTGAGTTGATAATATGTAATAATTTTAAGAAGTTTGCAGCTGATGTAATATCTAGATAACTCGGGTAGGCCGTGTAGACATTTAGTTGATGTCGTCTCCACATGGTGGTAGTCATTACGGTAACTATGTCAGGCAGGTCGATTAGGGAACAATACCGTGATTAGTTATTGGCCCGTCGTGTATTCGGTCGGCGATGAACAGTAGAAAATACTGGATTTTTATACACGTTTTATGATACTGGCATGGGCTTTAGAAATGTCAAAATTGTAAAAGGCCGTAAATGTAACGGGCCGACATGCATGTGGTAACAGGCCATAACAATAGCAGGCCAGAACAGAAACAACCCATTACAGTAACAGGCAAGAAACTGTAAAATCGTAGAACGGTAACAAGCCAAAATAGTAGCGGGCCTCAACAGTAAAGGGCCACAACAGTAAAAGGCCAGAACAATGACGAGCCTGAACAGTAACTTGCCGAGAAATTTCCAGACGAGGGAAGTAACAAGCTGACAAATTTACCAGGCTATAACAGTAAAGAGTCGCTTATGGTCCTAAACAACTAAAGGTCAGAATAGTAAAAGGCTAGAATAGTAAAATGCTAGAATAGTAATGGACCAACTCAGAGAAGGGTCGTCAGTAGGCGGCCCACGATGGGCTGTGATAACAGTGATGAGATGACCGCAGGCCTTAAGTGTATAGGAGCGACTTGGCGAAGGCTCCTAATTGACCGCACTGTGTTGGACCAACATGGGTCTTCTGTAGGACAAAATAGAATCAGGCCTGAAAGTTCGCAGGCCACTACTGGATGCATTTTTGGGCCCATTTCAAACAGTGCAGGACAAAACAGTAACATGCCATTTTCTTATTGGGCTCTCCTGGTGGGTCGGCCTTGTTAGTATTTAGCGGGCCTTGGATAGGCCTGGCTTCTTCCACGGTTTCTATGTCCGTTAACGGTGGTAACTAGCCACTAACAGCGGCTGCCATGTGGCAGTTTGCATGATGTTAGCAGTTAACTAGGCTGGCGAACAGATCTACGATGGAACAAGTTTTCATGGATGAAGGGTGTGATCCTCCACGTTCGAAAAAACTGTGGTTAATTCATTTGTGACGGGGCTTTTACCATGAAGGCCAACCATCGTGGAAGACTTTTGGGCCACAAAAAACGGGCCTCAACCACGAAAATCGTCCGTTGTAAAAGCCAACTTTTCTTGTAGTGCCACCACCTAACATATTCTGCAAAAGTAATTGAACAGAGAAAGTCCAAGACTGTGATTCAGGATTGTCACCTTTTGTGAATCTGACACCTTTTGAAATATCTTCAAGATCTGTCACCCTGACTTTGGCCATGATTCTTCCCTTGTGGTTGGGAACATTTTCCCACATTATAAGTTTTCCAAAATCAGAGAAAATGGCATTAAGATCCTTAGTGTACCAATGATCAAGGGGTGGCTCAACTAGAAGTAACCAAACCTCTATATTAAATTGTGCCCCTCTCAAGTTTATACCTTCATTATGCTTTGAAAAGGAAATGTGGACATCTTCAAACGTAATAAGGATCTATCTAATCAGTCTCTCTCTATCACTAGTAAGAGCGAACTTAACATAAGCAGACCCAAAAGGACATGCCTGAATCTCTCTAAAACCCACTTGAACCTCATTGACTAGAAAAATCTTGAAGCGGTTCTCTAATATTTTCAAACGGAATCTGACCTAGAGGAACCGGAGGAATTGTTGCGATGGAGTATTGCTCGTGCAGATGAGGGTGATGAGCAACAATCACTTTCTTGACTCCCACTCTTCCTAGAACTTGAATAATCTCAAAGCCAGGTGGAATAAAAGGTCGAGGATCAATGGGGATATTCGTCATTGTCGCAGGCAGAGTAGCCGGCGGAGAAGATTTCCGTATGAGTGTGTTAGAGGAAATGGGGTTTGTAACCAGCAAGGAAGGCAAGAATACAGGGTCTAATTTCTTTTTACCATTCTAAATTTTTATGAATTCATTAAAGCTAGAAAACTGCCTAGGCTCTTGGACCATGAACCAATTGAAATATCCTGTGTTGGGCCATTCCTTTTGAGGAAAGGAAGCGAACTCCCTATTAGGAAATGGTCCTTGCTGATTGGTGTTTGCGGATTTTATGCACGGGTTGAATGGAATGGGTTTATTACTTGTCTGAGACTTAACCGTGTCAATGAAAGATAGCGCATTAAGCGTGCCATTATGGTGTCCATTCAAAAGTGATTGTCGAGCTGCTTGATTGGCACCTTGACTTAAGCCCAATTTATTATGTCCAACGGCAATATTATTGGGGAAAGAGAGGCAATTAATGCCTTGAGATCCGGCATTAGGCCAAGACAGGCATTTGAAGACTGATTTTTTCACATTTTTTCTTGGAACCACTTGCCACTCAGAATCAAGTTCCTGATAATATTTTTTTCCTCAACTCTCTAATTTGGACCACCATTACCCCAGAGGTTGAAGAAGCAATCAAAACTATCAGTAGAAAATTTTCCCATATTGTAAATTTCGAACCCCACTGATCTGGAAATGACATAAAATGTAAAGGTTCTGTCCTGCAGAAGCTTGACATGATATGAATTTTCTTTGCCACCAAAACTAGATTGAATGGCTGTCCCAACTATATGAAAGTCCAACTTAAACTGAGCTCTTCCAAATGATATAACCAAGAAGAAATCCCTCTTCCTGAAGCCACCAATGAAACTAACAAAGTTCACTTCAAAATTCTGTCCAATAGAGAAATCCAGAGTAGGTGCAGGAGTATTAACAATCTTGGGAATATCATTGCTGGCAACTTCAATTGAATTCAAATAGAATTGATCACCAATTATAACTCTATGCACTAGCATAACTCTGATACAACCACTACCAATTGTCTCATCTTTCAGCAAAAACCTTTCATCAAGGACCACTTCCTTTAGATCAAGAAGAACAATCCATCTAGCTTGTGGACGAAGAATAAGAAAAGCATCTCTCATGGTGACCATATAAGAACCAATAGGTCCACAAGAAACCTTCCATCTCAAAGGAAGTATTTCTGATCCATAAATAGATCTAGGAGATCTAGGTAAATATTCAAAACCACATTCTAAATTCTCATTAATTTTGGCTAAGTGAAAAGGAAGACGTACCAATATACCAATGTTGAATAATTCTCCCTTTTGATATTCTCTTCCTTCCAAAGCAAAACCTTTTGCATTATTCGGAACCAACCAATTCTTAGAGGGCCAGAACACCAGAGTTCCTTCTAGAAATTTACCCTCCTTCGTGGCTCTAGTGTATGAAACCTTCCAACAATTGGTTGAAAGTGCCATGAAATCCCAACAACAAGGTTTTTAAAGAAAGGTATGATGGAGGCGAACGATTTTATTGGAACAGAAGTGGGGGTTTTACTGATGGGTTCATAGCAGGGAAAACAAAAAAATTCTACCACAAGAACGAACAAAACTAAGATCTAATCTATGAGATAATTGCAAGGAGATAGATCTGTACTAACCCTTGTAGATCCAAAACCTTGTTCGATATCGGATCTCGTGGTTGATGTACACGATCACTTGTTGATCTCAAGATCGAGTAGGCGATTCTTCTAGCGCAGTGTTCCAGCAGCACTTCCGCACTTGGTCACACATATGGCTCGATGTAGACGATCCTCTCCCCGTTCCAGCTGGCAGCGGAGATGGTAGATCTCCATGGAATCCCAGCAGCACGACGGCGTAGTGGTGGTGGCTGAGAAGAGTTCCTACAGGGCTTCGCCTAAGCCGTAGCAGTGGGAAGGAGGAGGAGGGAGTGACGGCTAGGGTTTGGGTGGATGGGGTAAAGGGGGGAGGCGCCCCACCCCTCCTTTATATAAAGGGGGCGGCCTAGGGCTGGCCCATTTGCCCTCCTAGGGCCAGCGCACAAGGGGAGGGGGGAGTTTCCTTCCCTCCCAAGTCTTCCCATTATCTTTCTTGGTTTTCAAGCAAACTCCATGGAACCTTCCAGAACCTTCCAAAACTATTTGAAACCTTCTAGAAGCTCCATAGAATACTCCGGAACGTTTCGAAAGCCCAGAAATTGATCTCCATTACATGAATCTTATTCTCTAGACAATTCCGGATCTCCTTGTGATGTCCTGGATCCAATATGAGAGTCCGAACAACATTCAGTCTCCAACTGGTATTCCATATCTACCTAAACAACATCGAACCTTAAGTGTGTCACCCTACGGTTTGCGAACTATGCAGACATGGTCGAGACACCTCTCCGATCAACAACCAACAGCGGGACCTAGAGATCCATAATGGCTCCCACATATTCAACGATGACTTCGTGATCGATAGAACCATTTACATCTAAAACCAATTCCCTTTGTCACGTGATACTCTACTTATCTGAGGTTCGATCATCGTTATCTCCATACCTAGTTCAACCTTGTTACAGATAAGTACTCTTTACTCGTTCCGTGATATGACATCCCTTGTGACTTAGTCACATGCTTGGAAGCTAATTGGATGACATTCCACCGAGAGGGCCTAGAGCATATCTACCCGTCATATGGATGGACAAATCCTAGTCTTTACCCATGTGCCTCAACACATACTTTTAGAATACCTAATGCCACCTTTATAGCCACCCAATTACGAAGTGGCATTTGATGTCATCAAAGAACTCATCCGGTAATGGTAATTAACATGATCTCATGGTTGAAGGATTAGGTTACAATGCATTTGAAAGCTTGTAGCAAAACAAACGTAATGACTTGATCTCATGCTATGCTTAGTATGTTTATCACTTCATTCTCCAAATGATATGATCTTGTTATTAATAACATCCAATGTCCATGATCAGGAAACCATGATCATCTATTAATCAACAAGCTAGTCTTAACAAGAGGCTTACTAAGGATTCTTTTACGTTTACAAAACACACAAGTATTAGTGTTTCCTAATAATACAATTATATCATGAATGAAACATTTATCATAAACACAAAGATATAATAATAACTACTATATTATTGCCTCTTGGGCATATCTCCTACAGTCTCCCACTTGCACTAGAGTCAATAATCTAGATTACATTGTAATGTACCTAACACCCATGGTGTTCTGGTGTTGATCATGTTTTGCTCTAGGGAGTGGTTTAGTCAACGGATCTGCCACATATAGATCAGTGTGTACTATGCAAATCTATATGTCACCGTCTTGGACATACTCGCGAATAGCATGGAAACATAGCTTGATGTGCTTCAGCTTGATGTGTGACCTTGGCTCCTGTGCATTAGCTATGGTACCCGTGTTTTCACAATAGATTGCCATCGGGTCCAACGCACTAGGAACCACACCAAGCTCAATAATGAACTCCTTCATACATATCGCTTCTTGTGCAGCCTCTGAAGCAGCTATGCATTCCGATTTAGTTGAACATTTTGCCACAACGCTTTGCTTGGCACTCCTCTAGCTAACTACAACACTATTCAAAATAAATACGTATCCAGATTGTGACTTTGAGTCATCCGGATCGGTGTTCCAACTAGCATCGGTGTAACTGTTTACAACAAGCTGTTCATCACCTCCATAAGAAAGAACCATATCCTTAATCCTATTCAGGTACTTTAGGATATTTTTTACCACTGTCCAGTGTTCCATTCCAGGATCACTTGGATATCTGCTAGTCAAACTAACAACATGTGCTATATCTGGTCTTGTACACAGCATGACATACATAACACAGCCTATGGCCGAGGCATAGGGGATTTTACTCATATTCTCTCTATCTTCTGTCATAGCTCGACTTTGAGTCTTACTCAAGGTCTTACCTAGCAACATGGGGAAGAACCCTTTCTTGCTTTCTTCCATTCTAAATCTCTTTAGAACGTGGTCCAGGTATGTACTTTGTGAAACGCTATTAAGCGTGTTGATCTATGACTATAAAGCTTGATGCCTAAAATGTATGTCGCTTTGCCAAGATCATTTATTGAAAAACTATTATTCAAATAGGCTTTGACACATTCAAGAAGTTCTATATCAATCCCAATCAACAATATGTCATCCAGATACAGTATTTGGAATGCTACAGAGCTCCCACTCACTTTCTTGTAGATACAAGCTTCTCCATAAGTTTGTATAAATCCAAAGTATTTGATCACCTTATGAAAACATTGATTCCAACTCCGGGATGCTTCCTTTAGCCTGTAAATGGAACGCTAAAGCTTGCATACCTTGTAAGCATCTTTAGGATGGATAAAACATTTGGGATGTACCATATATAGCTATTCCTCAATGTAACCATTAAGGAACACCATTTTGACATCCATCTGCAAAATCTCATAATCGAAATATGCAGGGATTGCTAACAAAATCCTCGCAAACTTTAGGTTCGCTACCGGTGAGAAGGTCTCATCATAGTCAACTCCTTCAAAATGTCAGAACCCTTTCGTGACAAGTCGAACTTTATAGACACTAACATTACCATCAGCATCTGTTTTTCTTTTAAAGATCCATTTGTTCTCGACAGCCTTGTGGCCATCTGGTAAGTCCACGAAAGACCATACTTGGTTTTTGTACATGGATCCCATTTTGGATTTCATGGATTCTTTCCATTTGTCGGAATCTGGGCTCATCATTGCTTCCTCATACGTCGCAGGGTCGTTGATGTTGTCCACCAATATGACATTCAACGCAGGGCCATACCAATCAGGAGTGGTGCGAACCCTCATTGACATGCGAGGTTCAGCAGCAACTTCGTTTGAAGTTTCATGATCATCATCATTAGCTTCCTCTTTTATTGGTGCAGGTGGGACAGAAACTTCTTCCGGTGCTGCTCTACTCTCAAATCCCAGAGAAGGTTCAACAACCTCGTCGAGTTCTACTTTCCTTCCAGTCACATCTTTCAAGATAAAATCCTTCTCAAGAAAGGATCCATTCTTAGCAATGAAAACTTTGCGTTCAGATCTATGATAGAAGGTATACCCAATTGTTTCTTTAGGGTATCCTATGAAGTCGCATTTTCTGCTTTGGGTTCAAGCTTGTTGGGTTGTAACTTCTTTACATATGCTTCGCAGCCCCAAACTTTAAGGAACCACAACTTAGGTTTCTTACCAAACCACAATTCATACGGTGTCATTTCTACGGATTTAGATGGTGCCCTATTTAAAGTGAATGTGTCTATCTCTAATGCATAACCCCAAAATGATAAAGGTAAATCTATAAGAGACATCATAGACCGAACCATATCTAAGAGAGTTCGATTACGATGTTCGGACACACCATTACACTATGGTGTTCTCGGCGGTGTCAACTACAAAGTATTCCACATTTCTTTAAATGCATGCCAAACTCGTAACTTAGATATGCACCTCCGTGGCCAGAACGCTGAAACTTAATCCTCTTGTTGCGATGATTTTCTACTTCACTTTGGAATTCCTTAAACTTCTCGAAAGTTTCTGTCTTATGTTTCATGAAGTATACATACCCATATCTACTCAAGTCATCTGTGAAAGTAAGAACATAACGATATCCACCACACGTTGCTACACTCATTGGGCTGCACACATCGGTATGTATTATTTACAACAAGTCCATAGCTCGCTCCATTGTCCCAGAGAATGGAGTCTTAGTCATTTTTCCCATTAGACATGCTTCGCATCTTTCAGGTGATTCAAAAAGTCCATCGGTATGGAGTTTCTTCATGCGTTTCACTCCAATGTGACCAAGACGACAGTGCCACATGTATGTGGTATTATCATACATTTTTATTCATTTAGCATCTAAGTTGTGAACATGTGTATCACTACTATCAAGATTCAATAAGAATAAATCATTCATCTCAAGTAAATTACCATAAAAGATATTACTCATATAAATCGAAAAACCATTATTCTCAGACTTAAATGAGTAACCGTCTCACAATTAACAAGATCCAGAAATAATGTTCATGTTGAACGCAGGCACCAAATAACAATTATTCAAGTTCAAAACTAATCTCGAATGTAGATGAAAAGGGAGCGTGCCCACGGTGATCACATCAACCTTGGAGCCATTTCCAACGCGCATTGTCCCTCGTCTCTCGCCAGTCTTCGTTTATTCCGCAGCTCTTGTTTTGAGTTAAAATATGAGCAACCGAACCAGTATCAAATACCCAAGCACTACTATGATTACTAGTAAGATACACAGCAATAACATGTATATCAAATATACCTGTTTCTTGATGTTGCTGTTCTTTCGATCTTCCAGGTACTTGGGGTAGTTCCGCTTCCAGTGACCTTCACCCTTGAAGTAGAAGCACTCAATATCAGGCTTAGGACTAGCCTTGTGCTTCTTAGCAGGTGCGGTAGCTTTCTTTCCGTCCTTCTTGAAGTTGCCCTTCTTTGTAGGCTTGCCCTATTTCTTGAAATTGGTGGTATTATTGACCATCAACACTTGGTGCTCCTTCTTAATCTCCACTTCAGCAGTTTTCAGCACGGAGAAGAGTTCAGGCAACATCTTGTTCATGCAATTCATATTTAGTTCATCAGGAAGTTCTTATAACTAGGTGACAGTGATTGGAGGACACGATGAATCCCCAACGCATTACGAATTGTTATTCCCAATTCTTGGAGACTGTTCGTGTGCCTAGAAATTTTGAGCATGTTCTCGCTAACGGAGCTGCCCTCTTCAATTTTACAATTAAAGAACTTCGCAAAGGCCTCATAGATCTCCATGGCCGCATGAGTCTCAAAGATCAGCTTGAGCTCATTGATAATCTCAAAAGGGTCACGGTGCTCAAAGCGATTCTGAATCTCTGATTCTAAATCGTATAGGATGGCACAATGAACTATGGAGTACTAGTTATTCCGAGTGACGTAAATTTTTATTACATCATCGGAAGCATCCTCTGCAGGTGGGTCACCTAGTGGTGCATCGAGCACATAGGTCAACTGACCAGCGCTAAGGACAATCCTCAATCTGTGAAACCAGTCCGTGAAGTTGCTTCCATTGTTTTTTTCACTTTTCTTTCTCTAGGAATGCATTAAAGTTGATGGAGGGGGTCACCATGATCTACAACATATTTGCAAAGAGTTTAGACTAAGTTTATGACAAATTGAGTGCAAATTTAATTCTTAAATTAACTAGGTGAACTCTTACACAAAACAACATCCCTCAAGTTGCCTTAGTGATTACATGAACCAAATCCACTAACCAAGTCCGATGTTCACGAGAGAAGATGTAGTTTCAATGGTGAACAATCAACATGTTCATCGTATCATTCATATGGCTCATGCTCTACCTTTCGGTATTCCGTGTTCCGAGACCATGTTTGTACATGCTAGGCTCATCAAAGTTAACCTTAGTATCCACATGTGCAAATCTGGCTTTCACCCATTGTATGCACACTTAGAATCTATCACACCCGATCATCACGAGATGCTTCGAAACAACAAGTCTTAGGTACGGTGCCTACTAATGACGAACACTTTATTACTTGATATTTAGTGAGAGGGATCATCTTATAATGATACCATCGCGATCTAAGCAATACAAGATGCAAAAAGGATTAACATCACATGCAATTCATAATATGTGAAATGATATGGCCTTTCTTCTTGTGCCTTTGATCTCCATATCCAAAGAACGGACATGATCTCCATCATCACCAGCGTGGCATCAAGGTCAGTGGAGCTGCTTCATGGTTGTCCATCACTTAACAACAACAATTACAACTACTTGGAATAAAGCTATTACATGATGAATAGACACGCATGTATTAACAAGAATAAAGACAACGATTAGGCTCCTGCCGGTTGCCATATTACAACATGGATCATTGCATACATCAAATATATCCACAATCACATCGTGCCATATCACATCACATGCCCCTGCAAAAACAAATTAGACGCCTCTAATTTTATTTGCATGTTTTACGTGGTTTGGGGCTTTCGTATAAGAACCAATCTTACCTATGAACATGAACCACAACGCGGATACAAGTGTTGTCAGATGGTAATTGTAAATTGAACCTTAACTATGGTGGGAGAGATAGACACCCGCAAAGCCACTTGTGCAATGCAAGTTGCACGTCAAACGTGGAGCTAGTCTCATGTGCAAGGACATGTAAGGTTAGCCCGAGCCGCTTCATCCCACCATCCCGCAAGATGCAAAGTACACGTGAAGACAACGTCAACAAAAGCATCAACGCCGACAAAACCATTGTGTTCTACTCGTGCAATATATCTACGCATAGACACAGCTCTGATACCACTGATGGTTTCGTAGCAGGGATGTTGGAGGATACCCCCGGGTAGGGTAACACTAGGGTATAAGGGCCGAGTTAGCCGGGGTACGGCACAGTCATAGCGAAATGCTTACCAGGTCACCTCAAGGCAGGCCGAATCACGGTGCGACCCAACCCGTAGGGCATTTCCTTGACAATGGTCCGGCCGGCATAAGATTTATGTCGGCCATGTCTATCTGTTTTGCAGGTAACTGGGTAAGCCGGATTAGCTATATGCTAGCCGGACTATCTTAGCTTCTAAGACAAGGAATCCCCCGCTGGTCAAAAGGTGGCTTTATTAGCTGGAACATGAGCGAAGTAAAGTAAAGAAGAGGACCAGCGGGTCAGGGGCGACCAAGGTGACGCAGGCAAAGCTGGATGACGTAGCCCGTTTCAGGTGACGCCAAAACACAAGGATGATGCTACGGATTACGTCCAAAGCTCGGACGAGCCGTTAAAGAGGAATAAAGAAGCATCTGCTTTAGGAAAAGAGCATATTCATAGAATATGCTGCCACCTGTGCCCTAGAATTGTAACCCGGGCTCCCCTATATAAGGAGCACTGGGGCCTCCATAGAGAGGGACGGCAAATAGAGGAATCACTCTCTGTCTAAGGTAGAACTCTAGGGCTAGTTGGTGGGGAGTAAGAGACATTGTCTCCTTCTTGCTAAGAGCCTCAAGAGCACTTGTAAACACCAATGATAGAGAAAATACAAGAACTTCCGTGCGTGGAATCACCACGCTCTCCCTCCCTAGATTCCCCTAGCACTCATTGGCCCCATCTTTAGCCTATCCATGGCATCTGTCGTGCCACCACCATGATAGTTGGCGCCCACCGTGGGGCAAGCGGTGCTAGCAGGGGTGAAAATCCAGACGGGAAACTTCTCGAGCACCGGCGAGCGTATCGTCTCAGGCTTGGTTCAGCACTTTGGAGCGTTGGACTACGTCAGTGACAACGCGGGAAGCTTCGGCAGGCACCCTCCACCGTGCAACGGCGTCTTCCTCAAGCTTGGCGCGCACAAGATCTACATCGGGGTGGATGAGTCCTGCGTCCACCCACAGCACGTCGTCAAAGGAGGCAAACCACGTCTCAGTGCCGCTAGAAGCGTTGAAGTCCTAATGACCGCGCCAGATGTGGGACTGAGCAAAGACCCGACGCCAGGGCCGGAGGTAACGCCCAAACAGACCAGGTCTAGGTTTCCTCTGCTAGAGAAGCCAGAGAATGTGCTCTAGCAAGCGATAGATAGCTTAGCAACACCAATAGCACATGTGGTAGATCTGGCTCAGGCACAAGTTGAGTTAGAAGAAACTAGGCGGAAGATGTTAGCCGAAGCAAAGAAGGTAGCAGAGCTACATCAGTCGCTGAACATCACCTTGAGAGAGTATTCTAAGGAAAACCGTATCGATGGAGTAAAAATCCGGGGAAGAAACCTGATCACTGAGATTGACAAGGACTACGAGCCTAGGCCAGGTCAGACATCTACGATAGTAACAGGACGGATGGATCGCTATAGTACCCCGGCAAAGAACCTCAGAGCAGCAAATGCGGCCACGTCCGAGTTAGAAGGCTTAACTGGTGAGGCTCGACAAAGGAAGCAAGAGAGGGTAAATCACTTGTTGAGAGTTGCATGCCAACAAAATGAAGAAATAAACAAAGCTAACCCGGCACCACCAGGGACCTCACAGGTGGTACATTCGGCCAGAAATAACCTGGCAAGATCCATAGGAGCCGCGTCGTCGCCAGATCACGATCCTAGGAGAGAAGAGGTAGTGGATTCCAGGAGAAGAAACAAGCAAATGGTCCCTTATGACCCGGTAAGGGCTGGAAAAGGTGAAGCAGTGCAAGTTGATGAGGACTGCCATAGTACCGGCTGGGGTGTGGCTGCCCGAGGTAACCATGACCAAGGCAATGCCGGTCAAAGAAATGCTGCCAACGACAATGCCGGACATCGCAATCCCGTGGGAGCGGGGCAAAATTTACCTCAGACACAACATCACGTACCTTGGCAAGGAGGAAGTGCAGGACAAGCGGCAGAACAACATCATGCATGACCGGATCAGGAAAGATACAATGATGGTTATTAAGCTATGGCCAACGATGGATAACCCAGAACGGATCACCACGTAATTGGATCACGGTTGGGAAGCAGGAACTTGCAGCCAGATGATGCGAGGTTGAAGTTGGATAGGATTTATAGGTCGGAGCAAATCGAGTTACAAGGTCCACCGGGTCCAGCATGTTTTGGGCCCCGGATCATGAATGAGCCACCAGTGGTGAACTTTCAGCTGGCTAGGGGAACTTGAACTTATGATGGAAGTACCAGGCCAGAGGATTGGCTGATTGACTATGCCACAACATTCAAGATCGCGGCAGGAAATTTGAGATGGGTGGTGAGATATGTACCACAGATGTTGGAAGGACCAGCACGAGTTTGGTTGAACAATTTACCACCAGGAAGCGTTAACTTCTGGCTGGATTTCCAGGAGCTATTCGTTAGCAATTTCTCAAGCACTTACAAGAGAACCAACAGACCACAAACCCTCGCATTATGTCGACAGAGACCGAATGAGCTAGATAGAGATTTCTTGACTCGGTGGTGTAATGTGTGAAACTCGTGCGAAGGGGTGATTGAATCACAACATATCACGTGGTTCGCTTAGGGGTGCAGATATGGAAGTATGTTGTGGCAAAGGTTATAACGAGATATGCGAACTACCTTGGCTGAGACCATCTGGATTGCAGATTCATATGCCTTGGGAGATCAACTCAACCTTGGATAATGTCTAGCGAAGCAAACGAAGAGTATTATGGCCGAGATGGCCCCGGATCGTCAAGGAGGAACGATTTCCGAGGAAAGAGAAGGGATGAGCACCCGGTTTATCGGTATAACTCGCAGCAAGTCGCGGCGGTGGACCGGGATCAACCCAATGCCAGAGCCAGTCAACGCCAAAAAACTGGAGGACAGAGGTGGCAACAGAAAAACAAAGGGAGAAAGCCTTGGACCCAAGAGCAGAAAAATCAATGGCAAGAACGAAAGGATAGGCCGAGGTATACATTCGAATCTATGCTAGATCAACCTTGCAAATTTCATACGCCAATTCCTAACAGTCCAGCGAACCATACGACCTGACAGTGTAAATGGATGAGGAAATTGGAACAGGGGAGTTCGGGTAATGCTCAGGCACCTCGGAACGAAGCACCTAGAAACGAAACACCCCGACCACCGTTACTAACAGGGGGAAATGGACAGCAACTGATGCTGCCACCACCTCCGTCGAGGTATGATAATCCGGAAAGAAGGGACGATGTACATCAAGTGGGCAATAACCAACGACAAGGCCAAGGTTACAACGAGAATGAGGGACAAAATGAGTACAGGGAACATCATCAAAGCTATTGCATGTTCACCATGGAAGAGAATGACCGGAAAATCTTACAGCGCCGACATATGGAGGTGAATGCGGTAATGCCGCTTGTGCCAAGATATATTCCTTGGGCGGATCAACAGATTACATGGAGTGTCAAGGATCACCCAAAGATCATGCCAAGTCTAGGAACCTACGCTCTAGTTTTGGATCCAACGTTCATCAGGCCAAATCTTAATGTTAGATTTTCCAAGGTATTGATTGACAATGGCAACAGTATCAACATTATGTACAAGGATACCATGCACAAGTTGGGGATAACAGAGAACATGTTGCAAGCAACAAGGACCACCTTTCATGGCATTGTGCTGGGTATTTCCTGTGAACCAATTTGTAAAGTCTGGGTTGACGTGTTATTCGGCACAAGAGACAACTGCCGCACTGAGAACTTGGAATTCGAGGTGGTGAATCTGGAGAGCGCTTATCACGCATTACTCGGCAGACCAGCGCTAAAAAAATTCATGGCAACTACCCACATCAGTTACCTTAAGATGAAGTTGCCCGGACCAAGGGGCGTGATAACTATATTAGGGGACTTCTGGCGTTTGATCGAGTGCGCTTCAGCCGGATATAATTTAGCCGAGTCACTTGTGATAGCTCAAGAAAAAGGAAGATACTAGAAGTGGCGGCATTGGCTCAATCCGCGCAACAACATATGCCGGCCTTCACCAACCCACACGGGAGCGTATCGTTCTGGGCAACTAAGGATACGAACAAAGTGCCAATTGGTGGTCTATTCCTAGAGCGCACCATCACCATTGGTGCTGGGTTAAGCAGCAAATAGGAAAGAGAGCTAGTCAACTTCCTCCGTGAAAATCGGGATATCTTTGCTTGGTCAACGCAAGATCTGCAAGGTGTATCGAGGGAGTTGGCTGAGCACTCATTGAATGTAAGACCCGGGGCTAAGCCGGTAAAGCAGCCTCTCAGACGTTTCGCAGAAGACAGAAGGAAACTTATTGGAGATGAGATAGCAAGATTACTAGCGGCCAGGTTTATCATGGAGGTACTCTGTCCGGATTGGCTCTCTAATCCGGTGCTGGTGGAGAAAAAGAAAGACGATCTGAACGTGGCAGTGGTATGGCGCATGTGTATTGACTACACAAACCTGAATAAGGCGTGTCCAAAAGATCCATTTCCACTCCCTAGAATAGATTAGGTCATAGACTCAACGGCCGAATGTGAGCTACTGTCATTCATTGATGCGTATTCTGGTTTCCATCAGATACCCCTGAATCAGGATGATCAAATAAAGACTGCATTTATTACCCCGTACGGGGCTTATTGCTATCGAACTATGACGTTTGGATTACGTAATGCAGGAGAAATGTAACAACAATGCATGCAAAAATGCTTGCATGACCAAATAGGTCGGAATGTGTAGGTGTATGTGGATGATGTGGTGATAAAACCAAGGAAAGCAATACGCTCCTCGAGGATATCCGGCAGACATTCGCAAACTTAAGAAGGTTCCGAATGAAACTGAACCAGGAGAAATGCACCTTCGGCGTACCATCCGGAAAGTTACTCGGTTTCTTGGTATCTAGCCACGGCATTGAAGCGAACCCGGTGAAAATCCGGACCATAGAAAGAATGGAGTTGCCAAAGTGTCTTAACGATGTCTAGAAGTTCACTGGTTGCCTGGCATCATTAAGTCGGGTCGTATGTCGGCTGGGAGAGAAGGCCTTGCCCCTCTATCAGCTAATGAAAAAGGCAGATAAGTTCACATGGACACCATAGGCGGATCTTGCATTTTGAGAATTGAAAAAGATGTTATCTACCGCGTCAATCCTAGCTGCACCACTACCTAAGGAACCAATGTTGCTTTACGTAGCCGCGACCAACCGGGTCGTGAGTGCAGTGGTCGTAATGGAGCACGAGGAGGAAGGAAAGTCGGTGCAAAGGCCGGTGTATTATCTGAGCGAAGTATTGTCAGCATCAAAACAGAATTATCCTCATTATCAGAAGATGGCGTACGGCGTATATATGTCGGCCAAGAAACTCAAGAACTATTTTGAGGAACACCCCATCAAGGTGATATGTGAGGCACCCATTTCAGAGATCATGAGTAACAAGGACGCAAGCGGAAGAATAGCAAAGTGGGCTATCGAATTAGCACCATACGCACCACAGTTCGACAGAAGGGATGCGATCAAGTCACAAGCTATGGTAGATTTCTTTGTGGATTGGGCTGAAATGCAATACGAGCCACCCCTGCCAGACTCCAATTATTGGCAAATGCATTTCGACGGATCGAACTGAAAGATGGATTAAGCGATGGAGTAGTGCTTACCTCGCCCAAGAAGGATCAACTGAAGTATGTCCTTCAAATCCATTTCAATGCCTCGAATAACGTGGCGGAGTACGAAGCATTGGAACATGGTCTCAAAGTGCCGAAGGAAGTGGGGATACATCGGATACAATGCTTTGGAGATTCGGATTTGGTGGTACAGCAAGTATCTGGAAATTGGGATGCCCTAGATGCTAACATGGCCTTGTATAGGTTCCATGTCTAGAAGATAAGTGGGTTTTTCAAAGGGTGTGAGTTCCATCACGTACCTCGGATCGAAAACGAGGCAGCAGATACGCTGTCCAAGCGGGGCTCATCCCGGCAACACATTCCACCAAACGTAGCTTTGGAGCACCTGAGAAAACCGTCTATCACACCGTCACCCGAATCAGATTCAATTTATATCCCGTCACTTCCCGGATCAGGAGCTACACCTATGGAGATAGAATGGGGAAGCACCTCCGCAAACTCGGGGACTGATTTAGCAAACCCAAGGACTGTTCGGCCTGATCCGGCAGGAGTTATGTCTGTGGATGCAATGGAGGTTGATGAGAAACCATTCCCCGTCCAGACTATACCAACTTGGGAAAAGCCAATTTTTGATTTCCTAAAAGAGGGAATCTTGCCAGATGATGAAATAAGTTCGAGGAAAATTCAGAGAAGGGCAAAGGCCTATACCATTATCAACGCCCAATTATACAAAAGAAGTGTGATAGCGGTACTACAATGGTGTGTTCATCCGGAAGAAGGACTTGACATACTCCGGGACATTCACCAAGGGGAATGTGGCCACCATGCATCCTCAAGGGCCTTAGTAGCGAAAGCTTTTCGACATGGATTTTATTTGCCCAGTGCTTTGGAGCAGGCAGAGGACTTGGTGAGAAAATGTAACGGTTGTCAAAGATACGCCATGAAAACTCACCTACCAATGTCGGAGCTGAAAACTATCCCCATTACATGGCCATTTGTTGTATGGTGCCTAGATATGGTAGGACCATTTAAGCCGGCCAAAGGAGGGATGACCCACATTCTGGTCATGGTTGACAAGTTCACCAAATGGAGTTAAGTAAAACCGATTCGGAAATGTGATGGGGAAACAGCAGTAAGATTCCTCAAGCATATAATCTTAAGGTATGGCTACCCCCATAGCATCATAACAGATAACGGGACAAATTTCGCTAAAGGAGCATTTGCGAGATTCTGCCAGGAAAAGAAGATCTGGTTAGATGTCGCGTTAGTCGCGCACCCCTTGTTGAACCGACGAGTGGAAAGATCTGGTTAGATGTCGCCTTAGTCCAGGATAAAAACCCAGCTCATAGAGCCGCTGCAAATATCAGCGGGGTGCTGGATAGAAGAACTACCAGCGGTACTGAGGAGTTTAAGAACAACTCCGAATCGCTCAACGGGCTATACGCCATTCTTTCTGTTATATGGGGCAGAAGCTGTATTACCAGCCGACATAGAGCATGATTCGCCTAGGGTCACCCAATACACAGAAGCCGAAGTGCGTGAAGCCCGGGAGAATGATGTTGATCTACTGGAAGAAGCGAGAAAACTGGGGTGTCCAGATCCGCCATATATCAGCAAAAACTCTGATGCTATCATAGCACGAAAGTAAACCCCCGAGTTTTTTGGGAAGGTGATTTGGTGCTAGGGCTAATACAGCACACCACTGGCATGCATAAGTTATCCCCTCCATGGGAAGGAACTTTCATTGTGAGCAAAGCTTTGCGCAATGATTCCTACTATCTTATTGATGCACAGCCCCAGCAAAAGAACAAGGCGGACAGGTCCGGAGAAGAATCCAAAAGACCATGGAACGTAGCACTACTTCGTCCTTTCTACACCTAAGAGGTGAATGTATCCGAACTACTCGTATGTCGGTGTGTATGTCGGTAGTGAGCTTATCAATAAAAACCTTGCCACCCCGAGCAGAGACCCTGGGACGGCTATAACACTTGTTTTTTGTTTTTGTATTTTTTGTGTCGGTTGGGTTAAGTCGCTTATGTCTTAGTTGGATTAGTAATGTGTTAGCACCAAAAACCTAACTCTTTGACTTTGCTGCTATCCAACAATAATTGGCTTCATGGAAAGAAAGAGAACAAGTTTGGAATGGCAAAGCACATGAAAAACGACTAAGGGAAAGAACTTAAGCGGGCCAACATTGGTTTTTTGGCTAACCCTTAGTTTATATTCTTCACTAAAGCACCGAATCATTTTGAGCTAATCTCAAGGTTTCAAGTATTGTTAAGTCAACTTTTTTGAACCTCGGACTCGTAAGTCGAAAAAACTGAATCAAGGTAGACGCGAGCCGAGTCAAAAATTGGGGGAACAAGAAAATGAAACTCGGGGACTTTGCCGACGATAATTCGGCAGTAAAACTTAGTTAGGAACACTTAATTGTAGCACAACCAAACCAAAGTATTTAAGTACATCTGCACCCCTCATTCTGGGGATCTGATAAATGTAAAGTGTTTTTGAAGGAGCAGGAGTAGCAGACGAAACATTTGTCAAGGAGGGAGGTACTCCGGAGTGCGGGGGAGGAGCGCTAGCTTCGGCTTCGTCTTCTAGGTTAACCTCACCTTCCTCCAGATCCTCAGCCTTATCGCCTATTTCGGAGCCCTCGTTGTCACTTCCTTCATCTTCCGCTCCAGAGACAATCTCATCATCAGCGACATCAAGGAAGCTCGGCCCCACATTCTAGGCATGGCAGAAGGAGTAATGGATGAGATTGTTCGCACAGGCCTGGCGGCGCGCGATCTACTCCGGATCCTCGCACTACTTTGGGCAATGCCAACTCAATTCATTCGTACCATGAGAGCGCAAATTTGAGAGCAATGTCGGCCCCAGCCCGTGCGTCATATTCGCGCCACAAATGCAGATGCATGTCACATTCCATGAGTTTGGCTATAAAAGCGGAGGTCTTCTTGGGATGGTTTCACTGGGCCAGAGGCAGCCAAACATCCGTGTTGCTGCTGGGACAATATCCGTGCCAAAATTCTTTACCACCTCAAGGCGAGCGGTGAGACTCGCTAGGAGATCCTCCGTGGTATAAGGGATTGGATCGGTAGTAGGGCCAACAGAAAATCCATGCTGCTGATACATTGCAAATGTATCTATAATTTTTGATACTCCATGCTTAGTTTTATCCAATTTCTTGTGTTTTGTCCACACTTTGGAGTACTTTGCATATGATTTCTTGGACTAACCTATTAACAAGAGCCACAGTGCCAGCTGCCTGTTTTCTGCTGTTTTTGGTTCCAGGAAAGTCAGAAAATGAATATTCTCGGAATTGGACGGGACAAAAGCCAAAGTGCCTATTTTTCTAGAAGACTCTAGGAGCCAGAATACGAGACAGAGAAGAGCCAGGGGTGGCCACACCACCTAGTGGCGTGGTCCAGGCCAGGCCGCGCCATGGGGTGGTGTGGGCCCCCCAGGCACCCCCTCGGTCTCCCTCTTCACATATAAGAAGCCTTCTGACCTAAAAACTCCGGGGGGTTCGACGTTTTTCCACGAAAAGTTCCGCTGCGCTGCCGCCACTGAAGGGGAGATTCGAGGGATAGAAAGTCTTTGTTCCGGCACCCTGCCGGGACGGGGAAGTTCCCCTGGAGCCATCTCCGTCGATCTTCACCATCATCTTCATCGACCATCCATGTTTCCCCCATCTATGAGTGAGTAATCCCCTGCTGTAGGCAATGGGGATGGTAGGGATTGGATGAGATTGTTCATGTAATGGCATCAGATTCTTAGGGCATGGTGCCTAGTATCTTTTATTAGTGCTTTATGACTTTGTTGCGACTTGTTGTGCTTAATGCTTGTCACTAGGGCCCGAGTGCCATGATTTCAGATCTGAACTTATTGTTGATTCATTATGATAGTATTGTTCTTGGTCTCATCTGCAAGTTGTATACACACGTTCTTGTTCGGAACCTATGGCCCTGAAGTGACAGAAATCGGGATAACCGGAAGGGAATGGCTTTGATGTGAGGATCACATGTGGTCACGGAGTGTTAATGCTTTGCTCCGGTGCTCTATTAAAAGGAGCACCTTAATTGCCAGTACTTCCCTAGAGGCCCCGCTGCAAACGGGCTGAAAGGACAAAATATGTTGTGCAAGTTCTCACTGCGAGCACGTATGACTATATATGGAACACATGCCTAGGATTGTCTAGTACTTGGGTGCATTATCTTATTTATCTGCAATTGCCCTATGTTCTGATTGCTATGTGAATTGTCTTGTCCATGCAACGCCCGTCCATCCATCCCTATGCCTACCGCACTCGAATCCCATTGTTTACTTCTTATTGTTACTATTGTCTTTGTTTTGCTACTGTTGTTACTTTGCTATTCCTACTAGAAAACTATTGCTACTGATAAACTGATGTGAGCAAGATTGTTTCTAGGTGCAGCTGAATTGACAACTCAGTCGTTAAGGCTGATAAATATTCTTTGGCTCCCCTTGTGTCGAATCAATAAATTGGGTTTCACTTCCCTCGAAAATACTGCGATACACCCCCTATACTTGTGGGTCATCAAGACTATTTTCTGGCGCTGTTGCCGGGGAGCATAGCTTTATTTATCAAGTTCACTTGGAATCACTATTGTTCAAGCTAAGTTTATCTTTCTCCTTGTTTTCTTGTTTCTTTTTCAAAAATACAAAAAAATTAGTTCCTACTCTAGTTGTTGTTTTCGTTGGTCTGTTATTGTCTTGCCTTATCATGCTTGCTGTCAATGGTTGGTTTCTTTGAAATTGAATCTTATTGGCAAGGTGGGTTCACAGAAGATCAAAGATATTATTAGAAGGAACACCGCTTGTCACAAAAAGGGAAACACTTATGGGAACAAATTGATAGATTGTATACCATTGCTAGGAACGTGTGCTCTACTTATAATGTTACTTATTGCTGTGATGAGTCTTGTTGCAGAAGGAGGTATAAACATCTCCCTTTTCAATGTGAGTATAGTGATAATGATACCATATCTTCCTATGCTAAAGGAATTTATGACTTTTATGATGCGGAACAAATTGAAGAATTTATTGCTTGGAAGGGTGCTTTTGAACTTGCTAGTTTGCTTGAACATATTGATGATTCACCTTACAATGATGAGGTGTATGGTATACTTAAATTTTGCTTTGATAATTACAAGGATGAAAATTGCTATATTTTTGAATATTTTAATAGATGCTTTCCACAAATGGAAGAGACTAATGCCTTGCAGGATCCTATGGAAGAAGAAATTGATGAACCTGAAATCTCATTAGATGAAAAAGAGGAGGAGAGTGATGAACAAAAGGGGGAAGAATGGATTAGCTACCCATGCCTACCTTCTAATGATAGTAACTCTTTATCCCTTACATTATTTGATTGTCCCCCTTGCTTACTAAAGGAGAATGATGATTATGTTCCTGAGGTTTCTCTTGATAATGTTTATGATGAAGCTCTAGTCCTTGTAGATCATGAAAAGCACGCTTTATGTGATAGTTATATTGTTGAGTTTATTCATGAGGCTACTGAAAATTATTATGAGAGAGGAAAATATGGTTGTAGTAGTTTTCATGGTATTGAAACACCTCTCTATGTGCTGAAAGTTTTGAAGTTCCTCTTGTTTTATCTTCCTATGCCTGTCACTTTGTTATTTGCTTACACTATTCCTATGCATAGGAAGTGGGTTAGACTTAAATGTGTTTTGAATTTGCTCCTTGATGCTCTCTTTTATTTCAACTCATATTCCTTATGAGAGCATCCTCTCAAACTTTTATGCCTGAAGATGATAATATGTTTATTATTCTTGGGAGACCTTTTCTTAAATACTGCAGGAGTTGTTGTTAATTATAATCAAGGGAAGGTGACCTTCAATGTTAATGACAAGGAACACATTGTCTATTTCCTCAAGAAGATTGAAAGGACTTATGGTTTGAATTCAATTGAGCATGTTGAGGGCATTCAAGTTGGATAAATATATTGTCCCATACGAAGAGAAAAATTTGAAACAATTATGATTGGGACCATTGCTATCAAGGTTGAGGTAACATAATCATTAGTGGAATACAAAGTTTTGTCTCATATGAAATTGTTTTGGTAACAAGACCTGATCAACCTTGTTAACAAAAGGATTTCATTGAACAAAACAATATTTTCACCATGATTATCTCCGCTTACTTCTATTCTATCCATTTTTAGTTTTTGCTTATGCCTAACTTAAAGGCATTAAAGAAAAGTACTTATTGGGAGGTAACCCAAAAGTTTTAGATGAGTCTTGGAAGTAACTACCTCTATAATAACCTCTCCTTATCCTTTTTATTTGCTTTTTGTGCCAAGAGTAACCTCTAATGAGAGAGAAGTAATGGTTGGGAAAATTGCTGTCCCGAAATAGATTTATGTGCTTCACCGTAAAATTTCATGAGAGATCTCTGTGTGTCGGATTGAGCTGTAATTGTTTGTACTTCTGACCGAGGTTGTTATCTAACTTTCGTTAGTTCAACACTTTTTGATTTGAGCAACAGAAGGACTTTGAAAAAATTCGTCTTTACCTGCTGGTCTGTTTTGACAGATTTCTGCCATTTTCTGCATTTGCTTCTTATGGGTTCCTTTTTGAGTTCTTTTGGGGAATTGAGCTTTTTGAGGGAAGTTCTACAGTATATAGTGTTATAATGGAAGTATAATTGGTGTTAGAACTGAACCTTAAGACTTATTTAATTTGAGTGCAATAATGTTGCTAATGAGATTGTGTGAAGTTTTGTATGAAGGAAAACTTTCAAGTGTATTGAAGGAATGAGTAATGAGATGAAGGATGGACTAAAGCTCAAGCTTGGGGATGCCACGCGTGTCACCCCAAGAAATATCCAAGAAGTACAAGCGTCAAATCTTGGGGATGCCCAAGGCATCCCCTTCTTTATCAATAAAAATCTCAGGTTTCTTCCAACCACTTCATTTTTATTTGTTTCATGCACAGTTGGGTTATTCTTGGAGCGTCTTCTTTTTCGTTTTTCGTTTTGGTTTTTAGTTTGTGTGGTTTTTTTCGTTTGCTGAATACATTGGTTGGACCCCCTCTTTCATACTTTGGTGTTCAAATAGTCTGGTTTGGTTTGGAAAAGAGTAGGAAAGCTCATGCTTAAGTGGTAAAGAGAGCTTGTTTTTGACTGTGGCCTATGCTTTGTGATGCCATGCTTGATATTGTTTTGGCTTTATGCTTAGTATTCTTTGCTGTAGCATGACTTGTTATAAACAATTGAGATTGCTTAATGTGCCTTGGATGAATCATGCATTGTTTTAACATATTAAAGCATAGTATAGTGGTATTCTCCTCTGATGCTTTATTTGGGTTGACTTGGCACATGCTCACACCATGTTATGACTATCTCAAGTCACCATAAGCCTTTATGATCCTTTATTTTTCAACTTGTAGTATCACTTTATGCTTTGATCAATGATGTTTTGTCGCTCTGCATGATTATGGCCATTATTGCTCTCTCGTTTGTCGTTCCCTTACTATTGCTAGCCTTCACTTTCAGTGAGTATTTTACTCATGTTCCAAATCCCTAAACCAAATATTGCCAAAGTGTCCACCATACCTACCTATTAGCATCATTTGCTACTTCCGCGCATACCCAATATGCCTTGTTTTCTTCCGAATAAAATGTTTGCTTGTTATGAGAAACTTAGTTAGTAAAGCTCTCACGAACTTGATGGCACACTTTATTTCCTGCACTTAATAAACCTGAACCATTGCAAACTCTCCATGAAAGTTATATGCTTGCAAATTATAGGCTGGGGATTAGCAGAACCGTGTTGTCACGGGGAACGCTTTCAACACTTGTAAATATATACCCAGTTGATACCTTGCTCTTTTGTTTGCGGATGTCGTCGGTGTGAAATAAAAGGGGAGCTTGTAAGTCCATGGAGTTATGTATGTGTGTTAGAGAAACGCCTGGGCCGCTGGTCTAATCCATGCTGACATGGTGGAAACCTACAGCTTAACCATAATGATATCTATGAAGCATTCTTCTTATAAAAAAGAGAGAGATGGCTATTGAGAAAAAGAAAAAAAAAGTTTTATGAAAAGAGGAAAGAGATAAAAAAGCACCATTTTCCCATGGTAAATAAGAAGATTGCTGAGATACTCATTGTCTGCTTGCCTTCTCATTTTGATATGGGGATTCTTCCGTATCATCGGGCAAGGGGTACCCCATTGGCGGTTCTCAATGATACGCACATACTTACGATGACAAGAACTTACCGGTAACTAAAGTTGAGTAGCATGAGGAGTGACCCTCGTACTCAAGGGACTTGGGATTTTCAGTTTATAGTCTGTCAAGCATATAACTCAGATTGGACCTCACTTTCACCTTAACCACATTAAAGATGCTAATGATAGGGGCAATGAGAGCTCAAAGCTAACGAGTACCATACTTTTAGCATTTGGAAGCCTTTCAAACTATTCAAAACCTTTTCTTCTACTTGTTGAGTCTCCACATATTCTTTGAGCACTTCTTGAGAGCATAGTGGTCATTCTTAGTTCTATGTGCATTGTCCCAAGACTTGTTGATTGATGCATACCTTGATACTGTTTGTTTTAAACTATTTGTATCTAGTCACTCTTGTAAACTTTGAAGGTGTCCTATGCATTTACTTTTGCTACTCTATTGAGGGACAAGCTGAATGCCACTATGCTATCTTTTCTTTATGTGAAACAAACAAACGTCTTGCAAAGCATTGTTATTCATGAATATTTTGTTTGTGCCTTTTCATGTTGCATCATAGTTTCTTTGTCTTATTGCTAGAACTTTGTCTTTCATGATATGATTGAAGTACTATGATCCCAGCTTTGAATGTTTTACAAATGCTTTGATAAAGTTTATGATGGTGCATGTCACCTCAAAAATTATTCTTTCTTTTTATCACTTACCTACTCGAGGACGAGCAGGAGTTAAGCTTGGGGATGTTGATACATTGCAAATGTATCTATAATTTTTGATGCTCCATGCTTAGTTTTATCCACTTTCTTGTGTTTTGTCCACACTTTGGAGTACTTTTCATATGATTTCTTGGACTAACCTATCAAGAAGAGCCATAGTGCCAGCTGCCTGTTTTCTGCTATTTTTGGTTCCAGGAAAGTCAGAAAATGAATATTCTCGGAATTGGACGGGACAAAAGCCAAAGTGCCTATTTTTCCAGAAGACTCCAGGAGCCAGAATACGAGAGGGAGAAGAGCCAGGGGTGGCCACACCACCTCGTGGCGCGGGCCAGGCCAGGCCGCGCCATGGGCTGGTGTGGGCCCCCCAGGCACACCCTCGGTCTCCCTCTTCGCCTATAAGAAACCTTCTGACCTAAAAACTCCGGGGGGTTCGATGTTATTCCAGGAAAAGTTCCACTGCACCGCCGCCACCGAAGGGGAGATTCGGGGGATAGAAAGTCTCTGTTCTGGCACCTAGCTGGGATGGGGAAGTGCCCTCGGAGCCATCTCCATCGATCTTCACCATCATCTTCATCGACCATCCATGTTTCCCCCATCTATGAGTGAGTAATCCCCCGATGTAGGCTATGGGGATGGTAGGGATTGGATGAGATTGTTCATGTAATGGCATCAGATTGTTAGGGCATGGTGCCTAGTATCTTTTATTATTGCTTTATGACTTTGTTGCGACTTGTTGTGCTTAATGCTTGTCACTAGGGCCCGAGTGCCATGATTTCAGATCTTAACTTATTGTTGATTCATTATGATAGTATTGTTCTTGGTCTTATCTGCAAGTTGTACACACACGTTCTTGTCCGGAACCTATGGCCCTGAAGTGACAGAAATCAGGATAACCGGAAGGGAATGGCTTTGATGTGAGGATCACATGTGTTCACGGAGTATTAATGCTTTGCTCCGATGCTCTATTAAAAGGAGCACCTTAATTGCCAGTAGTTCCCTAGAGGCCCCGCTGCAAATGGGCTGGCAGGACAAAAGATGTTGTGCAAGTTCTCATTGCGAGCACGTATGACTATATATGGAACACATGCCTAGGATTGTCTAGTACTTGGGTGCTTTATCTTATGTATCTGCAATTGCCCTATGTTCTGATTGATATGTGAATTGTCTTGTCCATGCAACGCCCGTCCATCCATCCCTATGCCTACCGCACTCGAATCCCACTATTTACTGCTTATTGTTACTACAGCCTCTGTTTTGCTACTGCTGTTACTTTACTATTCCTACTACAAAACTATTGCTAAGGATAAACTACTGTGAGCAAGATTGTTTCCAGGTGCAGCTGAATTGACAAGTCAGTTGTTAAGGCTGATAAATATTCTTTGGCTCCCCTTGTGTCGAATCAATAAATTGGGTTTCACTTCCCTCGAAAATACTGCGATACACCCCCTATACTTGTGGGTCATATGCTGCTCACGGGAATGGCGTACGGCAGAGGCGGCAAACGTATCACTATCTATAAATTTGGCTAAGGGTAAGAGGAGAAACAGTGAGCAAATGGACCAAATCCGAATAGTAACAGATTAGGCAAGGACAGAAAGCTTACGCGCAATTTGGAAGAGAAGTCGCTGAAGTTCGGAATCAACGTTGGCATTGCGGGCCCGGAGTTTTTCGTACTCGGTGGTCGCCGACGTAACTTTGACGTTGGCTTCCTCCAGTAGGCTCTTGTCCTTAGAGATTTGCGTGATTAAATGCTCCTTCTCCTTAGCAAACTCCTGGTCGGCCTTCTCCAACACGGACTGATGGGAGCTCTTCCGCTTTTGGATTTCGCGAGTCCTGCTGCTTGAGCCAAGCTATCTCCTCATCCTTCTTTTTCAGTTCAGCTTCATAGTTGCCTGCTTGTTCGAGGTAGTGGGTCATTAGTTCAGGCATGGTGACACTATCGTCAAGACAAACTGCAACATGATCCGGAGGACCCAAAAGTATGAGTGTCCACCGGATGAGGCAAGGAAAGTACAATGATTATATGAAAGGGATGAGTTTACTTTTGATCTCCGCGAGGTTCTTCCTCATAATTATATTCTCAGCTTCAACCTCGGCTACAAAATTCGGACGAGAAATTCATATGGGTCCTAGGAAGATTGAACGAACAAGGAAGAGGAATGGGAAATTACCCCTCTTCTTGTACTCCGCCAAGAGTTTACCATAACACACACGAACATCTTTAAAGGAGTTCAGCAGGCGCTGGAACTCGGCGGTGCGGTGGTTAGTGGTAACCTAAAATAAGCAAGGCAAGGGCAAAGTTCAAAGGCAGAGTAAAAACAATTCGAAGTATACAAAATCCGGGCCAAGCGGAACTTAACCGGGATCTAGGTGTGTGGATATTCGAAGTCTACAAAATCCGGGCCAAGTGGAACTTAACCCGGCTCTAGGTGTGTGGATATTCGAAGTATACAAGATCCGTGCCAAGTGGTACTTAACCCGGCTCTAGGTGTGTGGATATTCGAAATCTACAAGATCCGGGCCAAGCGGAACTTAACCCGGCTCTAGGTGTGTGCATATTAGAAGTCTACAAGATCCGAGCCAAGTGGAACTTAACACGGCTCTAGGTGTGTGGATATTTGAAGTACATAGGATACGGGCCAATGGAACTAGACCCGGCCCAAAATTTATTGCAAATTAATGACATTCTGAACAAAAATTAAGGCACATCCGACCGAATAACAAGTTATTCCCTCGGAAGCTCGGGGACTAGGGGATATATCTAGAAATGCTAAGTTATGAAAAACACCAACAGCAGAGAAAAAGGATTACCTCCATCATCCGGCCAGCCAGGGAGATAGCCTTGGTAGCGGAGTTCATCTGGGCACTGAACTCGGCTGGGCCAAACCTTTCTAGGAGATCGTCTTGGGGGTCGACGATTTCGGCATTGTTCTAGTTTTTCACGTACTCAAGGAGTAGTGGACTGTAACTCTCGCCGCTCGGAGAATGGCTCGTCACTAGGCCCTTCACATGGGCGTCACGCCTCGTGGATTGAGCCGCAGCGGGGCTGGTGTGCAAAACCAGATGTTTGCTACCCTCTGATCCGGAAGCTGACCCGGAGGTCTTGTTAGCTCTGCTGGATGAGGATGGAGGAATTGACTGAAAAATATCTTCCACGGAAGGAGTAGACCCGGTGGGAGCAGAAGGAGCTTTTCCCTTGGGAGGCTTGGAAGATCTTGTTGTTGCTGCTATTAGTGTTGTTGCTGTTGTTCCTGCGGGTGCTGGTGTCGCTGCTGCTGGTGTTGTTACTGCTGTTGTTGCTGGTGCTGCTGGTACTGGTGCTGGAGATACTCGGGGCGGCGCCGATGAAACTGGCGCCTCAACATTGGGCACAGAGGCCGAGGAGCTGGAGAGATCCGGCCCACTACCCCCCGCGCCAATGTTGCCCTCCTCTTAGCGAGGTGGGCTCTGGTCAGTGGAACTCGGTGGTGCGGTGGTTAGTGGTAATCTAAAATAAGCAAGGCAAGGGCAAAGTTCAAAGGCAGAGTAAAAACAATTCGAAGTATACAAAATCCGGGCCAAGCGAAACTTAACCCGGCTCTAGGTGTGTGGATATTCGAAGTCTACAAAATCCGGGCCAAGCGGAACTTAACCTGGCTCTAGGTGTGTGGATATTCGAAGTATACAAGATCCGGGCCAAGTGGTACTTAACCCGGCTCTAGGTGTGTGCATATTCGAAGTCTACAAGATCCGAGCCAAGCGGAACTTAACCCGGCTCTAGGTGTGTGCATATTCGAAGTCTACAAGATCCGAGCCAAGTGGAATTTAACACGGCTCTAGGTGTGTGGATATTTGAAGTACATAGGCTACGGGCCAAGGGAACTAGACCCGGCCCAAAATTTATTGCAAATTAATGACATTGTGAACAAAAACTAAGGAGCATCCGACAGAATAACAAGTTATTCCCTTGGAGGCTCAAGGACTAGGGGATATATCTACAAATTCTAAGTTATGAAAAACACCAACAGCAGAGAAAAAGGATTACCTCCATCATCCGGCCAGCCAGGGAGATAGCCTTAGTAGCGGAGTTCATCTGGGCACTGAACTCGGCTGGGCCAAACCTTTCTGGGAGATCGTCTTGGGGGTCGACGAATTCGGCATTGTTCTAGTTTTTCACGTACTCAAGGAGTAGTGGACTGTAACTCTCGCCACTCAGAGAATGGGTCGTCACTAGGCCCTTCACATGGGCCTCACGACTAGGGGATTGAGCCGCAGCGGGGCTGGTGTGCAAAACCATCTGTTTGCTGCCCTCTGATCCGGAAGCTGACCCAGAGGTCTTCTTAGCTTTGTTGAATGAGGATGGAGGAATTGACTGAAAAATATCAGCCACGGAAGGAGTAGACCCGGTGGGAGCAGAAGGAGCTTTTCCCTTGGGAGGCTCTAAAGCTCTTGCTGTTGTTGTTGGTATTGTTGCTACTGTTGCTGCGGGTGCTGGTGTCGATGCTGCTGGTGTTGTTGCTGCTGTTGTTGCTAGTGTTGCTGGTGCTATTGCTGCTGGTACTGGTGCTGGAGATACTAGGGGCGGCGCCGATGAAACTGGCGCCTCAACATTGGGCACAAAGGCCGAGGAGCTGGAGAGATCCGGCATTGCCGTATCCAGATCCGGCCCACTACCACCCGCGCCGAGGTTGCGCTCCTCTTGGCGAGGTGGGCTCTGGTCAGGCGCGGCCACAGAACCCTCTTGAATAGGGCTAAGGGGACGATGATCATCGTTGTGGGGGGAGAGGGACTGCTCCGTAGTGGGGAGGCTATGCCGGAACCGCTCTGGGAAATATCCATAGGAGCTCTAGAAAAAAGGAAGGACATCAAGTCAAAAAGAGAGAACCAACCAGAAACAAAGGCAAGCAAAGGAAGGATCCGAAGTAGCAATGATTAAAGGACATACTCGTCTGCGGTGGGAGGAGCCCGAGGTTTGGAGGCCCTCCGAACTGTGCTCTTTGCAGCAGGCTTGGCCGAGGGATTAACCCCGGACTTCTTTTGCCTCTTCTTGGGCGGCGGCACCTCCGAAGCTGCGGCCGAGGTAGCCGCGCGCTTTTGCGATGGAGCCGGAGCCAGGCCACAAGTGGCAAGGGGAGAAACCTCATGGACCCGATCGTCCGAGTTAGCTAAACATTCGGACATGAGCCAGGTGCAAATAAGAGATGAGAACCGGATCAAATACCTCAAGGGCTTCAATATCCGAATCATCATCGTTTGGCCAATCCCTTAGAGAAGAGGCCTTACCAGTTGTGCGCCTGACGACGTCCGGAGTAGGCAGGAAGGTCTCCGAATCAAGTTCCTCCTCGTCCCCCATGGTGCGGTCCGGCAACCATTTGCTCGCCGGCACCTCGGAATCCTCCAATGCTTGCTGAAGGAATTTCTGAAAGAATAGTGGCCAAGTTACAAAGGGAAACCGACATACGTTGGAGATTTGGAAAACAGAAAAGGGGTAATTTACCTTTGGAGGGCGGTTGGTACGGGTGAAGTGCTCAAGTCCCCACTCCCAGGCCTCGGAAAACTCCTTCTCCATGTTGAATATGGACTTAACCCGGCGGTAAACCGCCGAGTTATCCAACTCAAAGGAAGAGGTCCGGTGAGGATCGAGTGGGCCATTGAGATAGCAGATCTTGTGGGATCGTTTCTAGGGGGGACCCGGCTGCGGACGAAAGTAATCATAATATCCTCCCCCGGAGGTGCTCCTTAAGCAGCTCCGTGATTCGGCATGCCACTTGATTCGCCAGAGCCGTGGCATGCTTGGGAATGCTTTCCCAAAGCAAGACATCTGGAGGGCCAAGCATGAAAGGGAGAAGCTGGATCTGGTCCTCCTTGGTGGTATTCCCGACGTAGAAGAAGGTCCGGCCCCATCCCTTGCAAGATTCGAGCCTAGTGACCCAGGGGAACACGGACTGCTTACGCGGAGAGATGGAGGCAGCACCACATTGGGTCAGGTGCTTGTCCTCTAGAGCAAGCTCCGAATCCGGAACCACGTTCCTCCGCAGACCAAAGAACTTAATCCAAAGTTATTTGGTTGGCAAGAGGCCAAGGTATCCCTCAATTGCGGAGGCAAAGGAGGACAGAGAAGTGATAGCGTTCGCAGGGAGATGATGCGATTGCAGTTGGTTGGTGGAGATGAAATCGAAGAAAAAAATCAGAAGTGGGGAGGCCGAAGCCGCGCTGGAAATGGGAAAGAAACACAACGTACTCCCCAGATTTGGGGGAAGGAGAGACTTCACCGGAGGCGAGGCGGCAGGCGACGCCGGCAGGGATGCGCCGTGTGGCGCGGAGCCAAGCCAGGTCCTCCTCGTGGATGGCGCAGCCGTCCCAGCAGCCGTGTTCGCGGCCCTCCGCCCCTTCCTCCTGCTGCACCACCACCGCTTCCTCGGCCTCAGACATGGTGGAACCAGAGCTTCCGACGATGTAGCCGGAGTAGAAGTATCCGGAAGAAGGGAAACTGGAAGCGCAAGGCCCGTGGTGGAAACTAGCAATGGGGACAGCGGCGCTGGCGTGGAACGCTGCCGGAGCACGCTCATGGCGGTGCTCGAGGAGCAGAAAACTAGCGGCAGCGGCCAAATCGCTGTCAAAGAGAGAGCAGTGGAGCGCCGCGCAAATGAGGGAACTTCCCCTAGGAGAGCCTCGCACCTCCTAATTAATCGCGCTGCACGTGTGTCGTGGGATCTACTACGGGCAACGTGCCGCACGCAACTAGCGTGTATGAGGCCAGAACAAGGCCACATGAGGGGTTGCAGAAAAAAATGATCCCATGACATGACATGGCGTTACGGTTAATGAGGCGCTACAGTGGTGGGACGTTCATAATAGTTATGCCTGACGAAGCGACCGTAACCGACGCGGTAAATGCCCATGGCCCTTAAATGAGGCAAATGATGATTACCCTCCATGTAGGATGTGGAGAAGCGTACGAGAGAAGGAAAGACAACCCGGATAAGCAAGTGGAAGACCTAGCCAACGAGGAATGACTCGGAAAGAGCGAAAGGGTCGCAAGAAAAGAAACCCCGGGCAACAAGGTAACTCGGCCAAAGGAGCGAAAGATCCGGACATGTGAACCTGTTGTGGCCTTAACAACTAAAAACTTTGCCAAGACCGCACCAGCTTCGGGGACTAATGTTGGGGGGATACCCTCGGGTAGGGTAACACCGGGGTATAATGGCCGAGTTAGCCGGGGTATGGCTCGGTCAAAGCGAAATGCTGACCGGGTCACCTCAAGGCAGGCCGAATCACGGTCGGACCCGGCCCGTAGGGCATTTCCTTGACAACGGTCCGGCCAGCATAAGATTTATGTCGGCCATGTCTATCTGTTTTGCAGGTAAATGGGTAAGCCAGATTAGCTATATGCTAGCCAAACTATCTTACCTTCCAAGAGAAGGAATCCCCCGATGGTCAAAAGGTGGCTTTATTAGCTGGAACATGAGCAAAGTAAAGTAAAGAAGAGGACCAGCGGGTCAGGGGCGACCAAGGTGACGCGGGCAAAGCCGGATGACGTAGCCCGTGTCAGGTGACGCCAAAAGACAAGGATGACGCTGTGGGTTATGTCCAAAGCTTGGACGAGCCATTAAAGAGGAATAAAGAAGCATCTGCTTTAGGAAAAGAGCATATTCATAGAATATGCTGCCACCTATGCCATAGAATTGTAACCCGGGCTCCCCTATATAAGGAGCACCGGGACCTCCATAGAGAGGTACGGCAAATAGAGGAATCACTCTTTGTCTAAGGTAGAACTCTAGGGCTAGTTGGTGGGGAGTAAGAGACATTGTCGCTTTCTTGCTAAGAGCCTCAAGAGCACTTGTAAACACCATTTATAGAGAGAATACAAGAACTTCCGTGTGTGGAATCACCATGCTCTCCATTCCTGCATTCCCCAAGCACTCATTGGCCCCATCTTTAGCCTATCCCTGGCATCTGCCGTGCCACCACCATGACAAGGGAAAACAAAAAGATTCTACCGCAAGAACGAACAAAACCAAGATCTAATCTATGGAAAAGCTAAGATCTAATCTATGAGATAAGTACAATGAGATAGATTTGTACTAACCCTTGTAGATCCCAAGCCTTGTTCGAGATTGGATCTCGTGGTTGATGTACACAATTATTTGCTGATCTCAAGATCGAGTAGATGATCCTTCCATCGCCGCATTCCGGCAGCGCTTCCACACTCGATCACACGTACGACTCGATGTAGATGATACTCTCCCTGTTCCAGGGGGCAGCGGAGGTGGTAGATCTCCACGGAATCCTAGCAGCACGACGGCGTGGTGGTGGTGGAGGAGAAGAGTTCCTGTAGGGCTTCACCTAAGTTATAGCAGGAGGAGGGAGGAGGAGGGAGTGGCGGCTAGTGTTTTGGTGGATGGGGTAAAGAGGGAAGGCGCCCCACCCCTCCTTTATATAGAGGAGAGGCAGCTTAGGGCTAACCCCTTTACTCTCCTAGGTCCGGCACACAAGGAGAGGGGGGAGTTTCCTTCCTCCCAGGTCTTCCCCTTTTGTTTCTTGGTTTTCAAGCAAACTCCATGGGACCTTCCAGAAAATTCCAAAACTATCGAAAACCTTCTAGAAGCTCCATAAAATACTCTAGAACGTTTCAGAAACCCAGAAATTTATCTCCATTATTTGAATCTTATTCTCCGAACAATTCCGGATCTTCTCTTGATGTCCTGGATCCAGTCCGAGACTCTGAACAACATTCGGTCTCCAACTGGTATTCCATATCTACCTAAACAATATCGAACCTTAAGTGTGTCACCCTATGGTTCGCGAACTATGCATACATGATCGAGACACCTCTTTGATCAATAACCAACAGCGGGACCTGGAGATCCATAATGGCTCCCACATATTCAATGATGAATTCGTGATTGATAGAACCATTTACATCCGAAACCAATTCCCTTTGTCACGCAATACTATACTTATCTGAGGTTCGATCATCGGTATCTCCATAACAAGTTCAACCTCGTTACCGATAAGTACTCTTTACTCATTCTGCGATAAGTACCCACCCCTGAAGCTGGCCTAGACCGGCACCGACGAGCTCGCCTCGGGCCGTACCACGCGAGCTGTGGTCCGGAAGCGAACGTCGTCGTGCCGCCCCTCGATCTGCTCGCCGTCGAGCGTCGCGTCGCCCTGGAATGTCCCGGACGCCTCCCGAGCCCCGGGGAGCCTCTCCTGCTGTTGGGTCCGCCACATAGAAATCAAAAAATTTCCTACGATGTGAACTACACGCCAAGATCTATCTACTAGGTACAAAGAAACGGGTGGACATACATCCATCGAGAACTTACCCTCGAAGACAACGAGTTTTGTTAACGAGTAGGAACTCGTAGTTGATGTAGTCATACACTTTCCGATCTCAAGATCGTGATGAAGTGTAGTAGGTCCGGCTCCAGCACGTCCATCAGATCCAGCTCTAGCACCACCAAGTCCAGCACCACAAAGCAGCGGTGCATCCATGATCGCACACACGTCCGGTACCCCGACAACCTCTGTCCCTCGCTCCAGCAAAGCAGCAGAAGCAGCAACTCCTTTCCAGATTAATCCACCAGGAACATGTATCTCGCTAATCTGAGACCATGGGGAAATAATACTAGAGGGGGAGAGAGATCCTTCACAAGGAGGTGTGAGGAGGAAGGAGGAAGAGGGGGGCCTTTTATAGGAGGAGGGGGTGCCCCTCTTTCATGGCCGACGCATGGAGGAGGTGTCTCTTCACCTCCTCCATTCATGTGGTGGTAACCCCTCCACATTAAAATGCCTCTTCACATTCCCTTTTTAAGTCTCCACTTTAAATGAATTAAATTTCTCCAAATTTAATGCTCTCTCATTTAATAAAACTCTTTTATTAATTTTATTCAGAATTTTGTTAACTACTTTAATTAACAAACATTCACATAAAACCCCTTGCAATATTTCAATATCACAGGCAAAACCACTGTCTGCAATTTCACCCGAAACAATTTCCGGTTTCTATCGAAACAATTCCTGCGCTTTGCAATTATTTCGTATGAAACATATGTGCTCCAAAATGGTGTCCGGTAACTCTTAAGTGTGCCACCCTACGCTTCGCGAATAATGCAGACATGATCGAGACCCTTCTCCGATCAATAATCAGCAGCGGGACCTGGAGATCCGTACTGACTCCTACACATTCAACGATGACTTCTGCGATCGTGAGAACCTTTAACGCTTGTAACTAAATCCCTTTGTCTCTCAATATATTACATGTCCGAGATTCGATCATCAGTATCTCCATACCTAGTTTGATCTCGTTACCGACATGCACTCTTTTCTCGTTCCCGTGATATAACATTCTAGTGAACACATCACTTGCTTGCAAGCTATCTCAATGTGATATCACTGAGAGGGCCCAGAGTATATCCATCCGTCATCGGGATTGACAAATTCCATTCTTGATCCATGAGCCTCAACATAACACCTTCGTAGCACTGAACCCATCTTTATAGTCACCCTGTTATGGTGTGATGTTTGATGTTATCAAGATACTCTTCCGGTGTTAGCAATTAACATGATCTCATGGTCTAAGGATAAAGATTACTTCGTATGATGTTATAGCAATATAAACATAATGACTTTGATCGTAATGCTATACTTTGGGTGAATGTTCATCACATCATTCAACTAATGTTGTGACCTTGTTATTAACAACATCCAATGTCTATGATCAGGAAACCTTGATCATCTTGTTAATCAACAAGCTAGTCTATAAGAGAGGCATAACTAGGAACCCTTTTTGTTTATCAAACACACATGTATTGATGTTTTCGATCAATACAATTATAGCATGCAAAATAAATATTTATCATAAACATGGAATAAGATAATAACCACTTTATTATTGCATCTGGGGCATATTCCCATCAGTCTCCCGCTTGCACTAGAGTCAATAATCTAGTTTGAAAAGCTTTGCGTATTGAACACATATGGCTTTCTGGTGTTGCATATACGCGATTGCTAGTGGTTAACATAATCTCTGGATCTGACAGTTTCAGGTCCGTCTATATTTGCATGTCTTTGCGTCTCTACGCATCACTCATTCTCTAATGATATGGCATTGTATAAATTTGGTCCTTTGGTGAGACCTTTAGTTTGTTCGGCTCAAAATATGTTGATATTATTGTCACACAATATATCTTCATAGTATTAGCCCACTTTGAACCACACCTAGTTTGATAACAAACTACTTAACACAAATGCCCTCCTTTGCTGCCACTATAGTAGTTATATACTTAGCCTTTTGTTGTAGTATCCGTCACAATGTCTCAACTTTGGAACTCATCCAAATCCATCATGGAACATCCTTTCCATTACATTGTGCCACCCATAGTCTAAATTGAGATAAATTTAATTTGTATATTGAGACAAAATTAGTATCAATGCAACACTTTACAATGAACTACCTTTAACTATTTGTCACTTATACATGATATATTCTTAGTTCTTCCAAAGCTCATAAGAATATCTTTACTATTGTCCAATGATCATCTTATGAATCATTCCGGTATATGCTCATAACATTTAGAGCATAGGACATTCTAGATATATACATATCATGGTATAACCAATCAAAATATTCATGTGATTTTACTCACCAAGTGTTGAAACATTTGAATCTTGATACAATTCTTTCCATGCAGCAAGAACCTTTCCTGTTGTTTCCATATTGAACCCTTTCAATATCTCATATATGTATGTCTGGCACAACCATATTTGCGCCTTAATCTTTCCACATAGATATTGATGCCAAATATTCCAGGTTTGCCCAAGTCTTTCATCGAAATCTTATTTTAATGAAATTATTAACTTGTGTCAATACAAGATACATCATTTCCAATCAACAATATGTCATCTACATAATGTATTAGAAATATGTCTCAGCGCTCCCACTTAATTTCTTGCAAATGCAAGCATCTTCATCATCTCCAATGAATTTAAACTCTTTTAACAGTTTCATCATGGTGAAGATTCCAACTCCGCTATGCTTACTTCAACTATTGAAGTTTGCATGCCCTTTTAGCACCCTTTGAATTAAAAAAACCCTTTGGGCAGTGTCATGTACACGTCCTAGGTAACTATTCTATTAGAAGAACATTGTTCTGTTTATTCAACTACCATATACCAAATTATATGTAGTGGTTGCTATATTAATCCGTCAATACTAAATATCGCTATGAAACATCAAATCTTTTCATAGTCAACTCCTTGAACATTGTTGTAAACTTCTTTCCGACATGTCGACTATTTCATAGATGTTAAACATCCATGTCTATTTGTTTATAGATCCAAACACAACCGATAGGCTTCATGCCTTTCCGGAGGGTCTTCCAAGTTCAGAAACTTGATTTATCGTGTATGGATACTATCACGGATTCTATGACTTCTAGTCATTTTATGGAGTCAGGGCCCATCATCGCTTCTTTGCATGTAGTCGATTCATCATTGTCAAAATAATAACGACTTGCTTATCAAATCACACTATTTGATTCTTACCGACCCACATGGTTTAATAGGAACTCTAATCCCCGAGATCACACCCTTTGTAATCACCGGAGCCATGAGCATTGTGGCCGCCACCGGGACACTTTCTGGCGCTGCGCTACTTAGCACATATAGCTAAGGTTCAACAACCTTATAAAAGTTTTATTGTCCTCCCACTTAACTTTTCACGAAAAAATCCTTCTAAAGAAACTTGACGTTCCAAGTAACAAACTCTTTTGTCCTCGGTGTTATGGAGAAATTCCCAACAAATTCTTTGGGATAACCTACAAAGACGTTCTTATCTGACTTTGGTTGTAAACATTTTACTTATGCATAGCATACCAAAATTTAAGAAAAGACAATTCGGGCTTTATCCCAAACCATAACTCTTATGGTGTCATTTCAACGGATCACGATGGTGCTCTTTTCAGTGTAAAAGCGGTAGTCTCTAAAGCTTCAATCCTTCAAACATAATGACAGTTTTATAAATGACACCCTTGATCTTACCTTGTCAAACATGGTGTGATTTCATCTGTCGAATATGCCATACTCATGTGGTTTATTGGGAAATCCAAATTCATGGAACAATTCCTCAAATCTTAGGTGTTTTGTTAAACATGTAACTCAAATATCTTCCTTTATGATTGAATCATAAACTCTTTATTTTCTTGTTACAATGATTTTCCACTTCATCTTGAAAGTCTTTGAACAACTTTCAAATGTTTCATACTTCTTCCTTATTAAGTAAATATACAGATATATTCACTCAAATTTTCGAAGAAAGCATATGAAGCAAAAAGATCGATCGCATATGGCTACACATAATGGACTATGCACATCACCATGCACAATTTCCAATAAGCTAGTCATCCGTTCCTCTCTAGCGTATGGACGGAGTTTCAATTATCTCGAGGAAAGTCTCACATGCGTCAATTGATCAAAATCAAAGACTCCAAAAATCCATCAACATGGAGTTTCTTCATGTTTTCTTTCCAATATAATTTAAACAGCGATGTCACTTCATAAGTGATCTTTCAATCATTTGTCTTGCGACATTTTAGCAATAGTGTTTATGGATGTGATTTCTCCCACTAGACTTATAAAAGTTCATCCATCCTTTATGGAATACGGTAATTATTTGAACTAGCATTGTTCTCATATACCGGAACAAAATAACAATTATTATAACAAATCTTGAAGGCTAGGTTTGACGACAACGAAAAACACAATAACACTTTATTTGTTTTCAATGAACATCATCACTCATTCTCTTGCTAGTTACTTAGGCCATTGTAGTTTATGAATTGCGTTGTTCTATATGACACTTCATACCAACCAATTTGTTATCCAATACCAGTATCCAATACCTAAGAGCCACATTGTTTAACAAGCAAGGAATACAGCCATACCATGTATATCTTCTATATACCTAAGTTGGACATCTCCAACCTTTTATTTTCTGCCAAATATTTATAGATTCTCTTTCAGCAATTCCTTTTCATTTAAAAGAATCTATCAACATCAATAGTGGTGTCATCAACCTGACACGTGGTACAAAGCTTGTATATAGTCAAATACCAATACCTTTGGACTTGCACTTTGAAGTGGATCACCATCATCAAATGTTTGGTATTCTTTCAAAAATCCATTCTTTAGTAATCTATTAGTGTAGTAAACATTTTACTTACATCTTCTATTCATCCTTATCATGACAACTTTCATGATCAAGCTACTATAGACTATAAGGAAGAATCGCGAGTATAATATCAGTTCCCAAAACCTTTTTGGTAGATTAGGACGCTTAGCGTCTCCCTTCACAAATTCTCATACAATATGAGAACATGTATTTTGCTAAATTATACTCTATCATAATGCAACCAAAAACATTGTTTCAGATATCACAATATCTTTCACACATGATGGTTTGTGAAACAATTTTCAGCTCCAATATAATCTTGACATTAAAACAACTTTTGAATATCAATAATCATGGACGCAAACATGATACTTTAGATACTAACATTGGAATTCTTACTCTTGATTTAATACTACTTATTAAACTTCATGGAGTAAATAGAGTTTGCTGAAAGTTTGCAATAGGACTTATAAACTTTAAATTGACATTCAAAACAATACGATACCAGTTCGTAAAGTAAATATCTAGAATTCTATAGTTCTATTATCTCAAATAAAAACTAAGCATAAGGTAGAAAACGAATGCCAATGACTACAACAAACTATGCAAATTCACTTTGATTTAATTTATGACAAATTTGGTTCGACTAATTCAAATTACTAATGAACTCCCACTCAAAAACAACATCCCTCGTGTATTTTTTGTGATTACATGAACCAAATCGACTACACCAAGTCCGATCATCACGTGAGTCGGTGTAGCTTCAAAGGCGAGCATCTATATGGGCATCATATCAACTATATGACTCATGCTTAACCTTTCGGTCCGTGTTCCGAGGCCATGTCTGTACATGCTAGGCTCGCCAAGTAAGAACCTTAGTATTCGCGTGTGTAAAACTATCTTAGACCCGTTCCTATGAAAGCGTAGATTCGAGTACACCCAATCATCACATGATGTCTCAAAACACGATCCACAGAACGGTGCATACTTAAGGAAGAACACAATTTTATCTTGATATCTAAAAGAGGGATCATCTTACAATGCTACAGAAAGTGCCAAACTAGCAGTATAAGATCCTAACATCTAATGTGTAAAGTGAGATGATATGGTCCATGTATTTGATCTCTATCATTCCTTTGTGTGTAAGGCCAAGGTCTATGGAACTTACACGATGAGTGTGTTGTAAGAGTATCTATCATACATCTACTTACAACAATACCATATCAAGACACTAGCCCAACAACGATCTTAACTAGACGCCTCTAATTTATCAATTGCAAGTTTTACGTGGCTTAGGGATTTCGGAGATAGAACCGTTCTTACCTACGAACATGAACCACAACCAGGATAACCAAATTATTAGCAACTCGTTGTAAATCATATATTGACTATAGTAGGAGAGACAGACACCCGCCAGCCACTTATGCAAAACAAGTTGCATGTCAGTCGTGGAACCGGTCTCATGTACGATGACATGTAAGGTTGGTCCGGGCCACTTCATCCCACTATGCCACCAATATCCAAAGTACATAGAAGATGCAATAACATGATCATCATCACCCACATATAAACATATGTGTACTAGCCGTGCAAAGCACCTACGCATAGATCAGGCTCTGATACCACTGTTGGGTCCGCAGCATAGAAAACAAAAAAATTCCTACGATGTGAACTACACGCCAAGATCTATCTACTAGGTACAAAGAAACGGGTGGACATACATCCATCGAGAACTTACCCTCGAAGACAAAGAGTTTTGTTAACGAGTAGGAACTCGTGGTTGATGTAGTCATACACTTGCCGATCTCAACATCGTGATGAAGTCCAGCAGGTCCGGCTCCAGCACGTCCATCAGAACCAGCTCCAGCACCACCAAGTCTAGCACCGCAAAGCAGCGGTGCATCCATGATCGCACACACGTCCGGTACCCCGACAACCTCTGTCCCTCGCTCCAGCAAAGCAGCGGAAGCAGCAACTCCTTTCCAGATTAATCCACCAGGAACATGTATCTCGCTAATCTGAGACCATGGGGAAATAATACTAGAGGGGGAGAGAGATCCTTCACAAGGAGGTGTGAGGAGGAAGGAGGAAGAGGGGGGCCTTTTATAGGAGGAGGGGGTGCCCCTCTTTCATGGCCGACGCATGGAGGAGGTGTCTCTTCACATTTCCTTTTAGAGTCTCCAATTTAAATGCATTAAATTTCTCCAAATTTAATGCTCTCTCATTTAATAAAACTCTTTTATTAATTTTATTCAGAATTTTGTTAATTAATTTAATTAACAAACATTCACATAAAACCCCTTGCAATATTTCAATATCACATGCAGAACCACTTTCTGCAATTTCACCCGAAACAATTTCAGGTTTCAATCAAAACAATTCCTGCGCTTTGCAATTCTTTTGTCTGAAACATATGTGCTCCAAAATGGTGTCCGGTAACTCTTAAGTGTGCCACCCTACGGTTCGCGAATAATGCAGACATGATCGAGACCCTTCTCCGATCAATAATCAGTAGTGGGACCTGGAGATCCGTACTGACTCCTACACATTCAACGATGACTTATGTGATCATGAGAACCTTTAACGCTTGTAACTAAATCCCTTTGTCTCTCGATATATTACATGTCCGAGATTCTATCATCGGTATCTCCATACCTAGTTTGATCTCGTTACCGACATGCACTCTTTTCTCGTTCCCGTGATATAACATTCTAGTGATCACATCACTTGCTTGCAAGCTATCTCAATGTGATATCACCGAGAGGGCCCAGAGTATATCTATCCGTCATCGGGATTGAAAAATTCCACTCTTGATCCATGAGCGTCAAAGTAGCACATTCGTAGCACTGAACCCATCTTTATAGTCACCCTGTTACGGTGTGACGTTTGATGTTATCAAGATACTCTTCCGGTGTTAGCAATTAACATGATCTCATGGGCTAAGGATAAAGATTACTTCGTATGATGTTATAGCAATATAAACATAATGACTTTGATCGTAATGTTATAGCAATCAACAAGCTAGTCTATAAGAGAGGCGTAACTAGGAACCCTTTTTGTTTATCAAACACACATGTATTGATGTTTCCAATCAATACAATTATAGCATGCAAAATAAACATTTATCATAAACATGGAATAAGATAATAACCACTTTATTATTGCCTCTCGGGCATATTCCCTTGACCTGCCGCCTTTTTCCTCATGCCCTAGGGTTTCCCCTGTCTGTCGCGTCGCTAGGTAGAAGACACGCGGTGGCCGTTGATCTCCTCTTGATCGAGCGGTTGGTGTCGCCCGATATCCCTTCGCGGGCCCCTATCGCTGACCGGCAGGCCCCGCTTGGTGATTTCGAACGTGGCCTCTCGTGTGCACGCTGCTGCGAGTGGGCCGGATCTTCCCCAGCGGCCCATTCCCCTCTGGACTCCAGCCCATGTGCCCCTCGGTCCCCTTTTCTTGTTAATTAAATTTTAGATCTACTAAATGGCAGTCTAGTTTAAATTCGTTTGAAAATGGAAAATACACCTATATGACTAGATCAAATTTTTGACATGCCCTATGAAGTTTTCTCTACCATGCAGAGCTAGTCCCCTACCAACATCTATCTTAGTCATTTGCTAGAATTAAATCTACTAAAATTTGTCATTTACACTAAATAAATTCCTCCACATATCCAAATGGGATGAACCAAAGTTTCTCTTAAAGGATTTCACTATAGCTACCAGTTACCATTTACCTCATGACAAGGTGAACCATGATTTGGCATTATTAAAAATAACAAAAACATGGCATCTCTGACTTTAGGAAATTCTCTATGCCAATATATGAAATATATTTACCTAATTCCAACTCATGTGATGTGGTACACTAAGGTCTATCAAAACCCAGGATATCAAATTTTATTGATGCTTTGTTTATGTTTGGTGAATTAATCATCTTTGGCTAGGGTAGTTTCAGTAGAAAAATCACTATTGGAGTTTCAGCACTCCAAAGTGTGTGATTTAAATTTCTTCAGAACTATATTCAAAGTACCTATCCATTGCCCTTTTCTTCATATCAAAAGTCCACGTATATTTAATCTGGTGAAAAAATACAAGTTATCTACAGAACTACCTTTGGGAATTTATTGAGGGCATTCTGGTAAATACTTTGACATGATTCCAACTCTTAGTGAATCAGTACATCAAACTCTACCTGACCATCCAAGGAAATAATTTTGGTGTTCCAGAACTTTTCTGGTGAATTATTTCCTAAAACTAGACCTTTTATCACTAGAATATCCATAAGAGATTAAAGAAAAGTGATAAAATAGTGAAACCACTGTTGTTGGCCTTATTTTGTCAATAGCTACCTGATGGTATCATCTTTGTATATTGATATCATACAGACCCAAGCCTAGTTCTAAATCCCCTTAACAGGTGGTATTTGGACAAATACATCATAAAACAAAGATCACAAGGGTAATTAAAGTAATTCCAATTAGAACACACTCAATCTATCGAAACCTACTGATTTGAGTAATGTGTGGTATGTTTGTTTGCTGCATTCTAAAGATGCTTGTATGCATTGTGTTGATTGTGCTCTTGCTTGTTTGCATGTGTGCTCCCTGACGACGATAGTTGTGATTATCTCCGAGACTAGATGAAAATAGTTATTAAGGTTATTATTATGGTATTCTAAGAAGAAGTCCAGGGACATATATTGCCATATTGCTGATCTCTGGCAAGCCACCTTCTTGCTCATAAGCCTTGTCCTACTGTTTTACGTATGCATGTTTTATCTACTATTTATTAAAACTGCACTGTTTTACTATATGTTAATGTATATAGGGTAGTGGTTTGGCTCCTCGGAACTATTACACTTTTGTACTATTAAGTACAACCCCCTTGATGACACCTACTTGTCCCTAGTATGGTAGGTGGTGTAATACATCATATCCTTTGGAGACCCTGTTTTAGCCGAAGCAAAAACTAGAGGATGGGAAAACCCCCGACAAAGTTTTTACCAAATGTTTTATGATAAAACCTTGGTGAGGTGGGACCTCCCAAGAGATGTTGAGAAAGAAAAAGGTTTTCTTTTACAAAAAGATGAAGGAAAGCTGGAGGAATTTTTTTTATGAAAACGCACCCGGTTCTCTGCAGTTTAGCTATAACAACTTAACCTGTGCAACCACATTACTCTGGAATGGGACAGGGCTAGATTTGATGTTTGTCTATTCTGGTATAAGGTGCCTCGCAACTACTAGAGGGGATCGCGATCCTCGGAGGCTGGGCCTTCTTCCTTAAAGGTCCATGTGGGACATCGACCTGGAGAAGGAACGAATTGTCTGCGGGCAGCCAGGCGTTACTATGAGCCCCTCATTGAAAGCGCCCACTGTTGAAGTGTAAAATGCGCTCCGGTTGGTCCTCGGTACCCGACATCCCGGTTTTGAGGGGAGTAACACTCATAGGGTAGGAACTTATATTAGAGTGGGCATCTAGACAGTCTTGATCGGTTACTCGACCCACAATCGGTGTAGATCGAGGTAATGTACCCGGATGGTGTGGGTAAAGTGTGCAACCTCTGTAGAGTGTAAATCTATTCAAATAGCTGTATCCGTGTTTATGGACGGGTTGGACAAACTTCTGTAGAGCGGTGCTGGTTTTGTTTTCCAAAAGGATTTCGGAAAAGAAATGGCTTTGGAAAGGTTTTGACCATGGGATGGTCGGAAGGAGGAGAAAGGAGTTTGGTCGTGGGACGACCTAAAGACGGGAACAAATGGGTACCCCAATCCTAGGGTTTAAAAAACTTCTCAAAAGGTTTCCAAAATGGTTTGCAAAAGTTTTCAACAAAGATATGTATATGCTATATCTACAAGAGAAACTATTCGAGAAAAGAACCTCTCTTGAAGCCCTCCTACCATAGCCATATTACATATCCTCTTGTTACTATTGTTCTCTTAAGGTGGTTTGCAAGTACATTCAAAGTACTCATTGGCATTGTCCCTGGCTATTAACTTGGTCAGATATCAAGAAGAGGATGAAGTTGACGGCTAAGCGAGCTAGGACGTTCTCCCAGTCAGTTGCCTGTAGGTTAAGGCATGGATCGGGCTCTAAGCTTAATGAAGTTCCGTTGATGTTGATCGATGTATCCATAATGGCAACTAAGGTATGAATGTATTCATTATGTATTGGTTGTTTACTTTGATAATTGTCTATTATGTGCCACGACTAACTGATCATGGGATCGTGGTTGTATGCATAACAGGAATTCTCGGAGGATTAATCCGCGGGCCCCACATTCCTTCCCCGGAAATTTTCTCTGGTCCCCTCTCTTTCCCCCTCTCCTCTAAGTCCTACATGGGCCTCCTTTTATACAAAAAGGAGACTCCACCGGGGTTAGTGTACATACGGTGTATGGCTTGGAGCCACGCATTCGATCAGGCAGTGCATGGCCTCAACATGGTGGGCATGCGCTACTATCCGGACGGCCACCCTGTGTCCTAGCAAGGTAGCCTGAAGCATAGGTCAGAGGTAGCTATGCTTGTCCTAACATAGATTCCTTATCCTAGGTGGCACTGCACATGGGGTCCTAGTCAGGCAATGTGTATTTGGGCTGTCCAAGAGGTGTGCGTAGGGTCGCGAGTCATTCCCGAAGGGAATCCCCTACATCAACTTTGCTTCTTTTCATCATATTATGTATGTATCCATTTAGAATTTTTCATAAGACGGTCTTGCTAAAAAACTAGCCAGCGCTTTGACTAATGAATGTGACATGTGGGCATGAGCTACTACTAAATCGGTGGACACGTATGTTTCAGGACGGTTGATTTGATTCATATTTCTCAACGGTGTCCTATTTCCAACCGCGGCCCACGGGGCACAAAGAGAATTCTGGTAATAGTAATGGAGCAAACCATGGTAATATCCCTCTTTAAAATTCTCTTAAATCATTTATACAAGCTCAATCTGAACAAAATAATGTTCTTATCAAAATCACGGAGAACCATGATACAAATATTAGTAAACTTTATAATAAAGCTATTGCTATTAAAAATGATGTGCATGCTCTACAAGAGAGAACAAAGACCGTTGTCAAAGATTTATCCCACGAAGTAACTAGGGTCCAACGATCCCTTAGTTCATGAGGGGGCATAACAAGTGGTTCCGAAGGAACTGCACGATGGTGGTGATGACGAAGCAAGCACACGACAGAGAGGTGACACCGGGGTTTTTTATCCACGTTCGGGACCCTCATGAGGAGCTAAAGCCCCTACTCCTGCTTTGTTGTTTTGCTCGCATGCTGCGTGAGGGTACAATGGAGGATGAATGTCTAGGGTTTTAGATCTGAAGGATCAGTCCCTTCCAAGGTAGGAGAAGGGATCCTTATATAGGGCAGTTTCGGGCCTCTTCCCCCAGTCTATGGGTGGGAAGGGTCTCCACGGTGTTGTTCCCTGAGGTCCTATATATAGGGCTGTTTTTTGGTGAATCGAGTCTTGGACGTCGGGCGCTTCTCTATCCACTGGTAAAGCGGCCTTCCTTTCCCCGTTTGTCCTTGTTCTGCGCTGCCGGATGCCCCTCTTGCACCAAAGTATCTCTGACATGTCCTGCTTTGGTTGGGGCCGCCCACCCTACCGGTTGAAGCCTTGTCGGTCTCGCTTCTGACCAAGACCCAGTCTCCGGGACCGTAGGGCGGAGGCATCTAATGTCACCATTACGCTTGTCTTTCCCCTCGAGGGGTGCTTACACTTCTCACGGTACCCTCTTTCGTAAGCCTTCTAGAGGGGTCTGGTGAGGCGCCCCTTGCGAGGAAAGCGGTACTCCCCTCGCGAGGTCCACCCGAGTCCTGCTGTGCTAGCCAGGCGTGGATGGATTGGGGGTACCCCCTATACCAGTTATCCGACAGTAGCCCCCGATCGTTAGGGTCAAGCGCTGCTCCTGCAACATAGAGGGATCTGACGCCCCTTCTGATGTCTGGCGCCACACGGGGCATGTGATGCTCCTGATTCCCGAGGCACCTTCTTGGAAAGTGCGCGCCCGTCTCGAACCAGTCTCGGCTTATAAGGAGGGATAGTCCTTTTCAGCCGAGATCTATTCTTCTTCGCCTAATCCCTCGTGATTGCTTCCCTTGACCAACTGCCCATGCTTGCCACGTATAATGTCCCGTTGTGGAGGTCTAGTAGCGGCAAAGGGGAGGTAACCTCTCCCTAGCCCCCCTCGAGAGGAAGAACAGGAGGAGATGGGTGTGGTGTTGCTTCCCTCCACCATCTGGACGAACGCCGGCCTTGACCGGTGCTGCTCACCTCCAAATGGAACGAGTGGGGGAAGACCCAGGTGTGGCCTGGATCGTTGGATCCGGCGGGCCTCTCTGGCCCCATGCACCCATTATCATTGCGGGGTTAATTCCACTGTTCTCCCCCTTTTCATTGCAGTTCTGGAGCACTACCAGATCTTCGCTCTCCACCTGCACCCCAAATCCGTCACCACCCTCACCATCTTCAACTGTTGGCGCGAGATGTTCATGGGGGTGAATACTTCCATGGATCTGCGGCGCCAGATGTATGATCTTTGCATCACCTCCACTACGCACATAGCTGGTTGCGCCTCCTTTGTGAAGGAGGGGTTGTTTGGACCTCGAATGGGTTGGACGAAGCGTGTGGAGGACTTCTAGAAGTACTGGATCCTGATGGATGTGCTGGTGGACAGCCCCCGCCTTCTGCCTCGTACTGTGCTGGCTGAGAAGGTCAACAACTAATGGTCCACGACGGCTGGAGGGGGACAAGGTGGATGCCCTAGTCACCCGTGTCGAGTTTCTCAACTCCTCCGGTCTGACGGGACCCCTCATCGCCATGGATTTCCTTCTCCTCAGGATTTCTCCATGCAGAAGCACAACAAAGACCTGTGCGACTTCGCCACGCCAAATTGCCTGGTCCTAGGGGACAGCATTACCGATGACCCCGTCATGGCGGATTTATCCGTGAGTTTCTGCACACCTCCGTCACCTCTAAGTTGCCTGAGGGAGTCTTATCGCTCCATCTCGACCCTCACAGGGCGGAGATCCAGGCTTCACTTCCCCAGTTCGAAGGGTGGGGCATTATCCCCCTGGCCACACGGCCGAGCGCCCAAACCCTCTAGATGTCGTTCCCCACCACTGCCGTATCAGAGGGCTCTCCTAAGACTACTGCTTAGAAGACTGCAATTGCGGGAGACCCCGCCATCGGGGCGAGCCCTCCGGAGGCGTCTCGATGAAAGCAGGCCCGTGAGGAGGGTCCTGCTAGGGTCTTTGTTCCCCCTGGCGTGAATCAGGTTGGGGCGTGCAGCTCCCGGTGTGATAGAAAGTAAACCGTCAGCTGGCCCCCCTGCCTTTTCTCGATCTTTAGGCCTCGACTCACCCGATGGACCTCTATAGCGAAGGCCGCCCGCGGAACTAGTCGCGGCTGAAATAGACCACCTCCCAGAAGGTCCGGCCAGTTGTGCACCCCCTAGACCTGTCGGTTGAGGCCAAGGTTGCACCGACTATGACCGAGGAAAAGCCGGCAAGCCTCCCCACCGCATGCCATCCCCGTCACTTCCTCTCCAGCACCCCTGATTGTGGAGGTGGACGAGGTGGGTGAGGAGTGTCCCCAGGGATCCCCTCTTGAAGCCGCTTCCCCAACCATGGTCAGGGTCGCAGACGTCATGGGGTCGGCCGATGCAACCGGGCTCAAGGGACGTCGGGGGCATGGCTCCCATTATCTCCGAAGGCCGCACGTCCCCTAGGTCAGCCCCCTTGACTCCTATGTGCCAGTCGGGCTCTCCTGAGGGGGCCCTTCCCAGCGATCAGCACAACGAGTCCTAGGATATGGTCATGGTGGAGCCGGGATACTCTCCCTCCTGCACTGAGCTCCTGGGCAAGCTTGTTTTCGGCATACGCACCAAGCTGGACTAGTTCCTAGTCGTTGCGGTCCGAGAGGACCACAAGATGACCTTGTAACGAGTGCAACTTGTGGGAGCTCAAAAGGCGGAGGGCCAGCTCTAGGATGCTTATGCACGCGTGACGAAGTTCATCGCTGACATTTATGCAAGGCCTCCCAGCTAGGGAATGCCTTTTCTTCCAGCGAGGAGTATGTTTCCGCTCAGGAGGGGGCAGTGTCCCAGCGCTGAAAGGAGCTTGAGATCCAGTACCGAGAGATTGACGCCAAGCTATCGGAGGCACGGGAGTCCCTTGCCCGGGAGCGGGAGGATATATCTAGGCTTCGCGATGCCCTCTAGACGGAGGAGAAGCTACAGAAGAGTTCACTTCAGGAGGCCGAGGGTCTTCGTGGTGAAATCTACATCGATATAGAAAAATTGGAAAATTTTAGTATTAACAAGTATAGTTTTGGTTTAAAGAAAGATTGACTTTGGACTGAGTGTGTTTATAGGTATACATGACAACATTGAAAGTTCAATTGACTAATAGACCGTCATGGTATATGCTAGAAAACAAAGTCTTGTCACCAAAACAAATACTTCAAACACATTATATGATAATGGTGTTAATGTTAAATAGGTGACATTAATGATTTGCAAAAATACTATATGGATTTGGTAACACAGATTTAGGACATGAAGTTTTCCATGAGAACGCATGATCAATAAACACATGTATGATATAGTTTATGATTAGGAACAATGCAACTAGATTTTTTGTACTTAATTGCAAGTGGGATACTGAAGGATATATGCCTTAGAGGCAAATAATAAAGATGTTTATTATCATATCTCATTACTTCATAATAGTTTTATATCATTCTATAACCATATCAATCGGAAACATTGATACAAGTGTGATATATAAACAAACCAAAGATCCCTTGTAGCCTCTATTTAACTAGTTCATTGGACAGTTGATGATCAAGGTTTACTGATCATGGTACATTTATGCCAACTGAAAGTGAAGCAGGTCATCTGGAAAATGATGTGATGGACATTACCCATGTATGATTGTTGCACATGATCAAGTCACAAAGTTCATAGTTGAAATAGTTAGAAGCATACTATCCTAATCGTCAGACTGTGATATCATATTTAATCACTCTCACCTGAGGCTGCTTTGACTACATCAACTATCATGACCATAACTAGGTGACTATAAAGGTGTATGTTGGGTATTCTAGAGGGCAGGTTGAGGCGTATGTATCGAGATCAAGATTTGTTCTCTTGTGTGACGGGAAGATACATTGGGCCAATCAGTGAATTACATTTGTAAAGCTACATAGCATATGACTAGGTCATGGGGATGGAATATCACAAGAATGAGTAAAAGTACTTGTCGGAAACAATATTGAACAAGGTATGATGATACCAATGATCAGATCTCGGACAAGTCAGGTATCGAAGTAACATGGGAATTGGATTTGGCGTTTATGGTTCAAAATGACATTGATATCGTGGAATGCACAGGGGTCATTCTAGGCATCTCGGTCCCGCTATTGATCATTGAATCAAGACCGTCTCGATCATATCTGTGTTATTCCCGAACCATAGGGTAACACACTTAAGGGCATTATGACGATTGGAGATCATTCTAGAATTGACGGAATCGCATGAAGAAAGAGAAGAGAGAAACCAAAAGTTGTTTCGGGTCAAAAGGAATTTAACAATATTTATTTCATATTAATTATTGGAATTCATATAAATAAATATTTAAATGAAATTTATTTGGGCAAATTTCCCTAATGGGCCAAATCGCTAGAGGGGACAAGGCCCAAGAGGTAAAACTACCCAGGGAGGGGGGCCAAGCCGGCACCTAAAGGTCCCACCCGACCATCCTAGTGCCACATGCGGGAGCTGGGGCCCGGCTTCCCTTGGCGCCTCCCCTCCCACCTCCTCCTTTAGTCCCACCCTAGTTCTTGGGAGAAAAGGGTCTCCCCTTTTTCCCTATATAAGAGGGGCATAGGGGTGGGGAAGAATAACCAATATTTCTCTAAGGCATTTTCTTTAGAGGAAGAATTCTCTCTCTTGTAGCCTTTTATATTGGTGTGGTACCCAGAAGGACTATACATGCAAGAGACAACATCGTTGCAGCACGCTTTTGTGCGGCGGTGATTCTGGCCAGGAGATCTACTTCCACAATCTTGGCAGGATCAGATATTTGAGAGTCGTCCTCTTGCACCATACATGTGCGATACCTCAAGGGTAATGCCACTTGTGGTGCCGGACCTTCGTGCGAGCACCAGGACAAGGCATGACTTGCCAGAAGTTTCTCAACCTTGAGGTCGAACTAGTATGACTACATCATCCACATTCTGCATGAGCGTTAAATGCGCATGGTCTACAAGGGTATGTTATTGATGTCTCACTCTGTTACTGCATTACTCCTAGATAGATCCTGGCTAGGTGTGTTCTATTTGTAGGATATTTTTTGCGCCACAGAACCCCTTCAAATAGGAGGTGTAGTTTCTGGGGCTACAACTTCTATAGTCTCGGGAGCAACTGGTGGCTCCATAGTTGTCTCTAGAATAATTTGGAGAACTGCACTACTTTTCTCATCTTTCCCAGGTTCAATAATCTCACTAACCTATATTTTCCTCCCACTCAAACCTTTAGCAAGGAATTCCTTCTCAAGAATGATCCTCCTCATCTGATAAACACTTTTTGTTCAGTTTTGTGATAGAAGGAATATCCCACGGTTTCTTTAGGATAACCTACAAAGATACATTTATCCGAATTGGGGTCAAGTTTATTTGGCTGCAAAGGTTTCACATAAACCTCGCATCCCCAAATTTGAAGGAATGAAAATTGGTATCTTAAGTGTATAAGCAGTAGTCTCTAAAGAAAATCCCCAAAATTACAAAGGCATATCAGTTAATGACATCATAGATCTCACTATGTCCGAAAAAGTTCGATTATGTCGCTTGGATACGCCATTACGCTGGGGTGTTCCAGGTGGCATAAGTTGTGAAACAATTGCACAATCTCTAAGATGTTCGCTAAACTCATGACTCAAATATCCACCTCTATGGTTTGACCATAGAAACTTTATTTTCTTGCCATGTAGAGTCTCTACTTCATTCTGAAATTTCTTAAACTTTTCAAACATTTCAGATTTATGCTTCATAAGATAAATATAACCATATTGACTTAAGTCGTTGGTAAAGATTATAAAGAAGAGGAATCCACCATGTGCATGTATACTCATCGGACCGCATAGATTAGTATGTATTATTTCCAAAGTCACTTGCCCATTCAACATATCCATTGAACAACGATTTAGCCATCTTTCCCATTAGACACGCTTCACATGTATAATAATAATCAAAATCTAGTGCACGCAAAGTACATCATTATGGAGTTTCTTCATGCATTTGTGTTCAATATGACCCAATCGGTAGTTCTACATGTATGTGGTATTCAACTCATTAGTCTTACAATGTTTAGCGTCAGTGTTATGGATGTGTGTATCACAACCAAGATTAATACTAAACATCCCACCTTTCACAGGAGAGTGTGCATAAAATATATTATTCATATAAATCGAATAACCATTATTCTCCAATTTAAATGAATAACCACCCCATAAGAGTAAATAATAGAACTAGATATTTTTGCTCAAACTTCTATCCATGTCGTCCCTATTATTTTTGGTAGTAGGATGGATGTCAAGGAGGACACACGTCAACGTCGCAATGGAACCTTCCTATCCCGTGAGGCGGGTCCTGCTGCGAGCCAGGGCGAAAGATTCCATACCACGGACGGGTGTACCCCTCATCGTCGTATAGTGGGCTACATGCGTGACATGGGCTCATCGTCATTGTAGGTGGGTTCGAATAGGCGCGTGAAAGGCATTCCCTGCACTACAATGCTCCATACCCACCGGGTTGCGGGCCCCGCATGTTGACGACGTGGTGTTGTGAGCCCGTGCGGCTGCGATTTATCATGGGCATAGGCCCGCTTAGTGGAGGAGGCGATGTGAAGCCATGCTGGCCATAGTTTCTAGTGGATGTAAGGCCCGTCCAGAACCAACATGGTGTCGTAGCCTCTACTAGTATGGCATTTCTCGTGTTTGGAGCCCGTATGTCATCATAGACGGTAGACATCCACGGTTTTGCACATACGTCTATTGTCTACCTAACACCTCCATCCCTTGTCCTCCAACCTTTCTCGCGAAAGCGGATGACCTGACATCGTTATCTTGTGAGGTACGCGATGGTGGGGCCCATGTACGCAGAAACTCTGCACCATGTCCATAGTTTATCCAATAAAAGACTCTTCTGTCCTCGTGCTTCCTCGCATGGATTTAGCTAGTTCATCTTACCTTCACTACATGTGGTGCTATAAGAGACACCGTCTGTGACCCCGAACGACAGCTTAGCCATATCCGACGTGTTTGGAGTGCTGGCATTGTTCTCTATAGCATGACGAATGACGGAAGAGTAGGTTCTTTCCACTATAGTTACAACATAGCGACAAGACAATCAAGCACTTCTATGAACTCAAGTCGGTAGCATGTCCTATCGCCGTATGTGCGCGTAAACCCCATCAACAGGTACAAGCGGGAGTCGTGACAATTGGTGCATGACATCAATGCGGAGCTCGAAGATGGGAATCGCCTTCATGGTGGAGCTATGTCCTCCACCATTGGCATGCGCGGGAATCATGTACATGAGGAGAAGCGACCATCCTGATGTCGGCATCACTCTACGACATCCACAAGTGCCGCGTTGACGCCTGGCAGGAGTCGCGAACCGAGGGAATGGCTTGAACAACGATATTGTACATGTCAGGAGCGTGATCAGGGCGACATGGCGGAAAGACGTATACCGGAGCCACGTACATTGGAAGAAGCGTCTTGCACGCTAACAACGAAGCCCACGCCATCGCGGCGGTGAACACGGCAACGTGAACGCCATGTGCACAAGCGTCTCGCACGCCACCGACAAAGCCCGAGTCATCACCGGCGGTGAACATGGCGAAATGGACGCCATGTGGACAAGTATAGGATTTAGTCAACACCAGGGACTTTGGGCCGGTAGCTAGGACTAGAATGGCAATGTCTAGGTCGGTAGCTTTAGATTAGATAGACTGTAATTAGGTTTGTAATAATATGTACAAATAAAATATAGAAAATAGTATCTATTATTATCACTATTTCGTGCAACTATTGGTTCCTACTGACTCTATGCCTCTGTGTTTTTCTTCTATTAGTACTATATTTAGTTTTTTACGCGTTTACTTTTTTACTGTAACGTGTGCAAAAATATATCAAAAATATCTATTACGGGAGTCATTAGTTTTTTCTTCTAGTGACGCTTCCTATTTACTCTGATGTGTGATGCATGTTATAATGGTTCAATCTTTATGTGTTCACTTTTTCACTGCCTTCTACTTTTGCGCTAAACAAAGTACTCATGTGTATATAGGTTTTACAAAGTTCAAGGTAGTCATCTACACAGAAGCCCCCTTCTCGAATCTTTATCATATGTACGCTGGTAGATAGGGTTGTAGTATTGGTCTTCACACTCTCTCTCTCTCTCCCTCTCTTAAAATAGGATTAGTCACCAGACTATTTGTTGTATGTACTCCCATGTGCGTATGTTTAACTTTACTTTTTTCACGCGTACTTCCGTGTCTTAGTGTTATGTACTCTATTCTTGTATACTTGCGTCTTCGTGCTAAAAAAACTTACCGTATCGCATGTTCAATTCGTGAACGAAGGAGTCCATGATACTGTAGTTGTACACACTCTTTCGCGGCAACTGGGCCCAATGAAAGTTGTTGTTGCAGCGTACTCTGTAGCTTGCCGTGGTTCCTCGCAGTGGAGAGCATGGGTGGATCATAGGTGGCATGGTTGCCACCATAGGCTGTAGCAGGCAGCGGCTTTTTCGTGCGGTTGTTTCCATTCCTGAGTCATGGTGAGGAAACTATGGCCGCCTACAGGTTCTCGCAGCGAGGAAGTATTGTGGGTCTCATAAGCAGCCGATTAAACTCGTCAGTTTTAGTAGCATATGTCACTTTGTGAGTCATGTCGTGGGTACTAGACGTGTGCAAACCCATATCTATGGTTTCGCGTGCTATAAGCCTAGAAGTTTAGTCTCACCTCAACAACATAGAGCAGATTCAAGCAGCTTATAAACCAAAAAATCAGAATACGGACAGCCATATATGAGGCTTTACCTTAGGAACCCCGGTCCCGATACCTTAGGAATCCCAGTACCTATGGGAAGGACTCTGATATGATTTTTGTATTGCGTTACTTTTTGATTGGCCCATTTTCTAACGTTTTGCCTAATAGCCATGCCCTGGGGGCATCCTCTTCAAATCCTTAAGAGAGCATGTAGGGCCTCCTGGATTTATCGTTCGAGAATCCCTGTTATGCATACAATTCATGCTCCCATGATCAGTGAGCCATGAGCATAACCGACAAGTATCATTACAACATCCACAAACTAACGAGAACAAGAATTACATGGTTGCCATTATGGCTATACAATCATCAGCAGCAGATCTTCATCGAACACAGAGCCCTCATGTCTTAACCATATCGGAAACTTATTGGGAGAACGTCCTAGCTCGCATAGTCATCAAAATCATCTTCTTCTTCAACTTCTCGAGGTATGACCAAGTAAATAGCTAGGGACAATACCAGTGAGTACTTTGAATGTACTCGCAAAACACCTTAAGAGAGTAACAATAAAATGACACACAATATGGTTGTGGTAGTAAGAGGGCTCCACAAGGGGTTCTTTTCTATAATAGTTTCTCTTATAGATATAGCATCCCTCTATCTTTGTTGAAAACTTCTGTAAAACATTTTGAAAACAATTGAAAAGTTTTGAAACCACTAGGATTGAGTCACCAATTTTTCATCTCTTCAAAACCACTAGGATTGGGTCACCGATTTTTCATCTCCCGGTCCTCTCTCAATTGGTCTTTCCATCTTCCGTGATCCTCTGAGATCACCTCATTTCCTCTGTGGTCACATTAGACCCCTGTTTTCAAAAACTCTTTCTTTCTCGCAAAATTTTTTAGAAACCAAAACTAGCACCGCTTGGCATTAGTTTGTCCAACCTTCGATGACCGTAGACATGGCTATTCAAATAGATTTACACTCTACGTAGGTTGTACACTTTACCCACACCATCCGGGTACCCTGCCCTGATCCCTCATGGATCGTGGGTCGAGTAACCGATCAAGGCTCTTTAGATGCCACTCTAGTACAGGCCGCGTCGTATGAGTTCCTATAAATGCTGGGAAGTTGGGCACCACAGACCAACTGGAGCGCATTTTACACTCCTCCAGATTGGGCACTATCAATGCCAGGCTCATAGTATTGTGTGGATGCTCCCGAAGGCAGTTCACACTTCCCCATGTCATTTCTCTCTATAGATGACCCTTTCTATAAGGGAAGCCCAACATTCGAGTATAAGTAGTTGTGAGGAATCCCATACTAGAGTAAACAAACTACAAGTCCAGCCATGTACAATTCCATGGTAATGTGGTTGCACGGTTTAGTTGTTATAGCTAAGCTGCAAAGAACCGAGTGCATTTTCGTAAAAAAGTTCTCCTTGACCACTTCAGTATCACTTGAAAAACCAAAACCTTTTTCTTTCTCAAACTCCTTTTGGCATGGAAAACCTTACTAAGGTTTTACCATAAACCATTTTGTAAACTTTTCCAAGGTCTTCCCAACCTATATATTTTCTTTGCCTATAACGTGGGAATCCAAAGGGGTATGGTGTTATACACCACTTACAATACTAGGGCCAAGTAGGTGTCATCAAGGGGGTTATACTTAGTAGTACAAATGTGTAATGTCTTGGAGGATCCAAGCCACCACCGGATATAGATCATCATATAGTAAAATCATGCAGTTTGCATAAACAGGTAGATAAAACATGCATAAGTAAAATAGTAGGACAAGGCTTATGAACAAGTAGGTGGCTTGCCTGTGACCAGCAATATGGCAATATGTCCTTGGGCTTCTTCTTAGAAAACCATAATAACCAATATCTCCACCTTCTTGATTTCGATATAATCGCATCTATCGTTGTCATAGATCACACATGAAAACACACAAAGGCCACAATCAACACAAGGCAAACAAGAACAAATGAAAAACAACAACCAATTGAACAAAGCATCATTTCACTTTAGTATGTTTTGGTGCTTGAGTTCATAGCAATTGAAGTTACTTTATTTGCATTTGTGGAACTTCTTTTATGATTTAAATGCAAAGTACCACTTTATAAGGGGTTTAATACAACGGCCAGGCTATGTAATATACCAATGTACAAAAATGATATCATCAGGTAGGTATTGAAATAACAAAGCCACCAAAAGTGGTTTCCTGGTCTTATCAATTTTATTTATTTAGTTATGGATTTTCTAGCATACATAATCCTTGTTTTGGTGAATAAATCACCATAAAAGATTTGGAAGTCCAAAAATTATTTCCTCTTAGTGTTTGGAAGTAACTTGAGTACTGGTTCACTAAGAGTTGGTGTCACTTCAATATAATTAACATAATGCCCTTGGGAAAATCCCAAAATTAGTTCTGTAGGTATTTTGTGTATTTCACCAGATTAAAACTATGAGATCCTTTCATATGAATCAAAAACACATGGTATGTATTTTTAATACCTTCCTACATAAGTTCGATTCACCGTTTTTGGACTTGTGAAACTCTAGGAGTGATTTATCTAGTGAAACAATTCTAAACAGAACAGTTTAATTCACTAAAGTTCACCAGCGGTTCAATAAATCCCGATCTCCTGGGGTTTGGTAGGTCTTGTAGTTCAACATCACTGAGAGTTGGAATCAACTCAAAATTGTGAGGCAGTTTAAGGGTAATATTAGATACATAGGCTCATGATAAGTCTCCTAGATATTTACTTGGGATTTATCAGAGGATTTTGGTCCATTTTATATACGATATGCAAAAGGTGCTGAAATGATTTTAATGAATTCATTTGAAGTTTTTGAATCAGACAAGGTGGGTTTTTGGTGTTAGAGGGTCCCAAAATTCATTTCACTCATTGGAGAACTTTAACAAGATTTGTTGGAGAAGAAAAGTATTTAAAACATTTATTTTTCCATTTCTGCCATTTAAGGAAATAGGGAAAAATAAAATAAAACTCTTCAAAAATATTTATTTATGAAGTGGGAGGATTGGGCACTTTATATAGGCCTCAATGTGCTTTGAGTTGGAAAATTGTTTTGTTGCAAAAAAAACTTCCTTCAATAGAAAGAGTTTTGAAGTTTTGGTAAAAGAAGAGAAATAAATTGTTTTAGGCATAAATAATTATGGAAAACATTTACTAAATTTTTATCTCCAAGGTAGATGATGTCCACATAGTGTATCTATAATTTTCACACCTTGGGTCTTGGAGAAATCAACACTTGGTTTGAAGAAAACAAGAATGGGGAAGGAAGAGGATCTTGGGCAATAATATTTTTATACCATCAAAACCTTGTGGTATTAAGGAGATCAGATCTTTGGTCATGGGCTAGGTGGATAAATAGTTCAAGTGATGTATATCATCAAGGTATAGAGGGTTGACCTATATCATGATTGAGTGCTACTAGGATCGATGCCATCTTTGATGAAAATAAGGGTGTCCAAAGAAGATTATTATTTAGCCTCCAAAACCATGTTTGTTTAGAAGCACAGAGGTCCAACGGAAACAAGGTAAGTTTGGGTGGATATACATTCATTAGTAGAGTACCATCATGCCAAGAGTTGGTCAAATTAAGATGGAATGTAGATGGGAGCTTCTGCCAAAGTAGGTATGTTCATAAGATTGGAAAAGAAAGATTGTTTTCTTACCTGCAAAACCATCAAGAACAAGTGGGTAAAAGGATGATCTAGCCAAAGGAAAGAGTGTTATTTTGAAGTACTTATGATGGTTTACAAGTTGGTTCGATTTCATTTCCAAAAATGCACAAGGTTTGAAAAAGTGAGCGACTCAAAGATGGGATGTAGATAATAGTTTTAGACGTTGTCAAATTTTGGCAGTTGTAGGGTTTTTGACTAGACTTCAAGATCTGGGGGTTTTGATGGGCTGTAAGATTCCAAACTCATCATCAAATGGATGATTTTGAAGTGTATATTGATTAGAAGGGATCCATTCTTAGAGTGGGTCTTCGTGGCTTTCGAAGCCACTAGAAGGAATATCTCGTAATTGATTTAGTTAAGATATTAGAGGTACACTTTAGTGAGAGATCAGATCAAGCTTGGGAAACTTGCTTAGTGGTTTTCTTGATCAAGGGAGAGTATAGGAAATCATATAGTACATCCCAAGATGAGTATAGATTAGATGCATTGCTCTAGACCCAGAGGTAAGGGTCTTCAAGAGTAGAGGAGGTTTTCTTAAGTTAGTTGGTTTCTAGAGGATGATCTCCTAGAGTAGCTCATACAACTTGCTAGGAAAAAATCTAGAAAATCTCGTTTAAGACAGCAGATCAAGGCAATTCATCTTAACAAGTATCTCAAACTACTACTATAAGCACCATCCTACCTAGCTTGAGGTATAGATGAGCATTTCGAAGAGGTTGGAGTTTTGAAGAAGGTAAGATTCCCTTGGTACTTCTACCGATAGTAGAATTCAAAAGTTTTATAAAAGGTTTTGGAAAACCTATAGGTAAGAGTAGTTGGAATTTTTGTCTTGAAAACATAAGGATATTATATCATATAGATCTCCATAATTTTGTTAATATAAGCTAGGAAAAATAATTTTTGTTGCAAGGGCATCTTGGCTCAGGTTTTGAAATACTAGAATATTTGAGAATACGTAAAATAAGATAGCACATCTCTTTGGGTACATAGCTTTTGTCAACTGAGAGGAAGGTAGAGGAGTATATCATCTATTGTACTTTTAGATGCATAAGAACACACAAACAAGCAAGCAAACACTGCATCCAGAATCAAGAAAAAGTTTTCGTCCCCCCCTAATTTTTGCATTCTAGAAAACTAATCAGGGTTGCTAAAAGTGGGATGTCATAGAGCGGTTCATGTTAGGACTTATACGTCCACATACGTATTGATCATAGATGATATGCATAACTCATACAATAACCAACGCTATGTTTGACCGCCACTCCCCGAGAGCGCAAAGAGGAGTCTAATAAGATACAATATCCTAATATTATATTCTTACATAATGCAGGTATGAAGTAAAAATTACTAAGTTCTAATATTAATCATCATGGTAGATGTAGAGGTCTTATGCCAGTGACAATCACCGCAACGCTTGCTCCATTCCCGACACGCATAGTCACCCCATCCTTGCCAAGTTTCCTAGGGTTCGATAGCTCCTATATAGTATTGCAAATATGTATAATTGTTTGCGAGTTCCACTGGACCTCCTAAGGGAGCTAATTGCTTGTCTAGGTCTCGATAAGGGAATTGCTTAGTTGATTAGAAACCAATCAAGTATCAATTACCCAAGAGTTACTTTTAGGAGCTTGCAAGTAAACATCAATAACATGTATATCCGATATACCTAAGTTGGACGAACTACTATTCTTCTTTTCTTCTAAGTACTTTGGGTAGTACCTCTTCCAGTGACCTTTCTCCTTACAAATGAAACACTTGACATCTAGGGAAAGGTAAGGTTTGGTACCCTTTCCCTTGGGTGCGCGCCTAGTGGTGACTGCAATAGCATAACCACAATGTAGCTAGTTTCAGAGTAAGAGTATCGAACTACGAAGAGATATTGGTAGAGGTATTTATGCCCCTCATTACTATTCACTATATATTACTTGTAAGTTATATCTAATTCCAAGTAATGGTGTATAAAGGGTGTTGGTTTTTAGAACAAAAGTTAACAAGAACAAACTAATAATCTAAATAAAACAAAGAGCATGCGAGTATGCTATGGGAGTGACATTATGGCTAAGGAGTTCTCGGGAAGTGTAGGTTCCACCACTACCACATTGATACTATTCATGATTATGATGAATCTATATTGTCCTCCATGGCATGTGTGGGAAGAGCTCCATAATAAGATGATCACAAAAACGACTTGAATAATCATAAGCAAGCCACTTCAAACCCTCAAAATTAAGGGTTTCTCCATGGATATTCATATGAGCTTAGGGAATCCCATCTAATCCATGTTACCCATATGAATAGCAGACCGGCACATTGTGTCACTCAGCACCTGATGAGTGCATATTTGCATCATGTTTTACATTATTATTTTGCATTGTAGATGTAGGATCTTGGTATTTTACCACGCTCGTGCACACATTTTATGTCTGTTTTCACTAGGATCAGGACAAATGATGGATCCAATGGATACAATTATTAGAGCAGTGGTACTATGGAGAAAAGGAGTCAAAATAACGTAAATCGCTTATTTGGGAAATATTAATAATACCAGAAGAAAACCAAAAGCGAACAAGGGAGGCAGAAGACGACCAACTATATGACGAGAGCAATTTTTTTGGCCCTATAGTTGGCGCCGCCTCCGCCTCGTCAAATAGTTTCACCCCGTGCAATTGGTTCGAGGATACGACATACAAAACACCCAGAAATCGCAGAAACCTCCGGAAGGCATCTAGAGGGGGAACTCATCCACAAGGGATCCATCTTGGCCCTGCGCAGATCCGGGAGGCTAAGGCATCAGTCTTCATCATCCACTGCTGCATCACCACCATATCCATCCATCCCATCTACATCTTGTCTAGATCTTCTTGTAATTTCTATACTCGTTGTGGATTTATACAAGTACTATTCATGTATGATTGTTTCCATTACCATTGCCATGATGTTGATGATTTCCTCCATGTCTGAGTAGATCATTAGTTGTTTGGGAGATGGAGAAACCTTAGTATGAGATTGAAATAAGATAAAGTATATTATGATATTCATCGCGGTGACCATGTGTTAGATTCTCTACATCTTGATGTTGAGAGAAGTCGACCTCTCAATATTTGCCTCTCGTGGGGACTTGATGGAGGGAACTACTTGTTGGTAGACGGAGGCGTGCTAGCACTTACAGTGACTATAAAGCTATTGACACCCCTTATGTACCAACTTGGGAAACCTAGGAAACTCATGGAACACTATCCATGCCATGGGATACGTCCTACGGGATTACGTCCCTTAATAGCGCACTAATTCAATTGATGTCGATTGCTGACTGTTGTGGTTATGAGGATGATGTGAGCAGCGGCTGCTGCCTATTCGTCCAAATACGAAGTTCCTCCCACACATACATAGTTGAGAATGCTCATGATGATAATCTTTATCTTAAATCTTTATAATACTAGTGGTGTATCTGCTACTCCCTAAGAATGCCTTTTCCCTACTGCAGTTCCAATCTCTCTTACATATGTGATACTTACTTTCTATATTAAGTTATTTTGATTTACTTTATTATTATTCTTATACTCAAAACCCAAAAACACCTTTTACACAATACTCGCATTTTATCTTGTTACTTAGAACTTTATCTAGCATTTCTATCGCAATATTTATTTCAAGAATAATTAGACTTGAAACTCCTACTCCATGTGGGATCGATATCTTTATTTTGAAACTAGCTACAAACGATCTGTGCACTTGCAGTCATAAAGCAATTTTCTGGCACCGTTGTCGGGGAGCTAAGTGTTGTAGGTCTTTTAGTTTTTGCTTATTTATTTTTTCTTGCTAAATTTTGTTTTGAGTTATAGTTTTCCACCAACATGATGGAGTTTGAGCATATGACTAGTGCTAACCCACTCTACCACTTTGGGAAGCCCTATGATATTTATAAAAGAGAAACTCCAATGAGAATACAAGGGGGTTTGAAATAAATCCTCTACTACTCAGTATTCTACATAAGGAGCAGTTTACAAGAGATGAAGAAGATCCTGATCCATATGAGCATATTGCATGTTTTGAAGATATATGTGGCACTTTTCTATTGATAGGATATACCGCTGATGAGGTAAGGGTTAAACTTTTTAGTCAAACTTTGACAAGTATAGCTCTCTCATGGTATAGATCTCTACCCCAGAAGCCACTACTACTTGGGATAATCTAGCCTTTGAATTTCTATCAAAATATTATACAGTATCAAAATCTTTTGGAATCAGGCATCTTATAATGACCTGTAAGAATCGTTCTAATGAAGGACTAGTAAGAGCTTATATTAGATTTAAAGATTTACTTATCATGATTTGCCTAAATGGTATTTGCTACATTTATTTTAGGGTGGTTTAATTGAACCTAATAAAATTGAACTAGACTCTTTCGCGGAAGCAGCCTTTATGAATCTTCCTATACCCAAAGCTTGGGCTTTACTTAATAGAATTCATGACCATACATTTTCATGGAATTTATGTCTAGGAAGTGAAGGAGGCGTTAGAAATAGAGCATGATTGTATTCATGACTATAATAAAAAAGGCCATGTTAAAGAATTATCTAAATAGCTTTACCTGGATTCAGATGTTGTGTTGCAAGTTGTTAAAGCTTTTATAGAACATATTAAAGCTCCAAAGGAGGGTCCAGTCAAGTATGATCCACCACCCGAAACAGAAAAGAAAAGAGAAGATAAAGCAACACTTGCCTCCATAGAACTAATATATGAAGTGTCTTTTCCTAACACTGCACAAAAGCATATTTTTGAATATGAACAAGTCAAAACAGTATAGGAAAAGAAAGAAGACGAAAGAATGCTAGGAGCCACAGAACACCTAAAAGAATGTAACAACCTTGGACCCTACGCTCTAAGTTCAAGACTGGATGAACCAAAAGTGGTTAAAGTAGTACAACGGGGGCCCAGGGGCCACCCTCATGTAGACCCGTCGGCCGCCCTAACCACTTCCAAGAACATTGGGGCAAGAGCGAGCGGCGTAGGCAACAGGCGAAGAGATCAAGTACATACACAAGTGAGTATGTATGCAAGCTACCTTACAACAGTTCTCAGAGCCATACCATCTAAAAGAAATAGAAATATTGCGATGCCATATGGCAAGATCCAAATATCCTAAATAGAGATAATAGTGTAGGATAGCTCCTCATACATCAATCAACAGAGTATCAAGCGGAAGCGGGAAACAAGATCCGAGTACGGATAAGAAGCAAATTGGCATAAGATGCCACATAAATAAGCACATCCCGCCCACAGATCTCACGGATCCCCATCCTCGGAATCTCTACACCGCGTGATCGTTGCCAACATCATCTGTCTCCTCCACCCAGTATCCATCTTGCGAATACACCTGTTCATCTGAATCAAACAATTTATCGTGTGAGACCCTAGGGGTACTCAGCAAGTCTTTATGCCTCTAAAGGGGACATAACCTGGGGTGACGCAATTGCAGCAAAAGATAATAACTAACAAGTCTATAGATACTTGCTAACCATCTGCCTAACCAAAAATAGACGGATGTCCGTTAATTAGAAACAACAGTTATAACAGTATAAAGTAACAGATCCATCCTCCTTCTGGCTAACCAACGAGAAAGCGGACGAACAACCCATCCGTTGGCAGTTTAATTAACCATTCCATGAGTATTGCGCTAATTACTAGTCAGATGTTTCGTCAAGTTAAAAGCGGTACTTTAGTTATACTTGTCTATGATCGAGAAACTATGCTCCAAGTCATCCATAACCGTGGCCACGGCTTTCAGAAAGATTTACCCTGCAGGGGTTCACAAATAGCAACACACACTCGATCAACCTCGGAAAAACCAACTCAAAACCCAACGAGGCATTCACGACAAAGCGATCACATGATTTATAAAATATTTCAGGGGGCCACCCCATTAAGCTACCCGCAACGAAGTTGGCCGACTCTGAGACGGACCCAAGGTTTGCGTTAATGGCTGTAAACGACTGGGAACCCGAAAATGTGACTAGGCTTGTCGATACCGCGAAAACACTCCGCATCCAAAACAGTACAGGTGCTCCACGCACAAACTTAAATACAACAGTAAAGCATGGCATAAGTACATGATAGTAATAAAGCCCCAAACTACTTTGTGGATCCAAGAAATAGAAATGAATCAAGCTCTGGCTCAGGGGGGTTCATAAGGCCTCCCGGATGTCGATAGTGCGAATAGTCAAGGAACAGGAATCCAGTACTCGGGGTCCTACGGGACACAAGTGGAAATAAAAAACCAAATGACAGATATTGCCCACCGGTGCCTCTTTCATTAGTTATCCCAATACTACTCAGGTTAAGTTGTTTATGTACCTTGTTATCCATCATACTCTCACATACCCTACACATGTTGTTCTATGACCCGCATGGCTCAAACAACTCCTGTAGTAATGGCTCATAGGATGGAGGAACAAGCTCGGTGGGGTTTAAAAGTAAAGGCCATGCAGTACTTGGTATTCAATTTAATGCAATTGCGACTCAATGATGCAAGAATAAGATAGAGGCAATAGGTACTATATGTATGCAAGCATGTGGTAGTGCTTTCCTGGCAGCTCAGTTGAAGCGAGAGGTGGATCTGGGTAGTACTCCTAGGATTCCTGATAATTCCCCTGCTCGGCGTCTATTCGAAAGTAGAACCAAACAAACAAGGGCCAACATAAATAAAGTGCACAAGCATATGAATAAAATGCGACAAGCAAACAAGCATGCCATGATGAATGATTCACAATTTACATGGCAATAATGTAGCATGGCAAGGGTGAGGTGTGGGGACAAGAATAACTCAGTTTATTAATTATTTGGTCAAGTTTTATTACCATAGACAGTTCTGATTTTTAATATTGGCATGATGCATGTTGCAATTCAGAACATGGAATACATAAACAGAACGGGCTCGTCGCGCTGATCGATTTAGACATATTATTTGTCAAATTTGGAGTTATAAAATTAAAGTTATTAATTATTTAAGAAAAGGCATTTTTATTGTAATTAAACAATTTCAAAAATTTAAATTAGTCAAACATTAAATTGGATGGCAGATTTAAAATCCTCACATTTTTCTGATTCAAAAACATATATTATTTGTATTATTTGGAATTACCAATTAAAAGATATTATTCTCTGGATTTAATACATATTAACAAATTTCTGGAATCATTTTTATTAAACAAAAAAAGGATAGATACTTTTTGTACACAGAGGGAGCTAGCCACAGCCGCTGACGGGCGGGCCAGCGCTGAGCTGGCGAAACCAACGCGCAGCAGAGCCCTTTCTTACCGCTCGTCCATCCAGCCGCAGAGACTGACGGGTGGGGCCACGGTAGCCATAGGGCCACACGCGGGCGCGCCAGCGGGGGCCTGCCATGTGGGGGAGCTGGGGAGCGCGGGTTGAGAACCCCAGAACTGCGGGTGCCTTTTCGTAAAATGATACGCAGAGGCAGACAGGTGGGACCAGGTGGAGCGCGGGTTGAGGGAAACAAAAAGCTAGGGGGCTTTTGAGAAAGTGCCACCGCACACTGTTTTTCTTCTCTCCGCTATCTGACGAAACTGAAGCCGTGGAACGACATGGCGCGGCGGGGTTTGATCTTGCGATCTAGCGCGCGCGCGGCAGCGGCTACCGCTGCGGCTAGGGGGTTTGATGTTGGGTAAATGCTGCGCGGCTAGGTGACCTCTCTGCGGCACGACGGCGGAAGCGACGGCACGCACAGAGAGCGCTCGGCAGAACGTTTTGCTCATCCAGGAAGAGGCGATGCGCGAGAGGATGTCAGGGGGGATCGGAAGCTCACAGAGAGTGTGTTGGTGGCGGCGGATCGGTCTGGAGCGCAGCGGATCGACGGTGTTGCAGGCCACCCGAGGCTAGGGTTTTGGCTTCGGACGTGGCGGTGGTCTCGGGCTCCGGTCCTTCTCTTCCTCGTCGACGGGTACAGGCAGGTTCCTGGGGCTCTCCTCGGTCTTCCTCAACACCTCAACACCACGCTCGCCGCCTCCTAGCTGCTGCCCCGACCCGATGCCGGCGGTGGATGAACGGAGATGGAAGAGAGAGGGGGTATCGGCAGGTGGGGAAGGTGGAGTAGAAGGGCAAGGCCCTGGGCAGATCTGGGGCAACGCCAGGTAGAGAGGAGGGGGTACATAAGGCCTAGGGTGTGGCGCACATGGGGGTCAGGGTGGAAAAAGGTGGTGGTAGCCACCTTTAGCCTCCTCCTCCTCACGTGTCCAGGGAGGCTCGGGAGGGGCTGCAGCTGGGGCCATAGGGGCACAGCACAAGGTGGCTCGGTGGGGGCTCCTTGGCAGCGAGGGAGAGGAGGAAAAGTGAGGGGAAGGTTCGGCTAGGGAGGCTCGGCCTGGTGGTGTCGAGCATGGGGGGTGGCTCGGCAAGGGAGCATAGCTAGGAGGGAAAAGAAGATTAGGGTTATGGTTTTGATAAGTGTATGCGATAAAGGTAGGAAAAAAATGTGTAAAACACATGCAACAAGCTAGATGGGATAGAATGGATTTGAACCAAACCAAGTGAAAGAAAGGAGTAAGAGGAAGATGTAGGGTTTCTTTTGTATGGTACAAGCAAGATCACATCCATGCATGCATGATGCATTAAGATGGTGGTGGAAGTGAGGTTAGGGGATGGTTCCAAAATAGATGACGAGAGGGAGAGAAACTAAGTTGTATCATGGAGAAATACCCATGCCCCACTCAAAACCGAATAAAACCAAAGAAAAAGAAAAGAAGATGATCTTGCATGGCCCATGCATAATTAGTAAATGCCATATTTATTATTGTGAAATCAATTGTAGATGACCATGGCATTTGTTAACACATGCACTCCCAAAATATGGAATTAAGGCCAAGCAAAAAGAAAGGAGTTGTGTCCTAAGTGGAATAGATGCACATGCCCATCTTTGAAAATAATTTGGGCTTGCTAATGTGTATGTTCCACTAGGTGCATCATAGCCTCAAAATATTCCAACATGAGCATACATTCAAAACAAACCACATGGAAGCTTGACAAGGGGTGCCACTCACATACCATGCAAAGGTGGCCATGTGGCTCTCCACATATCAACAATGTGAAAACAACACGAGGCATATATGGGAGGATGTGGAATTAGAAGTGGATCCATCCCATCCCACATGAGCTAGAGGTAATCCCAAATAAAATGCAAAGCTCACCTAATAGGGTGGTGGAATAATGGGGTGGTGACAAGAAGGTGGTGGAGTTAATAAAAGATATGCCCCCAACACAACTTGGGCATCAAGCATTTATCAAGAACCAAATACAATATATCAAGAGGCAAATACAATTAATAATGCATATGAGATAAGAACCAAATGAAAAGGGTTTTATATGATGCTCAAATGCAAGGTGGCATGATGATATGAGCATGATATAATTATGATGCAACAATTATATGTAGGAAGTAGCATTTTATTATTAGACCATGTAGCATTACAGATGTTAGACAGATGGGATGCTACAACTCTCGCCCACTAAACAGGAATCTCGCCCCGAGATTATAGGAAGAAGAAGAAGAAGACACGAAGAGGGTAGGATACTTGGCACAGAGCACGTCCTCGCGTTCCCAAGTGGCTTCATCAACGGAATGGTGCGACCACTGCACCATGAAGAACATGATTGACTTGCTGCGAGTCTTTCTTTCTGCGACTTCTAAGATTTTTGTGGGGTGTTCTTGATAAGACTGATTTTCTTGGAGATTGATGAGCTCATGGTCCACGATCCTGCCGGGATCCTTGAAGCACTTCTTGAGTTGAGAGATATGGAAAACATCATGGACCTTGAGTTTTTCAGGGAGCTCAAGAGCATAAGCAGCTTCTCCTCTTCTTCCACGAACTTTGAAAGGACTGATGTATCTAGGAGCCAGCTTTCCTTTGATACCAAACCGGTGCGTGCCTCTCATGGGAGTGACACGAAGGTAAACAAGATCACCAGAGACATACTCCATGTCCGTGTGCTTTCTGTCATAGTTGCTCTTCTGGCGACTTTGAGCAACCTTCAGGTTTTCAAGAATGATGTGAACCTTCTCCTCCGCTTGAGTTACAATGTCGGGGCCTAACAATGTTCTTTCACCTGCGCCCGACCAACCAATCGGAGTTTTGCATTTGCGGCCATAGAGACCCTCATATGGTGCCATCTTTAGAATCTTCTGGAAGCTATTGTTGTAAGAGAACTCGGCATAAGGAAGGCATTCTTCCCGCTTCATGCCGAAGGAGATGACACAAGCACGGAGCATATCTTCGAGAATCTGATTGATCCTTTAAACTTGTCCTTGCGACTGAGGGTGATAGGCAGTGCTGGAGTTCAACTTTGTTCCCAAAGAATTTTGGAAACTTCCCCAGAACTTGGAAGTGAAGATGTTTCCACGGTCTGAACTGATCTCAAGAGCAACCCCATATAGAGAGACAATTCTGTTGATATAGAGCTCAGCCAACTGAATTGCAGAAATTGTTTCCTTGACGGGAAAGAAGTGAGCCACTTTAGAAAGCCTGTCGATGACAACAAAGATTGCATTGTTGCCCTTCTGCGACCTTGGAAACCCAGTTATGATGTCCATCTCTAATTTCTCCCATTTCCATTCCAGAGGCTTCAATGGCTATAGAAGACCGGAAGGTTTCTGATGGACAGCTTTAACTCTACGGCAGACATCACACTCGGAGACATACTTGGCACAATATCGTTTCAACCTAGACCACCAATACTGTGTTTTCAAGTCCATGTACATCTTAGTGCTGCCAGGGTGGATAGAAAGAACAGAATCATGCGCCTCCTTAAGAACTTTCTCTCTCAAATCCAGGTAGCTCGGAACAAACATCCGGTGTTCAAAGAATAGAGCGCATTGGTCGTCGACGTGGAAGGACTCATACTTCGGCAGCTGAATGTTGGAGATGATCTTTTTGGTGTAAGGTTCACCAAGTTGAATGGGGCGAACTTTTTCTTCCAAGAGAGGGGTTGCCAGAAGATTCAGAAGATACCCTTGATCCACAATTTCAAGGTTGAGCTGGCGGAATTCCTCGCACAAGAGAGGCTGTTGTTCTTCCACCATGAGGTTGTTGACATAAGCTTTTCGGCTGAGAGCATCGGCCATGACATTAGCTTTGCCAGGAGTGTAGTTGATTGTCAGATCAAAATCATTAATTGCTTCAATCCACCTCCTCTGACGAAGGTTGAGATCAGGTTGTGTGAGGATATACTTCAGACTCTTGTGATCAGAAAAGATCTCACAACGGTTTCCAAGCAAATAGTGCCTCCATACTTTCAAAGCAAAGACAACTGCTGCGAGTTCAAGGTCATGTGTAGGATAGTTGATCTCATGCGTCTTCAACTGTCGAGAGGCATAAGCAACAACTTGTTTTTCTTGCATAAGGAACGCACCCAATCCTTGCAAGGAGGCGTCACGGAATATCTGGAAAGGCTTTGATGTATCTGGAGGAATCAAGACTGGTGTGGAAGTGAGCTTCTCTTTGAGTGTTTCAAAGCTTGCTTGACATGCAGGAGACCAAAGGTATTTCTTGCCTTTCTTGAGGAGATCGGTAAGAGGCTTCGCAATCTTCGAGAAGTTCTGAATGAAGCGACGGCAATAACTAGCCAAACCAAGGAAACTCCGGACTTCTTTGACATTTTTGGGTGGAAGCCGCTCAACAATTGTCCGAACAGTTTCTGGGTTGACGGCGATGCCCTTAGCAGAGATGACGTGACCCATATAGGTGACTTCAGGCAGCCAGAACTCACACTTGGAGAACTTTGCATACAGGCGGTTCTCACGAAGCTTGTTTAGGACACACCGAAGGTGTTCTTCATGTTCTTCCTTTGACTTAGAATAGACTAGAATGTCATCCAGATAGACTACGATGAACTTATCAAGATACTCCATGAAAACCGAGTTCATAAGCCTCGAGAAGGTGGCGGGTGCGTTGGTGAGACCGAAAGACATGACCGTGTACTCATACAGGCCATAGCGGGTGGTGAAAGCTGTTTTGGGAACATCTTCCTTGCGAATCTTGATTTGATGATATCCACTTCTCAAGTCAAGCTTAGAGAATACCACAGCTCCAGCTAGCTGATCGAAGAGATCATTAATCCGCGGAAGGGGATATTTATTCTTGATGGTTTTAGCATTGAGAGCCCGATAGTCAACACAAAGTCTATCAGTGCAGTCTCGCTTCTTCACAAAGATGGTTGGGCTACCCCAAGAAGAAGTACTGTGCTGAATGAAACCCAACTTCTCTTTTTCATCAAGCTGACATTTGAGTTCAGCCAACTCAGCAGGACCCATTTTATAAGGCCGCTTGGAGATAGGAGCGGTTCCAGGTTCAAGCTCAATCACAAACTCGACCTCTCGGTCAGGAGGCATACCTGGTAACTCTTCAGGAAAAACATTTGGGAACTCACAGACCACCGGAACACTCTGAATAGCATCCATAGCATCATCATTTAGAGCCGCCAAAGAGAAAAGCTGAGTTGCAGGAGTCAGACTTGGAGAATAGACTATATGGCCTTCGGGAATTTTCAAAGAAACCGAGCGTTCAACACAATCAATCACAGCTGCATTTGTTGTTAACCAATCCATGCCCAAGATAACATCAATGTCAGAATTGCCCAAAATAACTAAGGAAGCTGGGAACAAAGAGCCACCAATATCAATTTGATTGCCATGGCTGATTTTGGAAGATGCCATTGTTGCCCCAGGAGAAAGGACCATCAAGCGCTTAGGAAGCGCATCCATTGCTAACTCATTCTCATTTGCAAACCTGTGAGAAACAAAAGGATGCGATGCACCAGAATCGAAAAACTCATGCAGGAGCTGAGTTGACGGAAAGCGTACCATCACAACTCCAGGTGCATGTTCAGCTTGAGCGACGTTGACACAGTTGGCACGAGCAACAGTGGACCTAGGCTTGGTGTTGATGTTGAGAGCCCGTGGTGGAGGTGCACGAACCATAGAAGAACTTGCTGCAGGTCTTGGAGGTGGTGGAGGAAGAGCTTTGTTGTTCATGGGACAACTCCAGTGTTGATGCCTAGTGTTCCCACAAGTGTAACAAGCACTAGGTGGATGTGGAGCAGCATAGCCAGGGACTCCGCCAGGCGCTCTAGGGTAGTTTTGGTTGTAGCCCCTAGGAGCAGCGGTGAAGGAGTTTGGTGGCCTTGTCGCGTATCTTGAAGGTCTTGGTGGAGCCGGGAGCGGCGGTGCGGTATTAGGAACCCACACGCGGCGCTTAGAAGGAGCTGTCATAGCTGAAGAGCTTGCTGCGTTACGGCTGTGTTTCTTGGACTCCTCGAACACTTGCCTACTTGCTTCTTCTTGTAGAGCTGTATGTTGGAGTTCCAGAAAAGACCCCGTCCTTGCATGAGTGATTGCATATTTGATAGATGCATTGAGCCCTTGCCTGAACCTCTTTTGCTTCTTCTTGTCATCAGAGATCTCATTGCCATCATACCGAGAAAGATTCATGAAGTTTCTGATATAGGTGTTGACATTATCATTTCCCTGCTTGAGGTTGAGAAACACTTCCTTCATCCTTTCCATGACAATTTCTGACAGATATTGCTCTTTGAAAGCCCCAGTGAACTGCTCCCAAGTAGGCTAAAAACCAGAGTGGTTTGCCTTCAGGTAATTCTCCCACCATAGAGCTGCGTCTCCCTTCAGAAGGTGAGTGGCACATTTTACCCATTCTTTCTCAAGTACATCAGCAGTCATCAGCAACCTTGACATCTCACGAAGCCAATCATCAGCATCTAGTGGCTGATCAGACACCTCAAAGTGGCGTGGGTTAAACTTCAGAAAGCCCTTGATGTCTCCTTGCTTGGGAGGTGGAGGTAGCGGAACAAACTCATTCCTCCTGACACTTTCTTCAAAGCGTTGTTGGTTCTATTGAATTGTTCCCAAGGCATTTGCAATACTTGCCAACGTAGCCCCCAGTTCAGGTGGTATGTCCTCCTCAGTACGGCATGGTGGTGCCATCCGGTGATTAATATAATACTCAAGTCAGTACTATAATGGAGAATAATAATAATCCACAATAGTACCAAAATGAAATTAACCAAGATTAAAGGATACAAATTACTAAGATGATATTAAAATATCAACAAAGTTCAATGCACCTAGAAGATAGTAAGCATATCACACACGACTGAAAAAGGAGTGTGGTACACAAAGCTATCAAATAAAAAAATCCGCAAATTTCGGCATTAAAATACAACTGTATGCGCAAAACCACTTAACGAATCAAGATTAGTAACTCTACCAATTCCATCTACAAGAGCGAATGATAAAAGTAGTGGTATGGTTGCGACTCCATCCTGCACTCAAATCATTACTCTACACATGAATAAGTAAAACACATATCCCAACTCCTTTCCTTCTTAAGATGAACCTAAAGATTAGCAACTATGGAAAACAAACACCCCAAACAAGATAGCGTCGGATAACAAAGAGTAAGAAAGATCGCGTCGGTTTACAAAAGCCTGTCGGTATGGAATGTACCAACAGTTGATAGCCAAAAGGCCGATAGCGATAATAAGTTGGATGCAACAGATAGACAAGGAATTACACACACACACACAACCTATGGTACTACGGAACCCAAAACACGTGAATCCTAGTTTGAATTTTAGAAGAGGATTGAAAACGTTACACTTCCTTACCAGAAAAGGGTGGGTGGGTGGGTAAGAAGAAAAGTGGAAGAGTCCTACTCTGGCATTTTTGTTTTTCCCTAGTATACATAGCTACCAAAATATGTGCTAGACTGAGAACGACCATTTGGCTGAGACCCTGAAGGGCGGGATGGCTCTGATACCAATTGTAACAACCTCGGACCCTACGCTCTAAGTTCAAGCCTGGATGAACCAAAAGTGGTTAAAGTAGTACAGCGGGGGCCCAGGGGCCACCCACGTGTAGACCCGTCGGCCGCCCTAACCACTTCCAAGAACATCAGGGCAAGAGCGAGCGACGTAGGCAACAGGCGAAGAGATCAAGTACATACACAAGTGAGTATGTATGCAAGCTACCTTACAACAGTTCTCAGAGCCATACCATCTAGAAGAAACCGAAATATTGCGACGCCACACAACAAGATCCAAATATCCTAAATAGAGATAATTGTGTAGGATAGCTCCTCATACATCAATCAACAGAGTATCAAGCGGAAGCGGGAAACAAGATCCGAGTACGGATAAGAAGCAAATTGGCATAAGATGCCACATAAATAAGCACATCCTGCCCACAGATCTCACGGATCCCCATCCCCGGAATCTATACACCGCAGATCGTTCCCAACGTCATCTGTCTCCTCCACCCAGTATCCATCTTGCGAATACACCTGTTCATCTGAATCAAACAATTTATCGTTTGAGACCCTAGGGGTACTCAGCAAGTCTTTATGCCTCTAAAGGGGACATAACCTGGGGTGACGCAATTGCAGCAAAAGATAATAACTAACAAGTCTATAGATACTCGCTAACCATCTGCCTAACCAAAAATAGACGGATGTCCGTTAATTAGAAACAACAGTTATAACAGTATAAAGTAACAGATCCATCCTCCTTCTCGCTTACCAGTGAGAAAGCGGACGAACAACCCATCTGTTGGTAGTTTTATTAACCATTCCATGAGTATTGCGCTAATTACTAGTCAGATGTTTCGTCAAGTTAAAAGCGGTGCTTTAGTTATACTTGTCTATGATCGAGAAACTATGCTCCAAGTCGTCCATAACCGCGGACATGGCTTTCAGAAAGATTTACCCTGCAGGGGTGCACAAATAGCAACACACACTCGATCAACCTCAGAAAAACCAACTCAAAACCCAACGAGGCATTCACGACAAAGCGATCACAGGATTCATAAAATATTTCAGGGAGCAACCCCATTAAGCTACCCGCAACGAAGTTGGCCAACTCCGAGATGGACCCAAGTTTGCGTCAATGGCTGTAAATGACTGGGAACCCGAAAATGTGACTGGGATTGTCGATACCGCGAAAACACTCCTCATCCAAAACAGTACAGGTTCTCAATGCACAATCTTAAATAAAACTGTAAAGCATGGCATAAGTATAGGATAGTAATAAAGCCCCAAACTACTTTATGGCACCAAGAAATAGAAATGAATCAAGCTCTGGCTCAGGGGGGTTCATAAGGCCTCCCGGATGTGGATAGTGCGAATAGTCAAGGAATAGGAATCAAGTACTCGGGGTCCTACGGGACACAAGTGGACATAAAAAACCAAATGACAGATATTGCCCATCGGTGCCTCTTTCATTAGTTATCCCATTACTACTCAGATTAAGTTGTTTAGGTACCTCGTTATCCATCAGACTCTCACATACTCTACACATGTTGTTTTACGACCCGCAAGGCTCAAACAACTCCTATAGTAATGGCTCATGGGATGGAGGAACAAGCTCGGTGGGGTTTAAAAGTAAAGGCTATGCAGTACTTAGGATTCAATTTAATGAAATCGCGACTCAATGATGCAAGAATAAGATAGAGGCAATAGGTACTATATGTATGCAAGCATGTGGTAGTGCTTGCCTGGCAGCTCAGTTGAAGCGAGAGGTGGATTTGGGTAGTACTCCTGGGATTCCTGATAATTCCCCTGCTCGACGTCTTTCGAAAGAAGAACCAAACAAACAAGGGCCAACATAAATAAAGTGCACAAGCATATGAATAAAATGCGAAAAGCAAACAAATATGCCATGATGAATGATGCACAATTTACATGGCAATAATGTAGCATGGCAATGGTGAGGTGTGGGGACAAGAATAACTCATTTTATTAATTATTTGGTCAAGTTTTATTACCATAAACAAATCTGATTTTTAATATTGGCATGATGCATGTTGCAATTCAGAACATGGAATGCATAAACAGAACGGTCTCGTCGCGCTGATCGATTTAGACATATTATTTGTCAAATTTGTAGTTATAAAATTAAAGTTATTAATTATTTAAGAAAAGGCATTTTTATTGTAATTAAACAATTTCGAAAATTTAAATTGGATGGCAGACTTGAAATCCTCACATTTTTCTGATTCAAAAACATATATTATTTGTATTATTTGGAATTACCAATTAAAAGATATTATTTTCTAGATTTAATACATATTAACAAATTTCTGGAATCATTTTTATTAAACAGAAAAAGGACCGATACTTTTTGTACACAGAGGGAGCTAGCCACAGTCGCTGACGGGTGGGCCAGCGTTGAGCTGGCGAAATCAACGCGCAGCAGAGCCCTTTCTTACCGCTCGTCCATCCAGCCGCAGAGACTGACGGGTGGGGCCACGGTAGCCATAGGGCCACACGCGGGCGCGCTAGCGGGGGCCTGCCACGTGGGGGAGCCGGGGAGCGCGGGTTGGGAACCCCAGAACTGCGGGTGCCTTTTCGTAAAATGATACGCAAAGGCAGACAGGTGGGACTAGGTGGAGCGCGGGTTGAGGGAAACAAAAAGCCAGGGGGCTTTTGAGAAAGTGCCACCGCGCACTGTTTTTCTTCTCTCCGCTATCTGATGAAACTGAAGCCGCGGAACGACAGGGCGCGGCGGGGTTTGATCTTGCGATCTAGCGCTCGCGTGGCGGCGGCTACCGCTGCGGCTAGGGGGGTTGATGTTGGGTAAACGTTGCGCGGCTAGGTGACCTCTCTACGGCGCGACGGCACGCATAGAGAGCGCTCGGCAGAACATTCTACTCGTCCAGGAAGAGGCGATACGCGAGAGGATGTCAGGAGGATCGGAAGCTCACCGAGAGTGTGTTGGTGGCGGCGGATCGGTCTGGAGCGCAGCGGATCAACGGCGTTGCAGGTGACCCGAGGCTAGGGTTTTGGCTTCGGACACGGCGGTGGTCTCCGGCTCCGGTCCTTCTCTTCGTCGTCGACGGGTACATGCAGGTTCCTGGGGCTCTCCTCGGTCTTCCTCGACACCTCAACACCACGCCCGCTGCCTCCTAGCTACTGCGGCAAGCCGATGCCGATGGTAGCCGAACGGAGATGGAAGAGAGAGGGGGTATCGGCAGGTGGGGAAGGAGGAGTAGAAGGGCAAGGCCCTGGGCGGATCTGGGGTGACGCCAGGCAGAGAGGAGGGGGGTAGATAAGGCCGAGGGTGTGGTGCACATGGGGGTCGGGGTGGAAAAAGGTGGTGGTAGCCACCTTTTCTCCTCCTCCTCCGCACGTGTTCAGCGAGGCTCGGGAGGGGCTGCAGCTGGGGCCAGAGGGCCACGGCGCAAGGTGGCTCGGTGGGGGCTCCTTGGTAGCGAGGGAGAAGAGGAAAAGTGAGGGGAAGGTTTGGCTAGGGAGGCTCGGCCTGGTGTTGTCGAGCATGGGGGGTGGCTCGGTAGGGAGCATAGCTAGGAGGGAAAAGAATATTAGGGTTAGGGTTTTGATAAGTGTATGAGACAAAGGTAGAAAAAAAATGTGTAAAACACATGCAACAAGCTAGATGGGATAGAATGGATTTGAACCAAACCAAGGGAAAGAAAGTAGTAAGAGGAAGATGTAGGGTTTCTTTTCTATGGTACAAGCAAGATCACATCCATGCATGCATGATGCATTAAGATGGTGGTGGAAGTGAGGTTAGGGGATGGTCCAAAATAGATGACGAGAGGGAGAGAAACTAAGTTGGATCATGGAGAAAATACCCATGCCCCACTCAAAACCGAATAAAACCAAAGAAAAAGAAAAGAAGATGATCTTGCATGGCCCATGCATAATTAGTAAATGCCATATTTATTATTGTGAAATCAATTGTAGATGACCATGGCATTTGTTACCACATGCACTCCCAAAATATGGAATTAACGCCAAGCAAAAAGAAAGGAGTTGTGTCCTAAGTGGAATTGATGCATATGCCCATCTTTGAAAATAATTTAGGCTTGCTAGTGTGTATGTTCCACTAGGTGCATCACAGCCTCAAAATATTCCAACATGAGCATACATTCAAAACAAACCACATGGAAGCTTGACAAGGGGTGCCACTCACATAGCATGCAAAGGTGGCCATGTGGCTCTCCACATAGCAACAATGTGAAAACAACATGAGGCATATATGGAAGCATGTGGAATTAGAAGTGGATCCATCCCATCCCACATGAGCTAGAGGTAACCCCAAATAAAATGCAAAGCTCACCTAATAGGGTGGTGGAATAATGGGGTGGTGAGAAGAAGGTGGTGGAGTTAATAAAAGATATGCCCCCAACTCAACTTGGGCATCAAGCATTTATGAATAACCAAATACAATATATCAAGAGGCAAATACAATTAATAATGTATATGAGATAAGAACCAAATGAAAAGGCTTTTATATGATGCTCAAATGCAAGGTGGCATGATGACATGAGCATGATATAATTATGATGCAACAATTATATGTAGGAAGTAGCATTTTATTATTAGACCATGTAGCATTACAGATGTTAGACAGATGGGATGCTACAAAGAACACAAAGATGAAGAGGTAACCAAGGAAGCAATTATGGCTATGTACTTACACTGTAACATAGTTGAACTAGATAAAGAAACTTCTGTATTAGTTGAAGGTAAAATTAAGGTAAAATATGTGGGCAAGCCTATTCTTCCCTGCATTTAAAGAAACCTCTTATTATGGTCTATGTGATCTTGGCACCGAAGTTAATTTTATATCTTATGATTTATACTTAGAAATAAAAGAAAAATAGAACCGGCTATAATTGAAAATACTGATATAACAATTATGTTAGCCAATAAAAACCTTAGAATCCCAATGGGAGTAGTTGACAATGCAACTATCACAATTGGCAACAAAAATTTTCCTATCGATTTTTTAGTTTTTGATATGCCAGCTGGCACTCTTTGCCCAATTATATTTGGAAGGAACTTTTTGGGTGATATAGGTGCCTATGTTAACTTCAAGATGGAGATTGTGTCTCTTAGGCTTGGGGGAATGGAAAATAAATTCCATTTTTCCAAATTTAAAGATAGGCCTCCATAAATACAAGAAGAAGAGGAAGAGAGACCTATTGAGGAAATGGCGGCTCTTTTATTTGGTAATCAAGAAGAAGAAATAAATGAAGATCCAAATTATGAATAAATAGTTATGGAGGACAAGTCCCTAGGGAACTAGAAGATGAATTCGATTCACTTCCTATTTGGGGACCTCAGACTAAGAGCCAGAAAAGAGAGGGGGCGAGGAATTACCACCCCCAGAGTTGAAGACTCTACCAGGTAAACTCAAATACAAGTTTTTAGATGATACAAATAAATTACCTATTATTATTAGTGCTAAACTTTCAGGAGAAGAAGAAGAAGAACTCATGAGGATACTTAAGGAGCATTGCCAAGCCTTTGGGTACTCAATGGATGACTTTGAGGGCATTAGTCCCATGATAGCCGTCCATCGAATATTCATGGAAGAAGGTGCAAAACTAGTTGTGGAATTTAATAGAAGATTAAAGACTGAAATGAAAGAAGTGGTAAGAAAAGAAATTGTACGCCTACTGGACGCAGGTATAATTTATCCTGTTAACGAGAGTGATTGGGTAAGTCATGTTCATTGTGTCCCTAAGGAGGGCGGTTTTATTGTTGTTCCTAATGAAAACAATGAATTAATACCTACTAGAACTATTGTTGGGCACATGATGTGCATAGACTTCAAGAAATTAAATAAAGGAACTAGGAAAGATCACTATCCATTACCGTTCATAGATCAAACTTTAGAAAGGTTAGCAAACCATACTCATTTTTTGTTACATGGACGGATACCCTAGTTTCTCTCAAATAGCTGTTCACCCGGATGACCAACTTAAAACAACTTTCATAAGTCCTTACGGTTTACATGCTTACCGACGTATGCCTTTTGGTCTATGTAATGCTCCAGCTACTTTTCAATGATGTATGACTGCTATTTTCTGGATTTTATAGAAGTCATAATGGAAGTATTTATGGATGACTTTTCTGTCTATGGAACTTCATTTACTAGTTGCTTGGATAATCTCAAGAGAGTTTTACAGCGCTGTGAAGAAACTAGTCTTGTTCTAAACTAGGAGAAGTGTCACTTTATGGTCAAAGAAGTTATAGTCCTTGGACACAAGGTATCAGGTAAGGGAACTCAAGTTGATAGAGCTAAGGTTGAAGCAATAGAGAGAATGTCGTAACCTAGAGATATTAAAGGTATAAGCTGTTTTCTTGGTCATGTGGGTTTTTACAGAAGGTTCATTTGAAATTTCTATGGGATATCTAAACCTTTTACTAACCTCTTGCAAAAGGGAATGAGATTTAATTTTGATGATAAGTGTCTTGAAGCCTTTGATAAACTTAAAAATGCTTTAACTCGTGCTCCCACCACTAAACCACCTATATGGGATACAACCTTTGACATAATATGTGAAGCTAGTGATGATGTTGTAGGAGTAACTCTTTGGACAACATATTGGTCGTAGATTTAATATTATGCATCATGCTAGTAGAACTCTCAATGGTGCTCAAAAGAATTACCATAAGGAAGAGAAGGAACTTTTTGCTATATTTATCTCTTGCAATAAATTTTGTTCTTATATAGTTGATGCAAAGGTGAGAGTTCACACGAATTGTGATGGCTTAAAAGAACTCCATGAAAGGAAAGACCATAAGCCAAGGCTGATCCGTTGGATTCTTTCACTTCAAGAATTTGAGTTGCAGATTATGTAGAGGCAAGAAATAAAAATGTTAGATGAAGTGTCCATGTTTGCCCAGGAAGACACCAATCTTATTGAGAGGAACTTTAGTCCTGGTGATTTTTATTTACGGGAATTATTTAATGAACTAAAGTCAATTCCCCAAAAGGGAAGGACTCCTTGTTGTGGGAGGAACTTTTCATCCCTGATTAAGCAAATGGTAAGTGCAACGTAAGTGTTCTTACCCAAATAAGTGATTTATTTTCACAAATTTTACTCCTAAAATTTTTGCCTTTGAAATCCTTGTGTTTTTCTGAAGTTTTAGAGGGTTTTACCAACTATACGGGCGGAGCTATACGACCAAAGAGGGAGCTCCCACCATATAGTTGGTCGTTAAACTCTCTGTATCATCCTTGTGAAATTGTTTTCGATATTTGAGCCTATACGGTCGCAACTATATGACCGGAGCAAAAATTCCGACCGTATAGTTGGTTGTTGAACTCTCAAATAGTTTTGCTTTTTGGTGTATGTATCTATACGGTCGCAACTATACGATCGGAGCAAAAATTCTGGCCGTATAGTTGGTCGTTAAACTCTTAGACACTTTTGATTTTCGGTGTTTGTATCTATACGGTCGCAAATATACGACTGGAGCAAAAATTCCGGCCGTATAGTTGGTCGTTAAACTCTCAGACACTTTTTCGTTCAATTTCTTTTATATTCATCTAAAAACGTTATTGTCGGTTCCGAGTCATGATTTAATCGACCTGGACTCGATATATTTGGAAATATCTGCCCGGAACCAACTATACAGCCGGACCTATACGGTCACGCCCGTATAGTTGGTCATTACGCGGTAGGACACTTCCAAATCCATAATTTCTTTCCCTATTTTGTTTGGATTCCTTTCTTGGGCGAAAATTTGGTGTTTCTCACGAGTTTTACAGACCTCTGACCCCCCTTATATACTGCCATTGTCTCTCTCTCTAATCATAATCTACAGGAACCTATCTAGCAATGCGCTATCCCGTCCCAGGCCGTGGGAAACCCATGGGGCTCATTGCTCCTTCCAAGGACCGCTCTAGCAGCCTATCCATGGAGGACGATGACAAGGAGGTGGAGAGGTTTAGCCCGAGGTACAAGGAGTACGTCAAGCCAAGCTATTTCAACAATGATTCCGATGATGATGTGGTTGATGTCTATAGCTGTCGTGACATCTATGATCCACCGGAGATCGATTGGGTGGCAATGAAGAAAGCTAAACAAGAGAGAGAAAATTGCAAGCCACATGGAAAAGCGCATGTGGAGATAGTCAAGTTTATCACCACGGATCCAAGGTCGCACAAGCATAAGGAATTATCTAATATTGGGGTTCTAGCAACCAAGAGAAGGCACCACCCATGAAGACAACCATTGGTGCTCGTATGAAGGTTAAGCCTCAAGAAGAGTGGAGGTATGGTTTCCACTTCCCCGATCCATCAATTATGGATGAGGAAGAGGAAGCTGTCCCCAGGACCAAGGATCGTGTGTGGGCAATAGAGATATATCAGAAGCAGGAGCTACTCCATCGCATCGAAGTTCGTCACCGTCTCGATGAGATGGAGAAGTAGGAAGACCCTAACCCTAAAACCAAAACCGACCTAATGTAACCTTAACCATTGTCGTACCGAAAGCCAAACCCACCTGCCCACACACACACCAAACCCTAGCCACACTATCACCCTGCGCATCGGCGTGCATGTCAACACCCGGATTTTTAATCCCAGGTGCCTGTTATGCCATACATCACAATCCCAGGATTACCATTTTTGTGAGACATAACAGAATCGGTACCACAGTACATCATCCATTACAGACCATAATAAAGGTCTTAGAAATAAAGGATCTCATGATCCAGTCTTAATACAATCAAAGCAGCGGAAAATAAACGTAGTAGCGGCTCCATCTTCAGAGTCATAGGCAATGCTGACGATGGGAGATGATCCTAGTTGTCATAGACCTCCTGTTTTCCATCTTCCTAGTAGTCTTCCTCATAGTCTGGCCATGGGAATAGCCAGGGACAAAGCCATGAGTACTCTTTAAGTACTCGCAAACTATCACTAACAAGTAACGTTGTTCTAGTAGGAATCTTAAGCTCTAGGTTTATTTGCAAAAAGGCAGGTTTATTTCATAAGAGTTCAAAATTAAAGAACCTAATTTAATTTTCTACATCACCTAAGTGGGAACCTAGTATTCATATACACAACCCTGTTGTGGTCAAGTCAAGGTCATAGTTCAATTCACAAATCATTTTTGAAAACATCTAACAACGGAACAGTATGGCAACTCCAACTGTCAATGACCGCGGACGCGGCTATTCGAATAGTTTGACAGTCTGCAGAGGGGTACACTTTCACCACAAAATTCGATACATCCGTCAGGGATAACCCTGAATCATCATACTTGGTATGCGGATAATCTATCATAACCTTTGAATTACACACTCTAGTATAGGCAGCTCCCCTATGAGCTTGGCCTCCCAGCCATGGCCATCTGCCATCCTGGGTACTGCATAGCTGGACATTCACATTCATGAGATAGCCTCAGTTCAACCTCTTTTCGTGAGGGAACCCACACTAAGGCATATAAACTTCCAGTTAAGCCCTACCCAATTTGGGTATTGTGGTTGTACGGTAAAATTGGAATGGTATCGCATCCGAACCCAACCATCAGGTTTTATCAAAATCAAGGCTCATGCCTCAAGAAGTTTCATCATCAAGTCATTTTGTGTTCATAACACATGTCAAAACATTTTAATAGAATGAACCATCATTCCAAGGTTTTCATAATCCTTTTCTCCAAGTATTCCCATCTAAATGATCAGTAGTAGTTTAGCACTAGCAACTAGCAATGAGGGTGTCACTAAGAAGGGGTGCTAATCAAGTGTAACTATCCAAATCTAGTTCTATGCTTTTTAATGGCATATAAGTATAACTACTTAGGCCTAGATTTATACTCTTTATGGCATATATCATATTTTCCCAATACTCACAATTCACTAACTAAAGGTAAAGAACTTTGGTAAATGTAAAAGAATAAAGCTTGCAAGTAAAACTTGGGATTGGTATAATCAAGGTTCCATAACCAGGCATGCCTAATGAATCTTGCTTAGGTTATCTTGCATAGTTAACTTGTAGTGTTAGGCTTGCCTTGAGTAGTGTAGTGGTTGAAGTTCTCTTCTTCTTCGTAGTACTCCTCCTCCTCGTATCTCGGGTTGGTACTAGCGTCTACAAATGAATACGAGGTACACAATCACCAAATAATACTTAACTACTTCTATTTAGCACACAAAGGCTCACACTAGATGATCTAGCATCATAACAATCATCACATGAAATAAAGACCTAGTCTTAATGATCTTATTTTGGAAAAGTAATTTCTACTCATTGAAAATACTTAAGATTTAATATTCTCCAATTAAAGAATGGGATCATGTTGACACATGTCATCATCACATATTCTAATACTTGGGAATGTGATTTAAAGTGTTGGTCATATTTTAGAAAGTTTAATATTACTATTTAATAACATTAAAGTGACTAGAAATTCCTATATAGTATTATTTTTGTACTAATCCAATATTACTGCATGTAAACCTAAATATTTTTACATATTCAGATAGATCTTGTCAAATGCGATTTTTGAGAGTTGGAATCAACTCAAAAGCATTTATGGTTGATTTTTTAAAAATGTTTGAAGTTGGAAAAGTCTCTGGCTTGTTATCTTTGGTATATGTGATCTATAATTTCAAATGGTTTGCATCCAACGAGCTTGGATAGATATTTTGAATACCTTTCCAACAAATTTGAAATCATGCAATTTGATTTAGTGAATCTCTCTGAATTGATTTTTGAATCTATTGATAGAACCTAGTTTTAACTAAAATGGAAAAAGTCTATTTGAGTCAGGCGGCAAACTAATTGAGCCGTCCCAGCTACGCGGCGCGCGCGTAGTGGGCTGCTGACAGGAAGGTCCTACTTGTCAGTGACTTAGCTAACGCGAAGCGGTAAGTTTCAATCTAGGTCGTGCGATTAGAGCGTGATCGACGGCTGAGCATCGTCATCTCCGTCGCACAGTTCCGGCGAGACTGAACCCTAAAGCGACGGTGGGGGTACGTGGGGGCTAACCTGAGCTCCAGCTAAGGTCAGTGATGGGGGCGAATGAGGTTGTCATGGACGTCGAGTCGAATGGTGGTCGCGGCGGCTCCTGGGGCGGCTCCTAGCTCCAGTTCCTCTTCTCCTCCGCAGCGGCGGGCTCCGTGAAATTCCGACAGGCTAGTGCTTGCCTTGCTCCGGGGATAGGTATGGGAGGTGTCTGAGAGAGATGGGAGTGAGATGGTGTGGAGAATTGGGGCTGGGGTGGCCTCTATTTATACACCAGCGAGAGGAACAGAGCGACATGGCTCGGGCTCGTCGGCGACGTTGTTACAGAGGGTTATCGGCATGCTGAGGGTAGGGGTCAACACGGTGCTTCAGGGAGGTTATCATGCGAGTGATGGCGCGGCAAGTGGCGGTCGAGCATGGTCAGAAGCGGTTCGTGCTCTATGCGGGAACGGTGGTGTTCGAGACGGCGCACAGTGGCTACGGTCCGCGCGGCAGCGAACGGGAGTGTCTGGAGGGTAGCTGGGGTCATGGTGAGTGCGGGCACGCACAGAGAGGGCAAGACACGGCGTGTGTGCGCGTGTCAGCTGCGGCGCTCTGGCGCGCTCTCAGCATGGCAGACAGAGAAGTAGGCGCGGCGAACGCAGCTGGTCCACGGCCTGTCTCGGGTCGAGGGGTGGACAGACGGTGGTGATGGTGTGGCTCGTGTCTCCTGGACATCGTGGGAGAGGGCGGCGTGGTCTATGGCGAGTGGAGCGTGGTCGACCTACACAGCGAGCTCGGGCGGTACGGCACTGGTGCAAACGACAAAGGGGGAGTGTCCACTACAATGCTGGGTGCTGGGGGAGACCATGGGAGAGAAATGGGGAACAGTGGTGAGGAAATTACTGCTCAGAATAGTAGAAGTTAGGCAGTGTTTAATTGTGTCTGCTAGGTGCTCGACCAAATGGCCGCATGAATTCAAAGTTTGAATTTTTGGATGAAATTCGGTGAGTGTTCTGAGTACTTGCTTGATAGTATATGGTTGCTTGGGTTTGCCAAGGTGAATTGATTTGGGTGGTTTTTGAAAAATGGTGATCTATGCATATGTACTTGATTCAATTTTGCAATGTATTTTAAATAGATTTGGAATTTGTTTCTGTTAGTTTGTAAGGTGGGTGTGGGTTCACTTTTACTTGATCTAGCAAGGGTGAAAATATTTGGAAATGTTTCTGTTAGATATCTTATACTAGGAACACTCAAAGTGGTCTAGTGGATAATTTTGGTCAAAATGACCATTTGCTTATATGATTCATATTTGATTTTCTTTTCTTTTGATTCTGTTTGTAAATGGCCTATATGATGTACTATTCATCTTTAAACCATTCCTTATCATTTGTAGCAATCAAACATGGAATTGCACTCATTCAAACACTAATGCAATTCACACATACAATCATATTAAATTTATTAATAAAAGTTTTTGTTAACCCTAAATTTTGTGATTAGAACTTGATAATCTTGATTAATATTTTTGGGGTGTTACAGTGCACAGCAACACAAGCCAGCACCCAGGGACACCCCTGCACGCCTGCGCGAGCCAGCCCCAACCAGTGCCCACGTCGCGAACCACCCTGCCCCAGCGACCCGGCCCACACCTGACACACACCTCGCACGTTCTCTCCCTCACGGCGCGATGGAAGCGAGGCACGCGAGACGAACGCCACCCACACCCGTTGAACTCGTCTTCCCTCGTGATTCACCACCCCTGCTCCCCTTGTTTTTTCCTCACCAACCAGACCCACCTCCCTATCGACAACCAACCCCGCCCACCAACCCCGCTCTCCCTGTACCCGACCCCGACCCTGCCTTTTCCCCGCAATCCCCGCCGCCGCCGCCTGCAAGCTTCCCCGCCGCACGCCCCTCATCACCCTCCCCGCAAGCTCTGCTAAGCCCGCTCCTATGCGAGCCGATGCCGTCGGAAGCCGCCGCTAGCCCAGTGCTCGCTCTGCACCCCGCCGTTTTCTATAGGCAGCCGTCCCGTGCGCTTCCCGGTGGAGCCCCACCCAGCGCTGCGAGATCTCGCCCGCCGTTGTACCTCGCTTTACCCTCCCCGCCCGCGAGTCGTCGCCTCCATCAATCGTCGCTGCCGTGGTAGATCTCGATCTCCCCGGCCTCTGCTGCCCTTCTCCAAGCATGTAGAGCACCCCGCCGTAGCGGGCCCGTCCTCCTCTGCAAGCTCCTGGCTGTGCCCGCCCCTGATCCACGACAACTTGCCGTAGACCACCATCGGTCGGCTCGTCTTCAAGCAACGCCCCCATAGCTTCCGCGACCGGGACCTTTTCCTCAAACCTGTCTGCTTCCGCTCTACTCCATGGACGTGCGGTACCACACCCAGCTGCAGCACTGTCGCACGCCTCATGCGTCCTAGCAGCGGCTGTCACATCTCCACGATGCGCGGCCATCCTCCTCGACGGACTTGATGACCCCTGTCTCGCCACAGCAACACTCTGCTCTGGGCCTCCAACTCAAGCGAGCACGCGTGTCCACATCGTGCTCCTAGATTGGGTTCCTCACCCTAGATGTATGCATGTATGCGCCGTTGTGCGCCTATGTGTTAGTGTTTTAAGATGTCCAAGTGGTGAGGCGATGATGACTAGGGAGATGGATTAGTGGCGATGCTCTGCTTCCGGCGACCCTCTGTCATATGAGTTTAACGAGTTAGACGACTACCACACCAAGATTGGCAAGACCGTCATGATGCCAAAACTATGTCCGCCAACAATCATCGAGATGGAATGACAAGGTCTCCTTCCCGGAACCACCAAGTACTCCGTCACGGATTCGGTGGCCGAGACCCCAAAGACCCCGACCCTCGAACCTTGATCCCGGAGTCCGAGACAGATCCTGTTGAACCCCTTCGAGACCCCAAGATCGTCGAACCCTAATGTGATCCCCTATTCGAGACCCCTATTTTTATAATATGGCATTATCACTTGTTATATATTAAATCATACTCGCATACATTGTAGCACCCCGGTAAAACCAGTACTAGAAAATTGCTTGTTGTTTTATCTATGTGCGTCATCATGCCATATTGCATTTGAGCATCATATCAAATATTGCATTTTGTTTTGTCTTGTTTATGTTGTGCTATCACAAATACTCTCTCCCTCTCTGTATCTCTATTTTGTTTTCTACAAACAAGGACAATTGCTAGGGTCCAATATTTTCAAAAGGTTCTTTTATTCTTTTACTAAAACTATAATCTAGTAAAATACCCAAATTGACACACATGCATATCATTTATGTGGGCATTCCCTCCCTCATGTGCCATTCCCTCTTATCCATATTCATGTTGCCAAAACCCCTTTCAAATACATCCACAGAAGGCTCGAAAGTAGTTGAGTTTGTCTGTTTGTGAATTTGTTTAAAACAAATAACTAAAACAAAAACAGAAAAAAATACACACACATATCAGCCACACCACCTCTTTGCATACAAAACAATGCACCGAGCCAGCCAGGTTTCTAATTCTTAACCGAAACATTAGCTAGACCCAGCAAACCACACCCTTGTCATGTTTCTCTTCCTCCCGAATGAGCATCCGAGGAGCACACTGCCGAGGTGGAGACGCACCACTCTATTTCTCACCTGCCCCCTTCCCCTCCCTTAGCCACACGAATTCGGCCCCTCTTCAAACCCTATCCCCTCTCCTTTCATTCCAGATCGAGGGCCGCCATGTCCTGAAGCTCCGTCACCCATTGGATACATGCCGCCATCGCCATTGCCCTCGTGCCAGGAGCACTGCTGTGCTCGCCTCCGTCGACTACCACATGGAGCAAGGAGGAGAAGGAGTACTAGCCCGTCAGGAATGTCCTCGACGCCCTCGTGCTCGCCGCGGCAGCCGCACGCACCTCTACTTCACCGTCATCACCTCCATCAACTCCGGCGTCGACCGCTTGCCAGCAGAACTTAGGTGAGCCACCGCTTCCATCTATCACCTTTCTGCGAGTAGCCGGTCTCCGTCCAGGTTTCCATGTGTGGCTGCCATGGACGCGCACGAACCTATCCCCGTCTGTGTATAGATGCGTTGAGTGCTCCGGTTCTACAGAACGCGACCATGTCATGTTGCTCGCCTGTTCTATTCGTGTCCCTGCGTTAGTGGCCACCGTATCTGCGTCTACATTTCACGAACCCCTCCGGTGCCTCCAGCTGATTGTCTCATCGACGGTCGTTTCGCTGTGCTTGAACAGGATAGCCAGCAGGGAGCGCGTGTTTGCATCCAAACCCAACTAGGTATCTGCTCTTGATGCACAACACGAGCACGCCTGAACTTCCTGCACCGCACGTACTAGTTAGAATCAGTTGGCTTGTTTAGCACATAACCTTTTGATTAAGCTGCTTCACTGTTATTAGCCGATGACTGCATTCTATGCGAACTGCAATCAACTGAACATAGAAACATAGAATAGTCCCATTGGTTTGCACCTTATTTCTCAACCGGGTAACTCAGGTTCAAATCCCATGTATGAGGAATTAAACCAAAACGTTTTACAAAATCCAAAGATTTTTTTATTCAAATTAAAACTACTTTTGAACAATGCTAAGTAAAGAGGAGTCCAAATTTGTCACATGACAACTATCTTGAACACTCTAAAATTTGTCCACTTAATCAATACTTTTTGTTAAACATAAACCGGCCTCTGCAACTAAGTTAAATTAGCAAAAATTCATATCTCCTAGTTTGAAAATCCAAACCATGCATATGATATGTCCAAAGTTATCAGAAAAACAAGAGGGATTCAAATCTACTTTCATACATGGCATTTGCGCATTATACAAAATATGTGCTAAAATGTTATGCAAGTAAACAATAAGTAAATGTAATGGGGCCTTTTAAATTCTTTTATTGTTATAATGTATTTGTTGGCCACTTAAGATCCACTTGTCATATCGCATCATGATAGCCTGTCATATCATGATCATGCCAATTTTTCCATATTAGTTGTAATTGTTGCATCGTTTGTTCTTTTAGTGTTTTGCTTTTTCCTAGATAGGACGATGAGATGTTGTGAGCTTCGACAAGTCCTTTGGATATATATCTTCAACCATGTTACTCAGGCGAGCATTCTCCCCCTTTTTATCTATTTTGCATTTTATAGTCTTTACATTCTCCTGTTGATTTATATCTATCCGTGTTGCGATGCTTTAGTTTCCATACCATTTATATCCCTTGCAGTCTCTATATTGCCTTCGATACCTCCTATTACCTGTTGTTTGTTAGACAGTTGGTCTTGCGAGTCGTAGTTGCTTGCTTAGGTGTTGGTTCGAGTTGTCGAGTTCCACAGTTGTTGGAAGGTTGCCAAATGCTTAATGGTGGAGATGATCATGATTGTAATTACAACTTGCTAATTAAATGATGGAAGTGGATATAATTAATAAAGAGGCACCGGTGGGTAATATTTGAGATTTGGTTGTTAACCGCCTACTTGTGTCTATGTAGGACCCGAGTTCTTGACACCTGTTCCGAGACTGAGCGTGCTAACCACATGTGGGGTGTCTGGGCGCCCCTTCGACTCATTACCTGATTTCAAAGTACTATACTGGGGGCCACAAACTAGTTGATGTTTTCATGCCATGTTATGCCATGTATGCCATGTTTATTATTTGTTGCTCGATGAGTGTTTACTACTGTATTGTTTAGGATGTGGGTTGTTATGTTGAGGATTATACCTATGGCCTCTGATCTCTCGGCCAATCTCGCAACCTCTAGGTTCGTCTTCGGAGCTCGGTCGACTTCGTTATGATTAGCTTATTGGGGTGGCCTCCATGTACTTGCTTTGGGTCTAGGAAAGCATCGTGTCCGAAGCCCCGCTGACATACCGATGGAAGTATGTTAATAGATCTAGCAAAAAGGGTTGGACTGCGTGTGGAAACTTTGGTGCATTGTTGTAGGCTTAAATCTTTTCGAAAAGCCGTGTTCGCAGTTACGGACGACTTGGAGCATAGTTTCTCGATCATAGACAACTATAAATAAAGTTTACCCTTATAAATTTGACTTGCATCTGATATGACTAGTAAGTTGGATAACCACCATGGAAAGAGTGAATAAAATTGCCAACCATGTGAGTTTCTACATAATGAATTCCTCGTTTGGTCTCGAGGGGGAAATACCATAATGGGTATGCTTTGAGTTAGTATTAGGTTTAATCCAAATAGGTCTTTCTTATCACTCTCTGATAGCCGACAGTTGATTCGAGTATCTATAGGTTGTGTAGTGCATGCTTCACTGTCGCTTTAGTCCACTATCCCTATGTAGGAGAGAGCCACCGAATTTTGGACTCGCCGTGTACTGGTCTCAGTACTGATTGTTCCCTTTTTTCTTTGCCCTTTGTCAGTATCCCATTTGTTTAACGGGTATAAATTCGACTTCATTAGCAGGGTTAACCTTCCGGCTTAGCCTGGGCAGGGTTATGGGCGCCATTGGTTATTTTTCAGGGCTCTTAGCCCCATTTGCATCTTATACGTACTCGGATGGTGTATCGTTTTCAAGGTGATTTGGATCTTTGTACTGTATATCTGTATTTTTGACTCGTTGAGTCGTTGTTATATATATATATGTGTTGTGGGTTCGATCGTGAACTATTGTGTACTGGTATTACTTCGTTTTTCACCCACACACAAGTGTCTGGTGGGCATCTTTGAGTCGTTTCTATGCGGGTTTAGCGGGAAACGTTGAAACTTGCATTGGGCCGATTCGAGGGTGTTCCATACATGTTGTGGTTGTTTGGGGGTATTTAGATGATTCACCTCAAAATTAAATATGGAGACTATATGCGGACTATTCTAGTCTTATATTAGCTTCATTTAATTTATTTTAGCAAACTGATGACATGTTTTGCCGTGTTAAGATAACATTTAAATTGCGGGGTATCTAAATAACATGAACCATCTAATTAATTGTCGGGATCCCGATTCCGTTTAATATTGCCTAGTTGCATCGCACCTTTGCCATCTCATGCATTGTATCATAATCATGCCCGATCTTCTGCCATAGTATTAAACATTGTATTCGGTGTTTCTTTTAGTGCTTTGCCTCTTCAAGGATTAAGCTGTTGATTTGATGTGAGTGTCCATCCGATCTTCGGATGAACCTATGGCAGTATTTTCTAGGATAGCATTCTCCCCCTTTCTGTCTATTTTGCATTTATAGTCTTTACTTCCTCCTGTTGATCTATTGCTATTCGTGTTGCGATGCTTTATTTTCTGTGCACCACTTATATTCCTTGCAGACTCTATATTGCCTTGGACACATCCTATTGCCTATTGTTTAATATACAGTCGGCCTTGCGAGTCGTAGTTGCTTGCTCAGGTTCTTTGCGTCGTTATCGTTCCACCATTGATGGAAGTTTGGCACATGCTTAATAGTGTAGATGATCATGGCTTTTAGTATAACTTGTTAATTAAAATGCTGGAAATAGATATAATGCAGAGGCACCGGTGGGTAATAGTCCATATTTGGTTTTAGCCGCCCACTTGTGTCCACCTAGGACCTGAGTACTTGCCACTTGTTTCAAGATCGAGCGCGCTAACCACAAGTGGGTGTGTGGGCATCCCACCGGCTTACTACCTGATTTCAAAGTACTATGCTAGGGGCCACAAACTAGTTCAGGGCTTTATTACTATCATGTACTTATGCCATGATTTACTGCTTTATTTCCTATTACGTGTGGAGTGCATGTACTGTTTAGGAACCTCGTGCCACGTTTTAGCTGTATTGACATGCCAGTCACACTTTCGGGTTCCTAGTCGTTTATAGCCATGGCCATATACCCTGGGTCCGTATCGGAAACAGTCAACTTCGTTGCGAGTAGCTTAGTAGGGTTGCCCCCATGTACTTGGTTTGGGTCTAGGAAACTGATGAGTGCATATTTGCATCATGTTTTACACTATTATTTTGCATTGTAGATGTAGAATCTTGGTATTTTACGGCGCTCACGCGCACATTTTATGTCTGTTTTCACCAGGATCAGGACAGATGTTGGATCCAATTGATACAATTCTTGAAGCAGTTGTACTATGGAGAAAAGGAGTCAAAAACAACGTAAGTCTATTTGGGAAATATTAATAATACCAGAAGGAAACATGAAGCGAATAAAGGAGACAAAGGGTTCAACGACCAACTATACGACCGAAATAATTTTTTTGGTCGTATAGTTCCGGCGTATAATTGGCGCTGCCTCTGCCTCCTCAAATAGTTTTACCCTGTGCAACTGGATCAGAGAGATGACATACATAACACCCAGAAATAGCCGAAACCTCACCTCCGGAAGGCATCCGGAGGGGAAACTCATCCACCGGGAATCCATCTTCACCCTGCGCAGATCCAGGAGGCTAAGGCATCGATCTTCATCATCCACCGCTACATCACCACCATATCCATCCATCCCATCTACATCTTGTCTAGATCTTGTTGTAATTTTCGTACTCGATGTGGATTATACAAGTACTATTCATCTATGATCGATTCTATTGTTATTGTCATGATGTTGATTGCATCCATGTCTGAGTAGATCATTAGTTATTAGGGAGATGGAGAAACCCCCTAGTATGAGATTGAAATAAGATAATGTCTATTGTGATATTTATCGCTGTGACCATGTGTTAGATTTTCTACATCTTGATGTTGAGAGAAGTCGACCTCTCAATATTTTGCCTCTCATGGGGACTTGATGGAGGGAACTACTTGTTGGTAGACGGATGCGTACTAGCACTTACAGTGACTATAAACCTGTTGGAACTTCTTACGTATCGACGTGGGAACCCGAGGAAACTCACGAAACACTATCCATGCCATTGGATATGTCCTACGGGATTACGTCCCTTAATAGCACAGTAATTTGATTGATATCGATTGCTGACTACTGTGGTTATGAGGATGATGTGAGTAGCGGTTGCTGCCTATTTGGCCAAATATAGAGTTCCTCCCAAACATACATAGTTTAGAATGTTCATGATAATAATCTTTATCTTAGCTCCTTATAATGCTAGCGGTGTATCCGCTACTCCTGAGAACGCTTTTTTCCTATTGTTGTTCTAATCTCTCTTACATACGCGATACTTACTTTCTGTATTCAGTTGTTTTACTTTACTTTATTGTTGCTCTTATACCTAAAACCTAAAAACACCCTTTTACACAATACTGGTATTTTATCTTGTCACTTACAACTTTATTTAGCATTTCTATCGTAATATTTATTTCAAAAATTATTAGACTTCAGACTCCTGCTCCCTGTGGGATCGATATCTTTATTTCGAAACTAGCTACAAATGATCTATGCACTTGCAGTCATCAAACTATTTTTTGGCGCTATTGATATGGGGTGGCCCGATTTTCTTAGCAAGCTCTTGTCGATGGTGATGGTGGATGATAGATAACTAGTGCGTAGCTATGATCTCTCCCGCTCGAACCCTGATGCCAGTGCAACAGATCTCGAACCTTGTAGGATATTCACAATACCACACTCTTGCGCACGCAGCCGTGACCACGAACGATAGTATGCAATCTACTAATTACCAATGGAACAACATATCACACTCAATTATAGTTGTAGAATTCGAACACAGGTAATTCCAGAGGTTCTATGAAAGAAACAGCTCCAAAATATTTTAACGTGGTCCAAACCCTAACTTGTGACGGCTACAGAGATTTATATGAGGGCTGGGGTGTCCTCCCCTCTAAACGGGGATTGTTCGTCTGCGGTACCAAAGTTGGCAGGCCAGGCATGGCGGTACCTAAGTTGCCTGAAATTACCGCGTTTTGAAAAGTTGGGCCGCCAACTACCGAGAGGAGCCATTTCGATGCAAACTCGTCTCACCCCTACCAAATCCAAACATGCCGTGAAACTGCCCCGTGAAGTAGACGGTCGGGACCCTCATGTTAGTAATATTTCCGTGACGCGAGCGCCAACGCGGCAACCACGTAGGCGAAACAAGACACTAAAGGAGCATTATGCGTTAACCAAATTCACAAATCCACCCCTCCCTCCTTTCACATGAAGCCTAGCACCGGCGGTGTCGAAATCCCCTCTCCAACCAGAATGATCTTTTCGGGCATTTGACTTCCAGCGCCAAGTTGCTGCGCCTACTCGCTGCTACCGAGCTCTAATGCTGAATGTCGTGCCAGCCGTTGCGACGATCTAGCCCGCCTCTACCGCCGACGAGCTGAGCAGCACGGAGGATGGCAGATCCATTTACCGAGGAAGAAGTACTTCTGGCTAATTTCGGGTGAGCTACTCTTCCCTTTGATATTATCACTACCTATAACTGCTAGCTGGCTGTTGGCATTACACAGATATATCAAACATAGAATTGTTTGCTAGCACGAGCCGACAAACAATTCTTATCTTTTGTCTCCAATTTTCTGTCAACTAGGATCTCCGCTGAACCCAACTACACGGTTCTGGTCACCATCTATGGCTACCTCATTAAATTAGCACATGGGAAGAGCACGTGGAAAGAGGCTCAGAATCTGAAGATGGAAGTAGCGCCTGTGCAGTTATGCACTATCCCTGGTTTGGTTGCTGCTATGCGTGAACTTGCTGAAATGAGGCCGGAGGAGACTGCACGGTTCAGCCTCCTTGATGAACGAGGCTTCCAGTTTCCTATAGCGTGTGACAGTCAGCTAATTGGGTTGATGAAACAGCATGTTAGGCTTCGCGTGGTTATGCTGGTGTGTAACATAGTGGATGAGGAAGCTCCTGCTACTGGGAGTCGCCCAGCTATTATTGGATAGGGAGGTCTAACTCGAACCCCTACTATTGTTGAGCAAAATGTGGTTCCTCGTCCGCGACATGCTTCTGTTAGGCAACCTCCTCGTAGGAGTCCCCGTATTGCCGTTGTGGAAAACTCTACTCTGGAATCTGCTGGTACTTGTCGTCCCCTTCCCCGTGCCCGTGTTGCTGCGACTGCTGCTCACCCAATCCATGCCGCTGTTGAGCAAACTAAGGCGTCCGGAGGCTGCCCCGTTGTTGTTGCCAAAACTGCCGCCTTGTGTGCTGCTCCTCCTCGAAACCGTCCTCAAGTTGTGTGAACCCGTGCTTTGAAATCTGCTGGTACTAGTCGTCCTCGTGTTGTTGTTGATCTGGACACTGTTGACCCAATCCCTGCCGCTGTTAAGCAAATTAAGGCTTCCGGAGGCTGCCCCACTGTTGTTGCAAAGACTGAACCATTCTCTCCTCCTCGAACCCGTGCTCGGGTTCAGCGAGCTGCTGGTCTGAAGCCAGCTCATGGTCTAGACTCTGCTAGCACTCGAAACACTTCTGTTGTGGGAACTGCTCCTGATCATCGAGGTGGCATGGCAGCAGCTGATCCTATTGTGGTTGTCGTTAGAAGGGGCCCTGCCTGTCCACCATGTAATGTAGCTCCCGCTGCTAAGGGCCCTTGCCTTGCTCCTAGTCCTGGTACTTCCACCGAGGTTGATCCAGCTAACGATGATACTGGTGATGGCGGCGGTGGCATTGGGGCTGGATCTGATGGTGCCGCTCCATCTCTCAAACCTCTCGGAGGTTTCTATCCTGAAGAACCTGATGATGGCAAAGTAATCGTTCGTATCGGTGTCACGGATTATACTGCAAAATTAGATGATGGCACAGAAAAATTCTATGACAAGTTTGATGTAATCCTTGGCAGATACGACCTTGAAGTGGTAGAGTTAACTGACCTGATGGCATCATTACGTGTGAAGGTGTTGTGGGGGTCCTCCCAGGAAGCACGTTTGTTATATTATGGTTACAGGAGCAAAAAGGCTATCGAAGTGAAAGATACCAGGGATTTAGTCGTACCGTTTACAAGGAAATATTATAGAGGTGAAGTTTACTTCCACTTGGTAGTGCTCACGGTTGGAGACGAATTGGAACTCGACAATAGAGATGATGGACTTTTAGAAGGCATGCATGACCTGATCCATGGCATCACTAGGGCTGGTGCGACTGAGGGTGGCTTCGAACAGAGGAGAGTCTTACAGAGGAGCGTCATAAAGAGGAGAAGGAAGAGCATCCCCAGAAAGGGAACCCCGAAGAAGAACGTCACCAAGGAGAGCACGCCAGAGAAGAGGACGTCCAAGAGTCGCACGACAAAATGCACCATGCCACAGAGTACACCCCTAAGATCCTGTCAAAATGCCACACCGAACGGTAGCAGCAAAAACGCTAAGAGGGCTAGCACGGTGGTGAACACTCCCAGGAGTGGTAGCAAAGAGGCGAAGATGGCCAGCATGGAAGCTACCACACCTAGTGGGAGCACAAAAAACACTAATTTGGAGCGGAACACGCCGCTGTCAAGGAATTATGCCAGCAAGAAGGAGAACACGTCCAATAGTAGCAGCAAAAGGGCTAATTTGGAGCGGAACATGTTGCTGAGGTCAGGCAATAATGGCAGCACGAAGGAGAAGACGCCTAGTAGTAACAACAAAAGGGCTAATTTGGAGCGGAACGCGCCGCTGGGGTCAGGCAATAATGCCAGCATGAAGGAGAACACGCCCAATAGTAGCAGCAAAAGGGCTAATTCGAAGAAGAACACGCCGCAGAGGTCAGGCAATAATGCCAGCACAAAGGAGAAGACACCCAATAGTAGCAACAAAAGGGCTAATTTGGAGCGGAACACGCCGCTGGGGCCAGGCAATAATGCCAGCACGAAGGAGAACACGCCCAATAGTAGCAGCAAAAGGGCGAATTCGAAGAAGAACACGCTGCAGAGGTCAGGCAATAATACCAGCACCCTAGAGCCAACACCCGTGAGGGGAGGCAATAAGGAGATCACAACCAAGAGCGGCAGCAAAAGGCCTAGTTAGATGGGGAATGGAAATAACACACATGCAATGACTCTAGTGGTTGATCCATGTGAGGTTTGTGGAAATAACACACATGCAATGACTGTAATGGATCCATAAGTGGTTTATGGAAAAGAATACACA